>CM060702.1:133600162-134800162 GCA_030686995.1 Artemisia argyi
GGGAGTGAGGTTCGGTTTTAGGTTAGGAATATGGGTATAGAGGTAAAGATTTAGGTTCGGGTGTCTGAATCTTAATTTTTGGTTAGGAGGGTGGTTTGATTTTAGGTTGTGTATATTGCTCCTTTATAAGGGAGTATATATATATATATATATATATATATATATATATATATATTGCTCAAAATCACTTTTGTGTTTAGCACATATGTGGGAGCCTATTTATTGAGTCTAAAAGATTTGAAATTTTTGATTCGAAAGAAATAATGCACTGAAACGTACATTAGATCGAGGAAACATGGATATAAAGTAATCTATGCCCGGATGAACTTCACCTGGTTAAAGGAACAACTGTCTTTTTGGCGACGTGTTTTCCCCATTTTGAAAACCGGGTTGCTATCTGAAGTAATAGCAAGCCATATTTTTGAAGTCCGGGTTGTAACTTGAAATGACTACATGCCATATTTTGAAGAATATGTTGAGATACGACATGTTTTAGAAAAAACTTTTATTTGAAACCGAAAAACTCTTGCTCAAGCATATGTAGGATTCCGTGTCATTATTGAATGAAATTTCTAGAAACGTACATAATATTGATTACACAAGTGACATGTCGTGAGAGGAATATTTTTGGTTTTTATAATTTTCTAATTTTTATGGTTTATATTGGTTTTATATTTTATGTCACAATTTTTATATACGATATAGATGATAGGAGATACGTATGAGAACTGTAAGAGTTATAAGGATACAAAAAGTAGGTCACAAACTTTATACAATACAAGTTACAAAACAATCACAGCATCCAAGATACACATATGTCACAGAACCCCACCACTGAACACATCATTCAGTGCGTTGTAGAAGGCGGTAGTCACCAGCTCGAACTCTGCCACCCACGTAGCACTCCAAACTACGGAAGATTCTTCTCAATTTCAATCTCTTGCGAATACCAGCCAAAAATTTCTTGTTCCGTGTCAGGTTATGGTCAGTCCAGTGGTTGGTATATCGTCTTGATCCATAGTCATACACATGGTATTCTTTCACTCTGAAGTCCAGAGCCTCTTCAACCATTTGTAAAGTACCATCACTGAACTTGTGTATTTCATTGAAGCGCAAAACCATAGGAACGTTGTATCTGTCTCGAAACACCACAGCCAGAGGAGATTCCATGACTGTAAAATCAGCAACTGGTTCCAGACTATTAACATCCCATAGAGGTCGTGTGAGATTGAGCTGAGACTGATAGCTTTCTATGCCAAGCTGGAAATCTTCGACCCGTTTCCTAATGACGATGCCCCTGATCCAATGAAGTGCGGCAAACACAAGAGATTTCTTTTCACGAGATGGCAGGTGATGCAGCTTTCCTTGAAGATGGAGCAGATACAGATCTTCGAAATCATTAGGTCGAAGATGTTTGAAGTCACCTTCGGATATGGTGTAGTCTTTGAAGTCAGCACGACGGAGTGTTACACTCTTAAGATAGTCATATCCATGGATAGGATGAATCTGTATCTTAACCACACTGATGATCTGAAGTGGTGATCGAACAGACTTTCGGTCACTCTGAGCTTGAAATCGATCAATGTAAAATTGCTGCTTCTTTAGCCACCAGTGAGAAATACCCAGAGATGCGGAGATGTCGTAGTCACATTCTTGATCAATCCACATGCTATCAGGGACAAGCTGTTCCAACCCAACATCTGAATATTGGGCAGCTTTCATCTTGGTAATGGACAAGGCCGACTTGCATTGTCTACTACCAAGCCTAAGATATTCGAGGTCTTTGTTGAAGAAGAACTCTGCTTGGATCGTAACATGTCCAGGATTTCCTCCCCAAGGAAGTGGATTGTTGTAGTTATACTTCATGATACCTTCATCCACAATATCGTTGAACATCTTGCGACACTCTTCCATTTGATATTGTAGATGATTTACATCCTGATGAAAGACTTTGACAATGTTGAATTCCAGTCCTTCCAGGTCTTTCTGAGTAAGCCTTGATAGACCATGCTTCTTACAAAACCATGTGATAAACGTCCCCATATCACCTGTTTGTGAAAGTAGAGAGTCTTCAGAAGGAGGAACAAAGCTGGTGGTGATACCATTGATCCAGTTGTTGTCATTGGTTGGCGGATCAGAAGAAGGAATTGTCCAGTCAGGCTCAGGTGATTGTGATTGCTTATCATCAGGTTTCCACCATGTCTCTTTGTCTGCTTTAGTTAAGAGAACATGTAGTGGATCATTAGAGTCAATCCTGGTGAATGATTTCCACCACTGTCTTCCCAGGATATGAGTCGTAGAGGCATCATCTTCATCGTCATCGGAAGAATCAGTATGCTGTGGACTGACAGATTCTTCATTGAAGACACGATCATCATTGACATGAGATGCAATAGAGGTTGTACCAACGTCAATGGTGGTCCACGCAGCATACTTAACTTGCTTGGCCTGTTTGGAAGGTGCTGTCTTGGATGACTTGTCAGTTTGTTGTTTTTGTGATGATGATGAGGTGGGTTGTGATGGCCTAGTAGGAGCATGAGAACCACCAGGTAGAGAAGAAGTACCTGATGGACCAGATGCCCCAGCAGGTGGAGGAGGTGGAGGAGGTTGAGGAGGTGATCCAGATGGGGGCCTGGGATGACCCTGACGCCTCTGTTTTCTCTTTCTTTCAATTTCCATGTCTCTGGCATGTTCCTCAGCATCATCTTGTCTAATGGAGGCTTCTAATGTTTCATACAATTTGACATGTGCTTCATGTCCTGTATGTCGACCTTTTTCGTACATGCTATGCTGCAAGATTACTTTCATATCATTGATGGGAAGGTCTTTGAATCTGGATCTGAGGGGAGCTACAAGAGCAATGCTGACAACTTTAGCTACCTGTTCGTTGATTGCCTGAGATACTTGTTGTTCAAGATCTAGATGCTCTAACTTGTACAATCTGCTGCCGTGATTAGTAATCGTTTTAGGCAGATCGAGATTCACTAATTTTTGTATTACTGAGGCATGCTTATCCAACGTCTCGTGGATGGTGAGGTTATCTTGAACAATATCAGCTGTGATGCCAGCTAATGTATTCAGATCCAGTCTCTTCTCAGTGGTAGCAGGAGTGGCGGATTCAGTCAGTTTCTCTTGAGTTGCAGCAGCTTATGGGGTATCAGTGTTGTCAGGAGCTGCAGTAGGAGTTGGTGCAGACCTGGTAGGAATGGTGGAATTGTCTTGCTCAATAGGCACATCAACCATCGAAACAACTTCTTCTTGCTCATCACCAGACTTTTCACCTTCAGCATCATCAGGCTTATCCACGAGGAATTGATCTCCAAAAGAATCAAGATTCTTAAATGATGCCATGGTTCCAGTAGAGCTGTCAGGTTCCAAGGCGAGCTTAGGATCATCTGTCTTGAGTTTGAAATTACCTTGTAGATCGGGATAAGCAGTGGATACAAATTCGTCATCGAGTGGGTTAATTGGTGTTACAGACTCAACAGCTTTATCCTGCACAGGTTGGTTACTGGTGACATCTTGAGTAGCTAAGTTGGAGTCATCACCCTTGAGTGCTGAGCTGGCATCAGTCTCCGATCCACTTGTGTTAGCAGGTTGCCCTAGACTTGGTGATGATGCTTTGTCAGGGGACATTTTGGCAGATGAGGATGTTGGGGATCGTCTTTTGAGGATATACTTTGAGCTGGTCGATTTAGAGGCAGGAGATGATATTTTCAACAAAGTGTGTGCAGCCAGTTCTTCCTTGGTAACATCCTTGCCTTTTCCTACCACATGCTGGAGTTCTGATGTCTTGTCTGACACAGGTTCTTTGATGCTGACACCACTGACTGGAGGCACAGGTGGCATGTACACATCCTTCAAACTTTCAGCAGTTGCCATTCGAACCATTTCTTCTTCTGTGAGAGGCAATTGTGTGGTGCTAGGTGCAACTTTAGGATCATTAACACTTGGTGGGTTATTCTTGGTGCTGGGTCTTCTTCCCCCTGTGGTGCGTTTCACCCATTTAGTTCCTTCAAAAGATGTAGCTGAGGTTGTTACACCCTTGCGTTTCTTAGATGAGGTTCTTTTAGACTTGGTGGATAAGGAGGGCTCATTAGCAGATGCTTCCCGACTTACCTTCAGAAGTTTGAGGTAGTCCTCATAATAAGGTGCAGTCAGTATATCACGAGTGAGTAGAGCAGTGGGATTGTCCATGCCGAATATTATCTCGCTCGTACTCTTTGCATCATACTTGAGGAACCCAACTGGATGTTCATCATTGGGTTGATGAAGAGGAGAGTCTTCTCTGGGGTGGAATTTAAGAGATCGTTGAAGACTTAATATGATCAACTTAGCGAAGCGAATGCTTGGAATCAGGAGCTTGGCTAATCTCTTCTTACCATCTTTGTTTGCTTCAAGATTTGCCTTATCGACCAAGAACGAGTGGATGGACTGACTAAATTCCTCCCAGATCCATTCAGCAAAGTTGATGTTCTTCCCATTAACAATACCCCAAAGAATTTGTAGAGATGGAGCTCTAAGTCTTTCGTACCCAGATGTTTTGCCCGTCAGAAATAAGTTGATGAGACTTGCGATGGCTCTCCATGGCTGATAGAGGTCATTGGTGATAACAGTGGAAAGCGTTGAGACCTGAGTGGGGTACCCAAGTTCATTGACAAAGTCAAGTAGGGTAGCAGGATTAGGTGGGGGAGTGTATTCTACATTGTCACCCGTTGGTAATATCTGCAGTGCGCTACCAAGAGTTTCCATTGTGATGTTCACCCAATGTTCATCCAGCTGACACTTGTTGGTGTTGGTTGCTCTATCATGGCAGATAGTGTTCCAGAACTGCTAAATATAGATGGATGGGATTGTGGAGGATGCAGTGAAGGCATTGAAGAATGTAGTGTTTTTCAGTATGTCCAGGGCCATTCTGAATATGGGATGATTCTGAGGTCCATCAATCTTAACATAGCAGTTACTCTTTCCAATAGTTACCCACTTGTTGAACGGGAGGATATCATTGTCAGAATGAACAGGTGGAGCCAATGGTCCTTCGATATTAGGTTCTGCCATAATCGCTGCATTTGACACAGATCACCACAGAAAGCAAACACTTGTGACAGTGAGTGTTAGTGACTAGTGAATTTATGACACCACATGGCAAGGAGATATTATCAGGACCAAGAACCATGAGAGAACAGTGATATGCACTCATGAGGGATATCATTCATCACATAGAATTACAATTTAGACAGACATGAATGAGTGCCATAAGATCATAGCAAGCAAGGTAGAGACAATTAGACATCAATTTACTAACATACAAGCAGTGTAGAAACAGTTAGAGAGTACATAGAGTGACATAATCGTAATGAGAATGAAACTTAATGCACGTCATTAGCAGGTAAGACTAACCGCAAGGTAAGTAAATCAAGGTATACGCAGCATGAGTTAACCGCAGGACAAATTAACCTCAGGGCAAGATACTCGCAAAATAAGTAAACCACAAAACGAGATAACCACAAACCAAGTTAAACGCAAATCGGGTTAATCGAAAAGTGAGAAATCCTCATGGCAAGTTAACCGCAAAGCGAATTAACCGCAACTAGTCTTAACCGCAAGACAAGTTGATCGCAAAACGAGATAAACTCAGATCTAGCTAAACGCAACCAATTGAATCGCAAGACAGGGTAAACGCACAACAAGTTAAACGCAAGCTCAGTTAACCGCAAAGCAAATTAATCGCAGTCACAATCATAAGAGTAAAACGCAATCAAGACAGTACATTAACCGCAATCAAGAGCAGACGCTAACCGCAACCAAGAACTAACAATAACCGCAATCAAGAACTAACGCTAACCGCAATCAAGAACTAATGCTATCCGCAATCAAGAACTACACATCACAAGCCGTCATATTCCATCAGATCTTACTATGACTAACATATGTGACTACAAGAACAACAACCGAAGTAATACCACTACCAAAACTATAGTCCTAGTCCCTTCCCGACACCTAAAACACTTCTATAGGGATCATTACACTAAACGCAACACTACACACCGCAGATTCTCACAATCTCAGCAATGAATATCAAAATATGAATGATAAAGAACAGCTAATTACAGTAATGAATAAAACATGATCTAACCTATTGTTAATATGCAATCACACGAAATTCGAGTGAAGAGTATCACCACCTAAATGATGAGAATGACGCAACACATGAGTATACGAAATAATGGAAAGATATAAATTATGTGCAGAGTGAAACACTAAACATACCAAGAAATAACAACAAGAGAAGCAATCAAGTCTAGTTGCGATTAGAGTGCAGTGAGTGTTAGTGAGAAAGTTGCAAAGAGTGTTGAGATTAACTTTTTAATCGCAGGAAAAACCATACTTATATGAGGGAAAGCACTTAGCAAGAATGACACAATAACTCCTCGTACTTCAAAACCACAAAGTAGAAAAAGTTACATGCGTTCAACAATGGTCCTTGAAGTTAGGAATGAAACACAAATGATGTGAAAGTCTACAGGAAGCACAGATAATACCATGAAGCCAGGTAAGGGAAAAACAACAGACTAACTAAAGCAGCACATAACACGAAGAGATAGCATTCAGGCACAATGGGCAGTAAATAAATATACACAGAAAGATGGCATAAAAGGAGAATGAATGCAACACAGACAATACGTATATGTACACAAACTACTAACTGAAAAAAACACTGGGTATAAGTCAGTAAGTGAAAAGTGAAATACGAGTCCTGAAAAGAATTAGTCAGGAGTCCACTTGATCACACATCACATGTGAGTTGACAGGTCTCCAACCTTGGGAGATAGCTGTGTCTTTGGTTGCCACACAAGTACTTTCTTAGAACTGTTGTGTAGACCATTTGAGGTTTCACAGTCTGTGGTACACATACGTGACCATTTGTAACCATTCATCATGAATGTTCTTCCAGTTGGTACCCATATCCAAGAAGATCTAGGCTTATATGGTGTTTCATGCATTGTGAATTCTTATGGTGAGTGATTAGGTTATCAGATTTCCTTGGTCTCTGTCTCAAAGACATTTCAGGTTTATGACCATATGCTTTTCTAGCCTTATCTTGTAGGTTGACCAATTGATTATGAATTTTAGGTTTTGAGCCCACAGACTTAGTCAAAGCACATTTTTCATCTACTTGGGAGACACATCGAGTTTTCAAGAATTTTGTTCTTTCAGAAATAAAAGCATTTGGTTGTCTAATGGTATATTGATTACCAAATATTTTAAAAACTAGTTTTCCCAAGATAGATGGTTTTGAACAATTAAGGTTCATTTGTCCTTTTGAACTAGGATTTTTGGGACATGGAATTAGACTTTGAGCAATGAGATCATTGTGTTTAGTGAACTGAGGAGTTTTCAGGTTGATTTTCTTAGCTTTCGTTTCTTTGATAGAGTCACACAGTTCTTTACATTGAGCTTTCAGAGTCTCATTTTCCATACATAATTTAGCCATTTTACATTCAGTTTCATTGATATCATGTTTCCATTTAGCTTCATTACGTTGCTCATACATCTTAATTCGATTTTTAAGGCTGTTGATTGTTAAGTCCTTGTCTTGCAGCTAAGTTTTTAGATTGTTTATAAAAAAGTATTCATTAAGGCCGGGCAATTCCGGATTCAAACACGGTTTGTTATTTTGAAAACATTCTTCTTTATGTTGCATTTCAATTTCAAGTGAAATGCAATGTTTTTCCAATTGTGAGAACCTTTTTAGAAGTTGATTAAATGACTCTTTTTCAACCATGTTCTGGTCTGTTGTCCTAGAAAACTCAGCTTTAAGGCAAGGACTTTCATCATATAGATCACTTTCTCCCCCTTTATGACACATATTTGTTAAGTTAGGGGAGAGTAACAAACTGTCCATCTGTTTCAACAGATTTGTGTCATAACTGAGTTTAATTTGATCTGTATGAGAGTGTTGTGTGTTGATCAATGAACGATACCTCATTACTAGTGTCAAGTGAATGCACAGGTCTGAGTATGTTCTCCAAAACATGAGTCACCAACTTGTCAGAAGTGTTAATCTTATCTTCTTCTAAATCCTGCATTCCGTGTTGACTGACTCAGCATCCAATGTTAAAGCCCGATTCTCAAAACTATCACTTGAATGTCCCCCGTGAGTCTCAACTCTGTCATCAGTTACCGGTTCGTGTTTTGCCCTATTCTCAATGTACTCCTTAACCTTATCCAAGTATTGGAGTAGCATGTCTCTGTAGGTGTCAACCTCCATATCTGTGTGGTCAGCAAAACACTTCATAGTCATCTGACTCTCGTAGTCATAGATCATGGAGGATTTTGAGTTAATGAATCTGTGCAGTTGTTTGCTGAGTACACATAACGCAGCTAAGGATCCCTCATTAGTAGTTTCTTCTCGGTCCAGTTGTTGTCGTAATTGATCCAAATTCAGCATCATGATCTCTGTGAATGTTTGAACATCTTGACCGAAAAGAGTTATGAATGCACATTCAAACCCCATTTTGAATCCAGTACCCTCTAACAGCATAGAAAGATATGACTGAAGTGTTAGAAGACATTCAATGTGACATTCCCTTATCAATTCAAGCAATTTGCTTGACTGTGGAGTCACATTCTCTTGAGAATCCGAGCATGATAGTACAATTGAGTCATCATCAGATACTAGTCCACTCATATGTCGATAAAGATTAGAGGTCAACTGCACATCACCTATGTCGTATAATTTGAGAATTTCAGGGATTACAGAATCAGGGGATGTAGTCATGACGGGGCAAGTGGGTAACAGTTTGTACTAGATGTATAGTTGCGACAAGTCAAGTTACGATAGATCCGATTGAGGTTAGTCAAATCATAAGGATTAACCTACAACGTCCGATCATAATTAGATTACCAGAAATGACTTAAGTTACAACTAGACACTAGCTGCAAAATGATTCACCACTTACACAACTCTCACCACTTGATGGAATGCCAATACTGAGGATATGATCACTAAAGCCCAAACATGTAGCAAAATATGGGTAACCGCAGGACTGAGATTACCACATAAGAGAGCCAAACTCAAGGTCAGGTGAGCTAGTCGCAATCCAGGAGCCAACCGCAAATTAGTAACCGCAGACTGAGATAACCACAAGGAGATAAACGTAGAGAGAATTAAACCACAAGATCTAATCTCAGGCACCTAACCTCAAATCACTAGATCACAGAAAGTAATCGCAATTCCCACTAATCGCAATTCCCACTAGTCGCAATTCCCACTAATCGCAATACCCACTAATCGCAATTCAATAGTCCAAAACAGTCACTGTCATTGCGTTTTGTCTGTTAACTCAATATACTAATTGTAACACCCCCAATTCATGGATGCAACGGAATTCAAACTGGGTGTTACTCGACGGCACAATAGTCACAAGAATAGAAAACGAACTCCAATTGAGTCGTTTTAAAAGATTTATCATTCAAATTGTATAAATATCAGAGATTACAAAAAAAATGAGGTCTCAGATGGTTCCATGTTTACAATTTACATTAAATGAGTTTTTGAATGTTAATAAAATTTATAGCCCTCTTGAGTATCCGTGCCCTTCCGTGCCATCCTTGATCGTCATGAACCTGAAATACATGCTTGAGAGGTCAACACAAAGGTTGAGTGGAATTCGTAGAGTTTGTAGTTAAATCATTGAACACAATAATCGTAGTGTGAGCTATAGACTCACACTCATAGTTAGAAAACAAAATCGTTATTATTGCACTAAGCTCATGCAACCAAAGCATTAACATCGAACCAAAAATTGGCATTATAGAAGCCCTACCAAGGTAATATTGCCATTATACCTCAAACTATCAAATATAGTGCATTTGTTTGAACTCGTAGTTGTTCAACACAAATGGGATTCGTCAATCCCAATAGATCTATTCACAATATTCGCGCTCACTATAGCTAGTGACTAATGGTTCATGATATAGGGACTTCGAACATGGCAATCGTTACTTAGTGACAATAAAACATAGTCGGGTAGCATACAGTAGAAAGCATTGTGTTCGAGTAGAAAAATAATAGCATGTATTCCCCCCATGGGTTTGTAAAATAGTTAAATAATAGAAAGTGGGGCTACGAACTCACCTTAAGTTATGTAGTAGGTAGTGAATGTGATGGTCGAATCGCGAAGGTTTCTACGAGCAACCTATAATAGAATGTTGCGACTTAGGATTGAAGTAAAGAATATAAAGATGTGCCTATATATGTATATCTTGCATTTAGTCCATGATGTGGTATGATATATAGTGTAAGTCTTTGAAAAGAAATGATTCATGAAACATGTATAGTTTATATATCGTTTACTACCGTTCGGGCTGACATAATTCAGAAGTCATGTTAGTAAACGTTCGAGGAGCCAGGACACTTTAATTCGTAAATCCACAACTCATCTCGACGGCTTACATAATGAACTCCTCACATGAGGCTCCCTACTATTGTAGTAGTTGATAAAGTATATATATATATATATATATATATATATATATATATATATATATATATATATATATATATATATATATATATATATAAGTTTTGATCCGAAAAGTTACATGTCCAATATTTGAATAAACTTAAGAAAGTTTATCTTTACATGAAGATTGTTATTAGGGTAAGTTTCTTATAACTTGTATGACAAATACTTGTAATATCTCATGGTTCTTTTAGATGAAGTAGATCCAAATTGTTTGTTCAAGTTATCGCCAACTTTTAGTTCATGTTTTCGCCTAAGTAAGTTTATATGGTCATTTAGTCATGGCCTTGCCATGACCTTTGGTCATTGTTCCATGGTCTTGAGACTGAACCTTGGCTTTAGCCATGGTTGTGGTCTTGAATCTAGGTCATAAGACCTCTTGGTCTTATTAAAACATAACCATTATATAGTGACTTATATATATGTAAATAGCTGTTAAGAAACTGAGAAAAATCTCATTCGTTATTGGTTTTCTGGAGACGTGCTCATGAGTGTTTGAAAAAACGTGATTCCGGACAACTTTCGTGTTTTAACTTTTTCATGAAACGGACCAGAAAGGCCTCTTTTTGCGTGTTTTATATTCTGTCACAGAAACTATTTTGGCAGTTTTGCCGCAAAGTTTTGGTAACTTCAAATGGTCATAACTTTTGACTCGTATACTCGTTTTAGGTGGTTCAAATTGCTATGGTTTCCTTGTTAGGTCCTCTACTGTAATATGTAATGATCCAATATCATAATTTTACCATTTTGATCAAATTATACCAAGAAAGTCACTAGTTTACTTGTTTAAATAACTTATCTTAACAATCATATACAATAACTTGTTTTACTCATTTTTATACATCATGGACATGAATACAAGACATAATATAGCATGAATGATATGTAAATAACATGATTATGATATTTAACAAGAAGCATGTTAGGGTTTGGCTTACAACTTTTGGCTTTCAACAAAGAAAGGAAGTTAACATGTAAGGTAAGGACTTTGATAGACTTTAGTTTCAACCTACTTCACTTCATGCAATCTTTCTACTCTTGTATTCTTGAAAGAGAGATGATGAAAGTTGAGGTGACTTGAGTGGATTCAAACTCAAGAGAAATCACCAAAGTTTATGAGGTTTGGAAGTGTTTTGAGTACCTAAAACCCAGCTAGGGTTTCTATACTTGAAGTTGCTCTTGATACTTGCTTGAAACTAGATGAAATTAACTGAGTGTGAGGAGTTTGGTGTGTGATGATGGACGGCACAAAGAGGGGGGGGGGAGGGGGTATATATATATATGGATTTGAGAAGGTTAGTTACCTTGACTTGTCAAAGCTTGTAAAGGAAGCTTATACACATGTTAACATCTTAAGGCCTGAAGCATGGGATCAAGCCACACTAGGGGTGAATCCCCCCTATAGGCGGTTTGCATAAGCTAGGAGGATGACTAGATCCTTGATGATATTATCCTAGAGATTTAGCTAGTTTTGACTCCGTAAAATGCTAACCGTAAGTAGTTAAGCCACAAAACGTAAAACCGGGTATCGTAAAAATACGAAACTTGGAAGAATGATTAAACTTGTCAAAATACTCCATAATAAAATATAAAATGAGTGGTAGGTTCCAATGGGGTGGTAAAACCCTGCTAAAACTGGAAACACGGGTCTAAAACACGTAATACGTAAAACGTACGAATATTGTGTAAAATTGAGAAAAGTAAAATGTTACTTTTCTAATAGGATATAAATGATTTAAAAAGACTTATAATGTCTAGACTGGGCTCAGTCTAGTGTCGGTTGGTATTAAATGTCTTTTAGACATCAAACCGTAAGCCTAAAAATCAAGAAATGACTTATAACATCAAGGAATGATTTTTGGTCAAAGGAGGAGGGAAAAATATGTTGACTTATTCCAAAAATGTGAAAACTCAAATTGTCTTAGAAACGCGGTACAGGTATAGGCTAGGGTTACGGCTGAGTAACAACGCTTAAAAATGAAAATCCCAGTTTTTCACGACCGATGTTTATTTGGTCATGTTTTTCACAGTCATGATTTATTCTCAAATAAATCATGAGTGTATCAAACATTTTTCTGATACGGGGAAAATTAACGCGGTCGTGTTTCGTTGTGCGTAGAATTTTTGAATGACGTTTTACCCTAAAACGTGTAATTCCTTATTAACTTTCGCGAAAATGATCTGATGAATGTCAAACTTTTAATTTGCCATGTAAATGATTTATCACTCGAGGCCAAGAAAGAAAAATCAAATTTTGGGAAAAATTTCGGGAAAAATGAATAGTAAAAGTGAATAGTAAAATTTCCCGGGAATAGTAATTAACCTGAAATTGTGAATTGTTACAGTAACCGCAGATATTTAACCGCAGAAATCAAGTAGTAAACCGCAATTTAACAATGCAACATTGGAGATAACCGCAACAAGGAAATCCGACCCAAACTCAATCCAATCCTCAAAAATACGTGTGAAATGTTAGAACCAACTGAGAAATAGGGTAATACTAACACAGGTGATCATGGAGGAACACTTCTAACATGACAACTAACTCAAGAAAGATCAAACTAAGATGTATACAAGAAAAACTCTTCTAACTCACCAAAAACTACACTAAAACACACCAAATTCGATTATTCAAGGCCCTAAGATGAAACCTTGGCTCTTGATACCAATTGTAATATACTCATAATCATAACATGCATGGTTCCTATGATGAATGGATCGAATAAGATGAAGTTTTAGAGAGAGAGTTTAGAGAGGGAAAGAGATGGGAGCCTTGAGAGAAACTAGATATGTATTAGCTTGTGAATGAAGGTCCAACCCTCTCCACATGTGGAGAGGGGTATTTATACTTATCCTGCAAAGAAACATAAAAACGCCCACACCCGGGCTGTGGATCAGGCATACAGTGGGTAAGACCCGTCCTTCTTCCACGTTGTTACTTAGACTAAACTAATACTTAACTAAATAATATACTAACTACAAGCTAACTTAAATGCTATTACAATAATTAGGTGACTGAGACTTTTACAGGAATATCCGTATTCCTAACAACACTCGAATTGTATTGCATTTGCCAAATTATTTAAATTATTTTGAGTTTTGGAAAAACTCTGAAGTTTATGCTTGATTTTATTGGAAAATTATTTCATGAACAATGGCGCAAGTTTCGTAAATTTTTGAGTCCGTTTGCTACGTCGTTCGAGCCCCGGACCGTTTATCGTGAGAAGTTTGATTCGTTGGTAATATTGGTCCTTGGAGTATCACCTTACAGTTTCCCTATACTTTCATTAATTTCAAAACCAACCCTATACTTATTTACCATATGTAAACCCACAACACACCCCATTTACTCATTTTATTCATTTAAAACACACACACTCACCAAACTCTCTCTCTCTCTCTCCTTGCGATTTTCGGCGGCCGCCCCCTTCGCCGGAACACCAGCAGTTTCCGGCCACCTCGACGGAAAATTTTCCGGCCATCTCACCTTTTTACACAATCTTGTAGATCGGGACTCCCCCGTCACTCCCGTACCACCCACACCCCTCGTAACACCCCACACGCACCTCTACGCGCCTCCACCGCTACGACCATCACCACCGAGAACCACCACCATCGCCGTCGTCCTTCCTACGCTGGTAAAACACCCCCCACCACTTCTTTTTATTATTTTTGATTTTTAAATCAAAACCCTAGTTTTTATTTTATTTAAATTTGATTTTAATATTAAAAATCTTTTACAAAAATGTTTTATTTCATGTTTTTAACCTAAAAATCTCGTGTGGATTCTTGTTGTTCTCGACCTGCCACGACTCGGTACGAACTCACCGAGTCAACTCGTGACTCGGTGAGGATTTGATATTATTGTTGTTGTTGTTTGATACTAGTGACAAGGGAATGTTTAATTTTGTGCTTGGATTGATATTGAGGGTCCGTTTGGTTTGTGTTGTGCTCAGCAGCCAAGAGCCACCACCACCGCGACTTGGGTGGTGGTGGGGAGGGAGTATGATTATTGTTGTTGTTGTTGGTTGAGATTTGGATTAGTTTCAGGTTAGTTTGGTTCGGATTTGGATGATTTTGGTTGAGCCGAGGAGGTTAAGGCTCGGTTTGGATTTGATTTTGGTTTCGGATTATTTGGTTTTGACTTGGGTTTGATTTTGGAGTATTGAAATTGTTGTGAGGATTATTTTTGGGCATTGATTAATAGTCTCGGGATATAATTTTTATTTGAAACGGTAACTAATAATAAAAACGGTTAATAATATATATGAAATATAAAATAAATTGTTATAGTTTAGTGGATTTGTTATCAGACATGTTTCCATATTATGACATTGTGAGCTTGAATTGGACGTATTGGATTTACGGCCATGGTTATTTGGATGTTATGGACCCTTTGGTACACGAGACAGTAGGGTACGTTAGACCCATAAAGATCTTAACGTACCTGGAACCCAACAAATACAAAATGGTCGATAAACCCTAAACAACTAATGGACTACGCGAATGATATATCCAATCATATTTACTTATATATACATATGTTAATATTGTTTAAAAATAAAGAGTCGTTGATTCGGGAAATGTTATATAAACGGGCAGGTCATGCCGAAATTTTATAAAATTCTTTATAAACTTAAATTATTTTACCAAATATTATTATTATTTCAAAACCTTTTATTTCAACATTACTTTGGGGAAAACGGGTAAAATCCGAGACTTATTGTTACGTGTTATTATTTATTTTTATTTGAGTGAGTTCTTCTTTTTTTATTTCTTTTCTTTTCATTTCTTTTCGACGACTTTCTTCGAGGTGTTCTTTCGTCTTTCTTTTGCTTTTGGTTGATTCGCCGACTTATTTCTTTTCTAAACTTTCTTGTCTCTCACACGAGACTTTACGAAATCTATTTTCCTTCAAATGCCATTGTATTTACAAAACTTTTACTCAAGCATTGTTTATGGAAATATTCGAGTTTAGTTCTGAGTTATACCATTTATATTGATTAGGTTGTGCTGAGGTCCCTTTTTGCTGTGACGCATTAATTATTGATTGCTATATCTCGTTTCCTGCTGGTATTGTTAAGGTGTGATTCATAGCCCCGCTTTTTATATTTTAATTGTTTATAAACCATGGGGTGAGACACATGCTTTAAATGTTTTCTGAGCACAAGTATTTTTGGTATGCTTTTCCTGAATGATATATATATTTCCTGACGATGTACTAAGTAGCTTGTTTGCCGGAAAGACCCTCAGATCATGAGCCATTAGTCACCTGCGGGTGAGCGCGAACTTAGTTTATAGGCCTATAGGACTGACCATCCCATTCGTAGTTGTCAAGGGCTTGACATGCGGGTGTACTATTTGTCGTTTTGCCGGGTATTAGCAAGTACCTGGCCTTGGGGGCACTTTATATTATGAAATTCCGCGGTTATTGTTTATGTCAGTACAGAGTTACTGTCGATTGGTTTGGTTAACGTCTTGCGTGTCATGAGCTTAGTATCATCAACCGTATGTATGCACAGGGATGGCTCTACATATTGGGTGTTACCTTGATTACCCTGGTATTTGCATTTGTTGCTTATATCATATGATTAAAACCCTTGTGCTCAGCTTTATTATTTTAAACCTATGGATTACACTCAACCTTTGTGTTGACTTTTAAGCATGTGTTTCTCAGGTACTACTACTAATTAAGTTTTGGAGCTTTATGATCTTGGGCGTGGTGGAGTGGCTGGACGAAGGAAGTTTTCTGTCAAGGCAGCTTATTTCATTTCTACTATCTTTACTTTTCATGTCATTCGTAAAACCTTGGTGTGTCTTTAATATTTTCCGCTGCTAAACTTATTTACTTTCCGCTGCTAAACTTTGTATTTCTATTACTACATTTGGTTTTTCCTTTGCTAAACTTTGTCTAAACTTTGTCATTTTCCGCTGCAAACTTTTATATTGTTATTCTGCTGCTATTTTGTTAAAGAGTCTATGTGCTCTAAAATGGTTTGTAAAACGAATGATGTGTTTTGAGGCACTTTTAAACGTCCCGTGTTGTGGTCGTTTGCTATAAAGATGCCTGGTTTCGATTCGCGTAGTGCCCCCAGCATGTCAGCTGCCGTATTTTGAGTTGGGGGTGCTACAGAATGGTTTCAGAGCCATCGTTTATAGAGAACGAGCTCGCACTCGACTATAAACTTTTTCATGGAGTCAAAATGTTTTGAGACAGAAAGCCGACAGCCTTCCATGCCACTTCGCGCCATGGTATTTCTTTTAAACATTACATATATATATGTTTTATATTGAGATTGGTTTGGACTTTCTCTACTATCATGCTTTGGCTTATAAAATGGTTTTCCGCGAAAATTTGGCTAGTATTTTTATGTTTCCTTATACTCTTGTAGAGTATCATGTCTGTCCCAGTTCCCCGTGATCAGGTTCTGGTCCCACCCGTTGTTGACCCGTTACCTTTAGGAGATGATGTTGAGTTGGATGTTGATGTTGAGTTAGATGTTGATGTTGGTTTAGATGATGAGGTGGGTTTAGAGGATGATGTTGATATCGAGGATGATGGAGATGAGGAGATGGATGACGATGATGATGACGAGGATGATAGTGATGAGGAGTTTATGGAGGAGGATCAGGATGTTCCCCCGCCGCCTTCGCCGATTGTATCGGATGTGACTTATGAGTCGGATACGTCTGAGGCATTAGGATACGTGCTTGAGGCTAAGGTTACTTCTACGCACGAGATTGGCGAGTCATCGGCAGCAGCCCGTGTTACTCCGTCAGAGCTTAGAGCTGCTATGAGTCATCTGAGGCAGGATGTAGAGTGTTGTAGGAATAGTCATAAGAGTATCACTAGGCGTATGAGTGATAGGCAGTCTGAGGTTGTAGGATTGAGGAGAGAGGTTCAGGAATATAGGAGAGCTGCAAGAGAGATGTATATGGAACTTCAGAGGCAGGTGGAGAGGTTGAGTTGGTTGGAGCGGATGAGTGTTGCATTTCAGGAGCGTATGGATTCGCTAGATAGGAAGATGGTTGAGTTAGAGAAGATGGTTGATAAGTTGACCATGAAGGAGGTGTTCTTGGATATTGATAGTCGACACTATCGTACTAGTATCAGCGAGTTATGGAGTGAGTTACATGAGATGCAGAGATAGGCCTATGCAGAGAGGATGACCCGCCTTAGGTCTTATGACAGCATTGATGTGATGACTACGTATGGAGATCGTTCAGGAGATCAGTGATTGGATCATTTATAGTAGTTGGTATCTTAATGGTAGTTTACCTAGTATATGCTAAACTGAATTCTTTAGTGGGTAGATTTTATTCGAAACTTGTACTTGTTTTGCTTATCTTGTAAGACCAATGTCAAGTATGAAATCTATGATGTATTATGGTGATGTACTATTGTTGATGTTGACTTATGCTATATTATGATTTTATTCATGTGATGATGCTTTATCTTGTGCTATGATTCTGACACGTTAATCAAATACTTACAAGTGTTGTGCTTTGTATTGATTGATAGAATTATGCCTCCTAGGAAGATGACCCCTGCTGCTATTTAGCAGATGATTGATGAGGGTGTTGCAGCAGTGCTTGCCAGGCAAGCAGGTGTTCCTCAGAATGTTGGATCGGCTAGAGCTCAAGCAGTTCCCAACAACCATTTCTGCACTTCTAAGGAATTCATGGATTGTAAGCCCATTACCTTCAAGGGAACTGAAGGAGCTGTTGGATTGACTCAATGGTTTGAGAAAGTGGAATCGGGGTTTCATACGAGCAATTGTACTGAGAACAATAGGGTGAAGTATGCGACATGCACATTGTTAGAGCATGCCTTGTCTTGGTGGAATGCTTATGTTTAGGAAAAGGGAATGGAGGAATCTTATAATACTTCGTGGGAAGATTTCAAGAAAGCTATGGTTAAGAAGTACTGTTCTCGTACTGATTTGAGGAAGTTGGATACTGAGTTCTATTATTTGGCTGTGAAGGGTTCTGATCTTGCTGCTTATGTGCGACATTTCCAAGAGTTGAAGGTGTTTTGTGCTCACATGGTGCCCGATAATGAGAAGTTGCTAGAGAAGTTTATTGGTGGATTGCCTGCGAGTATTCAAGGGAATGTGGCTTCGTACAATGCTGAGACTTTAGATGATATTATTAGCATGGTTGAACGCCTTATGGATCAGGTGACTAAGCATGGTGTTGTTCAGAAAAGTAATCACTTTGACAACAAGAGAAAATGGGAGGATAACCGAAGGAACAACAACTATAACAACCCCAACAACCGCTACAACAACAATCAGTACCGTAACAACAATCACCATCACCAACAGAATAGGAGACAGGAGACTGTTAAGGCATTTGTGGCTGCACAAGGAGGAGCGAATGTTGGACAACAAACTCTATATGGGAAGTGCCACCATCATCATACTGGACCGTGTACTGTGAGATGTACGAAGTGTCAAAAGGTTGGTCATGTTGCGAGGTTTTGTAAGAGTAGGGTTGTGGCGACAGGAGCAAATGCCCAGCCTGTGGTTACATGTTTTGGATGTGGAGAGCGTGGACACTATAGGGGACAATGCCCAAAGAATGCTGGACAAGGAAATGTAGGTGCTCGAGGTAGAGTGTACATGATGGGAAATGGAGAGCCGCATCAAAATCCGAATGTTGTCACTGGTATGTTTCTTCTCAACAACCTTCGTGTTAAAGTTTTGTTTGATTCGGGTGCCGATATGAGTTTTGTGTCTTCTAAGATTGCGCGCGTTACTTCGACTTACCCCTACCTTATTAGACATTAGCTAAAGCATTGAGTTAGCTGATGGTAACCTAGTAGATACCCGCACCGTGATCCGTGGCTGTACCCTTAATCTTTTAGATCACCCGTTTAGTATCGATTTGATGCCAATCGAGCTCGGAAGCTTTGATGTGATAATTGGAATGGATTGGGTATCAAAGAATCGAGCGAGCATTGTTTGTGGAGAACGAGTGGTTCATATCCCTCTCAATGATGAGATTTTGCTTGTTTGAGGTGTTAGGAGTGGAACTCGCCTGAATATCATATCATGTATCAAAACCATGAAATATCTTGAGAAAGGATGTCACGCATTCCTAGCACACGTGGCTAAGAAGGAGTCGGGAGAGAAGCGACTCGAGGATGTTCCTGTAGTGCGTGAGTTTCCTGAAGTATTTCCTGAAGACTTGCCGGGAGTTCCGCCATCCCGACAAGTGTAGTTTCGAATAGACTTAGTTCAGGAGCTGCACCTGTTGCGCGTGCACCATATCGTTTAGCACCATCGGAAATGGAGGAGTTATCTAAGCAATTGCAAGAGTTGTTGGATAAAGGATTTATTCGACCGATTTCTTCGCCCTGGGGAGCTCCAGTGTTAGTTGTAAAGAAGAAGGATGGATCGTTTAGGATGTGTATCGACTACCGAGGATTGAATAAGTTAACCGTGAAGAACCGCTACCCGTTACCAAGGATTGATGATTTGTTTGATCAGTTGCAAGGATCGAGTTACTATTCTAAGATTGACTTGAGGTCTGGTTATCACCAACTTAAGGATTTGGGAAGAGGATATTCCCAAGACGGCATTTAGGACTCGTTATGGTCATTATGAGTTTCAAGTTATGCCTTTTGGTTTGACCAATGCGCCTGCACTGGTCATGGACCTCATGAACCGAGTATGGAAGCCTTATCTAGATAAGTTCGTGATTGTCTTTATCGACGATATTTTGATCTATTCAAAGAGCAAGGAAGAGCACAAACAGCATTTGGCTACGATTCTTAAGTTGCTCAAGGATGAGCAATTGTATGCAAAGTTCTCTAAGTGTGAGTTTTGGATTCGGAAAGTTCAATTTTTGGGTCATGTGATTGATAGTGAAGGATTACATGTGGATCCCGCTAAGATTGAGGCGATTGAGAAATGGGCAACGCCGGTTAACGCCACAGAAATTCGTCAATTTCTAGGATTGGCTGGTTATTATAGGAGATTCATCGAGGGATTCTCCAAGATATCTAAACCGTTAACCGCATTGACTCACAAGGATAAGAAGTATGAATGGGGAGAGGAAGAAGAGAAGGCATTTCAGACCTTGAGGCAGAAGCTTTGTTGTGCACCGATATTGGCTTTGCCAGATGGAGTAGAAGATTTTGTGGTTTATTGTGATGCCTCGTATCAAGGGTTAGGAGCAGTTTTGATGCAACGAGGGAAGGTTATGGCATATGCTTCCCGACAGCTTAAGACTCATGAGGAGAAGTATACCACTCATGATTTAGAGTTAGGAGCCGTGGTTTTTGCCCTCAAGTTGTGGAGACATTACCTTTATGGTACCAAGTGTGTTGTCTTTATCGACCACAAGAGTATACAGTATATTTTGGATCAGAAGGAGTTGAATATGCGACAACGATGATGGTTGGAGACGTTGAGCGATTATGATTACGAGATACGATACCACCCTGGAAAAGCTAATGTTGTAGCTGATGCATTGAGCCGCAAGGAACGTTTGAAACCATTACGCGTTCGAGCTTTAGTTTTGACGATTAACTCGAATTTACCCGCTCAGATTCTGCAAGTACAAGAGGAAGTCGTGAAAAGAGGAGAGCTTAAGGAGGAGAAAGTTGATGGGATGATTAGAAAGGAGAAACTTGATAAGCATTCAGATGGAACTTTGTGTTACAAAAGAAGAAGTTGGGTGCCTTTGTTTGGAGGACTGAGAGACTTGATTTTGCTCGAGTCTCATAAGTCAAATTATTATATTCACCCAGGATCTGACAAGATGTATCAGGATATGAAGAAGTTATATTGGTGGCCTAATATGAAAACTGAGATTGCAGATTATGTCCGTAAGTGTCTTACGTGCGCCAAGGTTAAGGCTGAACATCAGAAACTGTCTGGTTTACTAGAACAACCTGAGATCTTAGAATGGAAATGGGAAAGAAAAACAATGGATTTTGTCACCAAGCTACCAAGGACTTCGACAGGATTCGATGCTATTTGGGTAATAGTCGATCGATTGACTAAATCCGCACACTTTTTGCAAATCAAAGAGAATTACAGCATGGATAAGTTGACCAGGCTCTACGTAAAGGAGATAGTATCTCGACATGGAGCGCCAGTGTCTATTATCTCAGATCGATACGGTAGGTTTACTTCGAACTTTTGGAAGTCACTTCAAGATTCGTTTGGCACGAACCTTGACATGAGTACCGCTTACCATCTACAGACCGATGGTTTTAAATCCAGACTTTGGAAGATATGTTGCGTGCATGTGCGATTGATTTCGGAAATGGATGGGATGTCCATTGCCTTTGATTGAGTTTTCCTACAACAATAGTTATCACGCGAGTATTAAGGCCGCACCGTTTGAAGCACTCTATGGTCGGAAGTGCCGATCACCTATATGGTTGAATGAAGTGGGAGAAGCACAGCATATTGGACCAGATTTAGTTCGTGAGACGACGAGAAGATTGCGCAGATTAAAGACTGGTTGAAAGTTGCTCGTGACCGTCAGAAGAGTTACGCAGATATGAGACGTAAACCCCTAGAATTTCAGGTAGGAGATAGAGTTATGTTGAAGGTATCACCTTGGAAAGGTGTGATCAGGTTTGGTAAGAAGGGAAACTTGAATACCCGTTATATAGGACCATTTAAGATTGTGAAGAGGATTGGTCCTGTGGCATATAAGCTAGAATTGCCGCCAGAGCTCAGTAGAGTTCACCCTACTTTCCACGTGTCAAATTTGAAGAAGTGTTTGACCGACGAGACCGCTGTAATTCCGGTTGAGGATATTGAGATTGATGAGCAATTGCACTTTGTTGAAGAACCCGTTGAAATCATGGATCGCGAGGTTAAGCGATTAAAGAAGAGTTGTATTCCTCTTATGAAGGTTCGTTGGAATTCCAAGAGAGGACCAGAGTATACTTGGGAACGCGAGGACGAGTTTAAACGCAAGTACCCAAATCTTTTCAAAGCCAGGACTGGCAACTCAAACTAAATCTGGGACGGATTTCTAAATAAGATGTATGTGATGTAACCCCCGGTACTTTTTCTAAACCTATTACTAGCCGAAATATTTATTTTCGTACCTGAGACACATTAAAACTTTTATTTGTGATTATTTGGGCTTGAGAAACGTGAGATATATTGGAAACAAGAACTTTATTCCTTGATTGACTCAGCACAATCTAGAACACTCAAATTGTATTGCATTTGCCAAATTATTTGAATTATTTTGAGTTTTGGAAAAACTCTGAAGTTTATGCTTGATTTTATTGGAAAAATTATTTCGTGAACAATGGCGCGAGTTTCGTAAATTTTTGAGTCCGTTTGCTACGTCGTTCGAGCCCCGGAGCGTTTATCATGAGAAGTTTGATTCGTTGGCAATATTGGTCCTTGGAGTATCACCCTACTCTTTCCCTATACTTTCATTAATTTCAAAACCAACCCTATACTTATTTACCATATATAAACCCACAACACACCCCATTTACTAATTTTATTCATTTAAAACACACACACTCACCAAACTCTCTCTCTCTCTCTCTCCTTGCGATTTCCGGCCGCCGCCCCCTTCGCCGGAACACCAGTCCTCGCCGAAAAATATTCCGGCCACCTCGCCGGAAAATTTTCCGGCCATCTCACCTTTTTGCACCATCTTGTAGATCGGGACTCCCCCGTCCCTCCCGTAACACCCACACCCCTCGTAACACCCCACACGCGCCTCTAGGCGCCTCCACCGCCGCGACCATCACCACCGAGAACCACCACCATCGCCACCATCCTTCCTACGCCGGTAAAACACCCCCCCCCCCCCCCGTCACTTCTTTTTATTATTTTTTATTTTTAAATCAGAACCCTAGTTTTTATTTTATTTAAATTCGATTTTAATATTAAAAATCTTTTACAAAAATGTTTTATTTCATGTTTTTAACCTAAAAATCTCGTGTGGATTCTTGTTGTTCTCGACCCGCCACGACTCGGTACGAACTCACTGAGTCAACTCGTGACTCAGTGAGGATTTGATATTATTGTTGTTGTTGTTTGATACTAGTGACAAGGGAATGTTTAATTTTATGTTTGGATTGATATTGAGGGTCCGTTTGGTTTGTGTTGTGCTCGGCAGCCAAGAGCCACCACCAATGCGACTTGGGTGGTGGTGGGGAGGGAGTATGATTATTGTTGTTGTTGTTGGTTGAAATTTGGATTAGTTTTAGGTTAGTTTGGTTCGGATTTGGATGATTTCGGTTGAGCCGAGGAGGTTAAGGCTCGGTTTGGATTTGATTTTGGTTTCGGATAATTTGGTTTTGACTTGGGTTTGATTTTGGAGTATTGAAATTGTCGTGAGGATTATTTTTAGGTATTGATTAATAGTCTCGAGATATAAGTTTTATTTGAAACGGTAACTAATAATAAAAACGGTTAATAATATATATGAAATGTAAAATAAATTGTTATAGTTTAGTGGACTTGTTATCGGACATGTTTCCGTATTATAACATTGTGAGCTTGAATTGGATGTATTGGATTTACGGCCATGGTTATTTGGATGTTATGGACCCTTTGGTACACGAGACGGTAGGGTACGTTAGGCCCGTAAAGATCTTAACGCACCTGGAACCCGAACAAATACAAAATGGTTGATAAAACCTAAACAACTAATGGACTACGCGAATGAGATATCCAATCATATTTACTTATATATATATATATATATATATATATATATATATATATATATATATATATATATATATATATATATATATATATATATATATATATATATATATATGTGTGTGTGTGTGTGTGTGTGTGTGTGTGTGTGTGTGTGTGAATATTGTTTAAAAATAAAGAGTCGTTGACTCGGTCATGCCGAAATTTTATAAAATTCTTTATAAACTTAAATTATTTTACCAAATATTATTATTATTTCAAAACCTTTTATTTCAACATTACTTTGGGGAAAACGGGTAAAATCCGAGACTTATTGTTATGTGTTATTATTTATTTTTATTTGAGTGAGTTCTTCTGTTTTTATCTCTTTTCTTTTCTTTTCTTTTCGACGAATTTCTTCGAGGAGTTCTTTCGTCTTTCTTTTGCTTTTGGTTGATTCGCCGACTTATTTATTTTCTAAACTTTCTTGTCTCCCACATGAGACTTTACGAAATCTATTTTCCTTCAAATGCCATTGTATTTACAAAACTTTTACTCAAGCATTGTTTATGGAAATATTCGAGTTTAGTTCTGAGTTATGCCATTTTTTTATTAGGTTGTGCTGAGGTCTCTTTTTGCTGTGACGCATTATTGATTTATTGCTATATCTCGTTTACTGCTGCTATTGTTAAGGTGTGATTCATAGCCACGCTTTCTATATTTTAATTGTTTATAAACCCATGGGGTGAGACACATGCTTTAAATGTTTTCTGAGCACAAGTATTTTTGGTATGCTTTTCTTGAATGATATATATATTTCCTGACGATGTACTAAGTAGCTTGTCTTGCCGGAAAGACCCTCAGATCATGAGCCATTAGTCACCTGCGGGTTTATAGGCCTATAGGACTGACCATCCCATTCGTAGTTGTCAAGGGCTTGACATGCGGGTGTACTATTTGTCGTTTTGCCGGGTATTGGCAAGTACCTGGCCTTGGGGGCACTTTATATTATAAAAGTCCGCGGTTATTGTTTATGTCAGTACAGAGTTACTGTCGATTGGTTTGGTTAACGTCTTGCGTGTCATGAGCTTAGTATCATCAACCGTATGTATGCACAGGGATGCCTCTACATATTGGGTGTTACCTTGATTACCTTGGTATTTGCATTTGTTGCTTATATCGTATGATTAAAACCCTTGTGCTCAGCTTTATTATTTTAAACCTATGGATTACGCTCAACCTTTGTGTTGACTTTTAAGCATGTGTTTCTCAGGTACTACTACTAATTAAGTTTTGGAGCTTTATGATCTTGGGCGTGGTGGAGTGGCTGGACGAAGGAAGTTTTCTGTCAAGGCAGCTTATTTCATTTCTACTATCTTTACTTTTCATGTCATTCGCAAAACCTTGGTGTGTCTTTAATATTTTCCGCTGCTAAACTTATTTACTTTCCGCCGCTAAACTTTGTATTTCTACTACTACATTTGGTTTTTCCCCTGCTAAACTTTGTCATTTTCCGCTGCAAACTTTTATATTGTTATTCCGCTGCTATTTTGTTAAAGAGTCTATGTGCTCTAAAATGGTTTGTAAAACGAATGATGTGTTTTGAGGCATTTTTTAACGTCCCGTGTTGTGGTCATTTGCTATAAAGATGCCTGGTTTCGATTCGCGTAGTGCCCCCAACATGTCAGCTGCCATATTTTGAGTTGGGGGTTCTACATATTCCATGCTTAAGAAAATAAATTTGTTTCAACCATTTTGATGGCAAGCTCTAGGAAAAACATTTATATTGGAGCTTTGGTTATTTGTTTGTTTTATTATGTATGCTTGTAAGCCCTTAGGGCATTAGCTTATTGGATGTCTTATTTATGCATCTTGGTTGCATTTTGCTTGTAATCATATTATCATTTAGTAGAAATGATCTTTTCATGCTCTAATTGCTTGTTATACATACATACATATATATATATATATATATATATATATATATATATATATATATATATATATATATATATATATATATATATATATATATATATATATATATATATATATATATATATATATATATATATTTGTTTCATGCATCATACATATTGCGTGTGCTCTAAATATTTTTGCAAGCATTCCATATCTCGATTTGTCTTATAACTTTAAAACGAGAAGGAGTACACGTCGAGGGGGAGCTCTAATATCGTGGGGATAACCTTTTTGATGCTAACAAAAAGGGGGAGAAATGATATAAACTCACTAAATAATTGTATATATATTAATTTTTTATTTAATGAGTTTAGATTATATAATCATCAAAAAAGGGGAGATTGTTGATATAAATAATGCTTAAAAATGTTATTAATATTTCTCGATCTCCCTATGTTTTGACGATCACAAAATGTAAAATCATTAAATGTAAAATCATTACGTAAACAAGTATTTAGCTACAAATATCATTCTATCCAACTAAATAACTTAAGGTATGAATAAAGAAATGTCTAAAACATTTTATGATCAAAAGGATTTTTATTTAGACAATACAAATTTTATAAAATGTCATAAACATTTTATATATTAGAAAAACACTTTTGGTAATTAAAGGAAAATATTTTAATAAATATATGAATTCAAATTTCTAACCAAAATCAGTTAGTTTTTCACCAAATAAACTTTCACCAGAAAAGGACAAAAAAGTGGCCGTTACAGGAGGGCGGCCCTCTTAATTATAATGGGCGGCCCCTTTAATTTTAAGGGGGGCGGCCACCAATTACGGGGGTTGGCACGCTCCTGTGGCCAGGTTCTTTTGCCTATAAATACATGCTCATTTATGCAATTTTCCTTACCTTTTGCACTAAAATTTTCAGTCCCAATCCTTTCCAAACATCTTTCTAAATCCTTTGATCATAAGTTTATTAGTTTTTGTTTCAAGTGATTCAATCCCTCACCAATCATAAGTGCAAGAGAAAAATACTCCTTCAACATTAAGTTAAGAAGAATTGTAGATTTGTGAATATAGTTTATAGTTGTGTAAATCATTTGTAAAGGAGTCGAGTGTTTGTAATAGGTAGATCTAGGTGTGTTAGTAGTGAAGAAGAAGTTGTGTTGTGAAGAAGAAGTAGTGTTGTGAAGGAGAAGTTGTGGTGTGAAGAAGTTGTGAAGAAGTTGTGTAGTGACTAGTGGTTTGAGATTGGTTCTAGCTACGACTAGAACTCGACATTTACATAGTGTCGTTAATTGGTGTAAGCAAAAGTCGTGTAAGGTTTCTCCGCCAAAAGGGAGCTCGTTGATTTTGTGAAGAAAACTCTCGAGTAGGTGACTCGAGGAGTGGAGTAGGGCAAGGAAGGTGTCTTTGTAGCCGAACCACTATAAATCCTTTATGTCTCGGTTTGATCCTTCCATCTCTTGTTTATTATCTTATTTATATCGTTATTCCTTACATAGACATTGACATATACATATTGTTATAGTTTCTGATATTGTGCTAGTATTGATTTCACACAAAGATCAAACAAAATGTTCATTCACAAAACAAAGCTTACACAATCAACCTAAAAAGATAATATATATATATATATATACATATATTTATTTATATAATTGATCATTTCGATCAAGTTTAGTTTTCATAACAAAACTTGAATTGAAGTTTTCTTTTAACAAAGGTTTTATAAATTTAGAAAAGGCGTAAAAATATTCAACCCCCTTCTAGTTTTCCACAAAGTTCTTCTTTAGTTTGCAAGCAGATAAACGGGTTGACTAGATGGGGGTGGGGGGGGGGGGGGAGTTTACGGTTTGATTCACCAGGGTCCTCAATTTCCCTGAACTAGCATGGACCATTTAGAATGAACATGGCAATAAATTTCCCATTTGGTTTACTCTTAGCAAATTGGATCATATGACTAAACCACTAAATTTAGCCCCTCCGAGATAGCATAGGAGGACGGCTCTTAGAACCATCAAAAAAAATATATCTTTTTGTGTAGCCATTTGTTGGTCCTGTTTACTTGGTTAATTGTTAACCAAAGAGTTAATCTAACCAAGTTCCATGACTTTTAACACAGATATAAAGGATTAACTACAAAGATAAACGTAAAGAAAAAAGTCACAGTTTCCTTTAGATTCGACGTTGTTGAGGCAACATGATCAAGATCTCTTTATGTTTTAATGATGACAAATAAACCATCGAAACACATAAAATAACAAACGTTAGCTAAAAATCGCCGAAGCCCATGTCTGCTCCTGGCGCGCTGCCCGCGTGTCAACACGCTGGTGACGCACCAGGACACTGTATGGTTCCGGGCGAATTTTGAAAGTCGGCTTTCCCATTACCCGAAAAATGTGTATCTTTCAATACATGTATGAATATGTTATGTGCTTAATTGAGAACACTCGAAACGAGTTTTGAGACTTGAGAGATCCTACTTTTAAAGTACCAATTTACAGGAAAACGCCAACTCATGTTTTCTAACTATCGCCTCTAGCCAAGGCTTTTCTAAACTTAGGGAGCTTATATATTTCACGTAACATCGTGTTGAAGCATCCATATGCTCATATCCCGTGCTTATGTTTTCTCTAATTACGTAATGGGTTTACTCCCTTATTGGTCAAACTAAGTCAAAGGTCACTTTGTGTAAACGCATCCTTTCCCAGTTGGGTTATGCTTTACATCAAGTCAAAGCACTTAACTTGTTTGAACCAAGGTATTAGCTGAGAATGTCGAGTCGTGGAAAGTGACGAGATATGAACCTATGGATTCTCGACGTTGTATTACTTGAACTTATATGTAACCTATGATTTTCTCAACCTATAATCTTAATTGTCTAAACCTTTTCTTCTTAATGACAATTAGATTACTTCTTAATCCTCTCTTAATCTCATTTCTACAAAAGACAAATCCAATCATATCACTCATATCCACATCAAATATTCTCTTACACAATCTCTTACACTCTTACATATTCCCTTACACACTACATCTCAAGCATCCATTCCCTTACAACACATCTTAACCCTTCATTTTCAACACATGGGAATTTTTTGAATTCCAAAGGATTCTCCTTTGATCCTAGCCATTGAATTCAAATTACAACACATCTTAACCATTCATCTTATCCTCCTCCTTATACCATCACATGTGTTTAATCCAAGCCATCCATTTCAAACAAAAACCATCTCAACCATTGATTCACCCTTTCCCCCCAAGCAAAGCATATTCCTTTGGAATATCCTTTCTCAATCCAAACCTACGCTCCTTTGATCTTAGCCATCTAATTCAAATCATCACATCTCAATCATCCATATTCAACACATGCCAAATAATTTGAAAACCAAAGGAGGCTCCCTTTGATCTCCACCATCTAATTCAAACCATCTCATCTCAACCCTCCATCTCATTCTTCCTCCCAAGCATTGGAATATACCTTGGAATATTCTTTCTCTCTTTTCTATGCCATGTGACGAGATACACTTCTACCCCTTCCAAGTTACCCTATCTACACTTTATACCCTTGGTAATTTGTTTTCTCTTTAAACACTTCACAAATGATTTTCAAATTGGCTATTTGAGTTGGTAAAGCTTAGAATGATTAATGTTAAGGTTTAGTATGAAGTACAATTGGGGGTTTAGCAAGGATAGGTATTTATAAGATCCAAACACCAGACACTTGGGAAAGTTTACAGAAACCTGGCGTGCTGCCCGCGCGCTGACGTGCGGGTGACGCGCCGGCCTCGGTAAAAATTCCCAAGTTTGGGTTCTTGGCCTATAAATACCACCCTTGCCTCTTGTATTCCTCACCCCTTTCCATTATTCTTTCTCTGAAGATTCTTTCTCTCTAAACACTCTCAAATCTCTATCTCTATCTCCATCTCTAATCTTGTGTTCTTGATTTTCATACTAACATCTTTGAAAGAACACATCTACTTGAAAGGGAAGAATCACAAGAACCTAATCCACTCTTGTGATTGTGTCGAGGGTCTTCTTAGCTATACCCTTTCTATTACAATCGAGTCTCTAGGTTAGGTTAGAGCTTGGTTGATAAAACAAACCTTTATTCATTCATTTGTTTGTAAGGGAAGTCTTGTGTCTTGGTGACCAAGCCTAGATCATTGGGGATCTAGTTGGGGTTTGATACTTCCGGTGGGAAGTCTTGGAAGTGGTCTTGGTGACCCTTAGGTGAAGTCGAATCGCGAGATTCTTTTGGGTGGTTTCCGAGGGCGGAATACCGTTGGGGAGTAACTCCTTCTTTGTGAGCATCGATATTGGTGAATATCGGTGGAGTGAATTGTAACGGTTTGTAGTCCACCAAATGGATTATACTATTAATAGTATCGGAGTCGCGGATTCGCAACTGGACGTATGGATGGTATAAACCCCCCATACCGAACCAGTATATATTGTGGTGTCTCTCTTTACTCGCTTTATATACTTTGGTTGTGTTTGTGGTTGTTTGGATTGATTATACAACCACTTGGTTTTCCTTGAGGCTTAAATATTTTAAACGTCTTAAAAGCCGAAGAAACCATATTCATCCCCCTCTACGGTTCTACAATTGGTATCGGAGTGGTATACTCAAGTTTTTTAGCATTAAAGCCTTCCCGAGAAGTCATTTTAAGTCAAAAACTTCTTTCCCAAAAATCTAAAATCCTAACTAAGATTTTTGGTAAAGTAGAGTATAGATCCATGGCTCAAGAGAACTATGTTGAGGGGTGTTCTATGCAAAGACCACCTTTGCTATAAACCGATGGGTTTTGTTATTGGAAAACCCGATTTGAGACCTATGTTAGGTCCAAAGATCTTGATTTGTGGGAAATCATCCAAAATGGCAACTTTGAGTTCATGGTGGAAGACTCAGAAACAAAGTTGTTGGTGAAAAAGCCACATATGGATCTTAATGTTGATGAAAGGAGAAATCTTGGTAAGAATGATGATGCCAAGATGTTGATCTATAATGCCCTACCTCGAAGGGAGTTCGAGAGGGTTCATGTTTGCAAGACCGCACAGGAAATTTGGCACTCTCTCATCATCACTCATCAAGGCAACTCTCAAGTGAAAGATTGCAAGATCGACTTGCTCATACAACAATATGAGAAGTTTACGGTCTCGGATGAAGAAACCATTGATAATGGTTACACAAGGTTCAATGTTATTATCACTAGCCTCACGGCTCTAGATCCTAGCTTCTATAACAAGAACCATGTGAGGAAGTTTCTTCGAGCTCTTCCAATAAAGTGGAGGCCAAAGGTGACGACCGTAGAAGAAGCCAAGAATTTGGCGGAACCAAAGACAAGAAGGAGAAGGTTAAGTCTTTGGCTCTTAAGGTTAAAGTCACTTGTACTCAAGCTAGTGATGATAGTGATAGTCAAGATGATAGCAATGATGACGAGGACATGAACGATAAAGAATACAATCTCATGGCTAAGAACTTTCGGAGGTTCTTTAGGAAAGGCGGTAACTTTGGAAGAAGAAATCGGTTTGGAAACCGAGATAATGGTGGAAGGAACAACATTGGGGGAAACCGAAGTAGTGACAACAAGGTTGGAGAAAGCTTAAGACGCACCCAAGGATGCTACAATTGCGGAGTGAAGGGTCACTTCATCAATGAATGCCCTAAGCCTAGAGTGAACAAGGCATTCGTTGGAGGTGCATGGAGTGATAGTGAAGATGAAGACCAACCAACAAATGACGCTACATGTCTTATGGCTCAAGAAAAATTTGAGGTATCTCTAAACCCTTCTTCTTCTAATAACGTAGATATTATCAACTTGCAAAAGGAGAATGAGGAACTAGTTATGTTTAATGATGATTTTAGAAAAAACCCTTGATAGAGCCCTCAAAGAAAAACGTCTTCTTGAATTAGAAAATGTTAAATCTAAGGAAAGGGTTGGTGAACTTGAAAGTAAAGTAAAAACACTAGAACATTGTAAAGGGATGTTTGAACCTTGTAAAAGTTGTGAAGCACTCACACTTGAGGTTAACTCTTTGAATGGAAAAGTGTTGGAACTTCAAAAGGAGTCATTAAGCTTTTCAAAATATAAAAAGAGCACAAATGATTTAGTAGAAATAATAAGTCGCCAAAAGGTGTCTCAAGATACGGGAGGTCTTGGATTATTCAAACAAGGAACAACCACTCCCATAAGCCTAACAAAACCAATAACATTTGTAAAGGCTAAAGAAAACGTGACCCCAACAATCCCCGAGGCTGACGCGTCAACGCACCATCAGCGCGCTAGGCCTCTGAGGAAAATTGGATCTTCATTAAACAATGACATTAAACCAATTACTTCTCGAGCTCCTCTTGTAAGTACTCGAGGCAATCAAGCTCCGATTGCAAAAAGAGAAAATCCAAAACAATTTTCTAACTCAAGCTCTCGCAATGGACTTGGATACTCACAACCTCGAGTAAATTATAGACCACTTTTGCCTACACCCAATATGAGATATTCCACCTCATACAATCAAAGACCATCATTTCAAAATAATCAAAGAAGAAATTTCTTGAACTATGGTCAAAAGTCCTCTCAATACCAATACAATAATTACCAAAGGAGAGACAACTCCTATTCAAACCAAAACTTCTTTAGACCTCAAGCATATCATAACTATAGACCAAGTTATCAAATTCAAAATGACTATCAAAACAATCCTTGGTCCGGTTTTTCTAAATTTTGTATTGAGAAATTATGTGTCTTACTTCAAGACCCAAGAATGTTTAACTTGGGCACTTTAAATGCTAACCAAAATGGACCCAAGAAACAATGGGTACCTAAGGCATGAGTTGTACTTTTGTTGTAGGTTTGCCTCAAAAGTGATCTACAACCGGATGAGTGGGTAGTGGATAGTGGTTGCACTAAACACATGACCGGGAATAGAAGATTGTTTACATCATACACGGCGTATAATGGCAATCAAGTTATTTTTGGAAGCAAACTTAACGGCAAAGGTAATGTCCTTCACGACTCCATAGAAATATCCAATGTTGAGCATGTTAGGGGTCTAAGTTTCAATTTGATTAGTGTGAGTCAATTATGTGATGATGATTGTGAGGTTAAATTTACTAAGGTAGATTGCACTATTAGTAAAAATGGTGTTGTGTTAGCAAAAGGTCATAGGAGAAATAACTTATACACATGCAAGTTAGCTGATAACTCTAAGCAACACATATGCCTTACATCCCTGGTGGACAACTCAACGCTTTGGCATTGGAGGTTAGGTCACGCCAATATGAGGTTAGTCCAAAACCTAGCTTCTAACAAGCTAGTACGGAATTTACCAAAGTTGAGCTTTGATAGGCATTATTGTGACACACGTCTAGGGAGGCAAGGACAAACCAATAATAGGAATAAAAAGGAAGTGACAACTAATAGGGTTTTAGAGTTGATTCATTTGGATTTGTATGGTCCATCTCCGATCCAAAGTTATGGAGAAAACTTCTACACTTTAATGATTGTAGATCATTATTCAAATTACACTTGGATTTTGTTCTTAGAAAACAAGGATGGAGTCTTGAATAAATTCAACATTTTAAGAAAGAAACTTGAAAACCTACTTGATTGTTCAATTGTCTCAATTAAAACAAATCATAGTAGTAAATTTGATAAAATGCAATTTGGAACCTTTTGTGATCACATGGAATATTTTATAACATATCGGGTCCGTTCACTTCTCAATCGCATGAGATTGTTGAAAGAACACATCGTAAGTTAAGAAAGATGAGTCGAGCCATGCTTGATGAACAATCCATTCCACAAAAGTTTTGGTGTCATGCCCTAGATACCGCTTGTTACATTTTTAATAGAGTCTACATAAGAAAGGTAATTAATAAAACATCTTAGGAATAGAAAACCATCCCTAGAGTATTTTAGAGTATTTGGTTGCAAAGTATTTATAATTAACACCAAAGAATATCTCACCAAATTTGACCCAAAGTCGTATGAAGGTTTGTTCCTAGGATACTCTCAAACTAGTAAAGCATACATAGTGCTTAACAAGGAAACAATGAGGATTGAGGAATCTCTCAATGTGACCTTTGAAATGAGCATGCCCAAGCCTAAATCATCTCCTTTGGAAGAAGATGATGTGATCAACGAACTTATAGTTCAAGATCAAGAAAGGTCGCCAACATTACAAGTTAATGTTTCGGATGAAGGAAATCCTAAGGAAGTAAGAGAAGCGAGGGGTCATCCTATACAACAAGTAATTGGTGACTTGAATAAAAGGACACTTAGGTCACAAAACAAACAAGTCTAAGTTTTGGCATGACATTTTTCAAAAATCCAATTTGTTTTTGGGATAGGTCTAGATGTTCATGGATAACATGCATCTTAGGAGAACAATCTTTAGGTGCTATTAGTGTTTATGTGCTTACATGTTTAAGGCTTATATGGAGGCATGGATGGAAGACCAAACAAATGTCTTCCAAGAGGAAAGATATGTATCAACTCATTATTCAAACAATGATTGATAATATCCAAGATTCTACATGTCTATACAATGTGCATTGAACAAGAAAAATTTGACATTTATCTTGATTAATCTCAATAATATTGTTTTTGTCATAACTTCCAAGATTAGATATGATATTCTTCACAAGTCACAATTGTGTTAAAGATCTTGTATCTAATTCTTCTTGGTCACCTTATGTGATAAACTACATGTTGTATGCTTAAATTAAATTGTATAATGCTATCTCCTAATAATTAATTGCTTGTAGTTTCATGCATGGGAAATGATAGTAACTAGCATGGGTTTCTAGTCAACCCAACCTCAACTTAAGCCTAACTAGAACACTCATTTCTATGTGCCTTGATCATTGATAACATGACCAACTTTTATGTGCCAAGAATCCTAACTACCAACTTAATTCACCTATAAAAGGAGTAATCTTGCTAGTTACCTTGACATCAAACCTTGCTTAAATTAAATAACACTTAAAACACACTCAAAATGGATATGGAAGAAGAGTTTGTTGGGTCATCATACCACTTTAATGATGGTAGGAGAATGATGACAAGGGAAGAAGAGGAAAATATTAATTGGGACAACATTAGTTGTGCGGAAATCCAAATTGGCTATTTGAGTTGGTAAACCTTAGAATGATTAATGTTAAGGTTTAGTGTGAAGTACAATTGGGGGTTTAGCAAGGATAGGTACTTATAAGATCCAAACAGCCAACACTTGGGAATGTTTACAGAAGCCTGGCGGGCTGCCCGCGCGCTGACGTGCGGGTGACGCGCCGGCCTTGGTAAAAATTCCCTAGTATGGGTTCTTGGCCTATAAATACCACCCTTGCCTCTTGTATTCCTCACCCCTTGCCATTATTCTTTCTCTCTAGATTCTTTCTCTCTAAACACTCTCAAATCTTTATCTCTATCTCCATCTCTAATCTTCTGTTCTTGATTTTCATACTAACATCTTTGAAAGAACACATCTACTTGCAAGGGAAGAATCACAAGAAGCTAATCCACTCTTGTGATTGTGTTGAGGGTCTTCTTATCTATACCCTTTCTATTTCAATCGAGTGTCTAGGTTAGGTTAGGGCTTGGTTGATAAAACAAACCTTTATTCATTCATTTGTTTGTAAGGGAAGTCTTGTGTATTTGTGACCAAGCCTAGATCATTGGGGATCTAGTTGGGGTTTGATACTTCCTATGGGAAGTCTTGGTAATGGTCTTGGTGACCCTTAGGTGAAGTCGAATCGTGAGATTCTTTTGGGTGGTTTCCGAGGGTGGAGTACCGTTGGGGAGTAACTCCTTCTTTGTGAGCATCGATATTGGTGAATATCGGTGGAGTGAATTGTAACGGTTTGTAGTCCACCAAAAGGATTATACTAGTGAATAGTATCAGAGTCGTGGACTCGCAACTGGACGTACAGATGGTATAAACCCCCCATCCCGAACTAGTATATATCGTGGTGTCTCTCTTTACTCGCTTTATATACTTTGGTTGTGTTTGTGGTTGTTTGGATTGATTATACAACCACTTGGTTTTCCTTGAGGCTTAAAGTTTTTAAACGTCTTAAAAGCTGAAGAAACCATATTTACCCCCCCCCCCTCTACGGTTCTACAAACATCAACTATGCTACAACCCCGGATCATTGGTGACGACCATTATGACATTGCACAAGAGGTTAAGAAAACTTTACAACGTTACAAAGAACTTCATGATATTATAGCCATTCTTGGATTGGACGAATTATTCGAAGAAGATCGGTTAACTGTTTCAACGTTTAATTCTTATTAGAAGTTAGTCAAAGAATTATACCCAAGTGTTTGCGGAATAACACTTGGGATTGAAACGACAAGTATGGTATGGACTCCTCACTTAACTCAAACAAAGGTTGAGTGACAACTAAAGGTCACACTGAGCTATCTCAGGGACTGCGTTGTTCTTTGGAGGAGTAAAAGTGGTTTGTGAATGCTAAGCATTAAATGCACAAACTTGTGCACTTTTACTCCTCACTTTTGCTACCTGTTTATACACAAGTAAATTACAACGTTACTGATAAAGACAAAATGATGACCTAACTAGTAGAGACAAAATACTTACATATTTTGTCTCTGTTGCAATAGACTATATTGGGTAAAAGACAATGTGCCTTTTTGATGCACAGTGATGACACCATCCTGACGTTATGCCATTCAGGAAAAGTTTGACTTCAGGTTGATAAGGACACCTGTTGATACGTTCAAACTTTCCCGCCTTGTCCCGCCCATACTTCAGTCTTCAGGTCTTCAGTCTTCAGTCTTCAGTACTTCAATAGTTTTTGAGGAGTCTTGGGGGTTCAGTAAGTTATTGTCATCCTCACTGAACCCATCACCTTCTTCTTGGCTTAGATGCCACTCGCTGAGTTCCGCCTCACTGAATGGTGAACCTTTCTTTATAGGCTCGTTCTAAGCATCCTGAAGATGACTCACTGAGATACTGTTCACTCATTGACTTGTTTGTGTTTACGGATATTAAACACTTAGGTTATTTTATGTTCAAATCCTAGTTAGAAGAAGATTGGGGAATTCAGTGACCCAACCGTCTCCCCCTATTTGGATATACAAATAGCCTAAGTGTTTCATGATTCAGTGTGAGTTGGCAGGGGCTTTCATGATTCAGTGTGAGTTGGCAGGGGTCTTCATCTTTCACTTAGTGTTAATGTAATTATAGTAGAACACTGATAACTTAAAAGAACTTCAATGTTTATTAATAGTTATTACAGATGCTACTGATAATACAAACAAAAAAAAGATAGTTGTTGCAGATTCAGACGTTCAGTTGGTAACCAAGAGCATCAAGCTTTTCCTTCTTAGACCTCAGGAGATGTTTCTCAGGGTGCTCCTCAATCTTAGCTTTAAGGTCCAGGCAAAACCTCATGTTTTCAGCACACCTGATAGGGGAAGCCAGCATCAGGTAGACAAGCATCGCCTTAATCCCAACCTTATCAATGTCAAACCACCTTTGGAAGGCAAGGTTTCCATACTCATCAGTGAAGCACAGGCCTCGTTCAGGTGCTTTGAGAACCTTGTTGTTCACAAAGGTGATCCCTTAAGGAAGAGATATGTCACACTCTAGCCTTGGGACTTTGTTCTCATGCTCCAGCTCAATTTGCTTCCTTTTCCTTTTGGAGGCCTTTGATGGAGCAGTCTGAGTAGATGAAGCCGGAAGAAGAGAAGGGATGTCAAGAGCTTCATCCATTTTCTTCAGTCTGTCGTACCTTTCCTTCAGTGACTTTAGGAGACTAGGTACCACAACGTTTTGCTTCTTGGCAATGATAGGTAGAAGCTCATCAAGTTCAGAGATGCCAAAGTCAGCAAACCTGAATGGATTGTACACATCAATTACTCTTTTGTTAGGTCCCCTAAACATGGTGACAACTGCAGGATTGGTGTTGCGATGAATTTGGATATCAGTGATAGTTTCAGGCTTAAGTCTTTCTTTCATCACCCATGTATATCTTTCAATCCTGGTTTTCCTGACCTGAGCATCCTTCCTGAGTTTTTCTTCCTTTTCCTTTTTAAGGGCACTCATCTCTTCTTCCTGAACCATTTTGAAGGCTGCACCAGCTTGCCCAGTAGCCAGTTGCTTAGTGTCCAACCCAATCTTCTCAGCCTCTTCATGAACAACCTTTATAAGGACAGGTTTGCTCATTCTTTCTTCCACAGCCACCATTTTCAATATCTCATCTCTTTCCAAATAGGCCTGAATTTCAGCATCAGTGAGGTGATAAATCACTCCATTGATCTCAAGTGGAACTTTGATGGGTTCATCAGGATCCTGTCTAACTATGGTGGATGCAGGCTTCAGCACTATTTCGGGCTCAGGTGTTGTAGCAATGCTTTTGCCCTTATCCTGCTGATGAGATAAGGAGACTGTTTCTTCTTGAGGTTGAACTGATGAGATAGGAGTGGCCTCAGTGACATGCTCCCCCTCAGTATGAGAGGGCTGTCCTCTTGAAGCAACATCGGTAGCTTCTTCATGTGCATCAGTATGAGGGGCAACAGTGACATTCTCCCCCTCAACTATTGCCTGAGCTGCAGTGATGTCAAGAGTTGGAGTGACTGATGTAGAGGGAGAGGAACCGTTGAAAGCCTGATAGATCTCGGTCATCATAGTATTGATGTCTGAGGTGTCCTATTGAATGGTAGACACCTTGGCTTCAAGTGATGCCTAAGCACTTTCCATTGCTGTCAATCGAGAACCAAACCTCCATGCAATAGAGGCTAACTTCTGAGACAGAACCGCCACTAATTGATCAAAGGCAGCAAGGGAGGTTTTGACAGACTCCACTGAGATACTAAGAGCCTAAAGATTGAAGGACTTCAGTAGGTTGAGTAGCTCAGTGAGATGCACAGAGTTGAGCTGATAGGTCTCTGATGCCTGAAGGAGCTTCCTGATGAGTTCAGAATCATCCTTAACCGATTCTTGAATAGACTGAACCCCTGTATTTAGTTTGGTGAGAGATTCAAGGAACTGGTTGAGATGGGAAACCATTTGTGTCAGGGAGTAGGTAACTGAGGCATTCTGTTCCCTGACATCTTCATTAAATTCTTCAACTGCATCTTAGAGGTTGAAGTAATGAACAACTTATTCAGTGTGCATGTCAAAAAAATTGATCAGTGACTCCCCTGAATAAGGCATTGGTGGCCCTTTTGATGAACTTTGTAAAGAACTTCCCAGTGAGAGGAGCTTGATCATCTCCTGAGGATTCTGACTCGGAGTGGGACTCAGCAGCTTCATGGTTAGAAGATTGACGAGACTGAGAGATTTTTTCAGGGACTATCTCCTCAACCTCCATGTCATCTCCGGCTTCAAAAACCTCTTCATCACTGTGGAAGTCATCATCTGAGAACAAGGCTGCCTGAACGTCAGCCATTGACTGAATCTGCAAAAGAAGGTTATCCGGCTCCTCTTCATAAGAAGACTTGCCTTCGTTGTGACCAGGTCCTGACCCCTCTAATCCAACAGACTGGGTTTTATCTTCCTGGTCCTTAGAGCTAGTTCCTATGTTTTGGGCACCTCCATGAGTGGGTTTGGGTTCCATATCAACGGGTGGTATGTTTCCTTCCGAGTCTTTGTCCCTTGGGATCTCTTCAAACACTGATGAGCATTTTCCAGTGCCATCTTTAGGAATCGTGATTGTTATGTCCCTATCAGCGGGTTGTATAAGTCCCACTGAGTCTTTGGGAAGAGTTGTTGTGCCCTCAGACAAAAGCTTTGATTTGCGAATGTCCTCATCAAGAACCTGAGTGGTTTTGCCCCCTTTCCAATAGGCTTGCGCTGACCTGTCAAAAATTTAGGGCCGTTGACTCCCTGATGCTTGGGTTGTGATTTACCCGAGCCTTTAGCAGGATGTGAAAGGGTGTGGGTCCCTTTCTCAGTGGATTAGTGCTGCCCACCGAGGATTTAGTACCCCTTGCTCCCTGAGACTCTGGTTGTGATTTGCAAGAGCCTTTAACAGGATGTGGAGGTTAGGTAGATTCCAACTCCCCTGACTTGTTTATGCCAGCAGAGCCTTTGGGAATCGGATTGCCCGAGAACACTGAGTGTGATGTCTCAGTGCCCTCCGTTGGCCTTTGTTTACGGGTCAGTGACTCGGTTATAACTCTGAGGGTGTCAACAGTCAAGGTCTGCTGTTGTTGCCCCCTTTTTTCAGGCTTAGAGATAGAGGTACCAGTGGCGTATGACTTGGGTTGAGCCACCTTCCTGGACCCCTGTCCCTTTTTCATCTTCACCTTCTTGGTGGGAGAGGGAACAGGTGAAATCTTGTTGTCACCCTATATAGAAGTAAGCATGTACGTGGTCAGGGCGACATGTGTAACCTCAGTGGAGTCACGAGAGTAATTTTCCTTATGTAGGACATCAGGCTCAAAGCCTACGCCATCTGGCTTAACATACTCAGACCCCAACAAGTCTTGCAGGGCGCAGGAAATAAATCTAGGGTATGACATATGTTTTTGCCTAGAATCCTACCCAATTTTGCAATGAGGTCCGTGAAGATAATTTCTCCAAGGTCAATTTTTATACCCTCCAGGAGACAATACACTATCATTAATTGAGTAGTGTTAAGTTGCTCAGTGGAGGATTTGTTTTCCCCAAGGACCTGATGAAAAGGTCATCGGGATCCTCCAAGGGGCAGGAAACCAGGTTTTGATGATTGGGGCTTTGGATAGGAGGGCCCTTGGAGTTACCTCAACGTGGTTTTGATCATAGGGCCCTAGTTCCAACAAAATTGCCTTCACAAGTTCACATCCTCTTCAGTAGGTTGGGCAGCAAAGGTCTCAGCATAATCAAGGCCAGTGGCTTTTATAAAGGTCTTATAGTTAAGAGTTAGGAACTTTGTCCCATTCTTTACTGAGAACCTTATGGTGGCATCCTTTGGTGCGTCAGGGTTTTCAACCACCGATGTGCACCAGAATTCCCTCAAATAGTTATGATAAATGACAGAGGGGGTTTTAGTGAATGTGGTGGTGAGAAAATAGTTTTGAAGAAACTTCACCACATCCCTGTATTTAGGGAACCCTTCAGGGTAGCCGAAATTTCCCACCACATTATTTTTGGTCAGGTCTACGCTTTCCACTTGGAAATCCACATTGGGGGCGTATTTGATGACTTTAGAATAAGCCATTGGGAGAAAAAATGGTCTGGTTTTGAGAAAGGGTTTTGATTAAAGATAGAACACACATAGTTTTAAAATAAATTTGTTCTTAGATAAATTTTCAAGAGTTTTGTTAAGTTTTGAAAGGTGTGTGTATTTTTCTTTGTGGGGGTATTTATAGGGAATGAATTAGGGTTATGATGTTGCGGATATCAAACAGTTTTGTTATTAATTCAAAATGGTGTTATAAAGCATGTTTGATATCCGCATTAATTTGCACGATTCCCATTACCCCATTTTTCTCGCAACATAATTAGATGAACAGTTGCGTGGCTCTGCAAAAGACGCTTTTCCAGAGTGATGTCATCACACAAGTATTTGTGTGAGAGAGAGCATTTAATGCTCACTAGTATTGGTGAGATATGTGTGGGGGCCCAAGATGTGGATGCCAGTTGTGTAAGTAACATATATTCCTATATTTAATAGGAATCAGTTACCTACCTGGGACATTTACTAACTAAGTACTTAGAGCATTTAGTTAGGGTATTCAATGTCATTTGATATCTTGAGCCCCATGAATGAATTATCATTCAGTGTGTTGATGATCAGTGATGAGGTGTATATCACTGAGAAATGGGTTTATTCGAGGACCTAAGAGAATTTACATCAGGTTGGAATAATTTTAGTCAGTTGCCTGATTCAATGTCCAACATGCCCAATTCAGCTTTCAGTCTGGTGAAAGTGGGTTCATCCGGGGGTTTGGTAAAGATATCAGCTAACTGATACTCAGTGGGGATGAAATGTAATTCAATTTCTCCATTCATGATGTGGTCCCTAATGAAATGGTACCTTATGTCAATGTGTTTGGTTCTTTGATGAAGCACTAGGTTATTGGAGATGGCTATGGCACTGGTGTTGTCACAAAAGATGGGTACCATCTTGTACTGAATGCCATAGTCACTCAGTTGGCTCTTCATCAAAAGTACATTTGCACAACACCCTGCAGCAGCCACATATTCAGCTTCAGCTGGGGACATGGCCACTAACTGTTGTTTCTTTGTACTCCAACACACAAGTTTGCCACCAAGAAACTGGCAGGATCCTGAAGTACTTTTTCTATCCATGTTACAGCCTGCATAGTCTGAATTAGTGTAACCCTTGAGATCAAACCCTGAGCATTTGGGGTAATACAAACCAAGGTTAGGTGTACCCTTCAGGTATCTGATGATTCTCTTTACAGCAGTGAGATGAGACTCTTTTGGTTCAAACTGATATCAAGCACAAAGGCAGACTGAGAATTGGATGCCAGGCCTTGAGGCAATTAAGTACATCAGTGACCCTATCATTCCTCTGTAAAGGGTTTCATTCACTGATTTACCAGTGAGGTCAGGACCAAGGTTGTTTGGAGGAACCATAGGGGTTTTCACTGAAGAGCAATCAGAAAGCTCATACTTCTTCAGTAGGTTCTTAAATTATTTTTCTTGACAAATGGATATGCCTTTGTCAGTCTGTTTGATTTGAAGTCCAAGAAAGTAAGTGAGTTCACCCATCATGCTCATTTCAAACTTTGTGGTCATCAGTTTTACAAACTGTTTGCAAAGTTTGTAACTTGTTGAGCCAAAGATGATATCATCAACATACACTTGAACAAGGATGACATCACTTTTTGTTCTATAGATGAACAGGGTGTTGTCAATCTTTCCTCTGACAAACTTGTTTTGGATCAGGAAGGCTGAAAGTGTTTCATACCATGCCCTGGGTGCTTGCTTTAGTCTATAGAGGGCTTTGTTAAGCTTGCAGACGTGGTTAGGAAATTCAGTGCTTTCAAAGCCAGGAGGTTGTTGCACATAGACATTGTAACACCCCAACCCGACACGGGTCAAAATGCCACATTATGGTGTCCATCAGAACATACAACGTAAGCGGAAGACTTATAAACATAAAATTTACAAGGTATTCTATGATAACAAATGAATACTAACTCTATACAAGATGAAATTCAAAACTGAAATACAAATCCAACTAATCTAATTGAAGCTAAAACCAAGTCTAATCCAGAAGCAAATGGCATCTAATCATCAAGGTGGTCCACTAAGAGCTCCTATGCACTCTTCACTCAATCCCAGCTTCCAACCTAAAACCTGCCGCAGGAAAATAAATGCGGCTGAGCTTAAAAAGCCCATTGAACAGATATATAACAAAACGAATAATCCGAACGTATATAAGTGTAAGAAAAGAAATCATAAGCTCCTACTGAAATGAATATCATCTGTCAAATGCATAAGAGATCAATGATAACTGAACAAATATCATAAGTCAAATGATTAATGAGTACGAAGAGTCAAGTGATAATATGAATCATATAGTAATCAGAATCAAAGAGCACGTATCAACAAAGGCTTGTCTACCCGAGCCACTCGAATAGACACAAAGAAATATAGGAAAGCCACGAGCCGACCTACTAGAGCCACTCGAATAGGTCTCAAATCACATAATCACATATCCGTCAATTAATAGGGTGTACATAGAGGGGCGACCTCGAAGTACCAGACATGAAAGGGGTACAAGGCTCGTACAGCCAGTCACCAAACTAAATCGTATCATATCATATCATATCATATCAAAACAAAACAAATCCTAGGATGCATCCATACGCCCCACACAAACAAATCATATACAAAGTGGCCAAGAGATCTCATATCATATCATAATCAGATGGGGACGCCGGGGACTAATCACACCGCCCCAGATAGTGTCATGCCATTGGTGTCTCAATGACACGCCCATGGTACCTCCATGAGTAGACCAAAAACTCGGGCATAAGAATCATACATATCAGAACAGAGCTATCCATAAACAAAGTAATCATATCATATCAATCATAACATATCAACAGAATCTCTTATCTGTGAGATAATAATCAGATCATCATAACAGAATGGATAGCAAACAGAATCCTATCAAAGGATAATATCAAACGAATCATATCATAGCAAACGAATCAAAGTCAAAGGATCGAAAAGTCATGAGATCGGAACCCTTACTGAGAAAGGGTAGAATATTTGTACCTTATACAAAGCAAATAACCAACCACAGAAAGCAAAAGGAAATGGAAACTACTCCCTCCTCGACGGATCTACACGAATTGACAACCAAGTATTACTTATACGCTCATCTAAAATTAGATTACTAATTTTAAATTTCTTTCCATTTTTAGTACCTTGCCAAATATAGTAAGTTCCCATATTTAGTAACCTTCCCGAATTAGTACTTTAATACTTTAAGGTTATTATTGACGATTAAATATTTAAGGTTTAAAATGACCAATATGATAAATTAGGGTTAATTACGACAATTAGGAAAGTTTAGGGTCAAAAAATAAATTATCAAAGATTAAATATTAAAATTTCAAATAAAATTATTCTAAGTTTTATTTTAATAAACTAATATTAAGATAATAATTTTGGACCCCGTTATCATAATTTATTTATATGTATACCCGACATCAATTTAGACCGTGACGACCCAAAATTCTAATAGACAATACATGACTCGTTATATACTCGACACCGTTTCATGTTCACACATGACATATATATAAATACACATTCGACATCATTCTCATGCAACTATATAATCTTACATTTCTGTACACATGCATAACATGACTATGAAAATAAAACATGCATCCATTTTATATACATACGTAATATCATGTTTACCCCATTTTTATTTCATACAGATTAGCATCTTTAATTAGGTCCATGTATTCCTTATTAACATGCATGTTCAAATCTTAATATATCTCATATTACTGTGTGACTAAAATTGTTATTCATGCAATGCAACACTCTCCCATTCGAAATTTAGTATAATAGTTCTTTCCATTCCATACGTGAGTTTATAAACATGTACATATTGATTCAAGAACTTTCATCTTACTGATCTATAATAGAATAGATTATGGTTTCTTATCCTTGTATTTTTGTATATCGATCCTATACACATATTTCAAATAAAACATAATTCTGAGGTAGGTAAGTTTCATGCAAGGTTTCCAAATCTTGTAGTTCCATGACAACTTCTAGTGTTCAGTTTCACATAATGAAAACATGTTACTCTTATTTAAAATACTCCCTATGTGACTCCATGCAAAAGTGTTATAACCAGATCTTAAGATATGCAATACATATCATATGCATGTTCTAATAATCCAAGTCGAAGACGTAAGTTAGACATGTTCGACAAGTTTCCAAACAGAAATGAGGTTGACAAATATGTTATATATTTCATTATTTTATGTGACAAATATCTAAGTGATTCATATACTTATGTTTGAATAAAACAAAAGATCATGTGCATATGTTTTAAACGTATCTAAATGTTTTCATATTCCTATCAGAACACAAGGTCGATGGCAAGCGTTACCTTAATCAGATAAAACGAAAGCACAAGACCAAGAATCGAAACCGGAAACTCACGAATCAACCCCCTTCGAACCTGATTTATACCACGACCAAAACACTACCTCTCAAACCAGAATCTCTACGCTCGTTCACCACCTTTCTTGAACCAGAAACTCTACCACTAACAACACCACAAATCACAGCCTCTAATATCCGTCTTCTTCACAGTTTTGAACCAACAAAGATAGCAGCCAACTAGTATTGTCCTTAGGGGAATGAAATATTGTTGGAGAAAATGAAGGTGAAAATGTGGAGATATAGGGGAGTTCTCAGCCGAGCTTTATGGAGTCAAGGGAAGACCAAGTTTCATTTTTAAATTACTAAATATCTAGGCTTGATTCATGTGTATTTTAGTTATGTACCAATTTAAAAGATTTCGGCCCATAATATGACTTCTAATCGTGTGATAGATATAAGCTAGGAATTTATTGTTGTACCGATTTATATATGTTATGGATTACAAGACTTGTAGATTTCAAGTATTATGCTTCCAAATCTTAAGTTATGGATTCAAGTATTTCTAGCATTTCTAAAGTTATCAAGTTCGACATTAGTTTTGGTTCACGAAACTAATGAAAATTCAAATTATATGGGAAACTTGGAAAGACGGATTTTCGGGTTTTACAATTCTACCACTCTAAAAAGAAAATTTTCGTCCTCGAAAATTGAAGTCGCAGAGTTAGACGGAGACGTAGCAAATCACAAAAGAATATCACAATTAACCTCATGCTCGTGGAGGTTCTTTCAACAGAATGTTCACATATAGAATGTTTTCTCATGACTCGATCCCGAAAACTTGGATAGCCCCAGGCTCTCCACAGGACACAAATTGTAACAAATCTGATCCAATCGAATGCGAAACAAATATGTAGCAGATGACAGATAACAGATGATAGATAGAGTCTTATAAGGAGATACACGAAACACAAATTCCTAAGAGGCAAAATGGAGATAGTGTTAACCGATAAATCTTCATCAATTCCTACCAAATTCTGAACGAATAAAGGAACTTGCCAAAGTCTGCGAAGTACAAATCGAATCATCAAACGTATCAAGAGTCTCAAAGAGATGGATTATAAATTCGTACTGACGATCATAATCACAAATCAGAGTATCAAAATGTATCAGAAGGCATAACATAATAGGTAGAATAGTCGTACGGATAAGAATGAATCTAAGATCTAATGTATCGTGAACCAAAACTTCTTCAATGCCAAGACGTCTAACTCTTCTATACCTCTTCGATAAGTGTGAACCAAATGCGATTCTCTGCCATGATCACTGTCGGTACGCCATGTAGCTTGAATGATCTCCTGCCGAAAGAAATCTCTGCCGATCTCCTAAGCAAGCCGTCCTAGTCGACGCTCCACTGTACTCCACTTGTGTAGTCCTTCCTCCTGTGCATGGAAATCTCCGATGTAGTCACCATCATTTTTGTGCCATCCTGTCCGGCTCTTGCTTCGAGACTCTATACATATTAGTACAACTAAGATAAATAGAGTTGATAGAACTATGTGCTTCACTTCAAAACTGATTCCTTCCATCTTCTGACATAGCTAATCTTCTACCGTTTTACTCCTGAGCTTCTTTATGTCTGCCACAAATCACTCCCAAATCGTGCGTCAGATAGTTCACCTCCTACGGTCCTAGCTGTATTGATGAATAGCTTAAAATCTTCTCGTCTTGTATAAGGACATAACTAATCCTTCTCCTTGAGTAGAAACAATTCTCCTTCCAGCTTCTCCAAATTTCTCTTCTCATTCTTCCTCCAACGAAAGTTACTCTTTGAAAACATCACATAGAGCTTCTTCTGTCGTATAAATGTCAACACAAAATAGGAAGATGACCCTCGTGTTTCCCTTTCGTCTCTGAACATACCAATATGTCATACTATGACAAATTGTCCAAGTATTCATGAAAGACACGATTTATCAGATTTCATAGGAATAGTCAGAGCAGTAACCAATACAATTGGCATCACTTATACTCATAGAGGTCATAACGAATACGAAAAGGAATTCTAGGAACATCTCGCTCCTCTACACGAAACCCAATACGATTTAGCTTCCAACAACCAGTCCACAACTTCATGCTATCACCATTCTTCTCCCCAAATAAAATAGAAGTACATCAAAGACACACACTTGCACAAATGAAATCACTTCCTAGAAGCTGGTTCTTCAATCCTTTCGTTTCCACCTAATAGTTCATCAAGGAGTACACAATGAACATTTCAAACAATCTAAATAACTCTCTAGGCGAGTTTCATCAAACGAAGTATCTTCACAACTGTGAGGGATTAACGTACGAGTTTTCAAAACAAATGTGATCATAATTTTCTACCAGGTTAGGAACCGTGGTACAAAATTTCAAGTTTCTCTAAATCGCCAGAGATAACAAATCTAATACGACCGTTGTTAGCATCACGAAGCTCCGTTAACAACTCCATATTCAGAATAATATCTAATCAAGCATTTCCAACGTAAACAAATTAGCAGAATGAACTTATCTTCAAACATCTTCAAAATGCGTCGAACATTTCGGATACCCGTGATGGATAATCACAAGATTTCTCATAGAGATAGAATAGGTGGGGCAAAAATCAATAGTGTCTAGGGAACCTTAATATGCTTATCAAAAGCAAGAGAAACCACAGAAGGGGTCGAACACATTGGATTCATACATACGCGAATTCTCTGAACAAACGAAAGGCATCTAAACGAATCAAAGATCGAAGTTCGAAAGAAAGTGAAAATCCTCAGAAAGTGAAACTTATAAGGCATTACTACGATGTCTCAAAGCATTCGTAACTTATGTTGTGTATCAAGATAAATCTTCTAATCTCCGGAATGAATGATCTTATAAAGGCTCAATTAAAAGTAGACGCAAAAATCTGAGTGATGCGGAAGAATGATAACTAACTAACATCTTATCATGTAATCTACCCAATCCTTACCGGTCATACTAAAGTTCCTAAAGGGAGAAACCTAAAGCAAATCCTTCCAAGGTTATTCCAAAAGCTCCTAAAGTGCAAAACTAAGGGTCCAAATCTTCACAGGCCATAACTTATGTACTACAAGTCGCAGCCTAGGCTCTGATACCATAATTGTAACACCCCAACCCGACATGGGTCAAAATGCCACATTATGGTGTCCATCAGAACATACAATGCAAGCGGAAGACTTATAAACATAAAAGTTACAAGGCATTCTAAGATAACAAATCAATACTAACTCTATACAAGATGAAATTCAAAACTGAAATACAAATCCAACTAATCTAATTGAAGCAAAAACCAAGTCTAATCCAGAAGCAAATGGTATCTAATCATCAAGGTGGTCCACTAAGAGCTCCTATGCACTCTTCACTCAATCCCAGCTTCCAACCTAAAACCTGCCGCAGGAAAAGAAATGCGACTGAGCTTAAAAAGCCCAGTGAACAGATATATAATAAAACGAATAACCGGAACGCATATAGGTATAAGAAGAAATCATAAGCTCCTGCTGAAACGAATATCATCTGTCAAATGCATAAGAGATCAACGATAACTAAACAAATATCATAAGTCAAATGATTAATGAGTACGAAGAGTCAAGTGATAATATGAATAATATAGTAACCAGAATCAAAGAGCACGTATCAACAAAGGCTTGTCTACCCGAGCCACTTGAATAGACACAAAGAAATATAGGAAAGCCACGAGCCAACCTACCAGAGCCACTCGAATAGGTATCAAATCACATAATCACATATCCGTCAATTCATAGGGTGTACATAGAGGGGCGATCTCCAAGTACCAGACGTGAAAGGGGTACAAGGCACGTACAGCCAGTCACCAAACCAAATCGTATCATATCATATCATATCAAAACAAGTCCTAGGATGCATCCATACGCCCCCCCACAAACAAATCATATACAAAGTGGCCAAGAGATCTCATATCATATTATAATCAGACGGGGACGCCGGGGACTAATCACACCGTCCCAGATAGTATCATGCCATTGGTGCCTCAATGACACGCCCATGGTACCTCCGTGAGTAGAGTAAAAACTCAGGCATAAGAATCATACATATCAGAACAGAGCTATCCATAAAAAAAGTAATCATATCATATCAATCATAACATATCAACATAATCTCTTATCAGTGAGATAATAATTAGATCATCATAACAGAATGGATAGCAAACATAATCCTATCAAAGGATAATATCAAACGAATCATATCATAGCAAACGAATCAAAGTCAAAGGATCAAAAAGTCATGAGATTGGAACCCTTACTGAGAAAGGGTAGAATATTTGTACCTTATGCAAAGCAAATAACCAACCACAGAAAGCAAACGGAAATGGAAACTACTCCCTCCTCGATGAATCTACACGAATTAATAACCAAGTATTACTTATACGCTCATTTTAAAATTAGATTACTCATTTTAGGTTTCTTTTCATTTTTAGTAACTTGCCAAATATAGTAAGTTCCCATATTTAGTAACCTTCCTGAATTAGTTCTTTAATACTTTAAGGTTATTATTGAAGATTAAATATTTAAGGTTTAAAATGACCAATATAATAAATTAGGGTTAATTATGACAATTAGGAAAGTTTAGGGTCAAAATATAAATTATCAAAGAATAAATATTAAAATGTCAAATAAAATTATTCTAAGTTTTATTTTAATAAACTAATATTAAGATAATAACTTTGGACCCCTTCATCATAATTTATTTATATGTATACCCGACATCAATTTAGACCGCGACGACCCAAAATTCTAATAGACAATACATGACTCGTTATATACTCGACACCGTTTCATGTTCACGCACGACATATATATAAATACGCATTCGATAGCATTCTCATGCAACTATATAATCTTACATTTCTGTACAAATGCATAACATGACTATGAAAATCAAACATGCATCCATTTTATATACATACGTAATATCATGTTTACCCCATTTTTATTTCATACATATTAGCATCTTTAATTAGGTCCATGTATTCCTTATTAACATGCATGTTCAAATCTTAATATATCTCATATTACTGTGTGACTAAAATTGTTATTCATGCAATGCAACACTCTCCCATTCGAAATTTAGTATAATAGTTCTTTCCATTCCATACGTGATTTTATAAACATGTACATATTGATTCAAGAACTTTCATCTTACTGATCTATAATAGAATAGATTATGGTTTCTTATCCTTGTATTTTTGTATATCGATCCTATACACATATTTCAAATAAAACATAATTCTGACGTAGGTAAGTTTCATGCAAGGTTTCCAAATCTTGTAGTTCCATGACAACCTCTAGTGTTCAGTTTCACATAATGAAAACATGTTACTCTTATTTAAAATACTCCCTATGTGACCTCATGCAAAGTGTTATAACTAGATTTTAAGACATACAATACATATCATATGCATGTTCTAATAATCCAAGTCCAAGACGTAAGTTAGACATGTTCGACAAGTTTCCAAACAGAAATGAGGTTGACAAATATGTTATATATTTCATTATTTTATGTGACAAATATCTAAATGATTCATATACTTATGTTTGAATGCAACAAAAGATCATGTGCATATGTTTTAAACGTATATAAATGTTTTCATATTCCTATCAGAACACAAGGACGATGGATAGCGTTACCTTAATCAGATAAAACGAAAGCACAAGACCAAGAATCGAAACCGGAAACTCACGAATCAACCCCCTTCGAACCTGATTTACACCACGACCAAAACACTACCTCTCGAACCAGAATCTCTACTCTCGTACACCACCTTTCTTGAACCAGAAACTATACCACTAACAACACCACAAATCACAGCCTCTAATATCCGTCTTCTTCACAGTTTCGAACCAACAAAGATAGCAGCCGACTAATATTGTCCTTAGGGGAATGAAATATTGTTGAAGACAATGAAGGTGAAAATATGGAGATATAGGGGAGTTCTCAGCCGAGCTTTATGGAGTCAAGGGAAGACCAAGTTTCATTTTTAAATTACTAAATATCTAGGCTTGATTCATGTGTATTTTAGTTATGTACCAATTTAAAAGATTTCGGCCCATAATATGACTTCTAATCGTGTGATAGATATAAGCTAGGAATTTATTGTTGTACCGATTTATATATGTTATGGATTACAAGACTTGTAGATTTCAAGTATTATGCTTCCAATTCTTAAGTTATGGATTCAAGTATTGTAGCATTTCCAAAGTTATCAAGTTCGACATTAGTTTTGGTTCACGAAACTTATGAAAATTCAAATTATATGGGAAATTTGGAAAGACGGATTTTCGGGTTTTACAGGCATCTTCTTTAATTTTACCATTCAGGAATGCACTTTTTACGTCCATTTGGTAAACTTTAAAGTTCATGTATGTTGCATAGGCTAGGAAGATCCTGATGGCTTCCATTCTATCAACTGGTGCAAAGGTTTCCTCATAATCTATACCTTCCTGTTGGTTAAATCCTTTTGCAACAAGTCTTGCGTTGTTGTTGATGACTGTTCCACATTCATCAGTCTTGTTTTTGTAGACCCACTTCATTCCAATGACTAGAACACCTTTGGGGCATTCAACAAGGGTCATGACATCATTCCTGTCAAATTGTTCCAACTCTTCTCTCATGGCCTAAACCCAGCTCTCATAAGTTAAGGCTTCTTTAACATTTTTGGGCTCTATGTCAGAAAGAATATCCACATAGAGACAAACAATGGCTGAGGCTGCCTTGAGTTTGGCAGCCATGCTTCTAGTAAGCATGCCTTTAGTGGGCTCACTAATGATGTTCACAAACTTAATTGTTTTGGATTTTGTCCAGCTCTCCTAAGATCTAGGATAAGTGTTAGAGCTTGTAGAAGCCTGATTTGTTGGAGTGGGTTCAGTCAGAGGAACCTGAGGTAACTCAAGATTTTGGTCTTCAGTGACCTCAGTGTGAACGACTTGGTTTGAGGGTTCCTGAACAATTTGTTCAGTGGTAGTAGTCTCATTGGAGACTTGTTGGGTTTCAATGAATTCACTGGTGATTGATTGGGGTAGATTGTGAGGGATGATGTAGTATGAGACATCAGCATCAGCTTGGTATTGAGTTGAAGTGTGATTCTCAGGGAGATACTCATCAGGAGGATACCTTGATGAATCATCAATACCAATCTCTTCAACTGAGGAACTGGAGAACCTGATGGATTCAGTGCTCTCATCAACTGTTATATGATAAGTTTCCTCAGTTTGTTGTCTCCTTGTGTTAAACACCCTATAGGCTTTGGTAACCAGAGAGTATCCATCATCAGCTTTGGCATCAAATTTACCCAAGTCATCCTTGTGATTATGAATAAACACAGGACACCCAAATACATGAAATAGCTGATGTCAGGGATCCTTCCTTTGAATATCTCATAGGGAGTCTTGTTGTATCTTTTTACAATAATGGACCTATTTTGAGTGTAGCAGGCTGTTCTGACTGCCTCAGTCCAGAAGTGTTTTGAGAGGACTGAGCCATTCAACATTGTCCTTGCTGCCTCAATGAGTGTTCTATTTTTCCTTTCAGCTACTCCATTTTGTTCAGGAGTATAGGGAGAAGTGAAATTTTGAGAAATCTCTTTCTCATCATAGAAACACTCAAGGTCATGGTTTTTGAATTCAGTGCCATTGTCAGTTCTAATTTGTTTAACTTTGACATCATTTTGATTTTCAATGTTCCTAACAAATGTCATGATTGTGTCAGCTGCCTGACTCTTTTTGGTCAGGAAGTAAACCTAAGTGTATCTTGAGTATTCATCCATAATAACCAGAGTATACTTCTCATGATGAATGGACATGGGATTGATAGGTCCAAACAAGTCCATATGGAGAAGATGTACGCAGCTTTTGATTGAGAATGATTGTTTGGTTTTGAATGATGCCCTGTGGTGTTTTCTTTTTTCACAAGCAGAACATGGCTTGTCTTTGGTATACACCAGGGATGGAAGGCCAAGAACTTTGTTCTGTTTGGCCAGGTTGTTGATGTTTTTGAAATTGAGATGAGAGAGTCTTCTATGCTTGAGCCAGTTGATTGTCTCACTTTCCTTAGAGAAGAGGCAAGTCCCATTTTGAGTAAGGGATGACATGTCTAATACATAAACATCATCCCTCCTGGGAGCAATCAACACAACTTCCTTGTTGGCATTGAAGATGGTCCCTCTCTTATCATCAAACTGAACTATGTAATCTGCATCACATAGTTGACTCACACTTATCAGATTGTACTTGAGACCATTGACATAAGCTATTCTTGTAAAAACTATACCATTGCAGTTTACTGAACCATAACCTTCAGTGCGAGTTGATGAGTTATCACCAAATACTACTTTGGGTCCTGGTTCTTCTACAAATTTGTGCAGATAACTCTTTACACCAGTCATACTACTTGAGCATCCACTATCGAGGTGCCAAGCAGGATCCCTGATGTGTTTCTGCACAAATAGTAAACTAGGTTAATTTTTCTTGTTACCCCACTTCCTAGTGGGCTTAGTCCTCGGGGACTTTTTGAACTTAGCTAAAGAATCATGGTCTGAAGTAGAGTGGACTGAGCTTCCACAAGTTTTACATTTTGTGGTAGTTGAAGACTCAGTTGAGTGAGAAGTGCTGGTAGAGCTGTTTCTTATGGCTTGAATGATCTTGTCATGTCCCTTGTCATCATGTGTTGGATCTCCACAGATGTTACAACATTTTTTCATCATACAATCATCATGTAGATGATCATTGAACCCACAGTGAGGATATGGCAAGAAAGGCTTAGCCTTTTGTCTTTTTTTGGAAGATGAGGCATACTGATAGCCTTGTGTTTTGTAAAGACCTTGTGCTTTTAGAGAATCAGTGTGAGAGTTGTGATCAGAAGTCCTGTGGTCTTCTTGTTTGCATATCATGCAGAACAGGATTCTGTAGCAATTATCAGTGGAGTGATTTGGATGATTGCATAGTTCACATCTCACTGAAGATCTGGATGAGGGTTTTGGTTTGGAGGAACTTGAGGAAGTTGTTGGTTGTTTAGATTTTGAGTCAGTGTGTTTCTCAGAGGACTCAATCTTTTCACTCAACTTCCTGACAAGTTTAGATAACTGATCAAACTTTGAATCAGTGCTTTCAGGTTTCACTTCAGTGGATACTGAAGGTGTGTTGGTTTCAGATGGTACTGAGGTAGGTCTTTTCAGGATGGTCATTCCTGGATTTGTTTTCTCCTCTGGAGAGTGAGGTTGATAGATTGGTGGTGCAAGATCAAAAATAGGTGCTACTCCCTGAAGTTGTTTCAGTAAAGGGAGTGGTGATTGTGAATCTATTTTAGACTCAGTGATGGACTCAGTATGACTGGGTTCATCAGTAACTCCTAGCAACTCCTTAATAGCCTGACTTTCAGGTTCTAGAATTTTTCCAGTGTTGAAGTTTGGCAGTTTACTGTCAGGATTGACTCTTTCAATCCAATCACTGGGCTTAGGAGCAAGTTCTTTGCTAGAGAGTTTGTTTGCTGATAGAAAGGCTGTTGAATGGCTACTCTCCCCAGACACTTCAATGAGTTGATCTTCACCCAGAGCAGCCTTTTTGGTGCTGGGTGCGAGACTCAGTGTGTCAAAAAGTTTGGGATTCTTCTGAGTCCATTTCCAAATGACAGCCTTTTCTTTCCTAAGTTCTTCTTGAAGAGCTTGATTTTGTTTTACAAGTTCAGAATTTTGAATTTGAAGTGTGACACTTTCAAGTTTAGCTTGTTTTAAAGCAAGAAGTTCATCTCTACACAGATTTAATTCAAAAATCAGTTTGTTAAATTTTGAAAACAAATTTAGTGTTTGCTCTTCAAAATATTTAAGATCAACATTAATATAATCAAAGTAAGATTTCCAATCAGCATCATCATCTATAGAAAGTAAGATGTTTACCTTTCTCATTGTGATTTTCACCCATTCTCCATTCCTAGCATGACCTCTTCCCACAACAAGCTTGTTGTCTTCTGAGAGAGCCATCAGGGCACTGATATTAACTTCTTCATCATCAAAAGACACTTCAACCTCATCCTAGTCAAATGTTTCAGCAACTAGCCCCTTGTTTTTAGCCTGAGCTTGAGCTGGCTGAGTGACTTAGGAAGCAGACTCAAGAAGAGCAAGTTTGGCCTTGGCCTTTTTATATTTGGCTTCAAAATATTTTTGAGGAATTTTTTCAATTTTGTTTTGAACAAACTGACTTGATTGAAGCAACTTTGGTTGAAACTTGCTAGTTCCTGAAGAGAAATTGTTTCCTGAGAATTTGTAAGATGGTTCTGAGGTTGTTTTTGAGAAACAGTCTTTTGCAAAATGACCCTTTTTACCACATTTAAAACATTCAATATTGTCATTTACCTTTGAGTTAGAAAATTTTTTGTTTCTTTTAATAAACCTTCTTGAGTTTGCAAGGAGCGCCCTTTCATGAAATTCAATTTTTAAATCATTCAGGTACTCCTCACAGGTTCTTTCATCAACCTCATCATCAGATCCATCTTGAAAATCCTGCACAACACCATTTGAATAGAAAGTTGTGGATATGGGTGAGGAGGTCAGAATCTTTTTGGTCTCCTAAGCTTTACCAGGGTATCTCCTGGTGATAAGATTGTCTTCATAGACAAACTTCCCATAAATTTCAGGGAGATCAAGATTCTGGATATGATTAGCATTTCTCAAATCCTGAGAGAAGTTTAACCATTTCTCAGGGAGACTGTTGACAAAGCCAACATTGATTTCATGCTTGGACTGGGTGACACCATCATTGGTCAGCTCATTCAGGAGGGTCTTATACCGGGTATAGGTCTTTGAGAGATTTTCAGAGTCTTTAGCCCTAAAAGTATTGTACTCATGTTTCAGGTCCATGATCCTATTTTCCTTGGTATCTGAGGGACTCTCATAGCTGTGAACCAAGTCCGTCCATGTCTGCTTAGCAGTAGGACAATTGATGACTGGTTCCATTATATCGTCAGGAAGACAAGATATAATGATGCTTTTCAGGCGTTGGTCTTGATTGACCACCCTCCTCTCATCAGGGGTCCACTGTGCTTCAGGTTTGACTAAACCTTGGGCAGTTGTTGGGACATATGGACCATCATTAATAAGTTTAATGTAATATGGTTCCATCCCAGTCAAGTAGCAAAGCATGCGCTTTTTCCACTTGCCGAATTTTCAAACCTCAAGTCGAGGGGCAGTAGCTGAATAACTTCCGCCCTTTTTATCGACAAGTTGGGGAACATCTGAGTCAGCCATAGTGGGATCTTGATTTTAAAAACTTTTGAGCACTCTTTTGGTTTGAAAACAGATTTAGAAAATTTTTACAAATCAGAGGCTCTGATACCACTTGTTGGTCCCGTTTACTTGGTTAATGGTTAACTAAAGAGTTAATCTAACCAAGTTCCATGACTTTTAACACAGATATAAAGGATTAACTACAAAGATAAACGTAAAGAAAAGAGACACAGTTTTTCAATGTTTAATTCTTATTAGAAGTTAATCAAAGAATTATACCCAAGTGTTTGCGGAATAACACTTGGGATTGAAACGACAAGTATGTTATGGACTCCTCACTAAACTCAAACAAATTTGAGTGACAACTAAAGGTCACACTGAGCTATCTCAGGGAATGCATTGTTCTTTCGAGGAGTAAAAGTGGTTTGTGAATGCTAAGCATTAAATGCACAAACTTGTCCAATTTTACTCCTCACTTATGCTACCTATTTATACACAAGTAAATTACAACGTTACTGATAAAGAAAAAATGATGACCTAACTAGTAGAGACAAAATACTTACATATTTTGTCTCTATTACAATAGACTATATTGGGTAAAAGACAATGTGCCTTTCTGATGCACAGTGTGACACCATCCTGACGTTATGCCATTCAGGGAAAGTTTGACTTCAGGTTGATAAACACACCTGTTGATACGTTCAAACTTTCCCGCCTTGTCCCGCACATACTTCAGTATTCAGGTCTTCAGGTCTTCAGTCTTCAGTACTTCAATAGTTGTTGAGGAATCTTGGGGGTTCAGTGAGTTATTGTCATCCTCAGAGAACCCATCACCTTCTTCTTGGCTTAGATGCCACTCGCTAAGTTCCTGCTCACAGAATGGTGAACCTTTCTTCATAGGCTCGTTCTAAGCATCCTGAAGATGACTCACTGAGATACTGTTCACTTAGTGACTTGTTTTTATTTACGGATATTAAACACTTAGGTTATTTTATGTTCAAATCCTAGTTAGAAGAAGATTGGGGGATTAAGTGACCCAACACCATTGTTAATGTGTGAAGACCTGACAAGGATCTATGATTTGATATGGCTCAGATGATTAGTGAAATGAAAAGTTCTAGGTGACAATTGTTCTCGTTGTGACTTTTGACTTAAAAGTTCTTGGTTTGACTCAAAAGTTCCCGGTTTGATTTTTTCAAGGTGTTAGGTTCTCGGGAAGGAATGATGAAATTTCTCAGTTTCAAAAGGTTCTCAGTGTTTTCTATTCTCGGTTGGTTAAAAATGTAAATTTCTCTGTTTGACTTAAAAAGTTATCGGTTTGAATTTTTAAAGTTGTTAGGTTCTTGGTAAGGAATTAATGAAAGTTCTCGGTTTTCAAAAGTTCTTGGTTTCTACTATTCTCGACGTCACGTAAAATAATGGGGGTCCAGATGTTCTCTCTTCTAATTACATATACCGAATAATTTCTAAGTTTACCGAAAAATTTTAACTAAAAAATTCTTAAAATACCAATAATTGTACTGAATAAAATTACCTAATACTTCTGATTTACGAAAACTATATAATTTTCCTAAATTTTTGGAATGTACCAGATACGTTCAATGTACTGAAAAAATTCAAATTTACCAAAAAGTTTCTAAACGTAACTTTTCACCTAAAATCACCCATAACTTCTTATCTAGTATTTGTTTTCCAATTTTGTTTTTAGAGGTTCCCATTCTTATCAACTTTAAACACGATATGGTGGTGGTGACTTGATGGTGTTGGTGGTAGTGCACAATGACACGATATAGTGGTGGTGATATGTTTTACTATCACACAATAAAACAGCAACAAGCACACACACAAGTGAGACTTGTGTGCATTCATATATGCCAACCCAACGCCTATGGGCTTATGTTTTGGGCTTGGTTCTCGTGGGCTTGGCCTAGATTACATAAACTATTTAGACTAAACTAGTATCCTATTAGATTACTTCCTATAGCCCATCGCTAGACTTTTACATATTCTATATTAACGTTACATAGTTCCTAAACGTAGAATGACCATCACTTCTATTACTTTTTTTCTTAAAGTAATGCTAAAAGTTTTGATAGATGTCTCTAATATGACCTAAACTAACATAAAAATAATTACTTTGACAATTCTAACTGTTAAATCTAAAAGTTGATCAAAGAAAGTTCTCGGTATCGTTTTTGGTCACAAAATCACTAAAAACTCTATCTAAACAATGATCTAAGCTATGTAATCAGCCCAATATCATCATGTGGCTCTAATACCAATTGTAGGATCCCATTGGTATCAAGATTCACACTTTCTATATATTCTAGAGAGAAAGAGACAAGTTAAAAGTAGAAAGAGAAAGGAAGGATGCAAAAACTATCACACACTAGTAGGTAAAATAGTATTGCACAAAATGATAACCTCCACACCCTTTCTCTTGGTAGGAGAGGGTATTTATATTCAGTTACAAGGCCTAGATGGGTTGGATGTTTAACCAAGAACCGGGCCAAGCCTATTAAGGTTCTCGGTGGACTTTTGTTTGTTTAATGGACTAGCACACGTTCCTGTTACACTTATACATATTTGACTAAATATTCTTTGGTGCAAGGTGAAAATTTTATATTAATCTCTGATGCGTGGGAATTGCACCAGGCTTTACCTCTCGAGGGATCTCGAGAAGCTTACAACCCCCACCAGGCAGTGTACCTGATCGTTGTAGTATAGTATAGTGACAAGTACCGGGGGATTGATCGTTCAACTCAGGAATAGTGTTGCTAGGATTAGAAAGCCTAAAAACTAGGTCTAGAGGTGAGGGATGATTCTTTTTGTATTTTTAAATTTTATGAAAAGCAAGTAAAATCTCGGGTTTTGGAAGAGTGGGCGGAATTAGTTGCTAATCAACTAACCCAATAACTAAAGATGCAATCAAAATAAAATAACAAAAATGTAAATAAAGCTAATTAAACCAGTGGTGTGAACAATAAATGGGAGAATTGTGTTTACTTAGATTTCATTACTCCCAAGATATCTTTTATAGGTTAATTGTTTGCTACAGTTGCGTGGATGACAGGTTATATTCCTTAATACCAATCGTGGGGTGGCGTACGTACTTCCCTAACTCTATAAGCTCCTACTTCACTCCTATGTCAAGCCTGCAAGAAGCTCCTAACATGGGATCACTAGAATTCACTCATGCATTAAATACAACCATAAAAACTGATGAGGCGAAAAATGATCCGTTTTTAGGGGGTCATTTAAGCCCGAATCCGACTTTATTTGATCAAATATTGCCCTAAATCGTTCCTTTTGTGATTTTAGGTGTTTGGAGAGTGAATTCTGGAAAAGAGGCTATTTTGGACGTTTTTGGAGCATAAAGTGAAGAAAACGGCAAAGTACCAAAAATCCAAGTTGAAAATACAAGGTGACGGCGTCAAGACCAAAAGCTTGACGGCGTCAAGACCAAAAGCTTGACGGCGTCAGACATGAAGAATTAAATATCGAAGGTGGTGACGGCGTCAGACGAACTGGTGACGGCGTCAAAGTGGCCAAGAATAATTTACCGTGGGTGGTAACGGCGTCACATAGGCCGTCATAAGTGGATCAAGGCCGTCCGAGGAAGTTTATGGCGGCGAGGTGACGGCGTCAGAATTAACTCTTGACGCCGTCAGACTGTTTTTCCTATATATAGTTTTCTAGTTTTTTCATAAAAAGAGAGAAGTTTTGGTGAAACCCTAAAGACGATTTTGGTGCCTCTTTCACAGGTTTTTCAAGGGTTCCAAACCCTTGAGACCTTGCATTGTAATTGAGATAAGTGTACTTTCAATTCAATCAATATGTCTATGTGTTGGTTGTTTATCTCTTGTTCCTGTCTCAATTCCATTATGCTAGGCTAGATATCTCTTGTGTTTGCTTAGATCTAATGAAACCTAGATGTTGATTATGTGTTGATTACTTGTCTATTCTTGTTTTGAATGAATGATTTATATGTTAGGCTTAAGAAAACTGGCAGATCTCCAAATGGTAACATGCTTGAACGTCTTAAGAAACATGAACCGAGGCGTACTAGGTCTTTATTGGTTGTATTTAATGCATGAGCCACTGTTTACAATCCCTATAGTTGTGCTGGGTCATGGTGTAGGAGGAGATAAGAGCTCATAGAGTTGGGGAGTTATGTATGCCACCCCACGAATGGTATTAAGGAATACAACCCGTCATTCATACAAGTGTAACAAGTAATTAACATGTAAAAGATATCTAGGGAGTAATGAAGTCTAAGTGAACACAATTTCTCCAAATACTGCTCACAACCTTAGTATAATTAGTTTAATTTCATTTTTATTATTTTATTTTAATTATATAATAGCTTTGGGTTAGTTGATTAGCAACTAATTCCGCCCACTCTTCCAAAACCCGAGATTTTAATTGCTTTCATAAAAATATAAAAATACAAAAATAATCATCTCTCACCTCTAGAACTATTAATTAGGTTTTCTAATCCTAGCGACACTATTCCTAAGCTGAACGATCAATCCCCCGGTACTTGTCACTATACTATACTACAACGATCAGGTACACTGCCTGGTGGGGGTTGTAAGCCTCGCGAGATCCCTCGAGAGGTAAAGCAAGGTGCGATTCCCACGCATCAAGTTTTTGGCGCCGTTGCCGGGGAATAGTTATTGTCTAGGTTAGGATTTCTTTTTATTAGGTCTACTTGCTAGATTCCTTTCTAGTAAGATTTTTATTTTTATTTTTAGATCTTCTTTAGTCTATCTTATTTCTTCGTGCCTTTGTTCTTAACTCTTTACCATCCGACATCATGGAAGGTGGTAACATCTTTGAACCCATCATCCCACCACAACAAAACCCACCATTAGAACCCCTTAGGCCCCGAACCTTAGGAGAGTATTCCCGACCTAGCCACCAAGGCTACCGAAACACCATTGAGCTCACCGGAGCCAATGTGACCCCCTTGCGATCCGACACCATCCGGTTGGTGCAAAGCGGATGTGCATTCCATGGACTTCGTTCCGAAGATCCAAACCAACACCTTAAGGACTTCCTCAAAATCGTAGATTCCATAGACCTAGGTGTTGAAACTAGAGAGACTACCCGTTTACGCCTATTTCAATTCTCTCTACGGGATCAAGCTAGTCAATGGCTTGAGCGTTTACCCGCGGGATCCATCACCACATGGGATGATCTCACCACTCGTTTCCTTGCTCAATTTTTCCCACCGGGGAGAACTACTAAACTTAGGAATGACATCTTGATCTTCCAACAACGTCAAAATGAATCTCTTTATGAAGCATGGACTCGTTTCAAGGACTTACTCCAAAAAGTCCCTCATCATGGCATAGATCTTTGGCTCCAAGTCCAAATCTTCTATGACCATATCGACATCCCCACGAGGCGAACCATTGACCAATCGGCCGGTGGTAAGCTACGTGATCTTAGTGCGGAACAATCATGGGAACTCATAGAAGATCTTGCTCTCTATGACAACGAAAGTTGGAATGATCCCCGTGATTTGAACAAAACGGTCAAGGCAATATCTTTGCCTTCGAATAATTCAAGCACTCCCGAACGTAGGATCATGGAACTTGAGGACCAAGTCAAGTTTCACATGAAATCTTACGAAGCTCCGAAGCATTCAAGCCAAGTGAACAAAATCACTTCTTCATGCGAATTATGTAGTGGTCCCCATGACACTCGTGATTGTGTGGAACTCCCCGGAACAGCTTTTTCGGACTATGCATCCACGCGTACCGACGAAGCGGGAGATAAGTGGTACACTTTCAAGCCCGAGCCAAACACATACGGTGATTCATATAACCCCTCATGGAAAAATCACCCAAACCTTAGGTGGAAACAAAATCAACCCAATTCATCCAACCCACCTAATCGTTACCAATCAAACGGTCCACCATCCAACCGTACCTTCAACAACAATCCTTCTAACAACTATGGTAGTACCAACAATCTTGAAGGATTGATGTCGAAATTTATGGCATCTCAAGAAGCTCGCATAGCTAGGTTTGAAACCGAATTCAACCAACAACAAACGGAGATGACCAACAAGATCGACAACTTGTTGAAAGCCCTCAACAACCAAACATTAGCCACACCTAGGAAGGACACTAGGGACACCAATAGTGGAATCCAAGTTAAGGACCCCTCATCATCCAAACATGTCCACTTTGTCAATGTTGTCACCATTAAGCCGATAGATAGGGAGATAGAGGAGAGTGACAAAGATGAAGTTAGAATAGAAGCCAATAGTGAGGATGAGAGTAGGGAAGTTGAGGTTAATAAGGTTGAGGAATTAGAGGAGGTAGAACCTATAGAGGAATATTTTGATAAGTTGCCAACCAAGGAAGAACGGAAATACCATAAGGATTTATTCGATAGTCCCGAGACAACATATATCTTTGGCGATCCCCTGATCAAAATGGGAGACCCCTCTAATATTAACATCCCATGCAATATCGGGCACATGCATGTATGGAAAGCTTACATAGACCCTAGATCCCCTGTGAACATCATGTCTAGGACTTATTACAATTGGGTGATGAAGAAGCAACTCAATTTTAGGATAATGCCCGATAAAAGTTGGATAAGTAATTTTGCGAGAAGAGTTAAGGGAGTACATGTGATTATAGGGAATCTCACCTATGAGATTGATTTTATGATAGTGGAAAACACGCGTCCGGTGATAGATGCTTGCCTAAGTCAAATAATATTTGGGAAACCATTTGTTGAGGCCACTAGGATGAGTTATGATCCGACGTTAGGGATAGTTAGGTTCAAGAAAGACAATGATGAGGTTGCTTATCAAATGCCCTACAAAATTGAGCAATACCGCCTTCTCTCTAATTTCGAAAAGGAACGTAAGCAAGCGGCTTATTATAGGAATGATGAGGATAGACGTAGAGGAGTAGAGTATGTTAGAAATAGGATGCTTGGTTTCTACAAAGAATGCTTGCAACTAGGTCCGGAATACAAAACTGGTTTAGAAGACGACCTAGAGAGTGGAACCAATGATGAGATCACGTAGTAACCCACGACTTTGAGTCTAGCTACAAGACTCGTAAATAAAGAAAAGCGCTTCTTGGGAGGCAACCCATGTTTTGTGTGATTTTTATTTGTTTGATTGTTATTTGCTTCCGTATGCATGTTTTATTTTTATTGTTGGTTGATCATGTTTCTCTACTAAAAAGTGGAAATACTTTATTATGTTGTTTAGCCTAGTCTTAACTTCAACCTAGAGGTATTTTTGCAAAAGATAAGTGTAAGGGGAAACCCCAAATATGTTTTTAAGAAACAAACCGATCATGATTATCCATAATATTTAATGAACATGTATATGCGTATTTGTTAGAGTCAAATGCTTGTATTGAGTCATAATGAAGTTTTGCAGGATTTTCCAGGAAATAGGACAAAGTTTTTCCAGAAATTTTCCGGAAACTTAACATAAGAATTTCTGCAGGTCCATTCTGACGGCGTCAGGGTTTGCTCTTGACGGCGTCAGGAGTTAAAATCTGGAAATTTTACCGGTTTTTGTTTTTCTAACGGAGTCTTATGGTTTTTGTGAGTTATTAAGTTTTATAATCTCCAGGAAATCTGCAAACTTCATTCCACAAGCATTATATCTTACTTTGTTTTCTAGGATTTAGTAACTTATATAGGATGCCGCTGATTTTACGCGAGGTTGCCTTGTCTACTTTTGTCAGGATTTACAGGTTATTTGTGACAAGAAGATGATTTATATTCTGGAAGGGAAGCTTTGATTGTTCGTTTTCTTGGAAGAAGATTTAACCTGGCCAAACTAAAATCCATACCGAGCGAATCAGGGGAGTATTTGATTTCAGTCTCTTTACTTTTTAACTTTTACATTCTTTACTTGAACATTGGGGACAATGTTCATCTTAAGTGTAAGGGGAGGGTAAAAAGATGATACCTTACATATGCACTTTCGCTTGAGTTTGTTTTGTTTGATAGTAGATGAGTAATAAAACTATGAGAAATACTTGTTAGTGTAATTTTAGCGCCAAATTTAAATTTTTTTACAACATTTAGGAGTGAAACTTTAGCCATAGCAAGCGTCTCATGGATAGGAGGTTGTATGACTAGCACATAACCGTATATTCAGAAAAATTTTCCACCCAAAAATGTGAGGTTCGCCTTTAGATTTGATAGGAAAAGCATTCATTATTAGTGCTTATGAGTGTACCGGTAGCATTTAGATTCTAGAACTTGCGTTAGTGATGCATCCCGAGACCGCGAGTGAGACTACATTCGTGTAGTAGGATTTACTACATGATAAGAGGCATTAGGATCACCCTTGTGTTAAACCCGTATTATAATTACTTGACCATTTAAGTCATATTACTTGGCTAGTTAAGTCAACTAATTTTTCCCACACCCTTAGCGTTGTACTCATTTTTAGTACACGATACCCCTAGTACACCCCTCCGAGCCTATCTTTTCGTTTCTAACTTTAAGCATTTTACTTAAAGGAAGAATTTGTTACACCCCACTTAAATGTACAACCAAATCGCCTTAGCCTTCCGTGTATGCGCTCATTTTTAGTGCATTATTGTTATTTGTTAAACCCTAAGTTAACTTTCTAATTGATTACATGGCTGCTAAGTCGAGTCATATCCTTGTACATATTGTTTTGGGACTATTGGGACTCATGGGTAAGTACTTAATTTATGGAGTAATGGGGAAGAACATCACTTATTACCCCCATATGTACGTTAATCTTAAAAGTGCTCCAAGTGTTTTGATTTTCTTAATTCGAGTCATTAGATTAGTTAATTGTAAAGTATGTAAAGATTCAAGTGTAAGGGGAATTCTCATCCCCTATGATGTATTATTTTGGATGGTAGGGTAAGAGTGTATGCACAAAAAAAAAAAAAAAAAAAAAAAAAAAATAGAAAAAGGAAAAAGAGAAAAAAAAACATACGGACTACCATCCCGTTTTCATTTTATGTTCATTTTATGTTTTTGTTATTTTTCATTTATTAGCTTAAGTCGAGTCTAGTCTTGGCTTAGCAACGCCATCTTGTACATGTAATTAACTAAGATTGTTAACTCGCCACCAGTAAAACTTCCTTTATCCAACAAAACCATGTAATTCATATCCCTACACCTAACGTTATAACCCTTTAAAAGACCTCTTTGATAGTTTATCCTAGGTGCTTACGCCATGTGGTGGAGGTTTGATCCTTTCCCAAGCCTATGGTAATCTATTTTACTATGACAGGTAGTGAGAGATATCTTCCATTTCCATAATGTTATATTACTTTATTACACCCGAGAGATGTGAGTATCTAAACACTATTTGTGAGGTGCTTGTGTATGACCTCCGTGCTTGTCTATTGGTCTTTAGTGGAACGATTATTTGTTGTAATTACTTTTATATTAGTGTTAAATGACCCCTAACTTGTCTTTTGAGTAGAATAAAAGCTCATTTGCTTGAGGACAAGCAAATCTCAAGTGTAAGGGTATATGATGAGGCGAAAAATGATCCGTTTTTAGGGGGTCATTTAAGCCCGAATCCGACTTTATTTGATCAAATATTGCCCTAAATCGTTCCTTTTGTGATTTTAGGTGTTTGGAGAGTGAATTCTGGAAAAGAGGCTATTTTGGACGTTTTTGGAGCATAAAGTGAAGAAAACGGCAAAGTACCAAAAATCCAAGCTGAAAATACAAGGTGACGGCGTCAGACATGAAGAATTAAATATCGAAGGTGGTGACGGCGTCAGACGAACTGGTGACGGCGTCAAAGTGGCCAAGAATAATTTACCGTGGGTGGTGACGGCGTCACATAGGCCGTCATAAGTGGATCAAGGCCGTCCGAGGAAGTTTATGGCGGCGAGGTGACGGCGTCAGAATTAACTCTTGACGCCGTCAGACTGTTTTTCCTATATATAGTTTTCTAGTTTTTTCATAAAAAGAGAGAAGTTTTGGTGAAACCCTAAAGACAATTTTGGTGCCTCTTTCACAGGTTTTTCAAGGGTTCCAAACCCTTGAGACCTTGAATTGTAATTGAGATAAGTGTACTTTCAATTCAATCAATATGTCTATGTGTTGGTTGTTTATCTCTTGTTCTTGTCTCAATTCCATTATGCTAGGCTAGATATCTCTTGTGTTTGCTTAGATCTAATGAAACCTAGATGTTGATTATGTGTTGATTACTTGTCTATTCTTGTTTTGAATGAATGATTTATATGTTAGGCTTAAGAAAACTGGCAGATCTCCAAATGGTAACATGCTTGAACGTCTTAAGAAACATGAACCGAGGCGTACTAGGTCTTTATTGGTTGTATTTAATGCATGAGCCACTGTTTACAATCCCTATAGTTGTGCTGGGTCATGGTGTATGAGGAGATAAGAGCTCATAGAGTTGGGGAATTATGTATGCCACCCCACGAATGGTATTAAGGAATACAACCCGTCATTCATACAAGTGTAACAAGTAATTAACATGTAAAAGATATCTAGGGAGTAATGAAGTCTAAGTAAACACAATTTCTCCAAATACTGCTCACAACCTTAGTATAATTAGTTTAATTTCATTTTTATTATTTTATTTTAATTATATAATAGCTTTGGGTTAGTTGATTAGCAACTAATTCCGCCCACTCTTCCAAAACCCGAGATTTTAATTGCTTTCATAAAAATATAAAAATACAAAAATAATCATCTCTCACCTCTAGAACTATTAATTAGGTTTTCTAATCCTAGCGACACTATTCCTAAGCTGAACGATCAATCCCCCGGTACTTGTCACTATACTATACTACAACGATCAGGTACACTGCCTGGTGGGGGTTGTAAGCCTCGCGAGATCCCTCGAGAGGTAAAGCAAGGTGCGATTCCCACGCATCAAAAACCTAGTACGCATTGGTTCATGCTTCTTAAGACGTTCAAGCAAGTTACACTATGGAAGTCTACCAGTTTTCTTAAGCCTAACATCGAAATCATTCATCCATTACAACTATAAACAAGCAATCAACCTACAATTAACATCTAGGTTTCATTACACCTAAGCAAACACACAAGAGATCTAGCCTAGCATGTTAAAATCAAGACAAGCGTAAGATATATTCAAACACCACATAGAAATATTGAATGAATTGAAAGGATACTTATCTTAATTGAACATGAAAGGATTCAAGGGGTGAAAACCCTTGAAAAACTATTAAAATCGTGCTAGGGTTTACTCAAGTCGTCCCTAAAATTCTCCTCTCTTTTGAATGAAAATTACAAAGACTATGTATAGATTTTCTAACGTGAGGGCGTCAAGAACAAAATTCTGACGCCATCAACCCGCCGCCCATAATAAAATTGGATTGCCTAGATCCAGATCTGACGCCGTCAAGAGTGTTTTTCTTCTGGGCCGTCAAGATTAAAGGGACCGTGACGGCCTATGGTGACGCCGTCACGCCCTAGTGTAAAAACATTCTGGATCGTCATGGTCTCTACCCTCTTCACCTCTTGTTTACCGATTGACGCCGTCATTAAGAAATTGGTGACGCCATCAGGTACTGTTTCCAGCAAGGAAAATTAAGACATTGCCATTTTCTTCACTTTTATGCTCCAAAAACGTCCGAAATGCTTCCTTTTCTAGAATTCACTCCAAAAGTACCTAAAATCACAAAAGGAACGATTTAGGGCAATATTTGATCAAATAAATTCAATTCCGGGTTTAAATGACCCCCTAAAAACGGATCATTTTTCACCTCATCATATACCCTTACACTTGAGATTTGCTTGTCCTCAAGCAAATGCGCTTTTATTCTAGTCAAAATACAAGTTAGGGGTCATTTAACACTAAAATAAAAGTAATTACAACAAATAATCGTTCCACTAAAGACCAAAGACAAGCACTGAGGTCATACACTAGCACCTCACAAATAGTGTTTAGATACTCACATCTCTCGGGTGTAATAATGTATATATCACAATATGGAAATGGAAAACATCTCTCACTACCTGTCATAGCAAAATAGATTACCATAGGCTTGGGAAAGGATCAAACTTCCACCACATGGCGTAAGCACCTAGGATAAACTATCAAAGAGGTCTTTTTAAAGGGTTATAACGTTAGTGTAGGGATATGGAATACACGTTTTTGTTGGGTAAAGGCAATCTTTACTGGTGGCGTGTTAATAATCTTGGTTAATTACATGTACAATATGGTGTTTCTAAGCCAAGACTAGACTCGACTTAAGCTAATAAATCAAAAATAACAAAAACATAAAATAAACATAGAATGAAACGGGATGGTAGTCCGTATGTTTTTTCTCTTTTTTCTTTTTCTATTTTTTTTTCATACACTCTTACCCTACCATCCAAAATAATACATCATAGGGAATGAACATTCCCCTTACACTTGAATTTTTACATACTTTACAATAAACTAATCTAATGACTCGAATTAAGATAATTAAAACACTTGGAGTACTTTTAAGATTAACGTACTTATGGGGGTAATAAAATGATGTTCTTCCCCATTACTCCATAACATAAGTACTTTACCCATGAGTCCCAATCGTCCCAAAACAATATGTACAAGGATATGACTCGACTTAGCAACCACGTAATCAATTAGATAATTAACTAAGGGTTTAAACAAATAACAATAATGCACTAAAGATGAGTGCATACACGGAAGGCTAAGGCGATTTGGGTGTACATTTAAGTGGGGTGTAACAAATTCTTCTTTTAAGTAAGATGCTTAAAGTTAGAAACGAAAAGATAGGCTCGGAGGGGTGTACTAGGGGTTTCGTGTACTAAAAATGAGTACAACGCTAAGGGTGTGGGAAAAATTAATTGACTTAACTAGCCAAGTAATATGACTTAAATGGAAAAGTAATTATGATACGGGTTTAACACAAGGGTGATCCTAATGCCTCTTATCATGTAGTAAATCCTACTACACGAATGTAGTCTCACTAGTGGTCTCGGGATGCATCACTAACGCAAGTTCTAGAATCTAAATGCTACCGGTACACTCATAAGCACTAATAATAAATGCTTTTCCTATCAAATCTAAAGGCGAACCTCACATATTTGGGTGGAAATTTTTTTTGAATAGTACGGTTTTGTGCTAGTCATACGACTCCTATCCATGAGACGCTTGCTAAGGCTAAAGTTTTACTCCTAAATGTTGTAAAAAATTTTAAATTTGGCGCTAAAATTACACTAACAAGTATTTCTCTTAGTTTTATTACACACCTACCATCAAACAAACAAATTCAAGTGAAAGTGTATCCTATAAGGTATCATCATTTACCCTCCCCTTACACTTAGGATGAACATTGTCCCCAATGTTCAATTAAAGAATGTAAAAGTAAAATAGGTAAAAGAATGAAATCAAATACTCCCCTGATTCGTTCGGTGTGGATAGTGTGTTAACAAGGTTAGATCTTCCTCCAAGAAAATGAACATTCAAAGCTTCCCTTCCAGAAAAATAAATCATCTTCTTGTCATACATAACCTGTTAATCCTGAGAAAACAAACAAGGCAACCTCGCGTAAAATCGGCGACAATCTATATATGCTAACAAATCCTAGAAAGAAATGTAAGATATAATGCTTGTGGAATGAATGTTTGCAGATTTGCTGGAGTTTATAAAACCAAAGATTTAACAAAAAGTTTAAGACTCCGTTAGAAAAACAAAACTAGCAAAATTTCCAGAATTTTACACATGACGCCGTCAGGAATTTCTTCCTGACGCCGTCAAAAGTGACCTGCAGAAATCTTTACGTTAGGTTTCCAGAAAATTTCTGGAAAACTTATTTCCTACTTCCTGGGAAATCCTGCAAAACATCATTATGACTCGATACAAGCATTTGACTATAACAAATACGAATATACATGTCCATTTAATATTGTGGAGAATCATGATCAATTTTGTTTCTTAAAAACATATTTGGGGTTTCCCCTTACACTTATCTTTTGCGAAATACCTTTGGATGAAGTTAAGACTAAGTCAAACGACAAAATAAACTATTTTCACCATTTTAGTTTTGAAACATGATCTACCAACAATAAAAATAAAGCATGCATACGGAAACAAATAACAATCAAACAAATAAAAATCACACAAAGCATGGGTTGCCTCCCAAGAAGCGCTTTTCTTTATTTACGAGTCTTGTAGCTAGACTCAAGGTCATGGGCAATTACGTGACCTCATCGTTGGTGTCATTTTCTAGGTCATCTCCTACATTAGTTTTGTATTCCGGACCTAGTTGCAAACATTCTTTGTAGAAACCAAGTATTCTATTCATAACATACTCTACTCCTCTACGTCTATCCTCATCATTCCTATAGTAAACCACTTGTTTGTGTTCCTTTTCTATTTTTGATAGGAGGCGGTATTTTTCAATCTTATATGGCATTTGGTAAGCAATCTCATCATTCTCTTCCTTGAATCTAACTATCCCTAGAGTCAGATCATAACTCATCTTAGAGGCCTCAACGAACGGTTTTCCGAACACTACTTGACTTAGGCAATCATCTATCACCGGACGAGTATCCTCCACTATCACAAAGTCGGTCTCATAAGTGATGTTTCCAACAATCACATGCAATCCTTTCACTCTTCCTACAAAATTACTTATCAAATTCTTGTTGGGCATCATCCTATAACCAAGTTGCTTCTTCATTACCCAATTATAATAAGTCCTAGTCATGATGTTTATAGGAGACCTAGGATCGATATAGGCTTTCCATACATGCATATGCCCAATGTTGCATGGTATGTTGATGTTAGAGGGATCACCTACTTTAACAAGGGGTGAACCAAGGATATATGGTGTCTCGGGATCATCAAATAAATGCTTGTGATATTCCCGTTCTTCCTTGGTGGGCAACTCATCAAAGTATTCTTCTATGTTTTCTACTTCCTCTAACTTTTCTCCCTTACCAACCTCAACTTCCTTAATTTCATCCCTAGTCTTGGTTTCTATTCCAACTTCATCCTTGTCACTTTCTTCTATATCCTTATCTTTTGGCCTAATAGTCACAACATTGACAAAGTGGACGTGTTTGGATGACGAGGGGTCCTTAATTTGGATTCCGCTATTTGCGTCCCTAGTGTCCTTCCTAGGTGTAGTTAGCACTTGGTTGTTGAGGGCCTTCAACAAGTTGTCAATCTTATTGGTCATCTCCATTTGTTGTTGATTGAATTCGGTTTCAAACTTAACTATGCGAGCTTCTTGAGATGCCATAAACTTGGACATCAATCCTTCAAGATTGTTGGTACTACCATAGTTATTAGAAGGATTGTTGTTGAAAGTACGGTTGGACGGTGGACCGTTTGGTTGGTAACGATTAGGCGGATTGGAAGAATTGTTTTGGTTTTGTTTCCACCTAAGGTTCGGGTGATTTTTCCAAGAAGGGTTATAGGAATCACCGTAAGGGTTTCGCTCGGGTTTGAAAGTGTACCACTTATCTCCCGCTTCGTCGGTACGCGAAGATGCGTAGTCCGCAAAAGCTGTGCCTGGGAGTTCCACGCAATCACGAGTGTCATGGGGAGTCTTGGTTTAAAAATGCGCGCATCATTGCGCAAATTGCACGCATCATTGCATTGCATTTGAAATTTCGCATTATGGGGCCTAATGCAAGGGCATCCTAAATTGCATTCGCATTAGACCACAATTTACCGCATTTGTCTAATGCTAGCAATGGCCGCAATTGTCGGAATCTAGAATTTAGGTCATTTTTATAAAACAAAATAAACCATATAAAAGAGATCCAAGTATTTAAATGGGATTTTAAAGATAGAACTTGTTAATAGACTTACAAATAAAACATAACAACGAAAATATAGTATCTTGCGTTTTCAAATTATGTATTTTACAAATGAATTATTGGCCTAATTTCAATATCCTAGTAACTTATTTTGTAAGTTTATTGCATTTACTTGATACTTGAAAGAATATACTACGTATAAATAATTTCGTGCTTTTTTTTATACTAAACGCAATGTGTCTAAATTGCGCTCGCATTCGCATCGCGCATCACGCATTGGCTTTTGGGACCTTTAGCGCATCGGATCGCAAAACGCAATTTTAAACCAAGATAGGGACCACTACATAATTCGCATGAAGAAGTAATTTTGTTCACTTGGCTTGAAGGCTTAGGAGCTTCGTAAGATTTCATGAAAAACTTAACTTGGTGCTCAAGTTCCATGATCCTACGGTCAGGAGTGCTAGAATTGTTCGAAGGCAAAGATATTGCCTTGACCGTTTTGTTCAAATCACGGGGATCATTCCAACTTTCGTTGTCATAGAGAGCAAGATCTTCTATGAGTTCCCATGATTCTTCCGCACTTAGATCACGTAGCTTACCACCGGCCGATTTGTCAATGGTTCGCCTTGTGGAGAGATCGATATGGTCATAGAAGATTTGGACTTAGAGCCAAAGATCTATGCCATGATGAGGGACTTTTTGGAGTAAGTCCTTGAAACGAGTCCATGCTTCATATAGAGTTTCACCTTGACGTTGTTGGAACATCAAGATATCATTTCTAAGCTTGGTAGTTCTCCCCGGTGGGAAAAATTGAGCAAGGAAAAGAGTGGTGAGATCATCCCATGAGGTGATGGATCCCGCGGGTAAACGTTCAAGCCATTGACTAGTTTGATCATGTAGAGAGAATTGGAATAGGCGTAATCACGTCGACTTTCTAGTTGTAACATCAAGGTCTATAGAATCTACGATTTTAAGGAAGTCCTTGAGATGTTGATTAGGATCTTTGGAACGAAATCCATGGAATGCACATCCGCTTTGCACCAACCGGATGGTGTCGGATCGCAAGGGGGACACATTGGCTCCTTGGGTGAGCTCAATAGTGTTTCGGTAGCCTTGGTGGCTAGGTCGGGAATACTATCCTAGGGGTTCGGGGCCTAAGAGGTTGGTTTGCTAGTGGTGGGTTTTGTGGGTGGTCTTGTTGTGGTGGGTTGATGGGTTCAAAGATGTTACCACCTTCAATGATGTCGGATGGTAAAGTTTACGAGCAAAGGCACGAATAAATAGATAGACTAAAGAAAACCTAAAAATAAAAATAAAATCTTACTAGAAAGGAATCTAGCAAGTAGACCTAATAAAAAGAAATCCTAACCAAGACAATAACTATTCCCCGGCAGCGGAGCCAAAAACTTGATGCGTGGGAAATGCACCAGGCTTTACCTCTCGAGAGATCTCGAGAAGCTTACAACCCCCACCAGGCAGTGTACCAGATCGTTGTAGTATAGTATAGTGACATGTACCGGGGGATTGATCGTTCAACTCAGGAATAGTGTCGCTAGGATTAGAAAGCCTAAAAACTAGGTTTAGAGGTGAGGGATGATTCTTTTTGTATTTTTATATTTTATGAAAAGCAAGTAAAATCTCGGGTTTTGGAAGAGTGGGCGGAATTAGTTGCTAATCAACTAACCCAATAACTAAAGATGCAATCAAAATAAAATAACAAAAATGTAAATAAAGCTAATTAAACTAGTGGTGTGAACAATAAATGGGAGAATTGTGTTTACTTAGATTTCATTACTCCCTAGATATCTTTTACAGGTTAATTGTTTGCTACAGTTGCGTGGATGACGGGTTATATTCCTTAATACCAATTGTGGGGTGGCATACGTACTTCCCCAACTCTATAAGCTCCTACTTCACTCCTATGCCGAGCCTGCAAGAAGCTCCTAACATGGGATCACTAGAATTCGCTCATGCATTAAATACAACCATAAAAACCTAGTACGCATTGGTTCATGCTTCTTAAGACGTTCAAGCAAGTTACACTATGGAAGTCTGCCAGTTTTCTTAAGCCTAACATCGAAATCATTCATCCATTACAACTATAAACAAGCAATCAACCTATAATTAACACCTAAGCAAACACACAAGAGATCTTGCCTAGCATGTTAAAATCAAGACAAGCGTAAGATATATTCAAACAACACATAGACATATTGAATGAATTGAAAGGATACTTATCTTAATTGAACATGAAAGGATTCAAGGGGTGAAAACCCTTGAAAATACTGTTAAAATCGTGCTAGGGTTTATTCAAGTCGTCCCTAAAATTCTCCTCTCTTTTGAATGAAAATTACAAAGAATATATATAGATTTTTAAGGTGATGGCGTTAAGAACAAAATTCTGACGCCGTCAACCCGCCGCCCATAATAAAATCGGATTGCCTATATCCAGATCTCATGCCGTCAAGAGTGTTTTTCTTCTGGGCCGTCAAGAGTAAAGGGACCGTGACGGCCTATGGTGACGCTGTCACGCCCTAGTGTAAAAAAATTCTGGATCGTCATGGTCTCTACCCTCTTCACCTCTTGTTTACCTCTTGACGCCATCATTAAGGAATTGGTGACGCCGTCAGGTACTGTTCCCAGCAAGGAAAATTAAGACTTTGCTGTTTTCTTCACTTTTATGCTCCAAAAACATCCGAAATGCTTCCTTTTCTAGATTTCACTCCAAAAGTACCTAAAATCACAAAAGGAACGATTTAGGGCAATATTTTATCAAATAAATTCAATTCCGGGCTTAAATGACCCCCTAAAAACGGATCATTTTTCGCCTCATCAATCTCCAATCAATGTTTACAAGTTAGAAGAGAAACTATACTACTGATATAGGACATGCCCCTAATCGATTTAACAAATCAAATCCAACTACATATCCAATTTGATAAAGCTAATAAAACATTATCTGATGAAACAAAGCTCAATACACTAGCAGATCTTATGCATTCCTGCTCAATACAACATTATGTCCAAACCAGAATCTGAATTCACCTCTAAAAGCACCAATACCATCTAGCTACATTTCCTTTTGCCTTCCCACCAATGTCACTCATCTAGCATCCACAGTAACCATAAGTAAGATAAGCAAAAGGCATCACTAGGTACCCATCATTCCCAGTCAAGGTCTCTTACAAAATCCCTACATTTCTCTCTTTACAAAAGGCTTCAAGATTTTGGAAACACACACCTTGAGGGGAGCGTCATCCAAACCCCCTTGACAGTGTATAGATAGGACCAAGTAGGATCATCTTGCACTCCTCACTATTCCTATCTTCATACACTATCTACCAATCTCACTTACCCTTCACACATTGGGAACCTACTTTATGTACCTCAAGAAGCATGCAATCCAATAATCTCACAAGACTATCCATAATTACCTAACAAAAGCCTATTTAGGAACAAGTTTTGGAGTTTAGTTAGACTACACCTTAAGGAAGTACAAGTTACAAGGCCATAAATGTATAGTGAGACTAAGATATAAGCACCAAGATCTATTGCCAGAGATCTGAGCTTATAATGGTTAATAACCATAACAAGCATATCGTGAGTTACATTCCTCTGTTCAGCAAAATACATTCCCAAACACCCTTTTATTCAACAAATGTGTCGACAAACTCCCTATTAACTATGTACCTTATGCAGTTTTATTTGCCAAACATTCTCAAGTTTCTTTATAACTGTTGTATCTTTGACTTTGAGAGTCAATAGCCTACTTTTCACACTATCAATAATAATTTTCAAAATAGTCTCTGCAGCTTTGTCTTTACCCTAAAAATGCCTCTAATTTCTTTCCAACCAAATATGATAAAAAAATGTCAGCAATGGCCAATCTTCTTACAATGCTCCAAATATTTTTCTTGCAAGGAAATTTGGATAGAACATCAATACTCTCATCTTGCATCTTAACCCAAACACCAGCTGCGTACACACATTCAAAGAAGAGATGACTATCAGAGTCTTCAACTTTATTACACATTAGGCATTTCCAAGAAGATCCAAGATACCATTTAGCTAATTTATATTGAGTGACAAATTTCTTTTTAATAGCCATCCATTGACTAAGGAATGATCGCCTATTTTAGTGCTAACAAAATGTTTTTTGGGTTATCCATATTAGTCAAGTTAATCCTGCTAAAAATCTAGTTAAATGAAAACAACTTAATATCATTAAGAAGCACGTATTTAGAAGGCTGTTTTGTGCAGAAGGACATCTCATTTCAGAATCTCCAAAGGGTCCAGAGGGTTACTTGCACAACATCATCAAATTGTATGACTTGATGGGCCGTAAGGGAAATTCTATCTGCCATATTTACCGAGATTGGAAAGGAAAGTTATTGAGGTATCTTGGAATTTTCACCATGTTAATCTTAGTTGATTAACAAATAGGCCCAAGCCCGGTATGTGGGTTTTGGATCCGTTTAGGGCTTCTAGGGTTTTATGTATTAGCACTATAAATATATGATTAATGAAAGATAATAACCCGCAGGGTTTTCAATATCTAACATGGTATCAGAGCTCTAGGTCTAATCCTTGGACCTGGTTGGCTACCTTGAGTCGCCGTCTCAATGCCATCGCGAAAAACCCTAGCCATCATTGTTTATCCGTAGTTAGAAACAAAAACAAAAACTGCAGCCCACTCTTTCTGCCATAACTCCAAACTATAAGGAGTTAACTAACGAGGTTAGTGGTCGTGGCTTCATAATTAATTTCAAAAGAAAAGCATACCGGAATCACAATTGTATTCATAAGGACGCGCCGTCACACATCGAACAAAGAAGCTGCATTAAAAAAAACAAGAATCACTCACTATTTTGCTTAAAACTCTCTAACCGCTTTGAGTTTGGTGACGCCGTTAGTAGCTGCGGACATGTAATTAAATTTCAAAGAAAATTCTATCATAATCGTTGCCTCCACGAGTCGGATGCTATGTCACACGCTGTTATAAGTCAAGACAGTCGTCGGAAAGAAAACAAAATCACTCTTTTTCGGATTACGCAACTGGTCGGGTACCTATCAAAGTCTTGATTCTTCAACAAGATATCTATCTTTTGTTTTATTTCTTTATAATTATTTTTTTGTACTCCTATTCGATCTTTCATGATTTCGCTGCTCAGAGTAATAGATAATTAATAAATAGGCCTAAACCCGTTGTGTGGTTTTGGGCATGTCTAGGGCTTCTAAGGTTTTATGTATTAACACTATAAATATGATTAAGGAAAGATAATAAACTATTTTGTCTTTATTATCTAACAGTAAATACCCTTGTCCAAGTTTCAGTAGCAATATAAAAAGATGTAAAAGGATGTTCCTCAGTAGGAATATAAAAAGATGTAAAAAGATGTTCCTCCGTCTCGTATCCTGATCACAAACGGGGTACCATGTTGAGTTTAAATGAACACCTATCCGATCAAGGTTGAATCTAGTTGGCATCCTCTTGTGTACTCCAAGATGAGATATTGATTTTAGTTGGAAGAATTTTATTCCATCTAAAAGGTTTTGCGTTTAAGGGATGTATAAACTAAGTGATGTGAGATTGCATGCTCTTAACAGTGAACAAATGGTTATTACTAATAGTGCATTCTGAGCAATAATGCTCATTGGAGAGGCATAGGTTAGTTAAGTGGGTTACTAGTTTGTTAAGATCTTGATGCTAAGTAGCTGATCGAATGGGCCTTGACCAAGCCCAAGGAAAGTGCAAATTAGAAGGAATTAGTGTGCCATTCGTTGGAGATCCTTGTGTATCAGTAACAACAGTGAGTTGTGGAGCTCGATCAAGCATAAGGCAAATTAAATTAGATTCCAATCTAAATAGCTTCAGGAAGGTAATGTTGAAAGGGGAGCCCCTAAGCCACGGTGTTGGAAATATAATGACAAAACAATAGTTAAAGTTAGAAGATTAGTGTTATAAATTGTAATTAGAATAGTTTAGTATGTATTATGTAAAGTATATAAACCCATAGTATTGGGCTGGGTCTTTAATAACGGTATAAACCGTTATTTATAATAGGTATGTCGTTTGCTTTTATTGAAATGTTGCATCCCTTGTTGATCTAGGCATGATGGCAGCAATTCATGTAGTATAAATAAATAGGATTCTGTAATCAACAACCAACCTTTTTCAGTTTTATATATCTGATTTGTTAAAGGGTTCAACCCATCTTCTTTGTTTCCATATTGTTAATTCTTGAATGATGATTGATAAAAACATGTAGTTTGTTTGAGATATCTTCGATCCTAGAGATGCAAGACCTGTGCAACATCGGTATCAGAGCGAGGGAATCAAACAACGATCGAATCGTATTCTAAATTACAATATCAATCAAGAATAAGATAGAGGGTAGCCATGGGAAGAAGAGATGTCGAAAAAGAAAGAGAAGAAGGAAAGATTAGAAAACGGTTACACCTGCCATTGAACCGGCGGTTAACCATCAAGGAAGAAGCAACCGTTTTCTCAAGTGAAAGAGACAGAGACATGGCAATAGTCTGGAAATGTAAAGGGCATCGCAAGAACCAATCATAGAGAAAGGGCACTGGGTAAAAAAAAAACCCATCAGGTTCCACGGAAAAAATACCCCTCACTTATAAGTTATAGATATAATATATATTGGGATATATATTATATATATAGATAATAATTGTAGGAAAATTACTTCTTTTAAATCTAAGTTAGTAATTTTTTTAAGTTATTATTAGAGAGCAAGGATTTGGGAAAATATTTAAGCACGTATTATTTTTCTTTTCAATATACTCTATTTTATTGATTAGAAAATAAAATAATATTATCCCAAATCAATTGAAGAAAGTAAGAAAAAAGGAAACATTTTTTTTTATCTGAGGAGATAAAAATACAAGTAAGAAAGTAAGGAAACCGGGGAGTTGTAAAAGACCGGACAACCCCTAGACGAAGTAAGTTCAGTACGAATACCAAATAGAAAACTGTGACCGGCCGATTGTCTAAGTAAGAAAGTAAGAGAGAAACCTTAGTGTTTCACCCAGTAAGAGAAACCTTAGGGTACGTTTGGTATCCTACTATGGGAATGAAACTATAACTATGAAAGTGATTAAAGGTGTTTATTTAAGATCAGGGGGCCCACTACTATGGTAATGAATGATAGATATAATTCATACTCCATATACATGGAAAGAGCTAGGTATGGATCATTCATAGTTGAGGGACTCACCACTACTATCAAACTCATACTCATTATCATTCATGTGAGCATACCAAACGCACTCTTAGTGTTTCACCCTGTAAGAGAAACCATTGTGTTTCAAAGTAAGTAAGAGAAACCGTTGTGTTTCAAAGCAAGTAAGAGAAACCGTTGTGTTTCAAAGCAAGTAAGAGAAACCGTCGTCTTCACTGGTACAAAAAGTTGCATTGGTCACGCCAAAAATGTGTGACGAAATGCATGTAGTCATACATGTTTTTTTCGTTGTGTCTCACCATAGGTCTCGCTACCGTAGGTGGCATATGGTCACATTGTTATGTTCGTGGCCTTTTCCATCGAAAAAGAGTGACCAAAACCCCGAATATGTGTGACAAATTAGGCACAAGTTTTGTTGGATTAGTCATTATCAGTGACCGTGAACACCTTATAGTCACACGAATGGTTTTTGAGAGTAACAATTGTTCGTCCTTTGGCCACATAAATATATAATATATGTAACATTTGAGATGATATATTCAAGTAAATGTGTATTTTGTGTGACTATTGATAATCCAATGGCCACATGAATATACAATAAATGTGACGTTTGTGATGATTTATTCACACAATGGGTGTTATTTTTTTGGAGTTAGTCACATACAATTTAACACAAAGTGGCCAAAAGTGTGAATAAGTGTGACCATATGCTGTTTAAAGTGAAGAAATATGTATTTTGTGTGACTATTGAACATCCAATGGCCATATGAAGTTTATGTTTGTATGGCCTTTTGTAATATTTAATCACACAAAGCATGTTTGTTTTGGGTATTTAGTCACATACCATTAAGCAAACAGTGGCCAAAAGTGTTAATAAGTGTGAGCATATGCTGTTTAAAGTGAAGAAATGTGTATTTTGTGTGACTATTGGTCATCCAATGGCCACATGAAGTTTATGTTTGCGTGGCTTTTTGTAATATTTAGTCACATAAAGCATGTTTCTTTTGGGTATTTAGTCACATACAATTAAGCAAGCAGTGGCCAAAAGCGTTAATAAGTGTGACCATATGCTGTTTAAAATGAAGAAATGTGTATTTTGTGTGACTAATTATCATCCAATGGCCACATGAAGTTTTTGTTTGCGTGACCTTTTGTAATATTTAGTCACACAAACCATGTTTCTTTTGGGTATTTAGTCACATACAATTAAGTAAATAGTGGCCAAAAGTGTTAATAAGTGTGACCTTATGGCGTTTAAAATGAAGAAATATGTATTTTGTGTGACTATTGATCATCCAATGGCCACATGAAGTTTAAGTTTGCGTGGCCTTTTGTAATATTTAGTCACACAAACCATGTTTTTTTTGGTATTTAGTCACATACAATTAAGCAAACAGTGGCCAAGATCGTTAATAAGTGTGACCATATGCTGTTTAAAATGAAGAAATGTGTATTTTGTGTGACTATTGACAATCCAATGGCCACATGAATTTTATGTTTGTGTGGCCTTTTGTAATATTTAGTCACACAACTCATGTTTTTTTTGGGTATTTAGTCACATACAATTAAGCAAACAGTGGCCAAAAGAGTTAATAAGTGTGACCATATGATGTTTAAAGTGCAGCATGCGTGTTCTGTGTGAGTAATGTTCATCCAATGGTCACATGAATTTTTAATTTGTGTGGCATTTGGTAATATTTAGTCACACATCGAATTAAAGAAAAGAGTGACCAATGATGTTAGTATTGCTAGTACTAAGTTAGTACTGCTGGATTAGAGTTACTACTACTAGTATATAAATAAAACAAAATTAAAAACAAAAAGCAATTTCAAATTCCCTAAAACTCGAATGTATATAAATGAACAAAATATATATAGAATTTTAATGTCGCATATAATGAAATTTTCAACTACTAAAAGTTAAAACCTTTTGAATCTTCCCCGGACCCGCCTTAGCTTGCTTTTGCACTTCTGCAATAGAGACATAATTTTTGCGCTTCGGTTGTAATTTTGGTCCAGGAATGTTTTCACTAGCTTTTGGTTTCGTAGTTGGTGGTGTAACCTGTAGTAAACAAAAGACGCTTGTATCAAACATTGAATATAATATGAAGAATTATATATATATATATATATATATATATATATATATATATATATATATATATATATATATATATATATATATATATATATATATATATATATATATATATATATATATATATATATATATATATATATATATATATATATATATATATATATATATATATATATATATATGTTGGCATGAATATTACGATATTTAATCTAAACATCCTCTTCATGTTTTGATAATGACAAAGATGTAAACTACAACATATTACGTAAAGTGCTTAAGTTACTTGTGATCACAATTCATCTTTGCATTCTTACGTCAACAAGCCTCGACATCTCAACGTCTCGAGTTTGCCTCAACAATCACTTAAGGTATGTACAAACAAATGTCTAATACATTTTATGATCAAAGGGATTTTATTTAAACATTACAAAGTTTATAAAATGATATAAACATGTTATATATTTTTTGAAAAACAATTTTGGTAATTAAAGGAAAATGTTTAATTCATAACAAATATATGAATTCAAATTTTTAACCAAAATCAGTTAGTTTTTCACCAAATAAACTTTCACCAGAAAAGACAGATTTCTGGCCATTTCAGTAGGGCGGCCCCCTTAATAATTAAGGGGACCGACCATACAATTAAGGGGACCGGCACGCTCCTCTGTCAGAAATCTTCTCCTATAAATACTACCTCAAACCTGGTATTTTTCTGGACCTTTTGCACAAATATTTTCAGATCCAATTCTCTCTAAATATCCTTCTAAAACCCTTTGATCATAAGATTATTAATCTTTGTTTCAAGTGATCCAATCTTTCATAACTCAAAGTGCAAGAGAAGAATTCTCCCCATCATCAAACCAAAAGATGTAGTTAGAGCTTATGTGAAGTTGTGAGTTATGTATATGTAATAAGTATATCAAGATGATCTTACTTAGTAGTGATTTAATGAGTGAGTAAGAAGTAGTGGGAGGAAGTAGTAGTGTGGAGAAGACATGTAGTTGTGAAGATGTAGGTGTGTGAATAAGTAGTGGAGTTTAGAAGAAGTTGTGATGAAGTCGTGAAGAAGTCGTGAAGCCGTGAAGAATTTTAGAAGAAGTTGTGATGAAGTCAAGTCGTGAAGAAGTCGTGAAGTCATGTAGAAGTCGTGAAGTTGTGTAGAAGTTGTGTGGTGATCTAAGTTGTGTTGTGAAATTGGTTCTAGCTACAATTAGAACTCGACATTTAGCTTAGTGTCGTTAAATGGTGTAAGCAAAAGTTGTGCACGGTTTTCTCCGCCAAAAGGGAGCTTGTTGAGTAGTGAAGAAAACTCTCGAGTAGGTGACTCGGGGAGTGGAGTAGGAACAAGGAAGGTGTCCTTGTAGCCGAACCACTATAAATCATCGTGTCCGGTTTGCATTTCCTTTCTCTTATCTCTTTTCATTTATTCTTGCATTTATCGCTTTACATCTATGCATGCCTATATGTCTTAATTGTTGCTTTTATAGTTGTGATGATTGATTGTGTTGTACATAGAAGTTAATATTGTGATTGTGTGTATTATTATATGATATGGTCAAATAGATTATTATTCACACTTCTCATATTAAGTTTAACTTGATAGATTATTTGATACAAAACGTTTTAAGATTTTAAAAGGAAAAAGTATTCACATAAAGATCGACCAAAGCTCCATTCATGAAAAGCTTACATATATAATTGATCATATTGATTATATATTGTTTTCATACTAAACTCTAATTGAAGGTTTTTCAAACAAGCAATTGAATAAATTAGAATCGACATTTTGGAAACCAAGTTTTTATAAAACGAAAAAGAGGGGAAAACTATTCAACCCCCCCTTCTAGTTTTCCACAATATATATATATATATATATATATATATATATATATATATATATATATATATATATATATATATATATATATATACTAGAATTCAAAGCCCGCCCGATTGGCGGGCATGACTTATAAATATCGTTGACATATTTTTCTATAGCGAAAGAAGGGTGGTAAATGGCTTATATATAAAAATCGTTGCGGCGGGTTTTTTCTTCATTATTGCGCAGGAAAAAAAAGCTTAACACCTGAAAGTTATTATTCTCAAGAACTAATATATTCTATAATTTATAAATGAAACTACCATGTTAAAAATCTGGTTTCTATAATAAAAACTAACAAAAGATGCATACAGTTCAAATTATGTCCAAAACAAAGCACTTTCCATGCGTGATAAGAAACAAAATTTTTTTTTTTCCATTTGGGATGACATATGCATCATGTGACTCTTGGTAGAAATATCAGTTGCATAGTCTTTTTCTCTCCGGGAGCTGCCAGCCCATGAACCAACATTTTCGAATACCTAAACAAACACAATTAATATTAAAAGTTGCATTAACTAAAAATCTACCCAACCTACCTTTAGTTTTAAAATACCTTCAGCAAGGTATGAAGGTGCAACTACGTTTAAGTATTTTGAGTATAACTTGATGCGATAAACAGGTTCATGTCAGCATGCATGTATAAACTCCACTACTCTATGATAATGAGCTTTGTGAATCCAAAGTTGGAATGTTGGGTGGTGGCAATAAGTAAAAATTAAGACCCATAGTCTCTATAACTTTATAGTAGAAGGATCACAAATAGATAGAATCCTAGAACCATTAAATTTACTCTTTTAGCCCACTTACTTGTTAATGAGATGCATATCTTTTTGTAGATGCATCTGAAATGTGCGGCTTTGCTCAGTTAACTTCTGCCAGTTTTAGTTTTAATATTACTATGATCTAAGTAGGAAACAATATAGTTGGTTTATAATTAACATTTTTAACCCACTTACATGTAAATGAGTTTTGTAAGTCTCTGTATGTGAAGCTTTGTTGTAGTTTTAAGAGCGTTAAAGACTATATTTACCTCTTCTCCCCAAATAATTATGATCACACGATGCATAGTTGATTCGTAAAGACCATTTGTTAGAATCTGCAATTAATCGATGTTTCAGTGGATAAAAAGTTGAGTACTATAAGAAAGTGGGGGTTGGTATCTTGCGATGTTGTATGTACCTTTAGCATTTCACAGATATTGCAGAAAATGTTCCAGGAATTGGAAGTGCTGATATCCATTTACCTAAAAGGTTTCTTACGTTCATAAAATCCAGTGAAGTGACTAAAAGTTAGCATATCAAAACCATAATAGCATAATTAAATCACACATCTAATCATCAATCAATATCAAAATTGCCAAAAATTATGGGACTACAAAATGCTAAGATCATGTGTTCATGTCTATGGTATACATCGTGTTAAATATCTATTGGACAAACGGATCATGCATGTGCATAGTGTTTTTGAATAGTGCCACGTTCTAAGAATGTTTTTAGTGTAACTTTAGAATGTAACAAACCGACCTGAAAGGGTGGTAAAAAAATGGTTGAAAAGTGTACATGCTGAAAGAAAGGGTTGTACCCATATTGCTATCAAATTAATGAGAACACCAGAAAGGAAGGGAATTATCTATGCACTTAGATCTATTTTAGTGAGTCTATCTTGACCACATATAATATGGAATGACTCTGACTTCAATATATGAACCATCTTTTAACCGTTGAAGACTTGAAGCTTATACTTTAAAAAATGCATATGAACTTGTCATTTTAAGTATGTTAAGCACACAGGTTATAAGGTTTGGGTGAATGTTGGGCTTAAATTAGACCCACTAAATAATTGGCAAAACATGTAATCTTCACAAACAAATTGTTTAACTCTCAAAATAAATTAAGGAAGCCACCAAACTAACTGAAGGTAGTTGAATCAGATACAAAGCACCTTATATTTCAAAATCATATTAGGCATTAAACACCACAAGAGTAATCATTCTACTGCCATTAACAAAAACTTTAAATTTTCCTTTCTTTCTAACAATGTATACAATCAATCTACTTTATACTGAATAAAAAAGATTCCAAATTTCTTCAAATATATAATCACAGCTCCATAATTTCACCACAATAACTGATATTCTAAATAAATTATCATAAATCTTCAAATGATTTCAAATCACACTACTCACATGCTTCAGAAAAATTGGTAAATGTTACCTTGAAAATTAAAGTATCAAAATGTAAGCCATAAAAGCTTAAAGAATATTACGTACTCGCCTTAACTCGTAAATCAGATGTCCACTATGAATACACGATGAACATAAAGCTTGATGTTGTTGGGCTTCTTGTTGTTGTCAGAAAGTTCAAAGGGTGCCCTCTTGGGAACAAAAAGGGCTTCTTGTTGTTGGGAACATAAAAATTAATTAAGCTTTTATGTTCATCGTGTATTCAGAAAGTTTTATGTTCAAAGGGCCTCTTGTGCAAATGAATTTAGAAGCACTAGAGATGGCAAGGTATATCAAGTAACTTTAATTAATTAGTTTAGTTCATGATATCAAAATTCATTTGCATTACTGTTACAAATAATATACCTTGCCATCTCTAGTGCTTCTAAATATATCAATTGCATAGACCTCATTCTATTTCAAGTATTTACCCACCAGTTTCAAAATATGGAATCTTTCCCACCATGTTGTAAATCTTACCTTTATAAGATTTAAGATGTATCATCGATTGTTATAGTGACTGAAAAGATTCATCTAGAAAATCAGTGACCAAACTATTAAATCAACAACAGGGGTGACCAGTTTATGTGAACCATTAGATTTTGCCATGAGACTCAATTTTTTTGAGACTTTTATAAAGTTTATTCAGATTGTTTGTTTTGTATTTCTGTACAAACAGCCCCTATAGTAAATCTTTCGAAACAATTCCTGAATAAATTATGACTAAGCAGCCCCTAAAAGAGTTTTTCATTTGTCCGAACAACCCATGAAACAGGTTCCGTCCAAACAGCCTCTTAAAACTTTTTCTGTCCAAACAGCCCTTGAAACACATGTCTTAGAACATATTAACTACTAATGATCGTCAAAATACTACATATTAAGCCACATATCTGAACTGTTGTGGATTCTCCTTGTCCCATTCCAAGTACTCACGTGTGATCAGATATTTGATCCTCTTCTTGATTACCTTTAAATCAGGCTGCAGTCAAATACAACGACCTTTAGTAACACATATCTGCAAAGGGAGGAGTAGCACAAAAAAGGAGCCGTAATATTTCACCAATTTAATGGGACGCTAGTGTTGATAAATTATCGGTACAAATTTTAACACCACTGATCTCGGTTAACAAAAGAAAGTTAGATATTACTGAAACTTATATATACTTTATATAGGAAGCCACATGATAGAAATTGCAGGACCAGTTTGACACGTGACCCCACCCACCCGCAACCAGCTTGCTCCATCAATCACAGAGCAAACACAATGAAATGGTAAATGCATGAGAAAGTAATGGCAAACCTTGAACATGCGACCAAGCTGCTCCATACACTCTGAGACAAGTTAGTGATGATTAAGGACTTTCCCAGACTTCATTATACGAACAATTGAAGCATCGATAGCATATCGTCTGTCCTTGTCAACATCTTCCACAACCTTCTTTCTCTCGTCCACAGGTGGTAAAGGAATCTGATAGGCGTATAAAATATAGTCACACAATACATAGAAAAAATAGAAGGGAGAAATGAGAAGATAGATAGATATTCATACCCTGATCCTCCTCATCATATCAGTAAACTTTGATTTGAACTGGAAAACATCCAATGTTTACTATTGGTTCATCGAGTAGGCGATACTTTTGAGTATTAGTAGTTGTACCCTTAATTTCAAGGAGCAGATCTTGAAGTTTGGTATCAACTTCGTTAAGAGATTTGTCTGTCTCGGCTTTCTTTTGTCGTGGTTTTCGTGGTTTTGGCTTCTTTTCAGCTAATCTTTCTTCAAACTCCACTATCTTTTCTGGGCATGCACTGTTTTGGAAACAATGAAAGTAAGTTATAAAGAACGATACAGTTGACTTAATGACTTTAACTCCTTTGACAAGGTTTGCATAAATTTAGAGGATGTGGCAAAATGAATGACTCGGTCGTGTTGGGCCAGCACACCAACACTTTCATCCGTTCAATTTTCAATTTACGATTTGAAGTACGGTTATAAAAACTCTATAGTTAAATTATAATCTGATTTTTTTATTAAGGGATTAGAGTGGTATAAAACATCTTTAAACACTTTGAGGGACTTTTGACTCATTTAACCCAGTCGACCCATTTGACTCTGTCGTCGCCTTTGACTCTTTTCTTTTTTAGCCATGTTTAAAACCTTTACCCATCGGACAGCTAAGTTTTTTAAGATACAACCCAAATAGACCTGGTCTTGGTAAGTGGGTCAAAATTGCCACCCCTGAAATTAGTTAAATATTAACTGTGCAAAAATAAATTGTTCTCATTGAGTTGACCATTAACATAATCATCAAAGACAATAATAAATACACAAAGAGGCAATATAAAACTATTTAGTTGCTATTGTCATGATTGCAGCTTGTTGATGATATTCTTTTAGCTCCAAAATGCTTCCTTGTTTTTTAAAATTATTAAGTTATTGTCATGACTGCAACATAAAGCACACATCTATAAACACAAAATATTAAGCTTTTGGGGATCCACCATAAACATTATATAAATTGAAGTATACCTACGGGAGGATAAAATTGTAAATTTGCTGATGCTATAACACATCCCATTACAAAGTCCATGTGCGGTCCTGTTGGATCCAGTTTATTAAAAGGATTATCAATGCCATTCCAACTGACTTTGATTCAAGGAAACTTTGAACTATAATTAACTCATCATCTGTCGCAGGTCCCAGTAGAAGCTGGTATGAAGAAACTTCTCGACTCAAATCACCTACATAACCGAGGGACTATAAACTTATTTGCCGATTAATCCATCAAAAATGATGCATGGTGGTCAATACAGTGGCCAAGATGTTGCGTTTCAGTCTGAACAAAGGCTGGCTCATTCATAAATTCTTCCTAAAGGCCTGATCCTGAACCGCCATTATCGTAAGGGTTACCTGATTCCTATATGGATAGATATATTCAGGGGTCAAAAACAGATTGAATACATATTAAGCCATAAGAGGCTTTTAAGAGCCATAAGCTCAAATGGATAGATATACACAGAATACATATTAAGCCATAAGCTCAAATGGGTAAGCCAAAAAAATAGACTTATTCGCATTCCCAAATCTCAAAAAGTTGTCCAGCACATAAAATAAGCTTAATCCAAACGCCACTAACAGAATGAATGTAGTTGGAAGCAACATCATTTAAAAGTTACCTTTAGTACTTTGCAGTATGTTGATCCCATACTCGAGACTAAAATCCACAAGCAAGCAAGCTGCAAAGGCAGTTGCAGCAAGGAGTTTTTTCGAAAAGGGAGCAAGCAAACATAAAAATGAGCTTACTTCTTTCGGATCAGCCAACATCTTTCAAGAAATAATTCAATAGGAAAATTATCACCTCAAAGATTTCATATTTTCCACCTACAATAAAAGCACAATTCAAATATGAGATAATGATAATAACTTAAAATTGATTGACACAAATAAACATTACAACTATGGCGAACTGGTTTTTGCATACATTACATAGAAAATTGAAATTAACATTAAGGAAAAAATGCGTACATCGAGTTGAAGTGAGGATATTGCAGATTCCATACTGGCAGCAATATTTTATTATCACAATATGAAGTCCAATCCTTTGATCTTGTCCATGAGAGACATTTAAGCCCTAATAAGCTCATAAGTCAAAAATTAAACTCATGAAATATAGACCAAGTAAAAGAAAAATAAAAAATTACCATTTTTTAAATAACATAAACAATTTAAATAAGCAATACCAAACATCGTTGATATGATGAGTTACCTACTTCATTGTAATCGTGACATATCATTCTTTTATAGCTCCATATTCCCAGTTGCAGCCATCTCATATACATCTTAACGTCCAACATGCAACATCAATTATTGTTTATAAATTACTATTGTATCTTGTGTTAAGTTTCAATATAAACTCACAACAGGGATACGCACCCTCTAATTCAGATAGAAGGGATGAAGTCCTAAGAAGAAAGCGAACAATAAATCTATCTCCTCAAAAGTAATCTAAATAAACTGATCCTGTGGTTTCTTTTCAATCTTGAAGCTAAGAAGGTTGGTCCTGTGAAGACGGATGTTGGCAAGAAAGCATATGTAAATGGCTCAACATGACTACTCTACTAATGAAATTACATTAGTGACTAATCTAATTTTATCTTCATTTTTTTCCCTGTTTGATTGTTGTTGATTGTCCTAGAACAACATCAGACGTCACTTTTTATTATACTACTAAAGAATGTAATGGGAATCCTAGTCAGCGCCTACTTTTTTCATGATTATCAGTTATATACATCATTTAACTTGATTACGATTTATGAACCTAACCTTGTTTGCAAGTGGATCGAATGCCGCATCAAAGTTCAAAATCCTGTATGATCTAGCATAAAAAAACTGAAGAATCACCCTAGAAAGGTATTAACATTAGGAACAATTTGACCTCGGCCAGTTTGAAGTGTGACTCAATTTACATGACCCATCCATTTTGCAGCCATATCATTAAGCATATAAGTGATTTCAAAGTTACCTCAAACTTGGATTTCTCCTTTCGCAGCCCAGCAATTTCCAAATCTTTGGCGCCATCGTTTGTTTTTTTAAAGCTTTAGGCATGGTTTGTTCCTTTTGGTATTATGCGATATACAAATATCCTATTTTAATCGGAAAACTCGTCTTCAGATTAAAGTAGATTAAATAATTGTTATTTTAATTAACTACATGGAAGTTCTCAGGTAGACCTATATATTTTGTCAAAAACTGCCTATGATCCCTTTAAAACATAAAAAGTTAACCATCTTCGTGCTGACTGATCGCATAGCATAAAGAAACACACTTTCAGAAAAAGGACATTAGAAGAATAAGAATTTGAGAACCTTTATGTCGTTCCCAGCAGAATAATAATCCTATAATTCTTGCATAAACTTTTCAACCTTATTTTATGCATATTCACTCGATTATTCCCAAGTAACACATAGAACATTCAAAAACCTCTGACCAGCAGCCTGCACAGAAAAACATCAGGAAAAAACCTAAAACACAAATTCGATTTGATTGATTTTTTAAAGTTGAGAGTGGCTCATACTAAAACCTTAATGATTGACATACATGCTTATCTCAAAATCTTTGCCTATATACATATAGTTAGAAATCAATCAAAACCTGTAAATCATAAAAATAAAAATTGAAACTGAACTTATAATCACATACCTTCCTATCACATTAATTTTTGATGAATTGATGATACAAAACGTTTATGGTGTTCCTGTTTTGTTTTACTTAGGCATTAGGGTTGGTGGCTAGAGATGATGGGAATGTATGTCGTGGGAATGATAAAACTGTTAATAATAATGAAGGATATTTTTCTAGTTGTCTCACTTATCAAATCGAATTTAGGGTTACGGTTTTGTGATTGATACGTCAAGTGGTGTTTAGATTTGAAGTTGCAATATGTAATCAAAAGAATGTGGTGGTTAAATGGTTAACATATCACATAATATCTGCATGGTCTTGAGTTCGAAACCATGCAAATGTTTTTTTCCGAAATTATTATGCAAAAAAAAATTCGGATTTATTTAATGATGATATGGAAAATGCAAATAAAATAAATTTAAAAAATTGCTTACATAGTTTACATGTGATGACATGGCAGATGACATGGCTGAAATTGAATTACTGGGCATTGACTGGACAATGACTGGGCATATCCTTCAAATGCCTCCTGTTATATATATATATATATATATATATATACGTAGGTTGAAAAAACACATGTATGTACCTCCTCATGATCAGCAAGAATAACTTGATCCTTTCGCCATGCAAAGAAATAACCTACGCCTTCCCTAACTGTTTTTAACCCATTATTCCCTACGTCTGGTATGCATGCTGCATCCACTAACGATTTATCAATTGAGACTCTGTAGCAATCATTTGGGAGTGGTTGGTTATATAGCATTTGTTTTCCTGGAATGTTGTGTATGCGACCCAAAGCAACAGTATTTGCTTTCTTTATGTGCCACAGTTTGCAATTGATTGTCTAAAAAAAGAAATTTTGCATATGTATATATCAGAAATTATTTAAACAAAATTAATAATAACAAGAAACATGTCGAAATACATACTTGTGCTTGTGTTGTTGGAGATACATTATCCTGCGATAGGGAAGATGGAGACCCGTTTTGTCGTGACTTACCCGTTTTCTTAGGTCCGACATTTATAACAGGTTCCTATACGTATATATAAAACACGGTACATTATTTAAAAAAAATAACAAGAAACATGTTGAAATACATACTTTTGGTAGTTCTTTTGTTGGAGATGCATCTCCTTGCGATTGGGAATCTTCAGACCCGTTTTGTCGTGTCTTTGGTATTTTCTTAACATTTTTACTCCTTACCATTGTTTCCATTACCGGTTCCAAAGTTTCAATCCCATTAGGCTTCTTTTGAATTATCACATCTTTATCACGTGCAGTACACCAACACTGGATTGAGTTCCGTCGACCACCTGATGATCCTTAGTGCTGATATCTATATTATTAATGGCCATTAGAGTCGTCACCTGCAATATAATTAAATTAAATTAAGAAATACATTGGTGTTAGCATTAGAAAATGAAATTGTTAAGAACATAAAAAATTGCTTACATCTGAGTCTAATGGAAATTGAGATGCCATATGCAACTGCATCCATTGTGAACTCAACAGACTCAGCAGTTTAGCAAACATTCCCTTTGTATCTGCCATCTCAGCGGACAATTTCTTGACCTGGTCATCTTTTTCTGTCATCTCGGTGGATAGTTTCTTGAGCAGTAGATCTTTTTTTTTTTACGCTCGCTTCTCTCATTATCAAGTTAAGTTTGAAGTAACTTAATTCTTTCATCAGTTTCTTTTCTGGTTTGAGGAAGATTAAAATACCTCTTATATGTAACTCCATTTCCCACTCCTCTTGCATAACCTCCCTTTTCCTTACCAAAAACAACTGTCATGGCATCAGTGCCATCATCAACATCCAAGGTTCCTTCCTTGATCTTTTCATCAGCTTCTTTCTGCAAAAAAATATGGGAATTTTTTGGTATTAAAAGTTAGTACTGGTAGTATACAAGTTAGTACGGCTAGTACAAAGTTAATGCTGCTGGTATATAAGCATAATAATAGAATTTGTAGTCAAATTTACAAGTTTATCTGCTACCGAACTAATCTCAGCATCTGGAGATTCTCCGTCTTTGTTTTGCCTTCCTTTGATCCACAATACACTACGCGGGGGTTCATCATCTGCTTCAATTTCTTTTTTTTTTTTTTCGATCTAAAGGACATCAAGTGCATACACATATATGTAAAGTTAAACCAAGATAATCGAGTCTGATCAATTAGTAAACCAAACCATATGTATAACCTTACCATTTTCTCTTTAACATAAACATATCCAGCTCGTCCCATTTTATGCTGATAAATATTTTTGGAACGCGATAGTTTAGCTTTATCTGATTTCTCCTAAAAACACAAAAACATAAGGCATTTAGATGTGGTAATGCTGCAAACTAAAAATTATGAAATGACATGCATATAGACGTAAATAAAGATGACTAATTAAAACCTTGTATTCATTGGTGGTCGTGTAGGTTACAAACTCAACCCATTGTTCTTGTGTCATAATTGTTCTATACTTTTCCGGCCTTTCATTCATTTTCTCAGGTGTATCTAGGTTGGGCAATATGTATTTTTCCCTGAGTTTCATTCTGTAATTCCTTAGAAGTTGACCAAGATGATTCATTACCACCTATTTGAATGTCACGTCAACATCAAAATATCGGTGCAAAGATTAACACGATATTTTAAATTAGTTGCAGATAATTGATAAATTAAACTTATATATATAGTATTGGGTTAAAAATTAGTATATGTGTACCGTGATTTCATCCCATAAATTTTGTCTTGATTCTTTATCCACCTTCTTCCGGGATAGAACCTTTAAACCTATGTGCTCACGAACCGCATCTCCTAAAAAACTCGCAAACAGTGCTCTGTTTAACCCTGCAACCCTATTCAACGAATGGATGGTTACCTTGTGCTTTATTTGACCAGGATAGCCATATTGAAGGCGAAACTTAGCTAGCCTGGTTATGCCCCTATTAGATAGTTTTCGATTTAATTGGTTGTCATTTTCTTCATCAGATGAAGAATATGTTTCATCCTCATACTGCATTGTGTTAACACCAGCTTCATTTTCTGGAAGCAAAATATCAGTATCAACATTTTCAATCATTTCCATGACAACTCTTGAGCAACAATGTGTACAAGAAAATGATTCTGGCTTGGAGAGTAATGGTGATTGAAGATTTGATTTTTGTGTTTTGGTTGCAGTGTTTACTTTAATTAGGAGACAAAACAGGGTATTTTCATGAATATGGGCTCTTATTTATGTTAAATGCCATATAATTAGGTGATTTAAAAATTTTGGATCAAAATTTTGGCTACAAATTCTTCTAAATTATTTTCAAAAAATTTCGCTTATGAACACAAACTACTTTTCTTTTCTCCAAGATCATGAGTACTATTGATTCAGGCGGCTTCCTCAGAAAACTGAAGAGAGTAAACAGTAATCATAGATGATGATAAATACTAAGTCCCAATATTTTTCTTGTTTTACCTTTTAAGTCTTTCTTTTACAACTTTTACCTTAAGTTTTCTGTCTTGTGTTATATAATACTTATAGATGGATGGATTGTGTTTTAAATGTATTTTCATTATTATAATTTTCATCAAATATTATACAACACAAATAAAAATATTTAAGGTCAAAGTTATAAAAGAAAGACTTAAAAAGTTTCTAACAAATCGGTTATATTTTTATTTGGGTCATAACACAGAAAAAACGTGGAAAAACAAACAAAAATGGGTAAAAACGGATGGAAACGGACTATACGTGTAAATCGTGTTGTTGGATTAGTTCGGTTTCATTAAATTGGTTATATTTTTATTCGGGTGATTAAACACAAAAACGTGTAAAACAAACAAAAATGGCTAAAAACGTATGGAAACCGATGAAAACAGACTAAACATGTAAATCCGATTGTTGGATTAGTTGGGTTTAATTAAATCGGTTATATTTTTATTCGGGTCATAACAAATAAAAAACGTCTAAAAACAAACAAAAATGGGTAAAAACGGATGGAAACGGATGAAAATGGACTAAACGTGTAAATCGTGTTGTTGGATTAGTTCGGTTTCATTGAATTGGTTATATTTTTATTCGGGTGATTAAACACAAAAACATGTAAAAACAAACAAAAATGGCTAAAAACAGATGGAAACGGATGAAAACGGACTAAACATGTAAATCGTGTTATTGGATTAGTTCGGTTTCATTAAATCTGTTATATTTTATTCGGGTGATTAAACACAAAACGTGTAAAAACAAACAAAAATGGCTAAAAATGGATGGAAACGGATGAAAATGGACTAAATGTGTAAATCGTGTTGTTGGATTAGTTCGTTTTCATTAAATCGGTTATATTTTTATTCGGGTGATTAAACAGAAAAACGTGTAAAAACAAACAAAAATGGCTAAAAACGGATGGAAACGGACTAAACGTGTAAATCGTGTTGTTGGATTAGTTCGGTTTCATTTAACCAGTTATATTTTTGTTCGGATGATTAAATAAAAAAACGTGTAAAAACAAACAAAAATAGCTAAAATCGGATGGAAACGGACTGAACGTGTAAATCGGGTTGTTGGATTTGTTGGGTTTAATTAAATCTGTTATATTCTTATTCGGGTCATAACACATAAAAAACGTGTAAAAACAAACAAAAATGGGTAAAAACGGTTGGAAACGGATGAAAACGGATTAAACGTGTAAATCGTGTTGTTGGATTAGTTCGGTTTCATTAAATCGGTTATATTTTTATTCGGGTCATAACACATAAAAAACGTGTAAAAACAAACAAAAATGGGTAAAAACGGATGGAAACCGATGAAAACGGACTAAACGTGTAAATCGTGTTATTTGATTAGTTCGGTTTCATTAAACCAGTTATATTTTTATTCGGGTCATAACACATAAAAAAACGTGTAAAAACAAACAAAAATGGGTAAAAACGGATGGAAACCGATGAAAACGGACTAAACGCGTAAATCGTGTTGTTGGATTAGTTCGGTTTCATTAAATCGGTTATATTTTTATTCGGGTGGTTAAACACAAAAACGTGTAAAAACAAACAAAAATGGCTAAAAACGGATGGAAACCAATGAAAACGGACTAAACGTGTAAATCGTGTTGTTTGATTAGTTCGATTTCATTAAATCGGTTATATATTTATTCGGGTCATAACACATAAAAAACGTGTAAGAACAAACCAAAATGCCTAAAAACAGATGGAAATGGACTAAACGTGTAAATCGTGTTGTTGGATTAGTTATGTTTCATTAAATCGGTTATATTTTTATTCGGGTGATTTATTAAACACAAAAACGTGTAAAAAACAAACAAAAATGGGTAAAAACAGATGGAAACAGATGAAAATGGACTAAACATGTAAATCATGTTGTTGGCTCATAATTAAAAAACGTGTAATAACAAACAAAAATTGGTAAACACGGATGGAAACGGATGAAAACGGATAGAAATAACTAAAACGGACGATAACGCACAAGGGTCGGGTTACCGTGCGGTTCACAAAATGTTCACTTAATAAATAAATGAACGTAAACGAACTTTTGCCGAACGGTTCATGATCAATGTTCACTGAACGTTCAGTTCGTTTACAACTTTTAATTCAACAATTATTTTTATTTCTTTATTTTGTTTTGTCCAAGGCGATTAAATATCAAGTCGCAACAAACTAGTTACAAATTTCGAGTTAGCTAAGTGTCACAACTCATAATTTCATGTCATTTTCCAAACTTCAACAATTTACTATTCATCAGTTACTATTCACCGATTACTATTCATCATTTTACTATTCATCATTTGCAGAATCAGTTTGATATTCTGAGAAACATTTGAAAATTTTACTATTCACAGAACACTATTCATTTCCGGAAGAAATTTCACTATTCACGTGCATTACTCATTTCATCGTAAATTTAGTTTACAAGTATGTAAATTCGCGTAACCGTATTGGTTCAGGTGCAAATTCATGCTTTATCATCAGGGACACTTCATACGGACTAGAAATAGTCTATATATCATCATAATAGCATTTGCATACTATACCACTCGTAGAATACTAATATTAATATTTTTGGTATATTCAACGTTTTACGTATATTTATTTTTGAATAAACGTTACGTACGATTAATAATTATGACTAACATATCTGACAATCCCCACAATGGTCCCGATATATTTTTAAACTCCTTACAATATCACAAAAATTATAAAATTCATTTACTCGGTATTTTGGGAATTTATTTAATTTATATCGTAAGTTTAACATAATTACGACGGTTTTCGTGGAAACTAAATAATAATCATCCAAACATCTAATACTTGTACCCAATATATTTTCACAACTTTTATTACTTTATTATGTCCCGATTAACTTCATCATATTTTATTTCAACTCGTCACGATTTATTTTTAGTTAACTCGGTACCCGATAACGCCTAACGGATACACAAAACAACTAATACTACCAAGCTTCCCTAATACTCATTCCTTAATCACATATGCCCCCCCCCCCCCTCCCCCTCCTAGCTACTAATCACATGGTTACTTCTAATTGATCAATTATTTACCATTATGCCATCAAGATTTAGATATTTATCTAAAAACATCAAAACTTGTCATTTAACAAGCAAAAATGCATTTCTCTTCCTCTCTTCATCAAACCCACGACCCAAAATCAAAACAAGACCAAAATCCATTGATTTTTGAAGATCAAGCCATATTCTAGCTCATTTGATAATCCTTGTTAGGGTTTTGAAATAAAAACTCAAGGTTTTATAAGTTTTCATCTCCAAAGCTCACTAATCTTTCAAAGTAAGTTGTCAAACTCTTTTTCATAATTTCTTCAAGTTATTTTCATGATTATATGATTTCCATACAAGATCTACATGCATATGCTAGTTATACCACTCATTTATACATATATATATCTTATAAACTCTAGAAATGGAAACCCTTGTTAGATCTAGTTGGTTGATGATGTTTAAGAACCCATGACACCTTAAGAAGGTGTATGGTAGGAATTGACTAGATTTGTGGTGATTGGAAGTGATTTGGGTGGATTAGAAACTAGTTTGGAACTCTATAATTGATTTTTAAACAAGTATAGAAACCTACTGTCCCAAACTGAAAAATCCAGAAAACTCAGGGGTTTCCGGGTATCTTTGGGCTAAAGAATTAGAAAATACTTTCAAAAACGAAGCCGTAGGCGAAAGAATGGATTAAAACGAGCTTATAACGAAGGAGATATGATTTTTGCAAGTTTAACGACGAAAACTATTTTCTGAAAATATAACGTGCTGTTGGACGATTTTCGACGGACAAATAGAGGCATTAAACGTAACCTAGAGGACCCGAGCTATCAAAAATATATTAGTATAGGTTAATACGATTTCGGGGATATAAAGAACGTAGAAAACAAGCTTATAACGACCAAGATATACACGTTTGAAACACGACGAAACTCTATTTATTTTTGACAGCTTTTATTAACAAAATACTCCTAAGTATAGAAAAACTACATTTGTGATACATCAAGTTGAGTGCCATTTATCTCATTGATAAACACATTTCTGGAATATTTATATCTTTGACAAATAGTTAGTTCACCTAGCCTAGTTTTCAAAACATCCAATCATTTGTCAGAAGGATTTATAACGAATAACTTATGGTCTTCTAAACTTTCCCGAAAATTTCCCAGAATATGCCAAAACAGCCTAAACACCTCACTTCGCGGCTATTTCTCTTTATGATCGAGACTCGTTTGGACAAACATCAGTTCTATGACTTTTTAGATAAGGTGAAAATCTTCTTAAAACTACTAAGCTTCATTCCTAACTCTTAATATTCACTATTTCACGACTGGTTTTGCGAGACCATTTTGTCACTAATAGAAATAATCATACTTCTATGTATTAAATCCTAGATTTTCTAGAAATACTACCAAAGTGCCAAATTCTTAGCCATCGAAGTACTTATGATTACAAGCTTATTTATACGACTATTAAACGTTATTTCAAGGTTTTCAAAGCAAGGAATCCAACACTAACATTTATATATACGATATATATATTACGACTAGTTTTATAAGTCTAGTTAGACTTATTTCTCCCAAGTTATGGAAAAACATATTACTTTGACAATAACAAGTATTTTTAAATTATGAGTGGTATAGGCATCATGTGCATGTATATTAATTTCATCATTTCATGATCTAAAGTAGATCATTATCATTCATATTAGGTTGCGGCTAGTGTTCGCGCCTTATTGTCCCTATCATTTCACATCCTTGTATCATCATTTGGAGGTGAGTCATAGCCCCTACTCTTTTAATTGTTTTGTAAACTCTTTGGGGGAGATACATGCTTAAATAATTGTTTTATACTTTTATACGTTTTGAATTACTTCTGGGGGAGAATACGATGCTTTAATTATTTTTGTACATGCCAAAGTATTAAATGCCTTACATTTCTTAAGTTGCCTTATAACCACATCTTGACAAGTCCCCTTTATTATCATGGACCGTTAATTAAAGTACGAGCGAGAGTGAGTGAATAGATCTATTGAGGGTGACTCCTCCATCCGTATTTGGGTTGCTCCAACGGAATTACGGATGCATTTCATGTCTAATATCTTCAGACACTCATTTGGGGCCAAGTAACGTCTAGCTTCGGGGTCATGAGCTTAAGAGCCAATGTAGTTTTATGACTGAAATCTTATTACTTTACTTTATACTTGGGCTATTGTACATACGAAATTACTTATAAATTCACGATACTTTGCCATCACTATTACTACTGAAATACGATGCCTTTGCATCAGCCTTATTACTGAAATACGATGCCTTTGCATCAGCTTTATTACTGATTTACGATGCCTTTGCATCAACCTTGTTACGGATTTACGATACTTTTGCTGGGAATTCTTCTTTCAAATGTTTTACATTACATACTTGTTCTCTAAAATCTATGAACTCACCAACCTCTTGTTGACACTTTAGCATGTATTTTCAGGTCATTAAGGTAGCTCATGTTGTATGCATTTGGACCTTCATGGAGTCGCGGAGTCGACGCGTCTCACTATATTTTCTGCACTTATGAACGTTTGATCTTGTTGAACTTATTTTACCTAAATTTACAACATCTTTTGGGACCTATGTTTTGTAAACTTTGAATGTTTTAATGATCAAACGCTGTATTTTCCAAACGACACTTTAGGTCGTTCAATGTAACAGTAACTGTGATGCTATGGCAGTCACCCCAGGTATTCCATTCCGCTGCCATTCAGGTATTTTGGGGGTGTGACAGATTGGCATCAGAGTTAAGGTTATAGCGAACTAGGATGTATCTTGGACCCTAGACTATAACCACATCATCATAGCATCTCATCATTTTATCATAAGTGCATACTCACTACATATGTTATTTCATGCACACACTGTGCGAGTTATTTATACCCATATTCATATACAATTATATTGACCTGGTTCACAAGTGACATGTCTTCAGATACCTACCCTGTCATCCTGTCGTCGGATTCCGACATTGAAGATGCCTTGTCATCTTCCACTACCATTATACCATCAGTTGCACTTACACCACCATTAGCACCATTGATTTGTCATAGGAACAGAGTTTTCCTATCATTCAGCCCATACTTAGATTGCCGTTTGGCAGAGTATTCAGACTTAATCTTAATGGACATATAAGGATCCTTATTGCAAAGAAGATAGTATGTTTTCTTTCCTTCACTAGTAGGGCCGCTTACTACTCAGGTACTACCACCACCGTCAGCTACTTATTTCACTATTGGTCGTCCCATAGTGCGTACTTCAGTTTTACCTCTTAGATGTCACGAGATAGCGCGAAAGAGGGTAGTATTTCATTCACTATTATCACCATCATATCTCAGAGATCTTACACCCATATATGACAGGCCGCTTATGAGGCAACCACTATTTGACATACCATTACCATTTACCACACGTTACACCACCTTATAGGTTTGAGGTTGGTGAGTGTTTGAGAGCCTCTACTGCTTGACAACCTACTACTCTTCATTGTTAGACGATGATCTCTAATTATTTGAGATTACCCACGAATGTTTGGACGATACACTCTTAATAATACCACAAGTCTCGCAAACACAATAAGAATTATAACCAATCGCCCAAGGGTGGCATCTATCACAAGGACTCTATATTATCTTAGATATGATCGACTCATACCTCCATAACACAATAAACCAACAAGATGCTTTGAACAGTATTATACCATCATAATGGAACTCATCACGACTCTCCCTTCATTATCAAGTTTGATTACACCACATTCTAAGTCGATAATTACATCATTAGTCGCTCTAGCAACACTCCACCAACCAATGTGGTCACATTAGTAGATTTGACATATAATTACAACTTTAGGTAGATGCGAGTAAGACAATAAGATTAATAAAGACGAAGGTGTCTTTACAATTAAATGGTCATGTTGACCAAGATAAAAGTGACTCCCCTAGTTTTCGTGTTTCGGAGATAATAACAATTCAAGTAAGTCAAAGCCAAATTAAATTTTTTTACAAATGAAAAGATTTCTTGCAAACTTTACGAAGTACGACAAATTATTGATTTTCAATGGTTGGATTAAAACTCATTTCTGTTTAAGCAACAATCTTCTTGAATTCCCTTTTTCCAAAGACATATATATATATATATATATATATATATATATATATATATATATATATATATAACTACGAAATATTTTGTATTTTGATAAAAACTATATCTCATATATATATATATATATATATATATATATATATATATATATATATATATATATATATGAGATATAGTTTTTATCAAAATACAAAATATTTCGTAGTCACATCTTTTACATAACTATATTCATTACAAACTTCAAATAAAGTCACTCCAAAATACATTTATGACCAAATTTCACAATGTTTCACTCAAATAAATATTGTTAATTTTAGAAACCATATCTCCAAGAAGGAACACGCATAACTCATGAACGAATCTCGAAAGCAACCACTATACCTACTTACTATTTGACCTTAGATGCGAAAGAAACCCCTCTACCAGAGATTGCCAATATTGATACACCATGCCTTAACACCACTACTTCGAATTACGACTTTTTCGCTCATTCCATATTATAAGACCCTCACGCTAGTATGAGCTCGTTGGATTAAAAGATCAAGGTACAATTACCCAACAAAAATTTATATTCTTTTCGGAGATCGATATATCTTAGTCACATTGGGACAAGACCTTATTTCATGAAAGGACATCGAGACGTTTCACCTAACCATAAAGCATTTAGCTTGCATTCATGGAAAATCAAACATCATTCGATGTGGTACCTACTTGACTCAGATCACCCGTACAACATTTTCCATTCTTTATACATTTAAGTCATGCCTAGAGGGATTAAGCATTTGAACCTGCGAACTTTACCTAGTATAAATTCTTGAATACTTCACATCATTGGCACCAATTTCTGCCCTATATCCTTTGACACATAGACTATCATCTTCAGTTGACTATAGATGCCTTAACGACACGTTCATCCTTCACGCTCTCAATATCACTACCATATTCTCGACCACTTCATAATCATAAACCACTGCCCTGTATTGAATTAAGATATTTACATTCTTTAAATAAGTGGATTAGTAGACTACTACCATTCCATAGGATTTACCCATGTATCCAATAAATCATTCAACGAATTTTGTTTCAAGCTATTTTACTACCCTATGGGGAAATTGTTTTACATAATTTCTAAAGTATGCTATTTTATTACCACCTTATAAATTGATTTTTCCGTCATTACACCAAGTATTTACTATCATTATGCGAAACAATTTTCATGTTACTTGAAAGGAAATATCAGGATACCATTTTTAATAACTATACGTTGAACACCATCTAAAACTTTTGAGAAAAGTAATACTATTTTGACTAAATCCAGCATCACATCATTAGTCCTCAACTATACATAGCCTGATCACCTATGTATAATTCAGGAAGGATTATGCCATGAAGGAAATAGTTACCTTTTTAAAGTATTGGTAGTAACAATCTTCATTTAAAAGCGTTTTAAACAAGTAAACTCTTTTATAAACGTCTCTTTCTGACAAACTCTCCCTGGATACTTACCCCACCTGTCACCCACTTAGCCATTAAGTTGGACTTTCCATTGACTTCTTTAGGAGAGACTTTCCCTATCAAGTACTAGCGAGACTGAGCTACAGGATCGAATACATTGTGAAGGTACGCTAAGCAACACTATAGAAATAAACCAAGCCACCTAACCGATATTGTGGAGTGTTCCATTTAAACATGGCCTCATCCAAACGCAAACTTCCCTGTAATGAGATTTTTACCAAGGATAATTGTTTAAATTAAGAATATCGATATGGATTACCCTAAGGAGCTGTGTTCTCTAGAAATTTTAGATAACCTCATTTTCATACCAAGAAAGGGATCCGACCCGAATATATATTCTGCCAACATGATAATAATTTCAACGATAAACCATATCAGGACTTAAGATAGTTTGAATACCTATGCTTGTAGTTTTGCCTAAATAGCACCAATAGGCATTATCCAACCTCAGGAACTAAACGTTAGACATCTATGCATTTATGCAACATTACCTATCCTACTATTTTATCCTTGTTAATACTTTCACTTTTAAATGAAGTTGATTCAAAAATTGCGTTTACATAAATCACATACCTCGTATAAAATGATTTCTAAAATTACTATTTTGAACAAGTATGATATATATATATTTTTTGGTCAATAATTAGCAAAACCATCGTACAAAGAGAAAAATATAAACATCAAACTTTGGTAAACATTCCTATTCACAACATGTTTGGAAACAGTTTCACATTTCATAACTAATAAATTTTGAATCATCAAGAAAGATATTACTTAGTAAATCATTTGCTTCATTTTCTAAATTCGTTTATTCAGAAAAGGATTTCAACCAAAACTCACAATCTCAAGACAAATTCCCAAAACTAATCACCATACTACATCGCTTATGCATTTAGGATTTTTGCAACTTGACAATAAAGAACCTTGGAATATTTGATGAAGAAAATTAGGAAGGACACCATAAATTAAGTACAAACGTCAGTAATGGAGACCTAACCTAATAGGCATAGAAATACACATGTCTTAGCATCCGTTGGAACAAAACACAAGGAATCCAAAATTTTTACCTATATTCTATCCCCTTCAGATAACGCCGAGTTCGAAAGACAGAACGTTGTGGAATTAGTCACAAGATTTATTGTACCCATTTCAATTGTTCCTGATAAAGGTAATCAAATCACCTCAGACTTCTAGCAATCATTTTAAGATTTTCTTCGGAACTCCATTTAGATGTAAACACCGCCTAGAATCCTCAGACCGATGGTCAGAGCGAGAGAATGATTCAAACATAGCAGGATATGCTCAGAGCATAAGTGATTGACTCTAGAAATGGTTGGACTAACCATTTACCATAAATCAAAATCATTTGCAAACATAGTTATCGCGCGAGTGTAGAGATTACACCATTTGATGCACTCTATGGTCGATGTGCCAACATCCATTGACGAATCGAAATTGGAAAAGCACCACTCACTAGTCCAGTAGGCATTCATGAAATAACTAGGAATTTCCTACAAGTCCAGAATCAGTTACAAGTTCAATAAGTGTAAACCATTACAACTTCAAGTTGGTAGCCAGATCACGTTGAAAGTTCTGCCTAGGAAAGGTATGATACCAATCAGAAAAATTTGGGAAGTTAAACCTGATATAAACTGGACCACTTAATATTTCGGACAGAGTAGGCCTAGTGGCCATCAGACAGTCGGATTACACAAACATGTTTCACAATTTTCAAATCTCAAGAAATGACTTACAGATTAGTCACTCATAATCCCATTTGGAAAGGAATCCAACCCAAGGACAAACGTAAACCTGGTAAGAGAACCAATAGAAATCATGGACTGTTAGGTCGAACGGTTGAAGCAGAGTCGAATTCCTATCGTGAAAGTTCGCTGGAATTCTCAAATATTATCACCTTTTCACTAATACCACTTCAGAGACTAACACAAACTGAACTACGGGACGAAGTTCCTTTTAGAGGGGAAGACTGTCACAACTCATAATTTCATGTCATTTTCCAAACTTCGACAATTTACTATTCATCAGTTACTATTCACCAATTACTATTCATCGTTTGCAGAGTCAGTTTGATATTCTGAGAAACATTTGAAAATTTTACTATTCACAGAACACTAATCATTTCCGAAAGAAATTTCACTATTCATTTCATCGTAAATTTAGTTTACGAGTATTTAAATTTGCGTAACCGTATTGGTTCAGGTGCGAATTCATGCTTTATCATCAGGGACACTTCATACGGACTAGAAATAGTCTACATATAATCATTATAGCATTTGCATACTATACCACTCATAGAATATTCATATTAATATTTTTGGTATATTTAACGTTTTACGTATATTTATTATTGAATAAACGTTACGTACGATTAATAATTATGACTAACATATCTGACAATCCCCACAATGGTCCCGATATATTTTTAAACTCCTTACAATATCACAAAAATTATAAAATTCATTTACCCGGTATTTTGGGAATTTATTTAATTTATATCGTAAGTTTAACATAATTACGACGGTTTTCATGGAAACTAAATAATAATCATCCAAACATCTAATACTTGTACCCAATATATTTTCACAACTTTTATTACTTTATTATGTCCCGATTAACTTCGTCATATTTTATTTCAACTCGTCACGATTTATTTTTAGTTAACTCGGTACCCGATAACGCCTAACGGATACACAAAACAACTAATACTACCAAGCTTCCCTAATACTCATTCCTTAATCACATGTGCCGCCCCCCCCCCCCCTCCTAGCTACTAATCACATGGTTACTTCTAATTGATCAATTATTTACCATTATGCCATCAAGATTTAGATATTTATCTAAAAACATCAAGACTTGTCATTTAACAAGCAAAAATGCATTTCTCTTCCTCTCTTCATCAAACCCACGACCCAAAATCAAAACAAGACCAAAATCCATTGATTTTTGAAGAACAAGCCATATTCTTTCAAGGTTTTATAAGTTTTCATCTCCAAAGCTCACTAATCTTTCAAAGTAAGTTGTCAAACTCTTTTTCATAATTTCTTCAAGTTATTTTCATGATTATATGATTTCCATACAAGATCTGCATGCATATGCTAGTTATACCACTCATTTATACATATATATATCTTATAAACTCTAGAAATGGAAACCCTTGTTAGATCTAGTTGGTTGATGATGTTTAAGAACCCATGACACCTTAAGAAGGTGTATGGTAGTAATCGACTAGATTTGTGGTGATTGGAAGTGATTTGGGTGGATTTGAAACTAGTTTGGAACTCTATAATTGATTTTTAAACAAGTATAGAAACCTACTGTCCCAAACTGAAAAATCCAGAAAACTCAGGGGTTTCCGGGTAACTTTGGGCTAAAGATTTAGAAAATACTTTCAAAAATGAAGCCGTAGGCGAAAGAATGGATTAAAACGAGCTTATAACGAAGGAGATATGATTTTTGCAAGTTTAACGACGAAGACTATTTTCTGAAAATATAATGTGCTGTTGGACGATTTTCGACGGACAAATAGAGGCATTAAACGTAACCTAGATGTTAGGTCACCATTTAGTAAACACAAGTATGATATAAAGAGAAATGAGATGAGAAATAGACTTGGTTGATTATAAGATAATAAGAAAGATAAAAGTGCAAGAGTTTCCTTAAGGTAATCTAATAACCAACAAAATAAAATGTAACATAAGCTTACTATTTATAAGGGAGGAGCTAGGGCAACACACCCTTCCTCCCTTATCCTTTTAACGTGGGCTTTTAAGGCCTCTTGGGCTTTTACATGTTGCCCATTAACTTAAACAATAATAAGAAATAATACTTAAGCAACCTATTACAAAATGTAATGACCGAGACTTGACTAAATACTAAAGTATGATCCCAACAATCTCCCCCTAAGGGTCGGTCATCACGGTTGCTTGACGTCTTCATCTTTGTCGGTGACTTGTGACATGTAAAACTCTAGACGTCTTCAAAATGAATGAATGATAGTGAATGTACTTTGCTCTTTGTCTTTGTTCTTTGGTAATGATGGATTATGAAGTTGTCTGCCGTTCGTCACTCCTGCGTCTGTGGTGGTTGTACGCCATTCCAACATACTCATACATCTTTAGACTTTCACTTACAAGAAGTTCCTTTTTCATGCATTGAGATCTTTGTCTTTATACTTTGTAGATTCTTCTAATTGCCGTAGAATCTTTCTTTGAACTTTGTGTTGCTAAGATCTTTGGGGGAGCTTTCTTTGACTTCAAGATGTATGTATGAGCATGTTGGAATCTATCATCATGGAAGTGAGGTACCTGCGAGTAAACAGTTAGCAATAAAACAACCGGTACTTACGGATAAGGAGTTAGAGCTCATCAACAGCATATTGTGAAGATTCCTTCTAATCCTTATCCAGGCCGTTCCCATATCAGATACTCCCGAAGGAGCTTACGAGACCTACTAAGTAGCTCAATGACTGGGTGAGTCGCTGGGGATCACTCCACGACTGTAGACCGTAATGGAACCACCGCAAACACTAAGCGTAACCCTTGTGGGGTTACCGAAGTGACCTGCTGTCAGGGCTGTTTGATGTTGACCCTGGCAGGATTTCCGTTTAATCATTGAGAAATACTTATGTAATCCTCTCATAAACGTTCTCGGCAGATTGCTAAGATCTGCGAAGGACTCGATAGTTTACAACTGATGCCCATTGATGTAGAACACCAGGTGTAGAAATACTAAGTGTTCCTAAGAGATCTTTGATGTATCTCAAGGCTCTAGACTCTATAAGTGCACACCTAGGTTTCCTATGCGGAGACTGGGGAGGTGTCTCCTGCTTCAATATCAACCGTCTCTAAGAGATAGGTCGATAGATTACGCGGGATCCCCGTGAGAATGAAACAAGTCCTTTTAAGAGAACTTGAGTGGTTAAGAAGGTTTAGTGCATTGCGTCACTGGGTCCATGACGACTTAATCTTCAATACCGGTGTTGTCTTTTGCAACAGCCAGTAGCATACGTATTGAACCCGGTGTCTGCCCTAAGGTTGAACATAAGGAGGGCTATTTCTTTTCACCCTTTACTTTACTTTTCTTTTTAATTCTTCAACTCCTTCTTTCCCTTTCATTCATTTCTCCTTTTTCGTATCATACCTAAGGACTTCTAATTCTAACTATGGGGGATGTCCTTGGGTAGATCCCTCCGGCTCTGGCGGATCATAGGACGGATATTCCTATCTTAATCACCTTATAACTCCGACAGTAGCCAAGAAACCTTAGATAGAAAAATCTCTCAAAGTGTTGGTGATAATCAAATATTTTGGTTAACACTTTGAGAGTTTTGCGTACACTTTTGAAGGGCTCCCCCTGCACATGTGCTCATAAGTATTTAATAAATTTGCACATGCGGGAGGAGCAATCACTTTTGAATTGATTCACTTTCTGTGAACAGGACCGATTCGAGATACGCTTACATCACTAGTTAAACTAGCTTGAAGTTATTACCCGGCCTGGTCAAGTCCACAGAAAGTTTCTCGAGACGGTACATTTCTACTAAGACTAATCCTTTTCGAGACACGCTTACGTGGTTAGATAAAGAGATACATTGTCAGCTTTTAGGTGACAACTAGCTCTAATATCTAACTTGATGTTATTACCCGTCGAGGATAAGTCTTTTCGATATTACTAACATTTATTGCCTCGTCAATTCCTGGGTTAAAACTGAGTCTAGCTCGCACATGATACAACTTTTAAGCATTGACTTCGTATATTTTAATCACTTTTTCATTTTCTCCCCCTCAAAAATAGCATATAAGATGATGTTTTTGATAATCTTTTAGATTAAAATATGCCTTTTGAGTCTTACGGGGAGATTCTCCAAGAACTTTTTGATTTTGAGCAAAGTATTTTGTTTTGACAAGTGCTCCCCCTCAACAAGTGATTAGGTCTTATTGAGGTGAAATACTTGTCCTTTTGAGCAGAATTATGAAAAAATCATATATGTTTGATTAATTCTACTCAAAAGTAAGAAGCCTTCGCTCCTTATATTAGGATTGAGGCACTGATGCGTACCTCAGGGTCCTTTCTTTACAAGTACGGGTTGTACACTGATATGCGTGCACAAACCATTATGAAGTAAATTATTGACAAATCAAATCAACTTCTTACAATGATTTACCAATCAGGCCTCTGAAATGTCAGCACCGGAAATTTGGATCTGCCTCCCACATAACTCTCCAACCTTCGGAACTGATCCCTGCGCTTTAATCTGTTCTCAATCCTTAAGATGAATCTGCGAGCATCCCGTGCTTCATTGGTGTTCCACCTTTTGGATTTTCCCAGTTCAATGTCATTGACTCTGCCTTTGATCCCATCTCTGACGAACTTAAGAGTTTCATCACAGAACTTATGAATTTCTTCATAACCCATAAAGCAGTTGCGACCGTTAACACTTCGATAGGTGAACCCAAATGGTCGTCTGATCAAGGAGTATTGAGGTAGATGTTGAAGTTCGGGGATGTCAAACAGGTTTGGTTTGGTAAGATTGAGCTTCTTCTGGTAACTTTCCACTCCTAACTGAAGATCTTCAACTCTTTCTCTTATGACAATCTGCCTGATGTAGATGAGAAGAGCTTGGATAAAGGCAAGCTGTATGTCTTTGGGCAAGCCACAGAGTTTTCCTTGAACTTTTAGCAGGTACATGTCTTCAATGTCGTTGAGACGTAGTCGTGGAAAGTCAGACTCGGAAATATCGTACTCCTTTTCATCAAGCCTTTTCAGTGTGATTTTGCTGAGGAAGGGGTACCCAAAGAACGTGACAGTCGAGATGAATTGAATGGAGACTATCTTCAGATCACTTTCTACATCACCCATCGTCTGATTAAGTCTGCTGCTTCGATAGTACTGTGCCCGGTTGGTTGGCCAATGATGAATACCATAAAGTGCATCCCGGTCATATTCAACAATTTTGTCGACGAATAATGCTGAAGCTTCTTCTTCGATGGCATTGTTGAGATATCGAGCTGCAGGGAGAAAGGCGAGTGAGGTGACATACTTCTTCTCGATCTTGCTGCCAAGTGTCAGGAATTCCAAGTCTGTGTTGTAGAAGAACTTGTACGGGATCTTTGGTTCCTTAGGCTTCCCAATCATCGGTAGTGGTTTGGACCAATCAGTAATGTAAGGTGCGGTTTTCTTTGTGACCGGATCGACATATGATTCAGGGTTGATCCAGTCAATATTGCTTGACATAGCTCGAGCAATATTTTCCAGATGGTATTCAAGCTCGATTGAGTTAGCAGACCGATCTTTCAGAAGATTGAAAGCATCATTTTTGATTCTTCGCAGCTCTTTCTTATTCATCTTTTTCATCTTAAACTTTTGCTGAATCATTTGAGCATATTCCACTGTACGACCATCTTGAGGTTCATGATTGTCTTCCAGTGGTGGTTGCGAATTTATCATCTTCTCAAACCAGGAGTATTCGGCACTATTGTCTTGGTCTAGCCAGCTAAGGACGGTTTTGGGTTTCTTTGGTTTGGTGCCTTTAGTTGAGGTATCCGGTTGAGGTTGCTGATGCTTTCCTTTCTTATCTTTCTTCTTCTGCTTAGGAGATGGTTCTGGAACTTCATCGGGCATAGGAATGTCGTCACCACCGGTGTATTCAAAGTGATCATGTGCCTTGGGAGCAGAACCGGATGCCTTCGGTTGTTGTGAGGAAGTTGTTGTGGTAGGAGGAATTACCGGTGTTTTGTGCTGAGATGAGGATCCTTCGGCTTGTTTCTGTTTCTTTGCCTGAGAATTAGGATCCCTGTCTTCATCATCTCTTTGTCGTTTCAGCTTATCGGCCTCTGTGCTGCAGGTCTCTTTAGTCAGTTTGTTATTCAGTGCTTCCAGGACTTTGGCTTCTTCAGGAGATAAGGTAGTTTTGCTTGCCAGCTTGTCCAAAAGTTGAATTTCCAAATCATCCAGAGATAGTCCCGGTAGAGGAGCAGTAGACTTGTCGGCACGAAGGGTGAAGGTTGTTGATCGAATAACTTTCTTAACTGCTTGCTCAGCGAACTTGGTGAGTTCGTCTCTCATTGGTGCCAGCAGTACTTTCAGCTCAGCCACTAAGTGTTGTGCCATGTATTCTTGTGCTTGAGCTGCTAATGCGGCTTCCAAGTTCTCTGTTACGTCTTTAGCTAGGAAAATGTCAACCTTATCTTGTAGCTCGTTGACGTTCGTGTTCAGCAACCTGGGTTGCAAGTTTAGCAACCTGATCTTCTAGTTTGCTTCTCTTCTTATCATGCACTCTTTTGAAAGCAGACTTGAGTAGTTTGGATGCAGCAGAGGCTTTGGAGCTCGGTTTCTTGATTGATTTGCCATGTGTTGATTCAGATGCAGGAGGTGATGACTGTGATGATTCAATAATGGTGGTTGTGTCTTTGACATCTCCTTTCTGTAGTTCGGGTTGTACAACTTTCTTATCTTTGGCTGCTGCTTCTTTCACCCTAAGTTCTTCTGCCAGTTTTTCAGCTTCAGCTTTCTGTCTTAGTTCTTCAGCAACCCTGGCTTCTTCTTCTTTCTTAAGTTTTTCTTCAGCCAGCCTATCAGCTTCGGCTTTAAGCCTTTGTTCTTCAGCCAGCCTGGCTTCTTCTTCCTTCTTAGACTTTTCTTCAGCCTGTTTGGCTGCCTCCTCTGCTTTCCTGCTCTCTTCCATTCTGATCGTTTCTTCCAGTTTAGCTTGAGCAATCTCTTCAAATCTGGCCTCTTCAGCTTCTTGTTTTCTTTTCAGTTCCTCTTCCTGAGCTCTTTCTCGACGCTCTATTTCTTCCATAGACATAAGTCTTGGAGCATCGGTATCCATAGGATCTTCCTCTTCTTCCTCTTCCATAGTCATTTCAATGTCGGTGGGAGACACTGAGGGATTATCATAAACAACTAAGTTTGAGGAGATTCCTGTGGTAGGCTCAGGAATGCTGCTAGACCCGCCAGCTTCGGTGGTCTGGGAGAACACTGGAGGTGGAGGTTGATCAGCATTGAATGTGTCAATTCGGCTGTGAAGGAGACCGAGGTTGAGAGCCCGTTCATTTTCTTCTTCGACTGAAAGTCCTTCAGGCTCTTGTACAGCTGTAACTGGTTCCTTCATCTTTTTTCTTCTAATCCTTTCTTCTTCCAAAATTGTTTGAGCTTTGGTGAATGGACGTTGATAGAGGTGTGCGGGGGATTCAGCATAATCAGCAGATTCGTCAATAATATTATCCCAATCTTCGAATGTCAAATCCTTATCGTCAATTTCATCAAGATTGACTTTCTTGGTGATATTGGCATAGGCTTCACTGTAAATAGGACCTTCGTCGGATTCAGTACGTTCAGAGTCAGAAGGCTTTGGAGAAGATGGAGATGAGGGAAACCACCCAGGTTCAGCAGTAGGTTTCTTTGCAGGAATTCTGATCTTGGATGATGGCTTTTTCTTGGGTTTGGATTTGGTAGAACTTTCTGAGCTGCCAGATTTGCTACCTTTCTTACCTTTCTTCTGCATGTATGAAGGTAGAGCAGCTTCGTCCAAGAACCCAACTTTCTCTGCTTCAATGGCTTGTAGGTAGTACTTGTAGTTATTACCAGCCTTGACTTTGTCAGTTAAGAGGCTATCTGGAAGTTTCTTTCCCTGTTTCCTTGTACTTGTATCCATTCTCTTGATGACCTTCAGTGTGTCCTCATTCTTGTATGTGTGCTGAAACTCATCATTCAATCTTTGAGGAATGTCATCATATTCATGGAGGAAGCTTGCAATAAGAAGTTTGGTGAAACGGACGAATGGAATATTGGTTGTCTTGCGGTGTGTGCCACACAATATCTTCCCAGATAATGCTGGCATAATCAACCTTCTTGACATTAGCAATAGCCCAGAACAGCCTGAGATGTTGGAGCTTAGGGTGTTCATGGCCTGTGTCTCTGCCAGATAGTGACTTGGCAATTATGATGTAGAGAGTTCTCCAAGGCTGTGGAAGAAATCTGATATTGACCCTAGAGTGACTAGTAATGACCCCTTCAGACTCATCATACCCAATATCTCTCAGCCATTCTATCAATTCTTCTTCAGTGGGAACTTGGTCATACTCTTCATTCGGTTCAAGTTCGGGAAGTCCAAGAGCACTACGGAGAAGATCCTTGTCGACCGTGACTTGTCTCATGTGAAGCATACAAGTAAAGGACTCTTCCAGGAGGTCCAGGTGGATAGTGTGCCAAAACTGATGTATGTAGAAGCATGCCACTGCAACAGATTTGGTGAGAAGAACTTTGCACGGGTGATAGATGAGAGCATCAACAGCAACAAGGCAAGAAGACTCATTGCATGTCAGTTTGTTGAAGTTGACTCTTAGGTTGTTCTTTCCAATCTTCCTGGAGTAGTTTTCAGGAAATGTGTCTTCCCATGCACGAATGGGTTCAGGTTCTGGTCCGTATGGGATGTCATTGTGTTCTGCCATCTGAATTGATTATAAACACACAAACATGGCAATTGTTGATGATGTTAGTATTAGCAATCATTAAGCATGTGTTCACATAGATTATCATGTTATGATGATGATCAGTGGGGGTTTGTGTGTGTTAAAACTTATGTTATGTGACAAACTTGAGTTATTTTACTTGTTAGAAACATAAAACAATTCAATTCCAACCAAAGTTTATCATTTACAACAAGTTACACATTGGAAATTTCCAACACTTAGAAAAAATTTGGAATTTTGACAAGTTTACGCGTAAGTAGTTGTTTTACGCGTAACCTGACTTAAGCGTAAGTTAAGAAATAAGGCGTAAGTGCAAAATCTACGCGTAAGATAGAACTTTACGCGTAAAATGAAACTTACGCGTAAGATGAATTTTATGCGTAAGATAGGTCTTATGCGTAAAAATTGAAATTACGCGTAGGATTTCCCTTAGGCGTAAATTGTAACTTAAGCGTAGGTAATGACTTACGCGTAAGTTCTAGACTTATGCGTAAGATCAGAACTTATGCGTAAAAACAATTTTATGCGTAAACTGTGTCTTATCCAAGACACAATTTGTCCACGTGTCGAATCTTACGCGTAAGATTCAATCTTACGCGTAGGATGAACATTTAACGCGTAAAATCATCATTTCCAGAAATTCACCTTTTGTAATTTGAGTTATGAGTTTCCTGAAAGTGCACAAACATTACCACTGATCAAACATCAATCCAATACACTTATTTTATACATTTTAACACGTAATCATGCCTAATAACACTTAACGCGTAAACACGCATGAACACTCAATCACATCATTAGTCAAAAGTGTTTCTGGGTAGAAATTAACATGGGGCAAATAATATTAACATCATAAGGGTCATATGTATCAAATATAAACACAAAACATCCACAAAATCACAAGATAGGATCTGCTAGTGACATACGAACCCTAAACCTTAGATTCAAGAACAAAACATGTTTAAAATCCAATTAACCCCTATTCACATGATCCTAGGCATACACAAACACTATCCCCATCACTAATTACCATCCTAATGATCAAACTCAAGAACCCCCAATTCATACGCATGAACCCTAATCTCAAACATGATCGATTAGTGTTTCTGGGAGTGATTGGAGTTAAGAAACATGCTTATTAACATCTAATGACCATTTCCCATCTATCAATTTAATCAAAACAACACTTAAATCTGGGTTTGATTTTACGCATAACTTCCAAAAGCAATTTAATCGATTGTGAAAAATTGAGCCGTTGGATTGGAATAAAATTAAAAACCCTTGTTAGCAATCATAATCAAAACAAGTTAACACTTACAGATTCAAGAATGGTGGATTAGATCAATAGAATGATTGTGAGTCGTAGGATATGGTTGATGAAAATTAAATGTGTTTGCAGAAAAAGTAAATGTGAAGGGTCAATGGTAGTTTTGACCGTGGTTAATACAAGTTTCATGTGTTGACACATTTAGCCCCTTAACCTTGACTAACATTTATTTTGAATGCTAACATACTTATTCACATGTAACATTTGTTAGTCAACACCATGATATGATAAGAACAACTTGTCATACTCCCCCTCGACCTTAGAATCATGGTAAAATTAACAGGTTTTGGTCAAGGAGAGTAACCCGAAATCCTTTTGAATCAACACTAAGAAAAAAATATATTCATATTTTGTAAAAAAGTAAATGGTTTTGGTAAAATGCAAGTATAAAAGATGAAATATTTGAAAAAAATGTTACGTTTTCTCCCCCTCAACACTAATTTTAAATGATTGAAGACGTTTTTAGAAAAAATTAGTGTTGAAAGAGATTTATACTTGCATTTTTTTTTTTTTTTTTTTTTTTTTTTTTTTTTTTGGTTTTATATTTTTTTCTGTATTATGTTTTTGAGAAAAAATATTTACAAAGATAGTTTTGATGTTTGACAATCACTTGTGTTTTAAAAACTTTTCCAGATCCTCTGGAGTCAAACATCGCATACCAATTTGGTGAACTAAACTAGCAAACCTGGATGGTGCCAAGGATTTGGTAAGTAAGTCCGCCAATTGGTACTCAGTTCCAACAAAATAAAGCTCAACTGTACCCCTTTCCACATGCTCTTTGATGAAATGATATCGGAGATCGATGTGTTTGGATTTGCAATGATGCACTGTGTTGCAGGAGATAGCAATTGCACTCTTTGAATCACAGTAGATAGGAATCCTGTTGAACAGGTAGCCATAATCCTTGAGTTGTGATCTCATTCAGATGACTTGAGCACAACAAGCGGACATGGCTACGTATTCAGATTCTGTAGATGACAGTGAAGTGCAGTCCTGCTTCTTAGATTGCCATGACACAAGTTTGTCTCCGAGAAATTGTAATCCACCAGATGTACTTTTGCGTGTGTCTAAACATCCTGCATGGTCAGCATCTGAAAAAGCAATTAGTTCAAAGCCAGAATCCTTCGGATACCAGATCCCCAAGTTAATGGTTCCCTTTATGTATCGAAGGATTCTCTTGACCTCACTGAGGTGTTTTTCAGTTGGTCTGGACTGATAGCGGGAGCACATGTAGACAGCAAATACTATATCAGGTCTACTAGCTGTGAGATACATGAGGGACCCAATCATACTTCGGTATTTGGTAGGGTCAACTGGAGTCCCATGTAAATCAGCATCTAGTTTTGTGGTATAGCCCATTGGTGTATTATAGGTATCACAAGACATCATTCCATATTTCTTTAAAATTTCAAGAGCATATTTTGATTGATTTACAAAAATTCCACGGGGTGATTGATGAACTTGTAGTCCTAAAAAGAACGAAAGTTCACCCATCATGGACATTTCAAAATTATCTTTCATTAATTTTGCAAAATCATTAGAGAAACTTCTTTTTGTTGAGGCAAAAATGATGTCATCGACATATATTTGAACAACAAGTAAGTCCTCCCCGTAGATTTTAGTAAACAGTGTGGGATCCACCGATCCTTTAGAAAACTTATTGGCCAGTAAGAAAGTGGACAGTTTGTCATACCACGCCCGTGGGGCCTGCTTGAGTCCGTAGAGAGCCTTTTTGAGTCGGTAGACGTGATTAGGACGCTCAGGATCAACGAAGCCTTCAGGTTGGCTGACATAAACTTCTTCACGGAGATCTCCGTTAAGAAATGCTGTTTTGACATCCATTTGGAAGACTACCATATTCCGGTGTGCAGCATAGGCCAAAAAGATCCGAACAGCTTCATGTCGAGCCACTGGAGCAAAGGATTCAGCAAAATCTAGACCTTCCAGTTGAGAGTATCCTTTTGCTACCAGACGTGATTTGTTCCGGATGACAGTTCCTTCAGCATCAAGCTTATTCTTCCATATCCATTTTAACCCAATGACAAAGACTCCGTCAGGTCTTTCAACTAATTCCCAGACTTCTAATCGTATGAATTGCTGAAATTCCTCTTGCATAGATTCAATCCAGTTGTCATAAGTCATTGCATCTTTAATGTTCTTGGGTTCTTCATGACAAACTGTGAGTGCGTAGATGCAAGTTTCTCCATCTGTGTGAAGTCGTTGTCTTGTCATAACTGGTGCATCTGGATGGCCAATAATATGAACTAGAGGATGGTCTCGGGTCCATTTGTGTGTTGAAGGGTGTAGTTGATATGTATCTCGCATATTGGCAGGATCCAAGTTGCGTGTTGACGACTCAGCTATATCAGGAACTGTAGTAGCTGGTGCAAACGGATTGAAGAACGCATCAGGATCATGCTCTGCGGATTGTGGAACTGATAGTGGTGTTGGATCTTCAGCTGAGTGGCGGGAGTTAGAAACAGTTTGTTCTACTGTAGATGGTGAAGCAATTGGAGGATCGTCTCTCTCAACAGTTGTTGAAGTTTGTTGAGGTGAGTCTGGTACATGAATATTGTCAGGTTGAGCAGCGGAATTTGGTGGGACCTCAGTAGGACGGTATTCAATTGTGTCATCAAACAGTGGAGCAAACAAGGTTTCCAATTCTTTGCGGTTGAGTGGCAATGGTTCAGCCGAAGATGCCGGAGAGTTAAGACGGTTAAATTCGGGTCCTAAGCTGTGTTGCTCAGAAGCCATTTGTGTGAGCTCATCAAAATTAGCATGAATGGTTTCTTGAATTTCACGAGTACGACGATTCCAAATCCGAAAACCTTTAGAATTCTCACAATATCCAATGAACACTCCGATGTCAGCCTTTGCTTTAAGTTTACCTAAATCATCACGATCATTTTTCGGATAGCAGAGTGCTCCAAAAACATGAAAGTAATCGATGTTCGGTTTCCTTTTGTGAACAATTTGATATGGTGTTTTGCAATGACGTTTTTTGATCATACAACGGTTTTGAGTATAGCATGCGGTTGAAACAGCTTCAGCCCACAAGTAATCAGGTAATTGAGCATTAATCAACATAGTTCTAGCAGCTTCCACTAACGTCCTGTTGCGTCTTTCAACAACTCCATTCTGTTCTGGGCTTCTAGGAATAGATGTTTGATGTTCAATTCCCACTTTCTCATAATAAGACCTAAGTGTCTGATTCTTGAATTCAGTTCCATTGTCAGTTCTGACTATTCGGACCGTGTTGCGTAACTGAACTTGAATTTTAGTGAGAAAGGTGATGATCATAGAAGGAGCCTGATCTTTACTTCGTAGAAAATAAACCCAAGTCCATCTGGAAAAATCATCGACGATTACTAGTATGTAGCGTTTACCGTTGATACTTTGAACACGCATCGGTCCACACAAATCCATATGAAGCAGTTGTAGAACATGATTCGTACTGTGTTCAGGTTTTGAAGGAAAATGAGCCCGAGTACTTTTTCCTTGTTCACAGGCTGGACATAAGTGATCTTTGGTGAAACGGAATCTTGGAAATCCCTCAACAAGTTTATAACGAGCAAGGTTAGTCATAGTTTTGAAATTCAAGTGTGAAAGACGTTTGTGCCATAACCAAGATTTAGTTGATTCTGCTTTGGAGAGAAGACATATCGGAGATGTTGCAATCATATCTGACATTGAAATTGTATAAAGATTGGAGCCACGGGAGCCAGACATAAGATCGTTTCCTTGTAAGTCACGAACAAAGCAAGTTTTCTCACGAAATGCAACTTCTAGATCCCCATCACAGAATTGACCAACAGAGAAAAGGTTGTGTCCAAGGCCTTCCACATAATAAACACGGCTAATTTCGATGTTCCCACTGATAAAGTCACCATACCCCATGATTAAAGCGTAATGATCATTCCCGAATCTGACAGTACCAATGAACTTTGAGACAAAGTTGTGTAACAGTTTGAGATTGCCTGTCATATGTCGGGTGCATCCGCTATCAACAATCCAGAGAACAATCTGCACCACCTGCATCACAAGAGGAGGACACGGATGGAACAGAAGTAAGGGTGGAACCCAAAGAAACTGCGGGTTCCAGTTGGTTAGAAGCACAAGTATTCAATAATTTAGGAATCCATTTAAAATCAGGTTTGTGTTGTAACCAACGTTGCCAATTCCAACTAGTTCGAGCTTTCTTAATGGTGTATTCACTAGTGTTTGGCTGATTCCTAGACTTGTTCTCTGCACCTATGGGGGTAACATCAACTTCACTAGAAACCGTAGAAGGCGGCTTTCCTAAGATAGACTTAGAGGCAGTAGTGGGCCTAGAAGGAATGCGTGTCCTACGTTTCTTATGACGATGAAGTAGAGAATTAGCTATACATTTAGTATGATCACCAGATGAAACGCTTTTACGACAAAACACACAAGATGCATTAATATTCAAAACATTCAAAGGTTCATCATTCGTTACATTTAGATTTTGATTACAATTTGCCAGATTAGAATCTAAATCTGATGCAACATGAGTTTTATTCAAATTCCTAAGTTGGTCTTCTACTTCTTGAGCTTCTAGTTGTCCTCGCTTACGTTGCCAGAGCCTATTCTTCTTTTTACTGTATCGCTTGGGTCTGCTAACGCTAGTAGGGGAGACTAGTCCTGTAGAAGTGGAGTTTGCAACATTAGTATTTTGAACAACCTTTCCTTTATCAGTTATGTCTAATTTATACATTCCTGGTGCTATCACCGTGGTGTCAACCATCTTTCCTTTTTCAAGTATCTTTATTTTCTCTTTTAACTCAATGATGATGTGATTCTTATCCTGAATGTTTGACTCAAGTATACCATTGCAATATTTGATGTCTATGTGGTTTTGTAGAAATTCGTCATTTTCAATTTTTAACTTCGCAATTTCTTTCTCGTATTTGAGACACAAACCTTTTAAAGACTCATTGTTTTTGCAAAGTTGACAAGAGTTTGAAACATTGTGACTTTGAAACTTCAATTCCCTTTCAAGACTTTTAGCTTGACACCATTCAAGCCTTTGATTGAGTAGACTGATTTGTTTTGAAAACTGTTTTGTCACATCATCATTCTTTTTCCTCAGATTATCATTCTCATGTTTCAGTGTCTCAATTTCCTCATTCAACAAGTTATTATCAACACAATGATCATGCTTAAGCATAGAAGTACCAGATTTATAGAGATCATTCATGATAACAGACAAAATATCAGCACAGAGAACTTGTTCCAAGAGTCGATCAGCATCATTTTTGAAAACTTTAGTTTGTAACTTTTGAACCAAAATCTCATTTTCAGCAGTATCAAAAACGTTTATCATATTTTTGACCTCCTTTTGAAGTTCCTGATCCCAACGTGTAGCACAGAGACGGAGGTGTTGAACAATTGGTTTCATTTGTTTTTGAAAAATATCTCTCTTTTCTCGCTCGTAAGCGGATTGAAAAGTTTCAATTTTTATTTCAGAATTGCGTTCAATTGTTTCCTCCAAAATATCAATGTCTTCCATAAAAGTTTTGAAATAATTTAAGACACGACATTTTGGTAAACGTGTAAGTTCACCGGATGATGGTAAAGGACCATTTACTTGTGCTACAGTTTGGACAGGGGCCTCATTGTGAGATGAAACATACGACTCTTCGATAAACCATGATTTCTCAGGTAAATCCTTTTGAGTAACGAACTTGACTGGATTTTTTGAATAGTCATAGGGTGTGCAATATTCAACATTACTCATTTTTGATCGACTCTCGTCTTCATGTTCTTCTTCTTCCTCAGTATCAAAAACAACAGCACGCACAATCGTATTATCAAGCAAATAGTCCATACTGTAAATTTTTGGAACATCTTTGAATGCATTGTGAAGAAACATTGAATTGTAATCGCCAAGTGCAAATCCAGTACCGGGTCTCGGTTTTAAAGTAAATTTCTGAATTGTAGTGACAGAGTTCCCGTGTTTGTAAACAATGTTCCGAAATTCTTTCAATTGTTTTTCAAGATCAACAATATCACCGAGTAAGTTATCTATATACTTCCTTTTTCGTATTTTATGTTCACAAAAATCTTTTTGACAACTTGACAATTCTGTTTCTGTTTTTGAAAGTTCTGTTTGAAGACGTTCGACTTGCTTTTTCAATTCACTCTTTTCACTTTCGAGTTTTGAAATCAATTTTCCGTTTGACTCGATTAAATCTTGCATTTTGCGTTGAAGATCTTGTTCTTTGTTGTAGGAATCGTGAAAAGCTTTTTCAAAACTTTTTGCATGTTTAATCTTGTCTTCCTGATTAGAAAGTTGAATTTTATAACATTCAATATCTCTTGCAAGTGACGCATTTTGTTCTTTCAAAACTTTGTTTTTCTCGTTGCATTTTATTATTTGCAATTGTTGAGCATCCAGTTGTTTTGATAACAATATGAGATCAGGGTCTGGATCAAATGATGGTTCATGTTGTTCGAAATGATCATGTTTATCATTCTCAATAGGATCATCAAATGAAACAACTGTGTCATCATCGAATATGACAACTGTGTTTATTTGTTCATCTGTATGAGATGATGAAGATGATTTAGATGGAACAACTTGCGCCATATCTGATTCATAAGCAGAAGGTGAGACTATTTCATTAATAAAGCATTCATTGAAGTCATGTACCTGAGACAAGCCGTCAGTGTCATACACTGGACCTGAATCATTGAGCTTAAGTTCCTGCATGTTAGCCATAAGCATCACAGCAGCATTGGCTTCCAGATCTTCCATGTCATCATCGTTGTTCACATTTGCCATGAAGTTGTTGTCCTGTTCAGGGAAATGTCCATCTTTTTCATCCTGAAGAGCCATGAGTAATGCCTGCTTGTGAAACTTGCTACCCCGAGTTCTTGGTTTGGGACATGCTGTAGCAATATGACCTTGTTCATTACAATTGTAGCACCAAACTGCATTCCCTGAGTTTGAGTTCCTTGTAGCAACTGAGTCAGACCTTTGTTGAGAAGATACTGAGTTGTTCCTGAACCCTGCATTGTTACCAAACCTCTGACCATTCCCATAACTTCCTGAAGAACTTCCTGAACCAGATCTACCATAGTTACGATTTTGAATTTCCACTCTTCCATCATTTACAACAGCTTGATTCCTGGTATTTGAAGATGAACGTTGACGGTTGTTCGTTTTGTTGGAGAATTTGCTGAAAGCACGAGCAATAAGAGCAAGTCCCTGATTCAACGTATTAAAGTCATCATCGTCATCATCATTGCAGTTGGAGTAGTACACAGCATCATTGTTGTTTGACGGAACAAGTTGAGTAGAAGTATCTTGTGGAGATGAATCATAAGAGACCATTTGGTTCGAGGTGGAAGATTGTGGATAACTGAAGTAGTTCTGCTCTTGAACATATGCATGATTTGACAGTGGTGGTGAAGCATAGGGAGATTGAGCTACGAGAGCCAAAGAATTTGGTGTTGTTGTGGGTGTGTAACCTCCTCGTAGAGCTCGATCTTTTTCCACTTCAGGTTCATGGTGTTTCAGAAAGTCATACAACAAGCCATATGGAGCATCATGAAGATTCTTCGTTTGACGAACAAATGTCACATATTTATGCCAATCAGGGCCAAGACTACCAACAAATTTGGAGTTCACAGCGATCCTTGGTACAGTGATTTTGTGACGTTCCAGATCATTGACAACATTTGTGAAACGATGATAGTAGGATTCAAGTGACTCTCCAGGTTCAATTGTGATGTCAGTGTATTCCATGTAAAGCTTGGATTCCATGTCATCTTTATTCAATTGAGTGCCTTCCATGAGGAGATGAACGTGTTCCCACATAGCTTTGGCTGTTTTCTGAGCATCGACACTGCGATAGATCGGATTGGGTATACCTTGAAGTATATAAGCCATTGCATACTGATCAGCTTCACGATGTAGTTTCTGTTCTTCAGTGAGTGCAGTTTCTGGAAGGGGTCTATCACCAGGAGGACGTGGAGGATCAGCATTAGGATCACCAGCTTCAAATCTTGTTGGCCACTCAAATGGTCCTTCAAGTATCACTTGCTTTAAGAAGTGCCCATGAGGTTTCTTTAGTTCAAGAAAGCGTAGGAATCGACTTGACCATTGCACATAGTTACCAGGTGTTAGCATTGGAGGTGTTTCAAGTGATCCTGCCTCATGTCGGGATTGTTGAGTTGTAATAACTTCACACATTCTGTCAAACCAGTGAGGTTGTTTGGAGGAAAACTGAGTGTTTTGTTGTGGCACTTGATATGGTTGTTGTTGAGGAATGAGCTGTTGCTGCATCATCAGGTAATGTTGTTGTGGATTGTATTTAGGAGGTTGTTGATTCATTATGTGCGGAAGATATTGTTGTTGCTGATACTGCTGAGGTTGTTGTTGCTGATACTGCTGAGGTTGTTGTTGCTGAGGATAAGAGTGAGGGAAGTAGTGATTTGGTGGTTGAGACATCTTAGAACACTTGTGTAGAAATGGATCTTTGTAGAAGATTGAAATGCACGTTCCTTTGTGAAAGTAGCAAAATCCTTGGGGTAAGTTTAAATCTTACGCGTAACTTAATCTTACGCGTAAACTTTAAGTTATGCGTAAAGAGTAGGTTTATGCGTAAACTTTCTAGTTTATGCGTAAGTTTCCTCTTTACGCGTAAGCTTATGCTTATGCGTAAGTTTAGACTTATGCGTAAGGTTGAAACAACCAAACAAATCTTTCAAACTTATCCAAGCTTGAAAGATATCCGTAGTCGAAGTATTCCACTAACTTATCCAAGCTAGGGAAGTACTGAGTCACCGTAGCACAAGAAGAAGATCGTTGTTGAAGCTTACGCGTAAACTCTGGCAAGTTACGCGTAACTCTGACTTACGCGTAGAATACAACTTATGCGTAGGATTTAAGGCGTAAAGGAGCACTTTACGCGTAGGATCAGGGTTTTGGCAAATATTACGCGTAAGAAAAGGGTTTAGGCTTATTTTATGCGTAAACCGACCAAAAAACACTTTAGACAGCTGGAAATAGTACTTTTCCGACCACTTTACGCGTAAAACGTACTGTTCACCTTAAATAATGACTTTTTGAAGAGAAAATGCTTAAAAATAAGGTACTTTTGATCAAATAACTTCACCAATACTTAGAAAACCTTAACTTTATGAGATGTAACTACCAAAAACTAGTTTTCCAATATCAAAGAAGCTATAAAACCTAAAAAAACCTTAAAAAATCACAACTTTATGCAACAACTAAGCTTCAAATCACTATATCAACCTTGAAACTTATCCAAGCTTCAAGATTTGAGTGAAAGAAACAAAGAAAAATGCAAAAAGATGAAGAATAAGCACCAAATCCCCACGTAACCAAAAGAAATACACTTCAAACTTCTAGTAGGCGAATGATACCACTTGTTAGGTCACCATTTAGTAAACACAAGTATGATATAAAGAGAAATGAGATGAGAAATAGACTTGGTTGATTATAAGATAATAAGAAAGATAAAAGTGCAAGAGTTTCCTTAAGGTAATCTAATAACCAACAAAATAAAATGTAACATAAGCTTACTATTTATAAGGGAGGAGCTAGGGCAACACACCCTTCCTCCCTTATCCTTTTAACGTGGGCTTTTAAGGCCTCTTGGGCTTTTACATGTTGCCCATTAACTTAAACAATAATAAGAAATAATACTTAAGCAACCTATTACAAAATGTAATGACCGAGACTTGACTAAATACTAAAGTATGATCCCAACACTAGAGGACCCGAGCTATCAAAAATATATTAGTATAGGTTAATACGATTTTGGGGATATAAAGAACGTAGAAAACAAGCTTATAACAACCAAGATATACACGTTTGAAACACGACGAAACTCTATTTATTTTTGACAGCTTTTATTAACAAAATAGTTAGTTCACCTAGCCTAGTTTTCAAAACATCCAACCGTTTGTCAAAAGGATTTATAACGAATAACTTATGGTCTTCTAAACTTTCCCGAAAATTTCCCAGAATCTGCCAAAACAGCCTAAACACCTCACTTCGCGGCTATTTCTCTTTATGATCGAGACTCGTTTGGACAAACATCAGTTCTATGACTTTTTAGATAAGGTGAAAATCTTCTTAAAACTACTGAGCTTCATTCGTAACTCTTAATATTCACTATTTCGCGACTAGTTTTGCGAGACCATTTTGTCACTAATAGAAATAATAATACTTCTACGTACTAAATCCTAGATTTTCTAGAAATACTACCAAAGTGCCAAATTCTTAACCATCGAAGTACTTATGATTACAAGCTTTTTTATACAACTATTAAACGTTATTTCAAGGTTTTCAAAGCAAGGAATACAACACTAACATTTATATATACGATATATAAATTACGACTAGTTTTATAAGTCTAGTTAGACTTATTTCTCCCAAGTTATGGAAAAACATATTACTTTGACAATAACAAGTATTTTCAAATTATGAGTGGTATAGGCATCATGTGCATGTATATTCATTTCATCATTTCATGATCTAAAGTAGATCATTATCATTCATATTAGGTTGCGGCTAGTGTTCGCGTCTTATTGTCCCTATCATTTCACATCCTTGTATCATCATTTTCAGTTGAGTCATAGCCCCTACTCTTTTAATTGTTTTGTAAACTCTTTTGGGGAGATACATGCTTAAATAATTGTTTTATACTTTTATACGTTTTGAATTACTTCTGGGGGAGAATACGTTGCTTTAATTATTTTTGTACATGCCAAAGTATTAAATGCCTTACATTGCTTAAGTTGCCTTATTACCACGTCTTGACAAGTCCCCTTTATTATCATGGACCGTTAATTAAAGTACGAGCGAGAGTGAGTGAATAGATCTATTAAGGGTGACTCCTCCATCCGTGTTTGGGTTGCTCCAACGGAATTACGGATGCATTTCATGTCTAACATCTTTAGAGTGTCTGGTAAACACTCATTTGGGGCCAAATAACGTCTAGCTTCGGGGTCATGAGCTTAAGAGCCAATGTAGTTTTATGACTGAAATCTTATTACTTTACTTTATACTTGGGCTATTGTACATACGAAATTACTTATAAATTCACGATACTTTTCCATCATTATTACTACTGAAATATGATGCCTTTGCATCAACCTTATTACTGAAATACGATGCCTTTGCATCAGCCTTTTTACTGATTTACGATGCCTTTGCATCAACCTTATTACGGATTTACGATACTTTTGCTGGGAATTCTTCTTTCAAATGTTTTACATTACATACTTGTTCACTAAAATCTATGAACTCACCAACCTCGTGTTGACACTTTAGCATGTATTTTCAGGTTATTAAGGTAGCTCATGTTGTATGCATTTGGACCTTCATGGAGTCGCGGAGTCGACGCGTCTATTTTCTGCACTTATGAACGTTTGATCTTGTTGAACTTATTTTACCTAAATTGACAACATCTTTTGGGACCTATGTTTTGTAAACTTTGAATGTTTTAATGATCAAACGCTGTATTTTCCAAACGACACTTTAGGTCGTTCAATGTAACTGTAACTGTGATGCTATGGCAGTCACCCCCAGGTATTCCATTCCGCTGCCACTTAGGTATTTTTGGGGTGTGACACTAATGGGGTGCTTGATTGGGGGTAGGGGTGGCAATTGGGTCGGGTTGTCAGGTTGGCGGGTCAGAAAACCCCAACCTGAACCTGACCCATTTAAGTGGGTTAAACGTATTTGTGGGTCGACCCGTTTAAACAACACCACCACCAGGAACCACCACCAGCCACCACCACCATCAGCATCACCAACACCACCACCACCACCACCAGCATCACCAACCACCACCACCACCAGCATCACCAACACCACCAACACCACCACAACCACCAGCCACCACTATCAGCAGCAACCACCACCAGCCACCACCACCACCATCAGCCACTACCACCAACAGCCACAACCACCACCACCACCAGACACCACCACAACCACCACCACCAACCACCAGCTACCACCACCAACCACAACCACTACAACCAACACCAGCCACCACCACTAGTAGCAACCACCACCAGCAGCATCACCAACACCACCACCACCACTAGCATCAGCAACACCACCACCACCACCACCACCAGCATCACCACCACCACCACCACCACAACCATCAGCCACCTCCACCAGCAGCAACCACCACCAGCCTCCACCACCACCACTACCACCAACACAACCACAACCAGCCACCACCACCAGCAGCAACCATCACCACCACCAACACAACCAGCCACCACCACCACCACAACCACCAGCCACCACCACCACCAGCAACCACCACCACCATCAGCCACTACAACGAACAGCCACAACTACCACCACCACCAGACACCACCACAACCATAACCAGCCACCACCACCACCAACTACCATCGCCAGCCACAACCAATACAACCACCACCACCATCAGCATCACCAACACCACCACCACCACCAACAGCATCACCAACCACCACCACCACCAGCATCACCAACACCACCAACACCACCACAACCACCAGCCACCACTATCAGCAACAACCACCACCAGCCACCATCAGCCACTACCACCAACAGCCACAACCACCACCACCACCAGACACCACCACAACCACCACCACCAACCACCAGCTACCACCACCAACCACAACCACTACAACCAACACCAGCCACCACCACTAGTAGCAACCACCACCAGCAGCATCACCAATACCACCACCACCACTAGCATCACCAACACCACCACCACCACCACCACCACAACCATCAGCCACCTCCACCAGCAGCAACCACCACCAGCCTCCACCACCACCACTACCACCAACACAACCACAACCAGCCACCACCACCAGCAGCAACCATCACCACCACCACCACAACCAGCCACCACCACCACCACAACCACCAGCCACCACCACCACCAGCAACCACCACCAGCAACCACCACCAGCCACCACCACCACCATCAGCCACTACAACGAACAGCCACAACTACCACCACCACCAGACACCACCACAACCATAACCAGCCACCACCACCACCAACTACCATCGCCAGCCACAACCAATACAACCACCACCAGCAGCAGCAACCACCACCAGCCACCACCACTAGCATCACCAACCACCACCACCACCAGCCTCACCAACACCACCTCCACCACCACAACCACCAGCCACCACCACCAGTAGCAACCACCACCAGCCACCACTACCACCATCAGCCACTACCACCACCAGCCACAACCACCACCACCACCACCACTACCAGCACCACAACCATAACTAGCCACCACCACCACCAGCAACCACCACCACCACCATAACCAACCACCACCACCACAACCACCAGCCACCACCACCAGCAGCAACCACCACCAGCCACCACCACCACCATCAGCCACTACCACCACCACTACCACCACCAGCCACTACCACCATCACCACCAGCAACCACCACCACCACCACCACCACTACCACCACCACCCACCACCACCACCATCAGCAACTACCATCACCACCAGCCACCGCCACCACCATCAGCCACTACCACCACCAGCCACCACCACCACTACCACCACCAGCCACCACCACCATCACCACCACCACCAGCAGCAACCACCACTACTACCACCAGCCACCACCACCACCACCACCAGAAACCACCACCACTACCAGCCACCACCACCATCTTTTTTTTAGTCTTCTTTATCATAAGTATTAAATGTAGTGATCATTTCAAATATAGTTATTCATATATCAGAAACTTTTTAACATGGTATATATATTTTGAATTTGTGGTTTGTATCAAATAAACCACAAATTACCTTTAATTACTAGAGTGTCATAATTTGGACTAAATTATACATTAATTAACACTTACTTATTAAAAATTTAAATAGTGATTTGATTGATTTGCATGAGAACATGAACAGACTGCATGGGAAGACTCAATACTTTGAATTAGTATTCTGTAATTACTTTTTGCAATGATTTAGTTTACATAGCCACATATGTTTGGAGTAGATTATTAATTAATTACTGTATCTAGTTTCATCACTAGCCACATAAATCATCATCAAAAAACACAATTTCTTACTTAACCATTATCAAATCATCATCTAAAAACATGTCTGGATCTCCTAATCTCGATGAACTGAAAGATTTGTGTGGGTCTGATAAACTTCACAAATGTCTCAAGTTCCTCCTCAGTCAAGAAATTCCTCTAAATGAAGTAATGATCAGGTGTTTGAGTGAGAAGCGTGATGAGCAGCGGATAAGTGTTGATAAGCGCACCAAGAGAATGGCTGAGGTTTTAGATCTTAACTTTGATGAAGAAGAAGCTACTGATGATGGTTATGAGTCCTTTCGGAAGGTTCAAGTGAGAGATCGCCGTTTGCTGGAGTGTCTTTTGGCCATTTTGGTTGACCTTCGTGCTTTGGTATCCAAGAAGGAGGAAGCCATTACCGATATGGATTATTATGATCAGAGCTCTAGTTGAATGGTTGTTTAAGTAAGGTCTTTTTGGTTAGGTTTGGTGGTTCCTTGTTATGTTTTTGGTTGTTGTTTTGAAAGAACTGGTACATTTTATCTCCCTCCTTAATCTTTATAGTAATAAATATGATTTAGGTTTTTAATTATGTCATAATCTTTTGTTTTTATTTTAAATATACTTTATTTATAAGCAGTTGAGTTACCTTATATCTCACACTCTGAAATATTACACACATAAGAAACACATATTGGTGAAATAGGTATCTTCAGCGAATTTAAGGGTTTCAAAATGAAGTAACAAAAATGAAATCAAGCAATAAATAATCAAAATAAACGCTCTATATAAGAGCTTGATTGTTTTATCATCAATACAGGTATCCATTTGTGTGTTTATCAAGTCATTCATGTATTAGTTTTTTAATTGTATGCTAATAAGATTTTTAATTAGGTTATGATTTTTTGTGTGGTTCGGATGGATTATTAAAGGTTCCTTGATTCTTATTGTATGCTATAGATGTTATAGAGTGTTTGGGATGGATTATTAAGGGTTCGGATGGATTATTAAGGGTTGCTTGAAATTGATGTATGGATATGTTTGCAAGATAATTAGATTATTTGTGTTTAAGTAGCTTGTTTAGTTAGTACTCAGGTTCTGATAACATTACACAACTGTACTACGAAATTTTGTAGATTTCTTCAGGTTAATCATGTTCCATTGCGGCTAGTCTTCGTTGGCGACTAATGTATTTATAGTTCTGTCAAGAATTATAATCATTCATTCCTGAAAAATGCTCGTCCCAATGGATCATGATTGGCCAGAAGATGTTGCGAAGGTTCAAGCCAGTCTGCATCAAAAAAGAAGTCAACAAAAAGTGATAAAAAAGTTACACTATGTTCTCAAGTTGAGTAAAAAGATGGAAAGAAAATGAAAGTAGTTTTTGTTGTGTTCTCAAGTTTTATTTAACAAGTAAAGTGAAAGTAAAGTAATGAAAGTAGGAGGATTTTGAATATAAAACTTTCACCCCACTTGTGGGAGAAACTGATGCTATTAGTAATGTTGAAGAAATGGCTAAGGTGGTACAACAACATCAAGTTTCTACTGCTGTAGAGGTTTGGATTGTATGTTCTTCTTTGTATCTGATCTTGGGAATGCCCATATCAGCAATTGTTAATGTTGTAAAAAAACTTTTGGTAAATAATATAATTCACCTTTTGTGAGATTACAACTGCTGTAGAGGTTTGGATTGTATGTTCTTCTTTGTATCTGATCTTGGGAATGCCCATATAAGTTTCTACACTTTTTTTTCCTTCCTAAAATGGTGAATTTTATTAATTAAGAAACCAACAACTTACAAAGATTATACAAGCAGTCAAATTGAACACACCATTTGACTGATACAATATAACAGATACATTCTACACAATCATTCACGAAACTAGCTGATTCAATATCCACCATTCTTCTAGACTTAGCAACTACATGCTAACATCTAGCCAACCATGGAGAAATATCCCTTATTGGCTGCATTTCCACTAAACAAACACCCTTCCTAATTCCATCCTAGTCAGTTTCTATAGTTTAGTTGTTTAGATTTTGTAACAAAATGAAAAAATAGTCTATAAGAGGAATATAAAATAACTTATACGCGTAAAAGACCCAAGGGCGGAGATGGTTGAGTTTTTGGTGTTTTGAAGTGGAGGTCACAGGTTCGATACCTGTGGCTCCCTTTTTTGGTATGTCCTCCCCAAAATTTTTGAAAAGCCCTCTATATTTTTTTCACCAAATTTCGAATTCTCCCTCCACCCATTTCCATCCCCACCCACGTTTCTCACATTTCTCACCAATCACCACTCACAGCCACCAATTACCAATCACCAATCACCAGTCACATCACAGTCACCATTCACCAGTCACCATCCATCATATCACTTGTCGATCCGGTCATCAACAACGGAGGGAGGTTCATTTAGATCTAAATTAGGTACTTTTTTGAATTAGGAATTCATTATGTTGGAATGTTAACTTATTATTCATTTACATTGTATATTTTATTTGTTATGGATTTGTTGGTTTCTTGTTTCTTTGGTAATGTTAACTTATCGTGTTTTTGGCCGAATCGTTTAATTAACCAACAATACAATAAAGATAACATGTTATAATATACACATTTTTCTTAATACACGTTTTCATATTTGACATTTGAAGCTTAATTAGATTGATGCCCAATACATTCATTCCATTGTGTTGTTGCAATTCTTATTGTAAACCTAGCTTATTAATTAGCTAGACACTTGTGACTTGACATTGGAACTTCATCAATCTAAAGCTTCATATATGCTTATATTGGTTTAACTTGTAACTTGTAGGATATATACGTTATCATTTGACCTCAACAATAATAGCATGGACAAGTCTTGGATGACAACTAGTAGGACCAACAAACAATATATTGATGGAGTAGCAGCGTTTATTAAGTAGGCACTACACAACTTGCAGAAGACGAAGAACATCGACCCACGAGTTAATATACGACAGCTTAAGATGCCAAGTCCGTGTACCACATGTTTAAACAAAATAGAGAAAATAGTGGATGACGTGGAGTACCATTTATTCTCTAACGGGATTAATCTTAGATACAGAAAATGGGATAAACATGGAGAAAAGGATGAGCAAGCAACAACAGCCTAAATACCTGATAATGCAGAAACAGATTTTGTTGACGACACGGATTTCGACATGGAGTCACATTCAGAAATTCCAGCATATGGCCCAGCAACAGTAGAAATGGTTAATGCTACGAAAGAAAATTTTGATGAGGATGACCTTGCCAAGTTTCAAAAACTATTATTAGACGCGGAGAAGCCACTTTATAAAGGATGTCCTGACTTCACAAAGTTGTCATCAATAGTTAAACTACTCAACTTGAAGGGTAAGTATGGAGCTTCTGATAAGTTCTTTACTGAATTACTAGGATTGATAAAAAAAAATGCTAGCTGCTGGTAACGAAATGGTTAAAAACATTTATCAGGCCAAAAAACTAATGAGAATGATGGGATCAGGATACGAAAAGATACATGTATGTAGCAACAAGTGCATTCTTTACTGGAAGACTAACAAGGAGTTGACTGTTTGTCCAACTTGTGGAATATCAAGATGGAAGGTTGATAATAAGACACGTAAAGTGTATGAAAACATTCCGGCAAAGGTCATGTGGTACTTTCCAATTATACCAAGACTACAACGACTCTTTAAGTTAGAGAGTATTTTAGAAGATCTAAGATGGCACACCACAAGGAGGGTAACAGATAGTGTTTTACGTCACCCCTAAAGATTCACAGGCATGGCGTACCATAGATGAAAAATTCCCCCACTTTGCTGAAGATCCGAGAAATCTACGGCTAGGAATATCGGCTGATGGGGTTGACGTCAACTTAGGAACTAGGCATCACAGTGTATGGCCAGTTTTATATGTCATATACAACCTTCCTCCATGGTTGTGTATGAAAAGAAAGTTTATCATGCTTTTGGTATTGATATCGGGATACCCGGGAAATGATATCGATGTAATTTTAGAACCGTTGGTTAATGATCTGCATACCTTATTCGAGGATGGGGTTGATACATATGGTGCTTGTACAAAAGAAAAGTTTAAACTGCGTGCTGCTGTGTTATGGACGATAAATGATTACCCTGCACTTGGTACATTATGTGGCTGCCCATACAGTGGATTCAAAGTTTGTGTAGTATGTAGGAAAGATACACACTGTGCTAGACTTTCCGCCTTATCCAAGCAAAGTTATGCTGGACACAGACGATATCTACCATACAGCCATGTGTTCAAAAAGCAAACAGCTGCGTTTAATGGAAAAGAAGATTTTCAGCATGCTCCAACTCCATTGATGGGGGAACAAATATACAAAGAGGTACAACTAATTGAAAATAAGTGGGGAAAAGGAAAACGGACAAACAATAACACGTCGAATAACCAAGAAGATATGAGAGGTAGTGGTGGGAAGATTACAACGCAGAAAAGGAAAACAACAGAAGCAGAGCGTAGTGCAAGCCAAGTAAATGAACCATATTGGAAGAAATTCAACATTTGGTATTGAAAACTAAAGTATTGGAGGAATAATGCTGTTCCACATTGTATTGACTTCATGCATGTAGAAAAGAATGTTGTTGAGAGTCTAGTCGGAACTTTGCTGAATGTTCCTGGAAAGACAAAAGATGGAATGAATGCTCGATTGGATATGGAAGGGTTGGGGATAAAAAAAGAGTTGTTTGCTAGGAAAGAAGCAGACAAAACAACACTACCTCCAGCAGGTTACACATTAACAAATGCTGAAAAAGACATCTTTTGTGAAACGTTAACCAACATCAGGGTACCACAAGGCTATTGTTCACATTTCTCTAGTTTGGTCAACCAAAATGATAAGAAGCTCATTGGCCTTAAATCGCATGACTATCACATGCTAATGCAAGAGTTTTTGCCCATTGCTTTACGTTCAATCATGCACCCACCCACACGATTTTCTATTATCAGGTTTTGGTTTTTCTTTAAAGCTATATGTAGGAAAGAAATCATCTTGCGAGAACTAGATAAGATGCAACAAGAACTTGTTATGACACTGTGCCTTCTTGAGAAGTTCTTTCCTCCGTCATTTTTTGATATTATGATACACTTGACAGTGCACCTAACTAGGGAGGTAAAATTATGTGTGTGGAAAACTAGAAGGGGGGTTGAATAGTTTTACGTCTTTTTAATTTATTATGAAAACATTTGTTTTTAAAACTTTGTTTACTTTTAAAAACTTTTGATTCGATATTATGTGAATTCAAGTCTTGCAAAACATAAGCAATTATGTAACTAAGTACTAAAGTAATAATAATGTAAGTAAATAATAAGGAAGTGAGAAATGGAAAGATCTAATCGAGACACGAGAGATTTATAGTGGTTCGGCTACAAGGACACCTTCCTTGCCCTACTCCACTCCCCGAGCACCTAGCTCGAGGGTTTTCTTCACTATGTCAACAAGCTCCCTTATGGCGGAGAAAACCTTACACAACTTTCGCTTATACCAATTAACGACACTAAGCTAAATGTCGAGTTCTAATCCTAGCTATAACCAATCTCACACCACTAATCACTACACACCTTCTTTACAGCTTCTTCTTCATGACTTAAATCTCTTCACTACTTCTCGACTTCTATTTCTTCAGGACTTCAACTTCTTCACACCTTCTTCACAACTAATTCACAAATTGTTCACACCTAAGCACACCACTTTCTTCTTCACACCAACACTACTTATTCACATCACTATCTTCTTCACAACTTGTTTACTTACACACCTTACTAGCCTAACTCCTTATATCTACAACTATCTAATAAATATTCACAACATATACACAAATGAATGAATAATATACAAATGGTGATGTAGAAACAACTTAGATGAAGGGATCACACTAAGTTGTAATACTTCTTGTCTTGATGGATAGAAGTATTCTTCTCTTGCACTTGAATGGTAGAAGCTTGAATCACTTGGAAATAAAAGCTTGTGATGATATGATCAAAGGATTTATTAGAAAGATTGAGAGAGATTTTTACAGAAGGTTTTTGTGCAAAAAGGAAGGGAAAAATGCCAGATTTGAGCCAGTATTTATAAGAAAAAAAAATATTGTTCAGGAGCTTGGCCGGTCCCCTTCATAATTAAGGGGACCGCCTAGTATAATTAAGGGGGCCGCCCTATTAAACAAAATTTTCTTCTGAATTTTTTGTCTTTTTGTGGGGAAGGTTTTATCTGAAGAATCTAGCCGTTTTTTGGGTAGAAATTTGAATTCAAAATATTTATTTTGAATAAAACATTTCTTATAAATATAAAAACATTTTGTATGAGTTTAAAAATGTTTGTCCCATTTTATAAAAAAATGTAAGGTTTGTAAAAATAAAAATTCCTTTGATCATTATTAGACATTTTGTTTATTCATACCTTAAGTGATTTGGATGTTAAAGTGAATATTTATGACTAAATACTTGTTTACGTCATAATTTATAGTTCAATGAGTTTACGTTTTGTGATTATCAAAATGTAGAGATATCGATATATGTAAATAACGTTTTTAGGCATTATTTATATCAACAATCTCCCCCTTTCTGATGATTACAAAATCTAAACTCATCAAGTCTAAAAATTAATTTTTAGACATGTATTTAGTGAGTTTATATTCACTTCTCCCCCCTTTTTGTAGAATCAAAAAATGTTATGTCGACTAGCTTCATAAATGAAGTTAGATAGGATGAAAGCTCCCCCATGATGTGTGCTCCCCCTCGTTCGAGGGCACCATGGAATGCTCGCAAGAAAAATATTAGAAGCACAAACATATATAGCAATATAATGAAAACAACAAGCATAGCAAACAAATATTAAGGTAGCAATATATTCATTTATTATGCTTAATGCATTCAATAAGTAAAAGATCATAATTTGTCAACGAGAGCCATCGAACTTGCTTGCAACAAAAGGTTGGTTGATTTGTATTTGAAAGTGAAAATCATAAGCATATAGTATGCTTAGATGGTTGATGATGGAGTGTTTGGAATGAAAATGGTTGATTTAGGGTAAGGTTGTTTGATTAATCGAGGTATATGTTTGGGTTCATGAATGTTGGAGAGTTTGGTGGAGGAGAGTTTGTAGCGGAAGAGGTTGATTGAGGTTTTGGATGTTGTTCAAGTGAGGGTATTGGATGTGATCTAGTGAGAAGATATTTAATCCAAGTGAAGTGTATATTGAATGCAATGGTTTTTTTCTCTTTTTTTAGGAGAAAGATGCAACAAGGTCAATTGTTGACATGTTTTTCAACTTGATTCAAGTTGTGGGGTGATGAACGAGAGCTGGAGTAAAGTTGTTCCAAGTTGCATTGAGCAAGGTGTAAGGCAAGAAGAACACAAAGCTCATGGGCTTTCTTGAGTTCTTTAATGAACTTCAAGTGTTCGGAGGAAGGTGATGAGGATGGAGTGTGGTTGTTATTTGGGATGGATGTTTAGACATGCAACATAAGAGTAGCATGTGAGTTGGTAGGAGGTGGTGGTGATACTCTTGGTGGTGAATACATTTGTGAATTTGGGTAATCATTCATGGATGAAGATGAAGGTATGGAAGGAGAAGATGTTTCATGAATGGAGGGTGTTTTGGATGGTTCATTTATAGGCGGAACAAGATGTATGGTGTTGGGAATGAGGCTGGAATTGTTGTTTTGATATTGAGCATGCTCTTCATATGAATCATATGAGTAAGGTGAATGTGTATCTTTGGGAGCAAGGATGGATGATTGGTTATGTTTGTGAAATGATTCATTTGAGTGATCATGAGGTTTAGGTGTTGGTTGGTTGGAAACAACATCATTTGTTGAGGTTAGCCCTTATTGTGTTGTTCAAGGTGTATAGCAAGGAGATCATGAAGGTGATGGATTTGGTTTATCTCATCACAGAACTTTTGCCTTTCCATGGGAATGTGGATTTGATCATTTGGTGAAAATGGATGAAATTTGAGTGTGTAGTTGGAAATGCAGTTTGATGTTTGACCAATGTGATTTGGATGTTGAAAGGTTTTATTGAAGGTGGTTTGAGATTGAAATGTGTAGTATGAGATAAAGGTGGTTGTTTGGTCAACATGGTGGGTGATTGGCTCCAAACGGTCAACCTAATTGACCAGATGATGGTCAAACAAGTCAAACTGCCTAGAGTCAATGCTCCGCGGAATATAGTGTTTCCCCGGGTCGTTATGTCCTGACGAGGTGTGGATGGTACTAAAACGGGTTTATGATCGGATGAATTTGGACAGAAAGGGGTTTGTGATTGATTTGAACTAAGGAATCTACAAAGAAATAGCTTAAGTAAGCTATTATAACAAGAAAAATTACTTTAATATAAAAGAAAATTTTCTAAAATTTTGCTATTTAATACATTAATATTAATTAATTATTAATAAAACTAATATTAAATCTAATAAATACTAAATGACAAAATAAAAATCTGAGAAAATTACTAAAATTACTTTAATATAAAAGAAATTTAAGAAAAAATATAAAAATGCAAGTTACTTAATAAAAATCTAAAAATGAAAATTAAAAAGATAAATAAAATTAAATAGAAACTATCACTTATTTTAAAACTTGAATTTTCTGGATTTTCTTTTACAAAACTCTTAAAATACTTAAAACATGAAACTTTTACAAAAACAACTTTTGTGGAAATAAAAAATAAGCACTTTGAGTGCTTATTTGCTTGGTAGTTGACTTTAGTTGACCAAGGAAGGAAATGAGCTCAAATGAGCTTAAGTGGGGTCAACTAAGGTGAATTCTAGTTTAACTGAGTTGAAATGACTTATAGAAGCTAGAATATACCTAATAAGCTCATAAGATAAGCTAATAAGCCCAAATAAGCAATTCCAAAAACCAAATACCACTCAGAAATGGGACAAACAAAAGGGGCTGATTCAGGTGGGGTCCACAAGGCCTAAGGTCAAACTAATGGTCAAACATTGAAAAGGGGGTTGAAAGGACCAAGGAGGGGGCATTGGGGACCATTGTAGTGGCCAGAAAACACCACCAAGTGGTGGTGGTGGCTTTGTTGTCTGCTGCAGCAGGGCAAACAAACACCCCTGCAGGTGACTTTGATCCAATATGGGGCCCACAATAAAAATCCTAAAAATGAAGTAACTATGGGACCTTGTAGATAAGCTGGGGGACTACGTATCCTAAAAAGCTCAAGGCTTGAAAACAAACACAAAATTCCAAACAATTCACCCAAAAAATGGGTTTTCTGCCTAAACTAAGAAATTTGACTTTTAAGATTGACTCTTGGTTTGACTTATGTGAAGTTTAATCCCAATTTATGAGTGAAATTAATATGTTATGCTATGAAATGATGAATTTCAGTAATGACAATAAGTAATGAACTAATTTGAATGATCTTGGATCCTATAAACCATAACAGTTAACTGTTATGGTAGTTGAAGTGGAATTTTGACTTTTGCCTTATAAGCCCTGATTTTATGTCATAACCCAGCTATATTGAACCTAATGATGAAATCTCAATGACTTTACAACACTGAAACATTAAGGAACACAGTGATATCTACAATTCCAAACACCCCTTACAACACAGTTAATACTACAACTATGAGCTATCAGCTTATACCTACTATTCTAATGACCAATTTATATTACCAAACTATATTTAAAGCTAAATGATTAATCAAAATGAACTATGAACCTCAGAAACATAGATATGCATGATCAACTAGAAATGAAACATTATACTCAAACTAATAGCATACAACTAAACTATCATGCATTCTACTAATATAAATCTAAAAAGTGATTAATTAACACAAATTAAACAATAAATTACTAATCAACTCAGAATTATACTATTGAGAAACTAAAATGAAAAGTAAAAATTGGAACAGGAAACTTACATAAACAACCTCAATATGAACAGAGTTACATAGGCTCAAACACACATCCTAATTGCTCCCAAGAGCTTCTAAACCATGCTATACAATTTCTTCTTCTGCTTCAATTTTTATTTTATTTTTTTTATATATATTATTTCTTATATTTTTGATGAAACTTAAACTAGAGCTAAAACTTGAATTTCTGAACTGAGATCTTAGATTAATCAAAAGTAAGCAAATTACAACAGGAGTTTTAATTGAAAATTAAAATTACAATTAAATTCGAGAATATCTAATTTAATACTAAAATCTACTCTACACTACTCTACTACTCCTTCTTCATTCTTTTCTCACTTTTATAGCTCTTGGAGATATCCTCAGCTTTTCCCACTTGTTTGTGACCCTTGGATTGGGATAAAACCATCTTGGCCGTTCAAACGGATTTTGGCGCGAAAATGAACTTTTGGCAGTTAGGGGGTGACTTGGAGCAATTCAAGGGCATTAATTGTGGTTTGGAGATATTTGTAAGTGGGGGGAACATGTAGTGGGAGAGGTGAGCTGGAGTGATGGCATGGCAGAGGAGCAGGTTTACAAGTGGAGGGGGAGGTGGAAGAAATGTCAAATGTTTGACCTGGTTTTTAATAATAAAAAGGGACGGGGTTGGGTTGTTTGGGCTTGGGGGTGTTATTGGATCAGGTATTGAATTGGTGGGCTTTTGGTTGTGTTTGTTGTTGGATTTTAATAACTAAAAGGGTCCGTTTGTTTTGTAACATAAAAATACCACAAGGACCATTTATGTAATAACTGAAAAGTTGGGGGTGGGTTTGGGTACTGTTCCAAAGGTATTCAAAGGTAATTCCTGCCAAGTCTTCATAGTACAAGGACCAATATTTGCAAAATTTCACTTTTGAATGCCCAAGGACCAAAATTGCCAAATTGCCAAATTGCCAAACTTGAGGGACCAAAACTGACATTTCTCCTAACTTCACACCTAGGACTTAAAATTAACACTTGTGACTTTCCAGGGTCCAAAAGTGATTTTTCTTTCAATTTCTAAAACTCTAGGGATCAAACTGCAAATTTCCAAAACTTTTGAGATTTTTCACCATAGGACTAAATATGACAACTTATGATTTCAAAAGGACCTTTGGTGACTTTTCTTTGTAAATAAGAGCTCAGGGACTGTTTTTGCCAATTTTTTGAAAGTTGGGGGACTGAAACTGCCAATTTTGCAAACTTTGTACGTTTTTCATCTGTTTTTACTCATTTTGCATCTAAAACATATAAAACACAATTTAGAAATATTTTCAGTGTTTTGATGCATTTCTGAGTGTTTTTGTATGTTTTGCAGTTCAGATTTGACCAAAAATGATGAGTGTTTGAGCACTCATCAATCCCCTACACTAAAATATTGCTAGTCCCTAGCAATAACTGTTTTGAAAACTTAATGGATTTTAAACTCTTTACCAAAAGCCATTACTTCTGGAGTAGCCAGATGTATCCGTTCAAGAAAGAACTATGGTCCACCTGATAACCATGTGATTTTGAGCAAACCACCAGCTGTCAATGGATTTGATAAGTCTTTACCAAAAGCCGTTTGCTTCTGGACTAGCCAACTCTTGATGGAATAGTCAACATCTTGGTGAGCTAATTACCAATTATGGTTTTTCCACTGCCTTTACCACAAGCCAAAATCTTGCGGGCTAGCCAACTCATTCACTTTTTAGGATATGGCGAGTTGAGGTACCATACAATTTTGGGCAAATTGCAAGCCGTAAACGGATTTGATGTATCTTTACCAAGAGTCGTTTGCTCCGGGATTAGCCAATCCTTTTGTCGTTTGGACATGGCAGACTGATAACCACAAAAATTTTGAAACACCAGTGAAAAATTTTTGAAATTTTGGCCAAAACGGGGGTACTAGATAGTAAAATGTGATAAAATTCGCTAGAATACCCCCCCCCCCCCCACACACACACACACACACTTAGACTGAATATTGTCCTCAATATTCAAAGTCCCGGCTATTATGCTGACTCTTTGAACGTAAAAGGGCAACATTACAAGCTAAATGTGGAAACACCAGTTTGTATTTTCACTTTATAAATAACCACAGTGGGGGTAACTCCCCCACACTTAGGGTGAGAACCCTATATGAATGCTACTGTTTTTGTTTACCGAGTCGCTAGCTTGACTCGACCCCGAATTCATTTGTCCTTGGGGAAGCATGATGTGGAAGAAATAATCTCCATCGGACTTTCATTCAAGATGTTTGGACAAACATTTGAAGCACGTGAAAGTTCCACACCGATGAGATAAGAACCCTGCTTAAAATAGTATAAACTATAAGCGGTGATGCCAGGGTCAAAGATGATGTCTTCATTCCCGAAGGAATAAAGAACAGGAGAAGTTACCCTGTAGGTGAAGAAATGTATAAAGATCTTGATGACAATCAAGATAAAGTCATCATCATCAAAAAGAGAATCCATAATTGGTGTATCATGAATCTCATCATTTAAGCTCATATGATCTAGACATATGGGTGGGAGGGTTGGGATTTTGATGTCAATCAAATTCTCGAGGTTGAGAATATTTCCCTCCGGAACACAAAGATTAACTTTGTCTAGATCAAAGTAAAAATTATCATACTCCGGTGGAGATATGATGTGAGTAAGTTCACCGGAGAACTCCTCAAAGGTGAACGAATCATATTCGGGGAGAGAAATTTGAGAATGAGAAGTGGTACTGCCACTAATCTTCTCTCCCATATGATCAAAAGTAAAGGCTTCAAACTCCGGAATAGGATCATCGGAGACAATGTCACTATCCTTAATCGGGATAGAAGATGAAATAGGTTTCATATTGAAAGCCTCGATTTTAGAAATGAGGAGATCGACGTTCAATAATGTTGCACGAAGTGCTTCATCCTTGATTTCAGTGTCAATCTCAACATTCTCTTCTTCTAAGCTAACTAGCTTAGAAGGTAGTTCTTCCATAAAAATGATGTCTCCACAAGATAACGATTCGTCATCAGTAGAATCGGAGAACATCTGAACATCATCATTCGGGAAGACAAGAGGAGGAGGGATATCACACATATGATCAAGAATTCCCTGTGACTCTCTTGGGATTGGAACAAGGTCCTCAACACTAGACTTTATGAATTCGTCCGATTCCTTATCAGGAACAGTGTCAAGATGCTCGTCCCCCATGATCAAAGAGTGAGTGGGAACCTCGGGTGTGATAAGAGTAGGTTGAGATGAAATCTCAACTGATGGTGTCTCATCTGATGAATCTTTATAAAATTGAAGAATATCAAGTGTATCTTCATCATCACTGTCATCAGGAATGAAACAGAATCGAGAGCTAGATCTGGCTGCTTTTTCTTTTGCAATTGATTCCCTAATAGATCTTTCATAAGCATCTTGGGAATTTATTTTAGCAGTTTGTTCTTCAGCTAACAATTCTTCCATCGATTTTTGTTTTGGATAATCTGGGGTATGTGTGATTCCTTTCAAATCTTTCACTAACTCCAAAAGATCAAGGAGAAGACTTTGAGGAATTGGCTGAGGTGGAGGTTCGTCATAATACGATGTGTCAAAGGTGTTACAAGGAAATGGATTCCTTGTTTGACAATCGGAGTTGAAGTGTGGACCTCCACAGTAATCACAACAGTAAAACTGATGTGGCTGTGAGTCGTATGTGCTAGAGTCATAATTGTTATCAGGAAACTGCTCATAGACAAGCGTGTTTCCCGATTGACAATCAGAACTATAGTGTGAACCACCACAGTACTCACAATAGTAAAACTGCGGAGTCTCATGGTGTGGTAGGTGATGGAATAAATCAGTTGTGTCATGGTAGGAATAGGGATCTTGGTTATAGACAGACCCGTTTCCTGACTCTACCATGCCACAACTGGGCAGCCACCATTATAAGGATTACCACACCAATGGCAAATAAGAAGGTGTGGATGAGACATAGAAAGAATCAAAAGTTCATAGAGGGGTAAGGATGAAGAATCAAAGATGTGAGAGGGTAAAGGTGATTATTTTTGGATTTTTGAATAAACATTTTGTACAAATGATAAAGAAAATGTTTTTGTGTTTTTTGTGTTCGTTGAAAACTGATTTAAAATGTTTTTGGGAACATTTTTGTTTTTATAATAAGAAAATATGAACAAAGGATGGTAAATATACAATGAGTGTATATCCAGATTCACTAATCTGTAAAACCGTTTAGAATAGCGCGCACACCTCCCCGGCAGCGGCGCCAAAATTTGATTGGCTCCAAACGGTCAACCTAATTGACCAGGTGATGGTCAAACAAGTCAAACTGCCTAGAGTCAATGCTCCGTGGAATATAGTGTTTCCCCGGGTCGTTATGTCCCGATGAGGTGTGGATGGTATTAAAACGTGTTTGTGATCGGGTGAATTTGGACAGAAAGGGGTTTATGATTGATTTGAACTAAGGAATCTACAAGGAAATAGCTTAAGTAAGCTATTATAACAAGACTGTAAAATTTGAAAAACCAGAAACGTGTAAAACCTAAAAACGCGTACGTTTACATTTAAATTAACGTAAACGTACAAAATAAAAAGTGAAAACTGAAATCTGAAAACCCCAGGGGGTGAAAATGACTTTTTTACAAACTAAAGGATAAAAGAAAAATTTTAGAAAAAGAAAATAAATTTTTACACTAATTACTTATTTAATATTAATTAAATACTATTTAACACTAATTGTTAATATTTAAATAACTTAAATACAATATAATATTATTTTAATACTAAAGAAATGAAAACCAAATTTCTAAACTTATAAAATAACTAAAAACTAATTTTAAAACTAAAAATATGTCTTTTTGTCATTTTGTGATTTTTATATTAATTAATTACTAATTAAATATTAATTATCTAATTAAACTAATTAGAATTATTAAAAATACTAAAAAGACTTAGATAATTATGAAAATTTTTATAAATCTAATTAACCATTACAGGAATCCTAAAAAATTATAAAAAGTTTGTTTTACATATTTTTACACTATTTTACTAATTATTATATTAAATATTAATTAATTACTAATTAAACTATTTAAATTATAAAAACTAGAAGATGAAAAGTAGAAATTCTAGAAAAATTCCTAAAATTATATTATATTTTATAAAAGCTAGGAAAAATAAAAAAAACTAGGTGTTACTTTATAAAAACTAATTTTGCTATTTAATACATTAATAATAATTAATTATTAATAAAACTAATATTAAATCTAATAAATACTAAATGACAAAATAAAAATCTGAAAAAATTACTAAAATTACTTTAATACAAAAGAAATTTAAGAAAAAATATAAAAATGCAAGTTACTTAATAAAAATCTAAAAATGAAAATTAAAAAGATAAATAAAATTAAATAGAAACTATCACTTATTTTAAAACTTGAATTTTCTAGATTTTCTTTTACAAAACTCTTAAAATACTTAAAACATGAAACTTTTACAAAAACAACTTTTGTGGAAATAAAAAATAAGCACTTTGAGTGCTTATTTGCTTGGCAGTTGACTTTAGTTGACCAAGGAAGGAAATGAGCTCAAATGAGCTTAAGTGGGGTCAACTAAGGTGAATTCTGGTTTAACTGAGTTGAAATGACTTATAGAAGCTAGAATATACCAAATAAGCTCATAGGATAAGCTAATAAGCCCAAATAAGCAATTCCAAAAACCAAATACCACTCAGAAATGGGACAAACAAAAGGGGCTGATTCAGGTGGGGTCCACAAGGCCTAAGGTCAAACTAATGGTCAAACATTGAAGAGGGGTAGGAGGGGGGTTGAAAGGACCAAGGAGGGGGCATTGGGGACCATTTTAGTGGCCAGAAAACACCACCAAAGTGGTGGTGGTGGCTTTGTTGTCTGCTGCAGCAGGGCAAACAAACACCCCTGCAGGTGACTTTGATCCAATATGGGGCCCACAATAAAAATCCTAAAAATGAAGTAACTATGGGACCTTGTAGATAAGCTGGGGGACTACATATCCTAAAAAGATTAGGGCTTGAAAACAAACACAAAATTCCAAACAATTCACCCAAAAAATGGGTTTTCTGCCTAAACTAAGAAATTTGACTTTTAAGATTGACTCTTGGTTTGACTTATGTGAAGTTTAATCCTAATTTTCTGAGTGAAATTAATATGTTATGCTATGAAATGATGAAGTTAAGTAATGACAACAAGTAATGAACTCATTTGAATGATCTTGGATCCTATAAACTATAACAGTTAACTGTTATGGTAGTTGAAGTGGAATTTTGACTTTTGCCTTATAAGCCCTGATTTTATGTCATAACCCAGCTATATTAAACCTAATGATGAAATCTCAATAACTTTACAACACTGAAACATTAAGGAACACAGTGATATCTACAATTCCAAACACCCCTTACAACACAGTTAATACTACAACTATGAGCTATCAGCTTATACCTACTAATCTAATGACCAATTTATATTACCTAACTATATTTAAAGCTAAATGATTAATCAAAATGAACTATGAACCTCAGAAACATAGATATGCATGATCAACTAGAAATGAGACATTATACTCAAACTAATAGCATACAACTAAACTATCATGCATTCTACTAATATAAATCTAAAAAGTGATTAATTAACACAAATTAAACAATAAATTACTAATCAACTCAGAATTATACTATTGAGAAACTAAAATGAAAAGTAAAAATTGGAACAGGAAACTTACATAAACAACCTCAATATGAACAGAGTTACATAGGCTCAAACACGCATCTTAATTGCTCCCAAGAGCTTCTAAACCACGCTATCCAATTTCTTCTTCTGTTTAAATTTTTATTTTATTTTTATTTTTTTTATATATATTATTTCTCATATTTTTTATGAAACTTAAACTAGAGCTAAAGCTTGAATTTCTGAACTGAGATCTTAGATTAATCAAAAGTAAGCAAATTACAACAGGAGTTTTAATTGAAAATTAAAATTACAATTAAATTCGAGAATATCTAATTTAATACTAAAATCTACTCTACACTACTCTACTACTCCTTCTTCATTCTTTTCTCACTTTTATAGCTCTTGGAGATATCCTCAGCTTTTCCCACTTGTTTGTGACCCTTGGATTGGGATAAAACCATCTTGGCCGTTCAAACGGATTTTGGCGCGAAAATGAACTTTTGGCAGTTAGGGGGTGACTTGGAGGAATTCAAGGGCATTAATTGTGGTTTGGAGGTATTTGTAAGTGGGGGGAACATGTAGTAGGGGAGGTGAGCTGTAGTGATGGCATGGCAGAGGAGCAGGTTTACAAGTAGAGGGGGAGGTGGAAGAAAGGTCAAATGTTTGACCTGGTTTTTATTAATAAAAAGGGACGGGGTTGGGTTGTTTGGGCTTGGGGGTGTTATTGGATCAGGTATTGGATTGGTGGGCTTTTGGTTGTGTTTGTTGTTGGATTTTAATAACTAAAAGGGTCCGTTTGTTTTGTAACATAAAAATACCACAAGGACCATTTATGTAATAACTGAAAAGTTGGGGGTGGGTTTGGGTACTGTTCCAAAGGTATTCAAAGGTAATTCCTGCCAAGTCTTCATAGTACAAGGACCAATATTTGCAAAATTTCACTTTTGAATGCCCAGGGACCGAAATTACCAAATTGCCAAACTTGAGGGACCAAAACTGACATTTCTTCTAACTTCACACCAAGGACTTAAAATTAACACTTGTAACTTTCCAGGGACCAAAAGTGATTTTTCTTTCAAAAATATCCCACCAGGGACCAAATCTGCCAATTTCTGAAACTCTAGGGACCAAACTGCAAATTTCCAAAACTTTTGAGATTTTTCACCAAAGGACTAAATATGACAACTTACGATTTCAAAAGGACCTTTGGTGACTTTTCTTTGTAAATAAGAGCTCAGGGACTATTTTTGCCAATTTTTTGAAAGTTGGGGGACTGAAACTGCCAATTTTGCAAACTTTGTACGTTTTTCATCTGTTTTTACTCATTTTGCATCTAAAACATATAAAACACAATTTTGAAATATTTTCAGTATTTTGATGCATTTCTGAGTGTTTTTGTATGTTTTGCAGTTCAGATTTGACCAAAAATGATGAGTGTTTGAGCACTCATCAGTGGGGTTTGTAAAATGGTTCAATGGAATGATTTGGAAGGTTTGGAAGTTGAGATTAACAAAGGGATTGTTTGGAGGAAATGGATGAAATGTAGGTACATAGTTGGGAGCATAGGTGGCTTTAACCATTATAAGAATTGAGAAAAGGTTAATTTGAGTGTGCTTGAAGGTTGAGTGTATAGTTAGAGACATAGGAGGAATTTGGTGTTGGTTTGATGGATAGGACATGATGAGATGAGTGGAGATTGTGAGGAATGGGAGTGTTTACAGTGTAGAATTCGTGGGATCATGGATGGATAAACTTTGATGGAAGGTTTAGGATATAATAGGTTTGTGAGTTTTGGGAAGTGTATGATGAAATGGGCTAAAAAGTAGAAAAAGGAAACAACACCTTCGACCATCAGATGGCCGGTCCCCTTAATTGGAGGCCGGTCCCCTTAATAATTAAGGGGACCGCCTTATGATTTAAGGGGGCGCCCATCTGGTGATTCCCAGATTACCAGAAAAGGGTTTTTGGTAGTGAATTGCAGAAAGGTTGTGTTTTTGGTTTCAAACAAGTCCAACTCTTTTAGGCAATTAAGCATATACTAATTATGTAGGAAATAATGTAGCCAAAGCATGTTAACCAAAGAGTAAACAAGCAATTTCATCTAGCATGCAAACATACTCATCAAGCAAGTAAAATATAAGTGCTAGGAAATAATAAGCAACATCAAGTATCTCATAACTACAAGACTAGGAGGATTAATCCTAATATGTATCAATGTGCAATAAGTGGGTAGTTATGATAGCATGGATTTCTAGACTTGTTACAAACAAAGTCTTAATAGACAAGCCATGGTCCTCTTGATTTGATTTAGTTCACTTATAAGTGTTATTTATATAAATATAGAAGACAAATATGAGATCACCATGCATGATTAAAAGAGACGTTTTTAGCATTGTTCAACAATGATTGAAAGTAGGTTTTCGCGTAGATGTGAGAATTATTTGAATAAAATAGATTGAGTTTTACTTCAAAATGTGTTAATGAAAGGTAAAGAAAATTTTCCCAATCTTTGGTTTTGATCAAAATAAAATTGTGGATATTGATAGTGAAAACATGTTATTTGAAAGTGGGATAGTTATTTGAAAAGCTATTTTCCAAAATGTGAGGTTTTTGCATATTTTTAGAGATATTAGATTTTTGACAACAAATATCGTTAATCATATATTTTAAAAGATTGTTTATTAAAGATCTCATGCTCAAGAGGATTGTTTAAGCCTATTATTATCTCATACTATCGTTTCTACATATCCTATGATCCTAAAGGAAGTGATGACGAAAATTAATATACTAGATGCGAGAGTGTTGAATGGGGTATAACCTAACATCTATAGTTCCTTTGTTTTCGCAAGCATATCTAACTTTATGCCATAGTCTACGAGAGCTTGTTTCATCCATAGTTTTCTTACGCGAGGGATCTAATCCTACTTCTATATTAACGGTTGATCCACTTAACTCATTTCACTTCATCACCATGAGTTTGCTAACAATGGATATAGAAGACTTCCATTTTATATTTTGTTCGACAATGAACAATTTCATCTTATTCCTAGGAAAGTCAACTAACGATGTTTCTAGGTTATAAGTATATAAGCTATTTTGTACGTATATATGTATAAGAGTTGCAAACAATATATATGTATAGCTAAGCATTAATCTAACTAATCATTTATCTAAGCATGCAAATTATAGCGATGAACTTAAAAGAAACGCGTACCTTTTAGTCTTCAAAGGATTATCTTCAAGCACTTCAAGTGACCATGTTGACTTATAGAAGTCATTTGTAGATGAGATTCCAACTTCTTCGAAGAATGACAATTTAGCCACTTGGTCCCCATTGTCTCATTGGTCCAAAGTTGTTTTGTCCAAACATATTTAACATTTGGCTAGGATGCATGTATGGTGGTAATATTCCCCAAGGATTGTAACTTGGTTGACAATTCCACATTTGATGGCTAGTATTATTTTAGTTTTTTCTATTTTGGTTTATTCTAGGTTGAGGTGTTTTAGATCGAGTATGAGGATTATTTGGTTTTCTTGGTGGTGGAGTTTTAGATCTTAATTTAGGTTTAGAGGATCCTACTTCGGTCTTTAAGTATGGTTTATAAAAAGTTTTTACTTTTTCATCATTCGCAATGGGTATTTTTCTATCTTTTGTATGTATATACTTATGTTTGGATTCTAATGATTTTTGTTTACTAGATTCACATTCAAACTTTATACTTTTATTTTTGAGAAAATTGCAAAAATCATCCTTGTGGTTTGGCCAAATTGCACATTTCGTCCTTACTGTTCATTAATTGCAAAAATGGTCCGGATTTGGCACTGTTTCAATCACTTTTGGTCCTTCGGCATTGCAAAAATCGTCCTTGTAGTTTGGCCAAATTGCACGTTTCGTCCTTGTGGTTGCAAGGACGAAGGACCAAAAGTGAATGAAACAGTGCCAAATCCGGACCATTTTTGCAATTAATGAACAGTAAGGACGAAACGTGCAATTTAGCCAAACCACAAGGACGATTTTTGCAATTTTCTCTTTATTTTTACTAGTTGAAACATTAGTTGAGGTTAATCCTAGACCGATTTTATCTCCTGAAGTTTCTTGAACACTTATTATTTTCTTAAGTGGATTACTACTACTTTTAAACTTGTCAAGTTTGCAAATTTCTTCCTTAAGTATTTCGTTTTCATTTTTAAAGTCTTGACATGATTTACATTCTTCAAAAATTTCTTTACCTTTTTCTAAATGGTGTATTTTAGTTTTTAGTTCTAGTATTTCATTTTCTAATCGGTTGTTTATGCGTTTTAGAGATTTATTTTTAATCATTACTTTTTGTCCTAGTTTGCATAGTCTATTATACTCACTATCTAAGTCTTTTTCGTCTAACGATAGATTTTCATCACTAAAGTATTCGGTTTCGGAACGTACCTCGCTTGATGTCTTAGCCATAAGACACTTCTCCTCTTTTTTGATTTCTTTCTCACCGTCATCGCTATTACTCCAAGATCCTCCAACAAACGCCTTTTGATTTTGATCTCTTGACATCATTGGACATTTTCCGATGAAATGATTTTGTCACCACATTTGAAGCACTTCCTTTCACTTTTGTCATTTTTGTCATATTTATTTCTTTGGTATGCTTTCCTTTCATCATGTGGTTGTCTAGTGAATCTTCCTCACCTTTTGAAGAATTTCTTGAAGTCTCTTACGGCCATGGCATATCCTTCGTCATCACTTTCGGAGGTTGAGCTATCCTCGTCACTATACTCCTTTGATGAGGCGAAAAATGATCCGTTTTTAGGGGGTCATTTAAGTCGGAATTGGAATTTATTTGATCAAATATTGCCCTAAATCGTTCCTTTTGTGATTTTAGGTACTTTGGGAGTGAATTCTGGAAAAGGAAGCATTTTGGACGTTTTTGGAGCATAAAAGTGAAGAAAACGGCAAAGTCTTAATTTTCCTTTCTGGGAACAGTACCTGACGGCGTCAAAAAGAATTTGATGACGGCGTCAAGAGCAATTTTGGTGACGACCCAGAGAAAACGTGACGGCGTCAGATCAAGGCCGTCAAGAGTAAATGTGGTGATGGGCCAGAGCAGAAACACACATGACGGCGAGATTTTATTGGCGGCGAGATGACGGCGTCAGAACTTTCCTCTTGACGCCGTCACCTCATGAAATCTATATATATTTTCTAATTTTCATTCATTAGAGAGGAACTGGTGTGGAGAATTTTAGGGCCGAACTTTATAAACCCTAGTTCGTTTGTAACAGTATTTTCAAGGGTTTTCACCCCTTGAAACCCTTCATGTTCAATTGAGATAAGTATTCTTTCAATTCATTCAATATGTCTATGTGTTGTTTAAATATATCTTATGCTTGTCTTCATTTTAACATGCTAGGCTAGATCTCTTGTGTGTTTGCTTAGATGTAATGAAACCTAGATGTTGACTATAGGTTGATTGCTTGTTTATAGTCGTAATGGATGAATGATTTCAATGTTAGGCTTAAGAAAACTGGCAGATCTCCATTGTGTAACTTGATTGAACGTCTTAAGAAACATGAACCGATGTGTACTAGGTTTTTATGGTTATATTTAATGCATGAGCGAATTCTAGTGATCCCATGTTAGGAGCTTCTTGCAGGCTCGACATAGGAGTGAAGTAGGAGCTTATATAATTGGGGAAGTAAGTACGCCACCCCATGAATGGTATTAAGGAATATAACCCGTCATCCACGCAACTATAACAAGTAATTAACCTGTAAAAGATATCTAGGGAGTAGTGAAATCTAAGTGAACACAATTCTCCCATCTATTGTTCACACCACTAGTTTAATTTAGTTTATTTACATTTTTGTTATTTTATTTTGATTGCAGCTTAGTAATTGGGTTAGTTGACTAGCAACTAATTCCGCCCACTCTTCCAAAACCCGAGATTTTTACTTGCTTTTAGAAAATATAAAAATACAAAAAGAATCATCCCTCACCTCTAGACCTAGTTTTTAGGCTTTCTAATCCTAGCGACACTATTCCTGAGTTGAACGATCAATCCCCCGGTACTTGTCACTATACTATACTACAACGATCAGGTACACTGCCTGGTGAGGGTTGTAAGCTTCTCGAGATCCCTTGAGAGGTAAAGCCTGGTGCATTTCCCACGCATCATCCTTCCTAGCTTTCAACGCAATTGACTTGCGTTGCTCTCTTTTTCCTTTGACCATCTCGGAGTCTTTCTTTATTATTGCTTCGTAGATTTTCAAGTTGCCGATCAACTCGTCAAGTTGAAGAGTTGACAAGTTCTTCTATTCTTCTATCGCCGTAACTTTAGCTCGCCATTTTGGATGAAGAGCCCTAAGAAATTTCCTAACAAAATTCTTACTAGAAAAATTCTCATCAAGTGCTTTTAAACTTGTGATGATAGTGTTAAACCTAGCAAAAGCATAATCAATTGATTCCTCTTCCGAAAACATAAATTGTTCATATTGTTGAATAAGAAGATCTATTTTATTATCTTTGACTTGACTATTACCTTGGTGAGTGATTAGTAAAGAATCCCGAATTTCTTTTGCGGTTTTACACATAAAAATTCTTTCATATTCTTTGCGTGGTAACGCATTATAAATAACCATTTTAGCCTCATTATTTTTTGCTAGTTTCTTTTAAAAAATCATCATTTTGTTTTTCAAAAGATACAATTTCATCCTTTTTAGTTTCAAAATTATATTGAATATGGGGGAAATCACCAAAGGTAATGACATTCCATAGATCAAAATCTTTTGATTTCACATAAGTTTCGAATCTATTTTTCCAATAAAGAAAACCATCACTTTCAAATACTGGTGGTCTTTGCATAGATTGCCCTTCTAAATATTTTTCAGATTCCATAGATCGTTTCAAGTTTTAAAATACAGTTTATTTTAAAAATCTTGTTTAACCTGTCTCTGATGCCAATTGTGGAAAACTAGAAGGAGTGGTTGAATAGTTTTACATCTTTTTAATTTACTATGAAAACCTTTGTTTTTAAAACTTTGTTTACTTTTAAAAACTTTTGATTCGATATTATGTGAATTCAAGTCTTGCAAAATATAAGCAATTATGTAACTAAGTACTAAAGTAATAATAATGTAAGTGATAAGGCGAAAAATGAACCATTTTTAGGGGGTTATTTAAGCCGGAATTGGAATTTATTTGATCAAATATTGCCCTAAATCGTTCCTTTTGTGATTTTAGGTACTTTGGGAGTGAATTCTGGAAAAGGAAGCATTTTGGACGTTTTTGGAGCATAAAAGTGAAGAAAATGACAAAGACTTAATTTTCCTTGCTGGGAACAGTACCTGACGGCGTCAAGAAGGATTTTTTGACGGCGTCGAGAGCAAAATGGATGATGACCCAGAGAAAACGTGACTGCGTCAGAAGTAGGGCATCAAGAGTAAATTTGGTGACGGCCTGGAGCAGAATTACACATGACGGCGTCACCCATGGATCTAGGCAGTCCGAGAACTTTATTGGCGGCGAGATGACGGCGTCAGATTTTTCCTCTTGACGCCGTCACCTCACATAATCTATATATACTTTTCTATTTTTCATTCATTAAGAGAGGAACTTGTGTGGAGAATTCTAGGGCCGAACCTAATAAACCCTAGGTCGTTTGTAACAGTATTTTCAAGGGTTTTCACCCCTTGAAACCTTTCATGTTCAATTGAGATAACTTTTCTTTCAATTCATTCAATATGTCTATGAGTTGTTTGAATATATCTTATGCTTGTCTTGATTATAACATGCTAGGCTAGATCTTTCATGTGTTTGCTTAGATGTAATGAAACCTAGATGTTAATTATAGGTTGATTGCTTGTTTATAGTTGTAATGGATGAATGATTTCAATGCTAGGCTTAAGAAAACTGGCAGATCTCCATTATGTAACTTGCTTGAACGTCTTAAGAAACATGAACCGATGTGTACTAGGTTTTTACGGTTGTATTTAATGCATGAGCGAATTCTAGTGATCCCATGTTAGGAGCTTCTTAGCCGGCTCGACAAAGGAGTGAAGTAGGAGCTTATAGGATTGGGGAAGTAAGTACGCCACCCCATGAATGGTATTAAGGAATACAATCCGTCATCCACGCAACTGTAACAAGTAATTAACCTGTAAAAGATATCTAGGGAGTAGTGAAATCTAAGTAAACACAATTCTCCCATATATTGCTCACACCACTAGTTTAATTTAGTTTTTTTTTCATTTTTTATTTTATTTTAATTGCATCTTTAGTAATTGGGTTAGTTGACTAGCAACTAATTCTGCCCACTCTTCCAAAAACCAAGATTTTTATTTGCTTTTATAAAATATAAAAAATACAAAAAGAATCATCCCTCACCTCTAGACCTAGTTCTCAGGCTTTCTAATCCTAGCGACACTATTCCTGAGTTGAACGATCAATCCCCCGGTACTTGTCACTATATTGTACTACAACGATCATGTACACTGCCTGGTGGGGATTGTAAGCTTCTCAAGAACCCTCGAGAGGTAAAGCCTGGTGCAATTCCCACGCATCAAGTTTTTGGCGCCGCTGCCGGGGAATAGTTATTGTCTAGATTAGAATTTCTTTTTATTAGGTCTACTTGCTAGTTTCCTTTCTAGTAAGATTTTATTTTTAAATTTAGGTTTTCTTTAGTCTATCTTATTTCTTCGTGCCTTTGTTCGTAATCTTTACCATCCGACATCATGGAAGGTGGTAACATCTTTGAACCCATCAACCCACCACAACAAGACCACCCACAAAACCCACCACTAGCTAACCAACCTCTTAGGCCCCGAACCCTAGGAGAGTATTCCCGACCTAGCCACCAAGGCTACCGAAACACCATTGAGCTCACCCAAGGAACCAATGTGTCTCCCTTGCAATCCGACACCATCCGGTTGGTGCAAAGCGGATGTGCATTCCATGGACTTCGTTCCGAAGATCCAAATCAACATATCAAGGACTTCCTTAAAATCGTAGATTCTATAGACCTTGATGTTACAACTAGAGAGTCAACCCGATTACGCCTATTCCAATTCTCTCTACGTGATCAAGCTAGTCAATGGCTTGAGCGTTTACCCGCAGGATCCATCACCTCATGGGATGATCTCACCACTCGTTTCCTTGCTCAATTTTTCCCACCGGGGAGAACTACCAAGCTTAGAAATGATATCTTGATGTTCCAACAACGTCAAGGTGAAACCTTTTACGAAGCATGGAGTCGATACAAAGACCTACTCCGAAAAGTCCCTCATCATGGCATTGAACCATGGTTCCAGATTCAAATCTTTTACGATAAAGTTAATTATTAGACGAGAAGGGCTATAGATTACGCAGCCAATGGCAGGCTAAACAGACTTAGCGTTGATGAATGCTGGAAATTTCTTGAGGGGTTAGCACAATACGAAGAAGAAGGATGGGAGGACCCCATGTTTTCAAGTAAGGGGAAACTTGATTACGTAAACGCTACCCAAGAACAACTATTGGGAAATATCGAGAAGCAGGTAAAGGAATTAATGAGAGCTGAAATGCCTGCTGCTGAAACCGCAAGGAGTCCTAATATACGTGTAAGTGCGATTAACAAACATAATTTTCCTGAACGTTCACGACAAGAGGAGTTCGAAGGGATAATGGTAACCTTCATGAATAATCAGGAAAAACAAATTTGGCATTTAGCAGAAAAATTCATATCAAGAATTAAAGAGAAGATTAAGGAAAAGTCCGCACCAAGAAAAATCGAAAAAATCTTTGAAGTTCCAACCCCTTTTGTGTGTGACCAAAAGGATAATGAGAAATCCTTTTCAAGTTCTTCGCCGTCAATCACCCCTACTTTCGTGAGCATCCTCAGGAGGAGAAGAACTCGCAATTTCATAACATTTTCGTTTGATGCTTGCAAACCACGCTCCCCAATTTGTGCAAGAGAAGTTCCTTTGGTTTTAAACCTGGTGTGAAGAGGTTGCACCTCAAAAACACCACAGATTTGGGACCCTCTATGGAAAAATTCCTCTCTGTACCCACCGTTGACCAATGCGAAGGTTACAACTTAACTGAAACCTCACCCACCCCTTTTGACAACCACATCTCTCTCCGTGACAGTAATGAAATGTTTGACCCTGGTAGACTTTACTAACGGGATGGCTACGGATAGTTTTTACTTATGTTTAGCTATTTACATTAGTGCAGGGACTGAATTTAAAAATGCCACTTTGTGTTCCTAATACGGGCATCTGACGGCGTCAGATCCTAACTCTTGACGCCGTCACCTCGCTTTCTCAGCAATAATAACCCAAACTCCATCACTTTCAACTCATACCCGACAAATCACACCCAAATTGCTGCTCCACCTCCGAGTCTCCATCATCCAATCCGACATCTTCCGTGACAAATCTCCACTTGGTAAGTAGTTTTTCTTCATCCTTTTTCGTTCAATTATCCTTAGGGCTTACCAATTTTGAAAACCCCCATCATCCGAAACCCTATCATTGACCCATCTTTGATAAATCATAATGTCTTTCCTTAGATGTTTTGTAATCATGAGGTTACCATTAGATGATATTGGTCGACTCGAATCATGCGTTAATTGAGGAAAAATCTTTCACACCACGGATTTTTTTTTGACCCCCCACCTATGTTTTCTGCGTAAAGGAGTGTTTGGGTCATGGATTTAGAGTTTGAAAATTGATTTTTCCCTCGTAATTGCATGGATGGATTTCTGCTGGGTCTGACGGCATCAGGTTTCCTTTCTTGACGGCGTCAGATGTGTCTGACAGCATGAACTTGTAAAATTCTCATTCTAACCATTTTTGTTCCACACTATCTTTTTCCAGGAAAATGAGCAAATGATCACGACAACACCGAGGTAGCTCATCTAGGTCCCAACGAGTTAACTATGGGGATATGGTCCACAGTTGGAGTGAGTTTGACAATGACGTCGCTACAACTAAGTACGCGGAGCTTGTTTATCACCACATTGATGCTGGAGCTGTGATTGATTAGGAGTTTCTAAGATCCCAAGGTCTAGAGGGTGAGTTCTTGGGGAGGATCCAAACTGATGGATTCACGGGTCCTCAATGGGAGAGATTGTTCAGGATGAGGGAGACTATTTATAGTGAGTTGGTTAGGGAATTCTTTGCGACTTTTCGCTTTGATTTAGCTGAGGCCAGGACAGATATGGGGGGTACCACCATTTACTTCAAATTGGGGGGAGAGATTAGATCATGTTCAGTTACTGAGTTTGGCTGGAGGATAGGTTTGTACACTAGGGATGAGGCTGCTGAGGGGGGTTTTATGCAAAGGTTGTTGCATGGGGAGATGGTGAGGAACGAATTGAGGTGTGCCAATTTTAGGCCGAGTATTGGGAACGGGGTGTACACCTCGACTACTGGGGCGGCCTCAATAAGGGACCCCATGATCAGGTTAGCCCACAGGTGCATCACCTACAGCTTGTCGGGGCGTCATGGCACCACTCACCGTGTCACTGCTGCAGATCTTTTCTACCTGTACACCATGTTTTCAGCAGATGTTTACTGTAACATCCCATTTTGGGTAGCGAGCTATTTGAAGACCAGTGTGGGGGAGAGGGATATTGACAAGGTGTATGGGGGGATGTTTGTGACCCGGTTGGCTCGATCTTATGGGCTACTTGTTCCTGAGATCATAGGGTACCTGAGCGACTGTGGGGCTTGTAGGGTGGTGAGGGCTAAATCCCTCAAGCAGATGAGCATTGTTATGGAGCTGGGGGATGGGTCCTATACCTGGTACATTGCGGGAGGACCTGATGGTGTTGAGGATGATTATGATGATGATGGGGGAGCACCCCAGCAGCATCAATTCAGGGATTATGAGGTTGGGTCTGTAGATTATTACCGACACATGAGTCGGGGAGACTTGCAGGCACACCAGGGGGCATAGATGGGTCAGGTGGACGCATGGCAGACCACCACTGACCAGCGCTTTGATTGGGTATATGATCATACCCTCCGCCAGATGCAGCACCTCTCCACCCGTGATCAGATCGAGCCCCAGCTATAGATCGACCCATTCCCCGGTCGTGAGATGGATTACCCTCCCTACGGGTACACTAGGCACCTCCCACCTGGTTATGACTACCATTATGGTCCCCCTCCCCAATGATTTGTCTTGATGTTTTTGATGTTTGAACAATTTATTCACGGTGGTGTAATTTGAAACAATTTGGATTGTAATAGTTTAGGTTATGGCCTCTGTTGGCCATGGATAATTTTTATTTTTATGTTCACGTTGAATAGCAATGTTATGGTTTGCTTATGGTTTCATTCTTCTATTTGTGTGATTTTTATTTTGTTTGATTGTTATTTGTTTCCGTATGCATGCTTTATTTTTATTGTTGGTAGATCATGTTTCAAACAAAAATGGTGAAAATACTTTATTTTGTTGTTTGGCTTAGTCTTAACTTCATCCAAAGGTATTTCGCAAAAGATAAGTGTAAGGGGAAACCCCAAATGTGTTTTTGAGAAACAAACTTGATCATGGTTCTCCACAATATTAAATGAACATGTATATTCGTATTTGTTAGAGTTAAATGCTTGTATCGAGTCATAATGATGTTTTGCAGGATTTTCCAGGAAGTAAGACAAAGTTTTTCCAGAAATTTTCCGGAAACTTAACATAAGAATTTCTGCAGGTCACTTCTGACAGCGTCAGGAAGAAAATCCTGACGGCGTCATGTGTAAAATTCTGGAAATTTTACCAGATTTGTTTTTCTAACGGAGTCTTAAAGTTTTTGTTGAATCTTTAGTTTTATAATCTCCAGGAAATCTGCAAACATCATTCCACAAGCGTTATATCCTATTTTGTTTTCTAGGATTTGTTAGCATATATAGATTGCCGCCGATTTTATGCGAGGTTGCCTTGTTTGTTTTCTCAGGTTTAACAGGTTATGTATGACAAGAAGATGATTTATATTCTGGAAGGGAAGCTTTGATTGTTCATTTTCTTGGAGGAAGATCTAACCTTGTTGTCACACTATCAATACCAAGTGAATCAGGGGAGTATTTTATTTCATTCTTTTTACCTGTTTTACTTTTACATTCTTTACTTGAACATTGGGGACAATGTTCATCCTAAGTGTAAGGGGAGGGTCAAATGATGATACATTATAGATACACTTTCGCTTGAGTTTGTTTGTTTGATGGTAGATGTGTAATAAAACTATGAGAAATACTTGTTAGTGTAATTTTAGCGCCAAATTTAAAATTTTTTACAACATTTAGGAGTGAAACTTTAGCCTTAGCAAGCGTCTCATGGATAGGAGTCGTATGACTAGCACAAAACCGTACTATTCAGAAACATTTTCCACCCAAATATGTGAGGTTCGCCTTTAGATTTGATAGGAAAAGCATTTACTATTAGTGCTTATGAGTGTACCGGTAGCATATAGATTCTAGAACTTGCGTTAGTAATGCATCCCGAGACCGCTAGTGAGACTACATTCGTGTAGTAGGATTTACTACATGATAAGAGGCATTAGGATCACCCTTGTGTTAAACCCGTATCATAATTACTTGACCATTTAAGTCATATTACTTGGCTAGTAAAGTCAACTAATTTTTCCCACACCATTAGCGTTGTACTCATTTTTAGTACACGAAACCCCTAGTACACCCCTCCGAGCCTATCTTTTCGTTTCTAACTTTAAGCAACTTACTTAAAGGAAGAATTTGTTACAACCCACTTAAATGTACACCCAAATTGCCTTAGCCTTCCGTGTATGCACTCATCTTTAGTGCATTATTGTTATTTGTTTAAACCCTTAGTTAATTATCTAATTGATTACATGGTTGCTAAGTCGAGTCATATCCTTGTACATATTGTTTTGGGACGATTAGGACTCATGGGTAAAGTACTTATTTTATGGAGTAATGGGAAAGAACATTATATCATTACCCCCATATGTGCGTTAATCTTAAAAGTACTCCAAGTGTTTTGATTTTCTTAATTTGAGTCATTAGATTAGTTTATTGTAAGGTATGTAAAAATTCAAGTGTAAGGGGAATGTTTATTCCCTATGATGTATTATTTTGGATGGTAGGGTAAGAGTGTATGCAAAAAAAAAAAAAAAAAAAAAAAAAAAAAAAAAAAAAAAAAAAAAGAGAAAAACATACGGACTACCATCCCGTTTCATTCTATGTTTATTTTATGTTTTTGTTATTTTTCATTTATAGTTTAAGTCGAGTCTAGTCTTGGCTTAACAACGCCATATTGTACATGTAATAAACCAAGATTATTAACTCGCCACCAGTAAAGATTGCCTATATCCAACAAAACCGTGTATTCCATATCCCTACACCTAACGTTACAACCCTTTAAAAAGACCTCTTTGATAGTTTATACTAGGTGCTTACGCCATGTGGTGGAGGTTTGATCCTTTCCCAAGCCTATGGTAATCTATTTTGCTATGACAGGTAGTGAGAGATGTTATCCATTTCCATATTGTGATATTACTTTATTACACCCGAGAGATGTGAGTATCTAAACACTATTTGTGAGGTGCTAGTATATGACCTCCGTGCTTGTCTTTGGTCTTTAGTGGAATGATTATTTGTTGTAATTACTTTTATATTAGTGTTAAATGACCCCTAACTTGTATTTTGACTAGAATAAAAGCGCATTTGCTTGAGGACAAGCAAATCTCAAGTGTAAGGGTATATGATGAAGCGAAAAATGAACCGTTTTTAGGGGGTATTTAAGCCGGAATTGGAATTTATTTGATCAAATATTGCCCTAAATCGTTCCTTTTGTGATTTTAGGTACTTTGGGAGTGAATTCCGGAAAAGGAAGCATTTTGGACGTTTTTGGAGCATAAAAGTGAAGAAAACGACAAAGACTTAATTTTCCTAGCTGGGAACAGTACCTGACGGTGTCAAGAAGGATTTTTTGACGGCGTCAAGAGCAAAATGGATGACGACCCAAAGAAAACGTGACGGCGTCAGAAGTAGGGCGTCAATAGTAAATTTGGTGACGGCCTGGAGCAGAATTACACATGATGGCGTCACCCATAGATCTAGGCAGTCCGAGAACTTTATTGGCGGCGAGATGACGGCGTCAGATTTTTCCTCTTGACGCCGTCACCTCACAGAATCTATATATACTTTTCTATTTTTCTTTTATTAAGAGAGGAACTTGTGTGGAGAATTCTATGGCCGAACCTAATAACATGCTAGGCTAGATCTTTCATGTGTTTGCTTAGATGTAATGAAACCTAGATGTCAATTATAGGTTGATTGCTTGTTTATAGTTGTAATGGATGAATGATTTCAATGTTAGGCTTAAGAAAACTGGCAGATCTCCATTGTGTAACTTGCTTGAACGTCTTAAGAAACATGAACCGATGTGTACTAGGTTTTTATGGTTGTATTTAATGGATGAGCGAATTCTAGTGATCCCATGTTAGGAGCTTCTTAGCCAGCTCGACATAGGAGTGAAGTAGGACCTTATAGGATTGGGGAAGTAAGTACGCCACCCCATGAATGGTATTAAGGAATACAATCTGTCATCCACACAACTGTAACAAGTAATTAACCTGTAAAAGATATCTAGGGAGTAGTGAAATCTAAGTAAACACAATTCTCCCATATATTGCTCACACTACTAGTTTAATTTAGTTTATTTTCATTTTTTATTTTATTTTAATTGAATCTTTAGTAATTGGGTTAGTTGACTAGCAACTAATTCCGCCCACTCTTCCAAAAACCGAGATTTTTATTTTCTTTTATAAAATATAAAAAATACAAAAAGAATCATCCCTCACCTCTAGACCTAGTTCTCAGGCTTTCTAATCCTAGCGACATTATTCCTGATTTGAACGATCAATCCCCTGGTACTTGTCACTATACTATACTACAACGATCAGGTACATTGCCCGGTGGGGGTTGTAAGCTTCTCGAGATCCCTCGAGAGGTAAAGCCTGGTGCAATTCCTACACATCAGTAAGTAAATAATATGGAAGTGAGAAATGGAAAGATGTAACCGAGACACGAGAGATTTATAGTGGTTCGGCTACAAGGACACCTTCCTTGCCCTACTCCACTCCCCGAGCACCTAGCTCGAGAGTTTTCTTCACTATGTCAACAAGCTCCCTTATGGCGGAGAAAACCTTACACAACTTTCGCTTACACCAATTAACGACACTAAGCTAAATGTCAAGTTCTAATCCTAGCTAGAACCAATCTTACACCACTAATCACTACACACCTTCTTCACAGCTTCTTCTTCACGACTTCAATCTCTTCACTACTTCACGACTTCTATTTCTTCAAGACTTCAACTTCTTCACACCTTCTTCACAACTAATTCACAAATTGTTCACACCAAAGCACACCACTTTCTTCTTCACACCAACAATACTTATTCACACCACTATCTTCTTCAAAACTTGTTTACTTACACACCTTACTAGCCTAACTCCTTATATCTACAACTATCTAATAAATATTCACAACATATACACAAATGAATGAATAATATACAAATGGTGATGTAGAAACAACTAAGATGAAGGGATCACACTAAGTTGTAATACTTCTCTTCTTGATTGATAGAAGTATTCTTCTCTTGCACTTAAATGGTAGAAGCCTGAATCACTTGGAAAAAAAAGCTTATGATTATATGATCAAAAGATTTATTAGAAAGATTGAGAGAGATTTTTATAGAAGGTTTTTGTGCAAAAAGGTAGGAAAAAATGCTAGATTTGAGCCAACATTTTTAAGAAAAAGAGTACTGTTCGGGAGCGTGGCCGGTCCCCTTAATAATTAAGGGGACCGCCTAGTATAATTAAGGGGGCCGCCCTATTAAAAAAAATTTCTTCAGAATTTTTTGTCTTTTTGTGGGGAAGGTTTTATCTGAAGAATCTAGCCATTTTTTGGGTAGAAATTAGAATTCAAAATATTTATTTTGAACAAAACATTTCTTATAAATATAAAAACATTTTGTATAAGTTTAAAAATGTTTGTCCCATTTTATAAAAATTGTAATGTTTGTAAAAATAAAAATTCCTCTGATCATAGAATGCATTAGACATTTTGTTTTTTCGTACCTTAAGTTATTTGGATGTTAAAGTGAATATTTATGACTAAATACTTGTTTACGTCATAATTTGTAGTTCAATGAGTTTACGTTTTGTGATTATCAAAACATAGAGATATCAATATATGTAAATAACGTTTTTAGGCATTATTTATATCAACAATGTGGTCCCGTATGCTTTCGGTGGATGTATCCCTTTGAAAGATGTATGAAGGTTATTAAAGTACATGTGCGAAACAGAAATAGACCATAGGGATGCATTGCTGAGGAGACTATCGCGGAAGAGATAATAGAGTTTTTTAGCGAGTATCATAAAACCATGAAAACTATTGGTATCCCACCTGATAAACATGTAACCAATGAAAATGAGGATGGAAAGCCATTGTCGGCCGGCAAATCAAATGTACTTACCAGAGATGTCTTTCAGAAAGAACATTTGTATGTAATACAGAATACAGATGAAACTGTGCCGTATATCGAGTAAGTATTACTAACACATGTCTATTTCGTTGCTTAAAATGTTGTATCAAATATAATAATCAAATACATTGTTTTGTTTCAGCCGACACAAGCGATTTTTGAAAACAAAATACCCGGGTAGAAAAATGGCATTGTTGGAGAATGAGCACACTAAATCTTTTGCTAAGTGGTTACACGAAGAGGTAATTACTCGTATGTTGTTTATACTACTTGTTTGTTTGTTGAAAAATATAAGTGACTTGTTCCGACAATTTAAAGGTAATATATACTTGTAATGAAATTCAGGTTGAGAGAGAGTTAGCGATATCCAAAGATAGTGTATCAGAAACTGTGAGGTGGATATCATTTGGACCACACGCCGACGTAGTGAAATACGAGGCATATAACATCAATGGGTATACATTTCGTACGAAAATTAATGATGGCATAGTTTACCAGAACAGTGGGGTTAGTGTTGAGGCAGCAGATCTTCACATATCCAAAGAAGTTGCAACCACAAGAAAAACATTTTATTATGGGATTTTACAAGTGATATGGGTACTAGATTACCGTTTCAGGCAAATTCCTCTTTTCAAATGTGATAGATTAATTCATAAAATGGTGGGGTCAAACGCGATACTCTTGGTTACACATTGGTAGACCTGAATAATTTAGGCCACAAGAATGATCCGTTCATATTAGCCTTACAAGCACGACCAGTGTTTTATGTGAAAGACCAGGCAGGTAAAAAATTGTCTATTGTCTTTAAAACACCTACCAAGAATTACAAAGATACGTATGACGATGTCGATGAGGAATTTAGTACAGTCATTCATGAGCAAAATGATAACATATTGCCGCGAATAAATCCACAAGCAAAAGATGCCTACTATTGAACCGACTGTGAAGGTATTGTTATACAAAAATCAAAGTGAAGCACGTGTCATTCTCAAGCTGTAACATTCTGTTTAGGGATTTATTTTTGTCTGAAGAACCTATTTAAGCTTTTGTTTTGCTGCAAATACTCTTTTAAAGGATTTATGTTGTTGTTGTTGTATTAATTGTTTAGTTCGTACTTGCGAATACTCTTTTAAAGGATTCCAGATTATACAAAACTATAACTTCTGGCAGCATAAACTGTGTACTAGCAGTATTAACTATGTACTAGCAGTAGTAAACACCCTGCATATTTTTGTTACAGTTGTCTTGTATATGCAGTTTTCATGTATGTGGTTATGCCTTTATATAGTGCAGAGTTGAAAAAAAAAACAGTGTTTGGTATGAAAGATTCTCAATTTCAGGCACTTTGTTGAAAAAACAATGGTTGAAAAAGTAGTCAATGTGCAGTCATGACTAATAGACTGAACTCAATTAAGTGAATATCAAATTACGTAAGTTATCAGAAATGTGTGACCATATTTATCGAATTGTGACTACGCTTAAGTAATGTGTGACAAAATATGAATATGATTTAGTCACACAAAAACTCAATGTCACTAATATCAAGGTTAATGATAACTCATGACTTCACACTTTGTTATAAATAATAGTCACATGAATATTTCACAATGTGACTATTTTGAATGTATTGGTCACATATAATACCCTTATAATGTGGTCATAAACATTATTTAGATACACATTTGTGATATGGTGTGACTATTGTAAAGCCTATAGTCACATGATCGTGCTTCAATTAAGTGTGACTATACACATTAGGATTTAGCAAGCAAACACACACTAAATTTTAGACACACATATTAACTTACGTGACCATATGTATCGAATTCTCGTTACACTTAATCATATTTCTATGGTTTAGTGTGACCATATATGACATTTGGTCACACTCGTCAAGTGTGTGACATATATTTGTCACTATTAAATGCATATCGTGACTAACGCTTCAAACTTACTTTTCAGTTGTCATACATTTCAAACGCTATGTGGCTAAATATTCAGCAAAGAATAGCAGTCACATTTAAACAATGTGTGACAAACTTGACTATATAATTTAGCCACATACACAATTATCTCATGTGACCATATATCTATTTTGGTCACACTTTTCAATTGTGTGACATATATTTGTCACATATGTATATATATAGTGTGACTAATGTTTCGAGCTGATTTGTATCTGTCACACGTCCCGAATTAAAAGTGAATAAAATGTCAAAATATATTTACTAGTTACCCTCTGGTCACATATATACAAAAATGTGTGACATATATTTTATGAAATGGTCACACAAGTAGGATCAAGTGTGGCTGTTTATTTTATTCTGGTACATTTACACTACAATATTCACTGCTTTCAGCGGGGACATTTCCACGCATTCAGCGGGGACTTCTCCCTGCCAAACATTTTCGGCAGAGACATGTCCCCGCTGAAAGTCCGTCGGCCAAAGCCCTTCGCTGTAAACTTTCGGCGGCGACGGACAACACTTTTGGCAGTGACACATGGGATCCACACTACTAGCGTGGACAATTTTGGTCAGGTCAAACATGCCAGCGCGGCACTACTTTCGGCGGGGACATGTCCCCGCCAAAAGTGTTTTCCGTAGTTGTAATTAGCCCTTAATCCTAGATTTAAATAATAATTTACACACTTTCGGTGGCGACACGTCCCCGCTGAAAGTGGTTTACATAGTCAATGTGTCACCCTTTTGGCGGGGATACGTCCCCGCTAAAAGTTGTATCCACATATATTGCAGGAAACTTTTGGCGGGGACATGTCCCCGCTAAAAGTGACTGACCCATTTTGCAGCAAATTGCTGCAAAATGGGTAATTTCCAGATTTTTTCGGAATTTTTCCGGAAAAAATCTACATGATCACTACAAATTCACAACCTGTATATCATCTAATTACAACACCATAAGACACTCAAATCACAAATTCGTCAAACATATTATCATACATATCCAAATTTGTTAAAAATTAACCAAATCATGTGTTTGTATCCAAATTCGCAAAATATGGTTCAAAAACCGTTATGACATGATCACTACATAAGTTAGCTATCCGCTATACGCTACAAAACTATACGTGGGAACAATATAGCGGGAATCCTAACACATAAACTACATAAAGACATAATAATCCAAGTAAATCTCCATAAATTTGTCCATAACCCCAAAACAAATATAAACCGGCCCAAACAAACCATACGCTACTCCTGAGTTCCCCCACTCCCCCCACTAGCCCCACTCCCCTCCTCCTGGGTATCTTTAGACTCACCTGGTGAAGCCTTCTGGGATCCCGATGTCGTCGCCTGAGTCGCTAGCTCAGCGGGGAAACCCGGCTGTGTCTTAGCCCACCCCAACAACATATCAATCAGTGTCCTTTGCTAGGACATCTCATGGGTTTGCTTCTGGACTGTTTCGTGCAGGGAGGACGCGGAGGCTTGATCACGAGCTCGTGCGGCGCTGAGGGTCGTCTAACGACCACCGCCGGGTAAGACTGGACCTATGCCAGGAATATGACCTCGATGCTTGCCACCGATCACGTGGCGCATAATCTCGAGGTCAGACATGGTCGTCCCCCCAGAGGTGCTCTCCGTCCGCATCTGTATCTGTTGGGATCAAAGTTTATAATCCCAACACGTAAATAGAACGACATTATCGGGATTACATTTGTTATCCCATTTAGCCAAACCATAAGGACTTGTTATGTAATATTGCAATAGTTTAACTTGTGTTAGGCTTTATATACCCCTCCATACTTCCATGGAGGGGTGAGACTCTTAGTGTAACCTTTCATTTTACTTATCAATAAAACACTAGTTTTTCCCTTTACTCTTTACTCCCTCTCTCTAACCATGGAGTTCTTATTCTTTCATAATCCAAGACCTCCCGAATCACAATAATCAATCAAACCACGATCCTACAAGTGGCATCCGAGCCTTGGTTATTAGTTTTGGTTGATTTTTGTGACATTATCTTGTCAAAATCTATCATTTTTAAAACTGTTGTAACAAGTTGTTAACTTTTTTCACACATATTTTGGTTTCAGTAGTTTTATACATTCATAATGGTCAAACAGTCCAACTTTCACCAACAGTTTATCATATAATTATTGTGCCTTTTTATTAAAATATTACTGGTATATGTTAACTGGTACAATTTTATGGTCAAATGAAGGCAAAAAAGGGGTCATACATTTTTCTCAAAAAACTGGTCACAAAATATTGGTCTGAAAATATGGTAATATTGGTCTGAAAAAGCAGCCGGAAAATATGATCGGAATCTGGTCGGAAAAGGACGCCGGAACATGGTCAACGGGTCAAAACCCTCTTCCTACACGAAATCTTCAATTTTCTACGCATAACTTGGACAAGTTATGCGTAAGGCTCATCTAAGGCACAAAACCCTTTTCTTACGCGTAATTCTTACGCAAAAGAGATGGTTTACGCCAAAGATTATGCTTACGCATAAAGTTTACGCAAAAGATACGTTTACGCGTAAGATTTCTACTCAAAAGTTTTCTACGCGTAAGATTCTTACGCAAAAGATTTCATACAGGTTTACGCGTAAGATTTCTACGCAAAAGTTTTCTACAAATCTACGCATAAGGTTACGCGTAAACGGACCAAACAGATATAAGATGAAGCAGATGAGACCAGTTGACCATAAGAAAATACCAAAACTCATGTTGACCTCAGCCTTTTGCATCATCAGCCCACAAGTGTTAAATGAAAAAGAAATGATATCGGCAAGAAAAATAAAAGAAAAAGAAGATCCAATTCAACACCTATCATCACAGACAAATCCATTAACCATCCCTACACTTGTCGAGAACAATAGTCAACCACTAACCCATGACCAACACAATCCCATCTACAAACCTTCTGCTAGAATCAAACGCAAACATAAGTACAAGACCTCCGCTTCTCTTTTTGTGTGTTATATAAGTAAATCTGACTACGAAAGTCCTCATACACACGAAAGAAATCATCACAGATCTATTTCTTGTAATAATTTCCAAAAAACCTAATGAATGAGTTATAACATTTATGCTATACCCACTTCTTTGTTTCGATCTAAACTCAAATAACACCGTGCAACGAAAAAACCTACATGAAACCCTTCCAAGATCTTAAAGCCTTGTTCCACATAACAGATTGGTGGGTGGTTCGTGTAACAAACTGAAGGTAGTTTTGTTGCATTTGGACTTGGGTTGTCATAAAAGGAAGCAACAAACGAAAGTTTGTTTGTATGGTATTCGAATTATAACAAGATTAGTAGAATGGAATTTATTTTATTGATGATGAGATGTGATCTGCAAATGATGAGTTTGGTATGAGATTAGGGGAAACATGTGTTGGGGGCGGATAAAATGAGGCATATGTGTTTTAGGTTTAGGTAGGATTGTGTACTTATATCACTAGTACAAGTGTACTACAAATTGTGTAAATGGACTGGGTATTTCATTTTTCTGTATTGGGTTGTATTTTGGTTGGGCTGCGTTATTCAGTTCTTGGGCTGCAATGAGTTATCAATATGATGGGCTACTATGAATAAGATTGGTGGAATGGGCTTACGAAGTGAATCATCAAATTGTCATTATCCGAATTTTATTTTTGGATATGTAAATTTGATAATTTTTGTAAATGAATGGTATTTTGGTGATTACAATATTTTTACGGGGATACATTTTTGACAAGATCGGGAACCATTATCAAGATTCACTCAAATTGTCAAAAGGCTAGTTTTGGGCATTTAACCGCAAGATGTGACTACGGTGTTAATTCATTATTATTTATTTGAGGTTGAAGTGGAATTTCACGGGTGCGTGTACTTAGTATCTTGAAGATATCGGGGTTGGTTGGATGCATGATCCTTCGAGATCCTTGTTCAAACTTTTATCCGTACAAATGACCAAGACTTGAGTTGTCTAGTTATACCTGATGTAAGGAGTTACGTTGTTGTGCTCACAGTGTATAGCTATCACTTTAAAGGAGTTACGTTGTAGTGCTCAAGTGTCACCAAAAGATGTGGATAATTCGAGAGAAGTTCATATACAGTTAAGGATGGTTGGATGGGTATATGATTCTACCTTTATTGAAATTCTCAGTATTGGTTCTTAGTCAGACACTAGTGCAAGCTTAAGTCACAAGTTCGGGTTATTTTACTTCAGTCTCAAGTTCATCATATTGGGTTTTCTCCATCAGTAGTCACTACAAAAAGCCGTCAGAATGATAATGGGGTCGGTAATGAGTTAGTTGAGAGGAGTATAAAAGAGTAGAGTTGTTTATCAGTAGTTGATTCTTTCAGTTGAAGAAGAAAATGAAAGAACTCTCAAGCTGGGTCTCCTCCACAGCAAAATAGATGCATTCAATGCTGATCTACCTCGACCTCCAGTGTTCTCTCATACTACCGAAGCTGGCGGATCTAGCAGTATTCTTGAACCTACTACAGGAACTAATACTGACTTGGTCGCCTACGACAATCCTTCGGTATCTCCCACAGACATAAAAATGACTAATGCTTCAGCAACAGGAGAAGAGGAAGAGGAAGATCCCATGGATAGTGATGCTCCACAGTTGATGTCTATGGAAGAAATGGAGCTCAGAGAAAGGGCACAAGAAGAAGAATTAAGGAAAAAGCAAGAAGCTGAGGAGGCTAGGCTTGAGGAGCTTGCACAAGCCAAACTGGAAGAAACAATCCGTATGGAAGAAAGCAGGAAGGCTAAAGAGGCAGCCAAGCTGGCAGAAGAAAAGTTGAAAAGAGAAGAAGCAGCCAAGCTTGCAGAAGAATTAAGGCTTAAGGCCGAAGCTGACAAAGCAAAGAATGTTGAAGAACCCGAATCACAAAGAGGAGATGATAAGGACGTTACTACCAACATAGAATCTTCACAATCATCACCTCCTGCATCCGAATCAACCCACGACAAATCAATCAAGAAACCAACAAGCACCAAAGCCTCTGCTGCATCAAAGTTGCTAAAGTCAGCATTCAGAAGAGTTCATGAAAAGAAGAAAAGCAAGTTGGAAGATCGAGTTGAATCACTTGCAAGCCAAGTTGCAGAATTGACTAAGTTTAACACAAATGTCCAAGAACTGCAAGATAAAGTTGACACCTTCTTAGCTAAGGATGTGCAAGATAACCTGGAAGCCACATTAGCTGCTCAAGCGCATCAGTATATGGAACAACACTTAGTTGCTGAATTGAAAGATTTGCTGGCACCTATGAGAGAAGAACTCAACAAGTTTGCAGAACAAGCAGTCAAGAAAGTGATCCGATCTACCACGTTTACTCTTCGAGCTGACAAATCAACTGTTCCACTACCAGGGTTATCTATGGACGAATTAGAAACCCAGATCTTAGAAAAATTGGCTAGCAAGTTCACATTATCACCTGAAGAAGCTAAAATTCTGGAAGCTTTGAAAGCCAAAATGACTAAAGAGACTTGCAGCACTGAGGCTGACAAATTGAAACGTCCAAGAGATGATGAAGATCAGGATCCTAACTCTCAGGCAAAGAAACAAAAGCAAGCCGAAGGACCCTTATCTCAACCGAAAGCACCGGTCAACCCTCCAACAACAACAACATCTTCACAACAACCCAAGGCATCTGGTTCGGCTCCCAAAGCACATGATCACTTCAAATACACAGGTGGTGACAAGATTCCTCAGTCTGATGAAGTTCCAGAACCATCATCTAAGAAGAAGAAAGAAAGGAAACGAAAGCATCATCAGCACAAACCGGATACCTCATCAAAAGGCACAGAACCGAAGAAACCGAAAACCGTTCTCAAATGGTTAGACGAAGATGAAACTGCCGATTACTCCTGGTTTGACAAGATGATTAATTCGTAACCGCCACTTGCAGACAATCAAGAACCTCAAGATGGTCGAATAGTGGAATACGCTCAGTTCATTCAGCATAAGTTTCAGATGAAAGAGATGAACAAGAAAGAGCTACGAAGAATCAAGAATGATGCATTCAATCTTCTGAAAGATCGGTCTGCTAACTCCATCGAGCTTGAATACCATCTAGAAAATATTGCTCGAGCTATGTCAAGCAATATTGACTGGATCAATCCTGAATCTTACGTCGATCCGGTCACAAGGAAAACCGCACCATACATAACTGACTGGTCCAAACCACTACCGATGATTGGGAAGCCTAAGGAACCAAAGATCCCTTACAAGTTCTTCTTCAACAATGTCTTGGAATTTCTGCAGCTCGGCAGCAAGATTGAGAAGAAGTACGTCACATCACTTGCCTTTCTACCTACAGCTCGATACCTCAACAATGCCATCGAAGAAGAAGCCTCTGCCTTATTCATCGACAAAGTTGTTGACTACGACCGGAACGCACTCTACGGTATACATCATTGGCCAGAAAACCGGGCACAGTATTATCGAAGCAGCAGACTCAATCAGACAATGGGTGATGTAGCAAGTGATTTGAAGATAGTCTCGATTCAGTTCATCTCGACTGTCACTCACTTTGGGTACCCCTTCCTCAGCAAAATCACACTCAAAAGACTTGATGAAAAGGAGTATGATATTTCCGAGTCAGACTTTCCACGACTACTCCTCAACAACATTGAAGATTTGTACCTACTCAAAGTTCAACGAAAGCTTTGCAACTTGCCCAAAGAGATGCAGCTTGCCTTTATCCAAGCTTTCCTAATCTTCATTAGGCAGATAGTAATCAGAGAAAGAGTAGAAGATCTTCAACTGGGAGTGGAAAGTTATCAGAAGAAGCTGAATCTCACCAAACCAAACCTGTTTGACATCCCCGACCTTCAACATCTATCTCAATACACCTTGATCAGGCATCCAGCATTTGGGTTCACTTACCGCAGTGTCGACGGTCAAAACTGCTTCATGGCCTATGGAGAAATTCATAAGTTCTGTGATGAAACCCTGAAGTTCGTCAGAGATGGAATCAAAAGCAGAATTAATGACATAGCACTGGGGAAATCCAAAAGGTGGAACACCAAGGAGGCCAGAGACGCTCGCAGATTTAGTACAAGGATTAAGAACCGGTTGAAGCGCAGGGATCAGTTTCGGAGATTGGAAAGCTATGTTGGAGGCAGATCAGGATTTCCGGTGTTGACATTTCAGAGACCTGAATGGTAGCTATGTTGTAAGAATTTGATTTGATTTGTCAATATTTTACTTCATAATGGCTTGTGCATGCATTACAGTGCACAACCCGAACTTGTAAAGAAAGGACCCTGAGGTACGCATCAGTGCCTAAATCCTAATATAAGGAGCGAAGGCTTCTTGCTTTTTAGTAGAATTAATCAAATCTCTATGAATTTTCATAATTCTGCTCAAAAGGACAAGTATTTCACCTCAATGAGACCTAATCACTTGTTGAGGGGGAGCACTTGTCAAAACAAAATACTTTGTTCAAATCAAAAGTTCTTGGTGAATCTCCCCATAAGACTCAAAAAGGCATATTTTAATCCAAAAAGATTGTCAAAAACATCATTTTATATGCTATTTTTGAGGGGGAGAAAATGGAAAAGTGATTAAAATATAAGTAGTAAAAGCTAAAAGTTGTATCATGTGCGAGCTAGACTCAGAAATGACCCAGGAATTGATGAGACAATAAAAGTTAGTAATATCGAAAAGACTTATCCTCGACGGGTAATAACATCAAGTTAGTTACTAGACCTAGTTGTCACCTAAAAGCTGACAATGTATCTCTTTAACTAACCACGTAAGCGTGTCTCAAAAAGGATTAGTCTTAGTAGAAATGTACCATCTCGAGAAACTTTCTGTGGACTTGACCAGGTCGGGTAATAACTTCAAGCTAGTTTAACTAGTGATGTAAGCGTGTCTCGAATCGGTCTTGTTCACGGAAGGTGGATCAATTCAAAATGCTTGCTCCTCCCGCATGTGCAAATTTATTAAATACTTATGAGCACATGTGAAGGGGGAGCCCTTCAAAAGTGTACACAAAACTCTCAAAGTGTTAACTAAAATATTTGATTATCACAAACACTTTGAGAGATTTTCATATAAAGGTTTCATGGCTACTGTCGGAGTTATAAGGTGATTAAGATAGGAATATCCGTCCTATGATCCGCCAGAGCCGGAGGGATCTACCCAAGGACATCTCCCATAGTTAGAATTAGAAGTCCTTAGGTATGATACGAAAAAAGGAGAAAAGAATGAAAGGGAAAGAAGAAGTTGAAGAATTAAAAAGAAAAGTAAAGTAAAGGGTGAAAAGAAATAGCCCTCCATATGTTCAACCTTAGGGCAGACACCGGGTTCAATACGTATGCTACTGGTTGTTGCAAAAGACAACACCGGTATTGAAGATTAAGTCGTCATGGACCCAGTGACGCAATGCACTAAACCTTCTTAACCACTCAAGTTCTCTTAAAAGAGCTTGTTTCATTCTCACGGGGTACCAGTGTAATCTATCGACCTATCTCTTAGGGACGGTTGATATTGAAGCAGGAGACCCCTCCCTAGTCTCCGCATAGGAAACCTAAGTGTGCACTTATAGAGTCTAGAGCCTTGAGATACATCAAAGATCTCTTAGGAACACTTAGTATTTCTACAACTGGTGTTCTACATCAATGGACACCAGCTGTAAATTATCGAGTCCTTCGCAGATCTTAGCAATCTGCCGAGAACGTTTATGAGAGGATTACAAATGTATTTCTCAATGATTGAACGGAAACTCCTGCCAGGGTCAACATCAAACAGCCCTGACAGCAGGTCACTTCGGTAGCCCCACAAGGGTTACGCTTAGTGTTTGCGGTGGTTCCATAGCGGTCTACAGTCGTGGAGTGATCCCCAGCGACTCACCCAGTCATTGAGCTACTTAGTAGGTCTCGTAAGCTCCTTCGGGAGTATCTGATATGGGAACGGCCTGGATAAGGATTAGAGGGAGTCTTTACAATATGCTGTTGATAAACTCTAATTCCTTATCTGTAAGTACCGGTTGTTTTATTGCTAACTGTTTACTCGCAGGTACCTCACTTCCATGATGGCAGATTCCAACATGCTCATACATACATCTTGAAGCAAATGATAGCTCCCCCAAAGATCTTAGCACCACAAAGTTCAAAAGAAAGATTCCACGTGAATAATGAAGAATCCACAAAGTATAAAGACTTAAAGATCTCAGAATATGAAAAGGAACTTCGTGTACGTGAAAGTCAAAGTCCAAGATGTATGAGTATGTTGGAATGGCGGACAACCACCACAGACGCAGGAGTGACGAATGGCAGACTACTTCATAACACAATCACTACAGCATCACTAAAGAACAAAGACACAGAGCAAAGTACATTCATTATCATTCAACCATTTTGAAGATGTCTTAGAGTTTTACATGTCACAAGTCAACGACAAAGATGAAGACGTCAAGCAACCGTGATGACCGACCCTTAGGGGGAGATTGTTGGGATCATACTTTTGTATTTTAGTCAAGTCTCGGTCATTACCTTTTGTGATAGGTTGCTTAGTTATTTTATTCACTATGTTTATGATTACTAGGCTTAAGTAAGCTATTCCATGGGATTGAAATCCCACGTCTAAAAGAAAGGAGGGAGGAAGGGAGTGTTGCCCTACTCCTCCTCCTATATATATCATGCTTATGTAACTCTTACATTTGTTGGTTATTTGAATATCTTAGTGAAACTCTTGTTCTTACAATCTTCTCATTTCTTATAATCAACCATCTCTCATTCTCATCTATTTTCTTTCATTATCATACTTGTGTTTACATAAATGGTGACCTAACAGTATCATCTGGTTCTATTTTACAAAAAAACAGGCAAAGTAATATATAAGTCGTGATTTATTATATTTGCATTAATGTAGGTGAGTTTTATGGAAATAAATTATACTTACATATCTAGCCTCAGACAATGTAGACTCCCAGACACCGTCTCTCGTATGGTTGTGTCTGTACAGCGCGATCAAGTCTCTACCATCCACAGCATCGGTGGGTTCTCTCAGCTGTTTATAAATAAACTCAATAACGACTCACCAAACACTATATATATATATATATATATATATATATATATATATATATATATATATATATAAATGAAATGATTAAAAAGTGTCTTACGAAGTTATCGCGTATAACAGCTAACGAATGCGACCCATGAAGGCAGGCAGTCGGATTGGCGAGCCGGTTCTGCCTGTTGGTCTCCCCTCTCTTCAAATTATCCGGGTTCGACCAGTGTTTCACCTACGTATTATAAATAATAAAAAAATGTTATATAAATTAATTATTATTATTATTATTATTATTATTATTATTGTTATTATTATTATTATTATTATTAACAATAACAATAACAATGACAATAAAGTGCGGATCCAGAAATTTACATATTCTGCTCAATCCTCTTCCGACATATTCTTCGGGTGGTTTGCCTTGATCTCGTCCAGCTTCTCAACCCCACCTTGCTCAGTAAAATTCATATTTTTGTGCCGCCAGTTGTTGTCGTCGTATCGCTTTTGGAGATAAGCTTCGATACTCTTGACAATATCGTCTCCATCAGCATTGGCAAGGTGCTCGCCGAAATCAAAATAATGCTGCAATAAAATATAATTAAAATAAATATTTAAATTTAAATAAACAATTAAATTTAAATAAATAGCAAACTTAAAATAAACAAACACAATAATTAAAAAAATAAAAGATAAAAAAACTTACGTGTAGCTGGTCGTCGATGTGGGCCTTCGCGGTAGCAGGAACAGCTAACAAGGATTTGTAATGCATAGGAATTGATTGCCGTAACAATTCCTCGACCAAGTTGGAGAACCACTTCGCGTGCGTGCCGACATGCTCCCACATCCCTTTGTCGTTCTTCCGGAATCTGATCAATACCGAACGACCAGTCTCTTTCCTCTCATTGCGGAGCCGCGTGTTCTTTGTCGGACCACGCACCGACTTCCCGCCTTTCCCAATTTTGGCATTGGGCTTGGGAGGTCTGGATTTAGATCCTACAAGTAATCAAATTCAAGTGATGATGACATAAAATAACAAGTAATCAAGTTTAATTAAAATAATCTAGAAATTCTTACTCTGACAATCACTGCCTATCCTCGTCGGACCACGGGGTGGCTCATTGCCTCCATCGCCACCGTGGCTCCTAGCAACAGCATCTGCCATCTGTAAACGTACTAGTACAAGAAAATATAATTAGTGAAGAAACACATATACACATATACGCATATACACACACATTGAAATAAATAACAATTTATACAAAAAAATAATAATAATAAATAATTAAATAAATAAATAAACATATTTAACCACTCGATAACAATTTCATTCAAATAAGTGTCATTTAACAAAATACAATTTGAGATCAATCTCCCTCATCACTAAGATAAAAACCCTCATTATTAGTGTCAGCTTCATCTTCACGATCGACGTGGTCTTTACCATCAGATGCTAAATCATGAGGAACGTGGTCATCATAATCAATATTATCTTCGTCGTCGTCGACATATGTGATAATTGGTTGTGGTGTTTCGCTGGCTTAACATCTCTTTTTATGGTGTCATAATTCAACGTATCCAACTCAGCAGAGAGTGTGACATGTGATGATGTGTTGTCATGTACAACATCCTGATTGTCTTCAACCACGATGATATCCGGTTTCCAAATCTTTCGATGATAAGAATCTTGGATGGCCTTGACATTACCACGTTCACCCGGGAAATCAAGGTAAAAGACTTGTGTTGCTTGTGTTGCAAGAATGTATGGTTCACTTTCAAACGATACACGATCTGTCATCATTTGTGTAATGTTGTTTCTATAGGTACAACGTTTTATACGACCATTGTTATTAGTGTTGAACCATTTAACTTTGAACAACACAACCTTGAACGGAATATATTCAAGCTCGATAATTTCTTCAAGCTGACCATAATACATTCCTCCGCTAGGATTAGGAGTTGAAATTCCGCTGTTTTGGGTTGAATGACGTAAATCACGGTCGTGTACGATAAACTTCACACCGTTCACTATGCAAGAGTCGGCTGAGAATGCAGCACATGATGGTCCACAAGCCAAAGCGAACAACTCGGAAGTACAACTTGGGTTGCCCTTTACTTTCAATTCACGAATCTAAATAAAAAGTTAAGAATAGATATAGATGAGTAATAGTCGTTATTTTTACAGGGTTTTACATACAACAAGTCTACCTTGTTCCCAAACCAGTGAGCAAATCCTTCTTGTATGTCATTGCCAGGAAATTCCCTGTAAATGTTCATGATATTAGAATAAGTCGTCGAATAATAACTTACGTAAAACAAAATTTTGAAATAAAATGTGTACCTCTTGTACTCGTTCATGTACGGGTCGATTTCATGACTGTTGTGTAGTACATACCATACTACTTTCTGCATTGCCTCCGATTCAAGCCGAATTAATGATTGTTTACCATTTAGTTTACAAGCTGATCGAAACACTTGAAATTGACTTGTTGGTCTTGGACCGTCCTCATTCCGGTCAGGACGATTAAATCTCGTCTCAACACCCTGAAAATAATGCGAACAGAAAGTTAATGTTTCATCAGCAATATAACCCTCCGCTATTGATCCTTCAGGCTTAGCTTTATTTCTGACATAATTTTGGAGCTTTTTCATGTACCTTTCAAATGGATACGTCCACCTCATGTAAACAGGCCCGCCTTGAATAGCCTCTTCGGGTAGATGAATAACCAAGTGAATCATAATGTCAAAAAAAGCTGGAGGATAGATTTGCTCGAAACTGCACAAAATATTGATGAGCTGTTCTTTAGCTTTCAACATGTCATCCACCATCAAAGTTCGAGCACATATTTTTTTGAAGAATGAACAAAGCTCGATTATTGGTGTTGCGGTGGTTTGGTCCTTCAAGTAATTTTGAAGTCCAGCAGGATGTAACCACTGCATCATTATATGACAGTCATGAGCCTTCAAGCCTGTTATGTTGCTATCACTGTCTGTCACTTTATGCTTGAAGTTAGATCCGAACCCATCGGGTAGTTTAACACCTTTGATCAATTGGCAAAAAAATCATGATATTAGAATAAGTCGTCGAAATGAATACGCGAAATGAATTGGAACAAATGAATTTTGAAATAAAACGCGTACCTTTGATGAATTGACAAAAAAGTTTTCTTTCTTTGGTAGTGAAAGAGTACGTGGGATGAGGCTTAGATCACTTCCCGTTTCCTTTGTTGACGAGCCACAAAGCAACTCGAATTTTCAAATTCTGTAAGTCTTGTCTTGCCTTGTTGGTGTCTTTTGATTTGTCATTCATTAACAAAGTACCCAACACACTTTCACACACATTTTTTTCGATATGCATGACATCTAAATTGTGTTTTAGTGTAAGAAAAGACCAATATTGTAGCTCGTAGAAAATAGATACTTTGGTCCAATTCAATTCGCGATCATTATCGCGTTTTTTCTTCGCACCCCCAAAACTTGGATGTTTCCCCGAGATATGTATAGGCAATCTCCTAAGTTGTGTCAAGATGTCATCACTGGTAAATTTTTTAGGAGGTGGTCTATCTTCTACCGGAGTATAGAATGCCCTTCTGTTCTTTCGCCATCTATTGTTCGGTTTTAAGAATCTTCTGTGACTAACATAAGCGGTTTTGCTTAACACGCGAATAGCTGGAGTGTCTATATTACAAGTCGGACATGCCCTGTAACCTTGCCCACTCCACCCAGACAAACTACTTCAAGCGGGAAAGTCATTAATAGTCCATAAAAGCGCTGCTTTCATACAGAATTCAGTGCCTGTAACAGCATCCGTAGTCATGACCCCATCTTTCCATAAAGTCTTAAGATCTTCAATCAAAGGCCTCAAGTAAATATCTATGTCCTTCCCGGGTGATTTAGGGCCCGGAATTAACAACGTCAACATAAGTGAAGTCTCTCTCATACATATCCAGGGAGGCATATTGTATGTTGTTAATATTACCGGCCACATACTGTAAGACTGACTAAGGTTGCCATACGGATTGAAACCATCAGCAGCCAACCCAAATCGCACTTTTCTTTTTTCATAAGCAAATTCTTTCTTATACTTGATATCAAATTTCTTCCATGCTTCACCATCAACTGGTGTTGCATCTTACTGTTCTCCGTAGACTGCCCAGAAGCATGCCAAGTCATATGTTTTGCAGTGTGTTTAGACTTGTACAAATGTTGTAGTCTAGGAATGATAGGAAAGTAACGCAACACCTTGTTAGGAACTTTCTTCCCCAGTGTGTTCTTGTCTTTCCATCTACTAGCATCGCAGATGGCACAATTCTGCAAATCTTTGTTACCCACCTCCCCCCCCCCCCCCCCGATATAAAAAACAATCATTTACACAAGCATGTATGGATTCGTATCCTAACCCGATCGTTTTATATGTCTTCTTTATTTCATAGTATGACGGTGGGATTTTGTGTCCTAGAACGGGCGGGAAGCATTCACGTAGAAATTTTAGTGTTTCATTAAACGTGGTGTCACTCATTTTACCTTTGACCTTAATGTTCATAAACTTTGCCATAAAGTCCAATGAAGACATCCATGTACAGTCCGGGTATAGTGGGTCGTTAGCAGTGGCAAGCAACGCTTCAAACTCGTTACGTTGAGGAAGTGTTGTTGCTTGAGTTGGCTCGTTACTTGTCTCGCCAATATTTTCTTGAGTTGGCTCATTCGGACATATATCATGAAGGAAATCAGCCATGTAACTCATCCCGGGATGATTTGTGTTGGGTACCAATGTTTGGGTATCCGGTTCACCGTGATTATACCATTTCGTATAATTTTGGTCCCAACCATTTGAGTGTATGTGATCAAACAAATCTTCGTACTTTATCCAACCATTGTTATAAAAACTAGCACATGGACAATGTACATTCCCATCAATATTCACAAAGTCCTTGGCATACGCGCAAAAAGCTTTAAGACCTTTTAAAAAATCAAGGCTAGCACGAGATAATGAGACCCAACTCTTATCAATTGGCATAACTGCGTTTTAATGATGCAACAAATAATTATATAGAATTAAACATGTTCACGAGTGGTGCATTTTAATGATGCAACAAATAATGACATAGGTTTAAGTTGAAAAGCCGTAAACACATATATAAAGGTGGAATTATGAGTTGTGCGTTTTGTTCACCTAATCCAACTATGGAAGACAATCCTAACCCACTATTTGAATGTTTCGTCCCATATATGAATGCGTATAACTGAATTTACTATTTGGGAAAATTTCGGCAGCATTTCCCCTCAACTCCCCAAATATGTGCATTAAAGACATATTCGTAGGAGTAAAGGGGAAACACTGTCGAAATTTTCACAAATAGTAAATCAATTATACGCATTCATATCCTAAATGAGACAAAACATTTAAAAAGCAGTCCCAAACAGGGGACTTTCCGAAATTAATTTCTAATAAATTAATTTCGGACGGGTTTTCTATGGGATGATTAACTTCGGACGGGGACTTTCCGAAATTAATCACTAAAGTCCTAAAAACATTTACAATATATGAGACGATCAAATACCATATAATACTAACATATTCACATTGTCAATTTCGGCTTATATATCATAAGACTCAATTTTCCGGCTTATTTGGAGACTAGTGAGCTTATATAAGTTTATTATATCATAATATACTTATATCAGCCCACAAGTCTCCGAATAAGCCAGAAAATTGAAGCTTATGAAATATAAGCCGATATATAATAAGCTCATAAGCCCACGTATAAGCTTAACCAAACACCCTCAAAAAGCACTTTTAGTTAATCATTTAATCATCATTATTAAGACATACTCCGTAGTAAACGTATATAAGCTCATAATTATCAAACTAAGCTGAAAATCGCACGTACTGATTTTGGTCTTTGCTCTCGGCTAGCTGGTCTTGACAGAAGGCTAGTCTCGGCTCTCGGGTAGTCTCGGCTCTCGGGTAGTCTCGGCTCTCAGCTGGTCTCGACATGAAAAAAAAAATCAACAAATGAAAACCAAAAAAACATCTTATATTTCATAAGCTGCTTATGGGGGTGTTTGTTTAATTTTTGGGTTTTCGGCGTATGTTTCATAAGCTCACTTTTTGTGTCTTAATTTGAAACTTTTCAGCTTATATAAGCTTATAAGCTGATATAAGTCAAAAAGTTACAAAATAAGCCACAAAAAAGTGAGCTTATGAAACATAAGCCGAAAACCAAATAAGCCATAAGCCGATGTTTGTTTCGACTTATATAGCGGGGCTTATGGCTTATCTTGTTTTTAACTTATGTTTCATAAGCTTACTTTTTATGGCTTATTTTGAGATTTTCAGGCTTATATAAGCTTATCATGTCATGATAAGTTTATATAATCTCACAAGTTAAAAAAAAAAAAAAAAAAGCCACAAAAAGGGAGCTTATGAAACATAGCCGAAAGCCAAATAAGTCATAAGCCGGTTATATAAGCAGCTTTACAAACACCCCCTGTTGGGGCTACGCCACGCAAAAACAAACACCCTTTTGCAGCCATGGTTTTCACCCCTGTATATAAGCCTAAACAAACACCCCTTTTGTCGACATCAGGACTTAGCAAGTCCCCGCGACACTACTTGTGTCGTGGTACACATCACGAGCACACCCCATGGTGTGTCGTGTTCCAAACCATAAGCCCGCTATATAAGCCTAAACAAGCACCCCTGTATATAAGCCTAAACAAACACCATAACTTATTGTGGTTGCGGCTGGACTCGGCTGTGTCAGCTGTGGTTCACAGTTGGACTCGGCTGTGGTCTCGGCTCTCAGATGCTCTCGGTTCTGCACCCAAAAAAATGCACAATTACAATTCCAAACACCCCTTAGGGTAAAAATGCAATCTCAAACTTTTGGCGGCGACATGTCCCCGGTAGAAACATAAACACAAAAAAAAAAAAAATAAAATAAAATAAAATAAAATAATAATAATAATATATAATAAACCTGTGGTCTCAGCTTCAGGACTTGGCTTCGGGTCTCGGCTACGGGTCTTGGCTTCGGTTCTCAGCAGCAACTGTAACAAAAAAAATAACAAAAAAAAATCTATAAAATAAGAAATTAACATATTGCAAAGCTTATACAAAAAAATTAACATATGAAATTAACACATATGAAAAAATTAACAAAAAATTAACATATGAAATTAACACATATGAAATTTGAGGGTTTGGGTTCGGTTCTCACCTGGGTTTTGTAAACGAGGAGATGAGAAAAAGAAAGAATTAAACGAGGAGAGGGGTGGAGGAGATACATCGTGCACAGTGGTGCGAGTGTGGTGGTGGAGATGGTGGTTCTTGTGGTGGGGATGGTGGTGTAGTGGTAGGGATGGTGGTGTAGTGGTAGAGATGGTGTTAGTGGTGTGTTTGCACCATATCTGTTAATAATTCAAGTAATAGTGGGATTTACTTTCAGCGGGGACTTGGTTGTCTTGTCTTTTTGTACACACTTTTGGCGGGGACATGTCCCCGCTAAAAGTTTTTACACTTCGCTAAAAACATTGGCGGGATAAAGTAAATGCTTAGAGAGAAAAACGAAATTATTGGTGACACATTTTAGTGGGGACATGTCCGCGCCGAAAGTGTACACCATTTTAATTAACTTAAATCAATATTAATTAAACCATTTAAATTTAATTATTTATAATTAATTTAAATCATTTATGATTTATTTAAATCATTTAAAATTATATATGAATCATTAATAATTAAATTTTTTTATGATTTATTTATAATTATATTTAAATCATTTAAAATTATTTTTAATTCATTTTAATTAAGTTAAATCATTTATAATTAATTTAAATCATTTAAAATAGTTTTTAATTCATTTTTATTATGTTAAATCATTTATAATTAATTTAAACCATTTAAAATTATTTTTAAATCATTTTAATTAAGTTAAATCAATTATACACGAGATGTTAAACGAACGAGTCGAGATGCTATGGTTATACACGAGATGTTAAATGAATGAGTCGAGATGATGTGGTATTACACGAGATGTTAAACGAACGAGTCTAGATGATGTGGTATTACACGAGATGTTAAATGAACGAGTCGAGATGCTATGGTTATACACGAGATGTTAAACGAACGAGTCGAGATGATGTTGTATTACACGGGATGTTAAGCGAACGAGTCGAGATGATGTGGTATTACACGAGATGTTAAACGAATGAGTTGAGATGCTATTGTTATACACGAGATGTTAAACGAACGAGTCGAGATGATGTGGTATTACACGACATGTTAAACGAACGAGTCGAGATGCTATTGTTATACACGAGATGTTAAACGAACGAGTCGAGATGATGTGGTATTACACGAGATGTGAAACGAACGACTCGAGATGATGTGGTATTACACGAGATGTTAAACGAACGAGTCAAGATGCTATGGTTATACACGAGATGTTAAACGAACGAGTCGAGATGATGTGGTATTACACGAGATGTTAAGCGAACGAGTCGAGATGATGTGGTATTACACGAGATGTTCAACGAACGAGTCGAGATGCTATGGTTATACACGAGATGTTAAATGAACGAGTCGAGATGATGTGGTATTACAGGAGATGTTAAGCGAACGAGTCGAGATGATGTGGTATTACACGTGATGTTAAATGAACGAGTCGAGATGCTATTATTATACACGAGATGTTAAACGAACGAGTCGAGATGATGTGGTATTACACGAGATATTAAACAAACGAGTCGAGATGATGTGGTATTACACGAGATAATAAACGAACGAGTCGAGATGATGTGGTATTACACGAGATGTTAAACGAACGAGTCGAGATGCTATTGTTATACACGAGAGGTTAAACGAAGAGTCGAGATGATGTGGTATTACACGAGATGTTAAACGAACGACTCGAGATGATGTGGTATTACACGAGATGTTAAACGAACGAGTCGAGATGCTATGGTTATACACGAGATGTTCAAAGAACGAGTCGAGATGATGTGGTATTACACGAGATGTTAAGCGAACGAGTAGAGATGATGTGGTATTACACGAGATGTTAAACGAACGAGTCGAGATGCTATTATTATACACGAGATGTTAAACGAACGAGTCGAGATGATATGGTATTACACGAGATATTAAACAAACGAGTCGAGATGATGTGGTATTACACAAGATAATAAACGAATGAGTCGAGATGATGTGGTATTACACGAGATGTTAAACGAACGAGTCGAGATGATATGGTTATACACGAGATGTTAAACCAAAATTTTCCCACCTAACAACTTATCCTCACAATATAAACTCACACACACTCATCTAACCCATATTATCTCACACACACACACTCATCTCACTATATATATCTCTCTCTCTAGCAGTTTTCGTTTTCCGGCGACACCAGCAGTTTCCGGCCGCCGGAATCTTTTTCTGGCCACCACCTTTTATCAACTCAACTTGTAGATTGGGCCACCCCGATCACGATTCTACCACACACAACTACAAACATACACTGTCAACCAGATGCAGCGATATAATCCTTTTATGTGTACTTGTGGAGCAGGAAATATAAAAAAAAAGAACATCACATCAAAAAGATACATTTGGATGGGAGTATTAAGCATGTCCTCTTTCGAAGCCAAGAGAGAAAGGTCATGGATGTGGTTATTTTATGTGGAAGAGCGAATTTGATGAACAATTACAAGTAATTTATTCTGCTTCAACATCTCACGGTTCTGGGTGCACAAACTACCATGAAAAAGATCTTAGGATAAATATGCTGGAGGCACAAAAACAGGTGCTAGAGACAAAAGTCAGGTTGCTTGAGGCAAGACTTAAAATGGCAACGAATCCCGACAACAATGACCACGCATGTCAATCGGATGCAATACTCCGTAACCTGTTAGGTGACATGGAAAATCTTCGTATGTAATGTTGTTGTTGTTGATGTTGCTGTTGTTGTTGTTGTTTCTTGTTTCTTGTGTTATTGTTGTTGTTTGTTGTTTGTTGTGTTATTGTTGTTGTTGTTGTTTAATAAAATGTTGTTGTTGTGAAAACTGATGTCCACACACGATTAGATACACTCAAAACTGCTTGATCACTCGAAATCGTAAATTTCTATCCAAACACTCAAGATTGTAATTATTAATCTAACAAAACATCCATAGTAAGAAACTAAGCAGTTTATAAAGCAATCCCAAACACCACACGCTTAGCTTCAAACATGAAGTCAAACATTTTATTCAAACTACACAAGAGTTGTAAACCAGATACATTTTCATACAGACTCAAACTAAACAACTTGACAAGCAAACGAACCAGATCAAACGAAATAAACTCGACAATCAAACGAAACAACTCAAACTAAACAACTCGACAACCAAACAAAACAACTCAAACTAAACAACTCGACAACCAAATGAAACAACCCGTTTACTTTTTTTTGCGGCTACCTCCCACTTTGCTTGAACTCGCACCACCTCTTCCTTTCCTTGCTCTCATTTCCTTGAGATATGCAAACGTAGCTTCAAGACTTGTTATTCTATTTTCCAGATTATCAACAGCAGCAGCTTCATCAAACGTGCTTTTAGCTTCATCCTCACCTCCAACAGCAGCAGCTTGAGCTTCACTAGCACGTTGAGCTTCAGCAGCATCTAGCTCTTCCAAATACTCTCTATAGTATGACTTTTTCCTCAACCATACCAGAATCCGGTCTCTTTGCCAAGGTGTACAGTTCGCATACGAACCATATTCATAAAAAATTTCCACGCCCCAATGATTTATAATTTCATTATACAGGAGCTCGTGTGATAAAGCCTTTGCCCACTCCTGTTCCAGCATTAAACCATCCATTGTTATGTGTGTTTTGTATTTTTTTGCCGAATTTATGATAGTTACTATATGTTATGTGTATGATATAATATATATTGCAGTTTGGGGGGAAATTTGGCGCCTAAACTTTTGGCGGGGACATGTCCACGCCAAAAGGTTGCATGTAACTTATGGAACAACTTTTTAGTGGGGACATGTCCGCTAAAAGTGTGGCGGAAAAAATACGCGGGTATAATTAAGTGTAACTATTTTGGTCAAAGTTACAAAATACTACAAATACTTTCGGCGGGGACATGTCCCCGCTGAAAAGCGAGCGTTGAAAATCTTGTGAACGGTTAGCGAGATCGTGTGCCAGCTCAACACGGTTTTTGTCGTTTAGCGACTTTCAACGGGGACATGCCCGTCGCCGCCGAAAGTCTCCTCGCCCGTCCTACAATTTGTTGTAGTGTTAGTCACCTAACAATGTTCCTGTGTGACCGTTCAAAATCGACCATGTGTGACGAAAGGCAGTTTTTGTACCAGTGGTTTCAAAGCAAGTAAGAGAAACCGTTGTATTTCAAAGCAAGTAAGAACCGATCATACGATCACAAGTAAGCAAGTAAGAAAGCAAGAAGGATGACAACTCTGCAACAAAACCAAAAGTCATGGACAAATCAAGATCTGAAGAAAGTATAAACAAGAAGGCATCAAGGAACAAGAAAGATTGAACAAGGAGAAGCAAGGAACTATCTGTTTTTGTCATTAGGGAGGAATATGTTGGAAATATAATGACAAAACAATAGTTAAAATTAGAAGATTAGTGTTATAAATTGTAATTACAATAGTTTAGTTTGTATTATGTAAAGTCTGTAAACCCATAGTATTGGGCTAGGTCTTTAATAATGGTATAAACTGTTATTTAGAATAGGTATGTCGTTTGCTTTTATTGAAACGTTGCATCCATTATTGTTCTAAGCATGATGGCAGTGATTCATGTAGTATAAATAGATAGGATTCTGTAATCAACAACCAACCTTTTTCAGTTTTATATATCAGATTTGTTAAAGGGTTCAACCCATCTTCTTTATTTCTATATTGTTAATTCTTGAATGATTATTGATACAAACATGTAGTTTGTTTGAGATATATTCGATCCTGGAGATGCAAGACCCGTGCAACACATGGGTCTAACCAAAACCGTGTGGTTAGACAATTCCCAATTTTAGGTTTAAATATGGATGGAAAAGTTATTTCGTATCATGATCCCGACTTGTAAAAAGAAAGAAGAACCCATTTGAAGAATGTTTTTGGTTTGTTACTAACGGTAATAGCTTTCTAGGTGTTCTGATGCTTACCTTGGTTGGTTAAATTTCAATTTAGATGCAAATCTTTCTAATGAATTGGTATGTTGTACGTTTCCTTTTATAGAACTAGTGGTATTGTATTTATTTTCTTCATCTATTTAGGCTAAAACTGTTAAAACTGAATCAATGGTTACTTATTTACAAAATCTAGAATTGCGTAGGTATTTTCGGAAGCAATGCATAGCTACCTCTTCCCATGATTTTACCTTTAATCGGAAATCTCCATTATCTAGAAGTTAGCAAATTTAGGAGAGGGTAAATTCTTTAATTGGTGCAGTGACTTACAAAGTACCCATTTTCTCTACCCAAAATCTTGCATAGATTTTCTGTAAATTTTATCATTTTCATAAACAAGATACAAAAAATCTACAAACTGCAAAAAATGGATGAAGAATGCCTAGTTAACGTGAACCCAGCCTTCTCAATGACCGCACAGGCCTCATCCATTTTGGTTCTCTCACACGTTTTTCAGATTATCCTTAAGCCCTTGGGACAACATGCCCCTGTTGCTCAGATCCTCGTAAGTATGTCACATCTTTCCACCCAAATTCTTCAACCAGCTATGAGTTTTTTTTTTTTTTTTTTTTTTGCCCTGTTTTGTTTGATGTTCTAGATAGGCCATCCTGGTGTTTTTAAGGTTGACGCAGATTGAAAATATAAATAGAGTACATAAAAAGATTCTGTGAGACAAATTGATACCATCTTACGGTATATATGTTAAGGTTAATTGTAATGCAAGCCATAAGGGTTCTATATTGGACAAAAACTATAATATACAATATGCGCTTTAGTTAACCAAAAATAATTGCATAGGTAAGCGTTCGTGAAAAATAAGAATGAGCGAATTAATTTCATCTTCGGTGATATTGAAGGCCTAGGTGAAGGAATTCGGACTAACTGCTGGGCGTGTGATGGCCGGCCTCCTAAATAATATGTTTGGGAATAATGGGTCTTTGAATTTCAACTGACAATCACCTTCTTTCCTACTCGTATAACATGCTCCCATGAAATCATGAAGATGTCCTGTACCTCCTTAAACTAATCTGCTTTAAAAGTTTAATTTAGGAATTTCCATCTCTGAACCTGTCATTGACAATGCATTTCTGTTTCATATGTGATGGAAAGGTCGGAAACCATGGTTACCCAAAAAAAATAATAAATCCAGCTTATACAATTCTTTATTGCTGTTTAAAAATATATGTGCTGGAAAAAGATGTTTCCTGTCAAACTACAAACTTTTTTTTTTTTTTTTTTTTTTTTTTTTTTTAAATTAATGAAACACTAGCAGAATTGTCGTAGTTTCTTTTCTCATGGGATGGAAACTTTGATTTCATTATGACCAGTAATTATGAATTTTTGGATCCAATGGAAGTCGTGTGACTTAGCTGCATTGTATCTAAAGTGACGCTGGTGAGATTTCTGTGTTGTGGTACCATCACGTAAGGATTGTATTACTTAATTGGATGGTTTCATGTGTACCAAATAATTTTAAAATTGATCCCAGCATGTTTTGAAATTAATAAATGCATGACTCATCTAGTTAGTATTTGGATTTTTGTGTAATATTACTCTTCATTTAAGTCATTCTATATTCTTTAGGCAGGGTTCCTCCTTGGTCCATCCTGCTTATCAAGATTTCCATGGATACGCAGCTTCTTTTTCGAGAATTCTGTTGTTGATTTTTATGCAAGTTTAGCATTGTACAGTCGAATTGGTATCATGTTTCTTATAGGCCTTCAGATGGATGCATCTTATATAATGCATCACTTGTGTACAACAAGCGTCATCGCTTTTAGTGGTTGTTTGATGTGTACAGCCTTTGCAACAGCTATCACCTATTTTGTCTATGAGGAAACTGGATCTCAGGGTTCGCGAGTCATGTTGGCCTTAGTCCTTACTGTGGTATTAGCAAATACAGCTTCTCCCATTGTGTTTCGATTGGTAGCAGATTTGAAATTTACAACCACTGATCTTGGACGTGTGGCCATAAGTTGTTCCGTCATTGGTGACATGTATGCATTGTTTATCTTAATTATAATCGTGGGGGAAAGACACAAAGCCACATTTTTAAGATGGGTACTGAAGGGTTCATGTTCCCTTATGCTTCTTGTGGGGGTTGTTATGTTAACCAAGCACTTAGCTAATTGGCTTAATCACCAAAACAGAAACCGAAAGTACCTTAGAGTTTTGGATATAATGTTGATATTTTCCATACTTATATCTCTTGCCATGATTCTAGAAACTATGGGGTTTAGCAGTATATTAGCTTGTTTCATTATGGGCTTGTTGTTTCCAAGGCGAGGAAAATCAGCTCGGACTGTGTTGACTATTGTGACATATATGGTTCACAACTTTATATTCCCTATCTACTTCGGCTTGACTGGCTTCAGAGCTGATATTTCATATCTCAACAATTTAAAAAACATTGGCATTGTTGTGCTGGTAGTCTTGTTGAGCATTGGTGGGAAGATCATTGGCACGCTTGTGGCTTGTCGTTACTTAAAGAAACCACTAAACGAGGGTGTCCTCCTAGCTTTCCTTTTCAACATGAAGGGGCATGTAGATCTTCTCGCATTAACAACAGCTATGCTCAACAATGTAAGTGTGTTATATATAGATGGAGTTGATGATATTTTACTAAGTGAAATTTGACACTTTGACCCATGGTATCAATTGATCTCTGAAAGACTAGAATCTTTTGGTTTGTGAATTCAAAATCTTGAAAACATTGTTTTATTGGTTGAGATGGGGTATTAATTAAGTATACCTAAGGTTTTCCCCGGTCCCAAATAGGTGGGAAAAAGAGAGAAATTAAATGAATATATACAAGCTTATTTGACACTTTTTATAGTTTTTTTTAGCGATATATATATATATATATATATATATATATATATATATATATATATATATATATATATATATATATATATATATATATTTCTAGATGTGTGTAGCATATTTTTGAATTTCACCTTTTTGGTGTGTCGTGTGACCAGTCAAATAGGATTGTGTACATTGAACGGTAAAATGGTCAAATAAATTCATTTATGAATTTCACATGATACAACAAAAAGACCGAATTCAAAAGTATGCTACATACATAAAGAAAAAAACTAATCTACATTTGGTACAATTAGCACAACTCTTAATTATCATTCCATGGGAACACACAGTGTTGACACATTTTGGATTCTTTGGATTTGATTTTTTAATTCATAATCAGTACATTTATGTACTTATATTTTTTAATTCTAGAATCCAGCAGCTGAAACTCACTGATTGCAGATAAATTACAAATGAATCTGATAAGAGAACGGCTCATGAATGGAATCATACCAGACTCCTATATTTCTTACAGAGGCTACCTATCCAATTAAATGAAACTGCTTGAGCCATATTGAAAAAACAAGGACCACATCGCAATATTCCTATTTTAAGGGTTCATCCTGGTGGAGGACAATTTAGTCTGTACACCATGATGCTTTATAGTGGGGAATATTAATTCTGTTAGGATACTAAATCGATCAAGTCCTGAAATTATTTTGGCGTTTTAGTTTATTTCGGTTTTCTGCAATCTATAAATTTTAGTTCTAACAGTATACGTTATTGACTTATAGAAAAATATTGATGTTTTTGTCTATTGCAGGCGATTACAAGTTTGCTGCTCTATAATTTGATGCTTATTGCTATCGTCATTAGTTCTTTAGTCTCATCTATACTAGTCAGCTTTTTGGTGAAACGAGAAGGTGAAGCCATCGGTATGAAGCACATTCCATTGGAATTTCATAGTCCTAAGAAAGAGCTAATACTAATGACTTGTGTGCATAGTCCCAAACTTGTCACTGCTATGATTGGGATCATTGAATCACTCAGAGGATCAGAAAATGTGCCATTTTCCCCTTACTTAATTCATTTGGTTGAGCTTCCTGAGAAAGCAAAGGATAATTCGGATGATTATTATCTAGAAGAGGAAGTTAGTGATGAAGACGACTATGGTGTGCATGATGGGGTGGAAATAAGCGAGACTGTTGACATTTTCACCATAGAGACAAAAATGATAATTAATCAAGTTAAAACTGTATCTCCTTTTTTGAGAATGTTTCAAGATGTTTGTGACTTTGCAGATGATGTACGTGCGTCGATCATAGTACTTCCTTTCCACAAACATCTAAGGATAGATGGAAAACTGGAAAATGATGATAGTTTAAGGATAACAAATCAGAAAATCTTGCGCCATGCTCCATGCTCAGTGGCTGTACTTATAGACCGTAGGCATACTTCCAGTGCTTCACATGTTTCTGGCTCTGAATCTTTGCAACAAGTTGCAACTTTATTCTTTGGAGGGCCTGATGATCGGGAGGCATTAGGCCTTAGTAAACGTCTAAGTACACATCATCATATGAACCTGACAATTATTAGGTTTCTTCCAACATCACGAAAAGAAGTGAACTTGGGAATTGACATTTCCCGCAAGGCAGGTGAAGTTCCGGTGGCTGCACTAAATATCGAATCAGAAGTTGATGGAGCAGACAGTAGTGCCTTAAAAAGCTTCCATGAAAGGTATATCTAAATATCTTACATCTTAGATATACATTCCGTTTTTACTAAAAGGTGCTTATATAATTATATAAAGAAGAAAAGCTAGCAACAATTGTCACTAAGGGAGCATCTACCTAACATGTGGTAGAATCACCCAAACTTCAATACATATTGGCTAAATAAATATTGATATTTACTAATTCTTAAAAACTAAAAGATCTTATATATTCAATTTTCATGTTTTTTTAATTTCAGTTATGTGACATCGGGAACAGCAGGATATACAGAGAAGTTTGTCGACAACGGGGCACAGACTGCAATGATATTGAGAGACATTGCCGAGAAGTACTCAATGTTCATAGTAGGGAAAGGTGGTGGAAGAGCCGATTCCGCTCTCACTACTGGAATGAGTGACTGGGAAGAGTGTCCCGAGCTTGGTATTGTAGCAGATTTCTTGGCTTCTTCTGAATTTAATAATAGTGGTTCAGTTTTAGTTATTCAGCAACATGTACCTTCACAAAGTGACCCTGAAGATATTTAGGTGTAAGACTTAACAAATCGGTAGAAAATCTCTTCCATGGAACAGATAACAAAGATTCCAGCGACCTTCATTGAAATATGGAAACGGTGTAAGCATAGAAAAATGCATTAACCTGGAAATCTATTGTAAGTTATGTTTTAGCCAGTGTCTTGGGCATATTGAAGGGCTAGAAAATGGAGATTCCGGTGTAGACATTTTCTAGATTATCAATCATGTATATTTAGTTGTTCATAGCACCCAAAAGAACTTTTACTAGTGCAGTTGATGTATGAGGATATTTTACCTTTGTGCGTTTCCCCTGCTTCATGAAACTTGGTTAAAAACAGATTCTGGGCACGCAAAAATTTCACTCGATAAGTGATGTATTTGATACACTGGAATTGCGTGTAATTATATATATATATATATATATATATATATATATATATATATATATATATATATATATATATATATATATAGGGTAGGGTTCTTTTCAGAACCAAATAAATTGCGAGAACTGCGAGAAGCAGCATCAACCAATCAAATTTTTTTGAATATTTGTTTTTCTTTTTTAATTTAAAAGGGTACAATAGTAAAATTACATTTTTATATTTTTCTTATTTTTTTTATTTTAATTAAAAACGTTTTTTTAAATCCTAATTTTAAGGATTTTTTTAATAATTTTTCAGCATATATGATTTCAAGGTGCACATGTGTTTTTTTCATAATGTAATGTTCAATAGCTTAAACCCCTTAATTTTTTGAATAGCTTTTTTCAACATTTATGTTTTCTAAAAGTAAGGTGCGTACGTGTTTCAATAAGGAAGATAATTGCACATATGTTTTATCCTACAATTCTTTAATATTCAAAAACTTAAAATCAAAAACATAAACATTATACAAATGTCTAAAAAAATGGAAGTACAATATATCGATTATAAATGTGCGCACTAATAATAATTAACGCAATAAGAGACTCTCGTGATCTTTGTATGTACATGTATTCGCATTCGTCAATGTGCACATGTGTCTTTACATCTTTCTCACAATCAAATTATCTTTAGAGGGTATATGTTTGCTGAAAACACGTGTGCACTTCTTATATTGGTCATTATCCTATCTTTATCAAACATATACAATACCTGAAAACACAAAAAAAACTGTTATCTATATCGTAAACAACTAGCAAACATACATGAAAAATCTAAAACTATATATATATATATATATATATATATATATATATATATATATATATATATATATATATATATATATATATATATATATATATATATATATATATATGGTAGGGTTCTTTTCAGAACCAAATAAATTGCGAGAACTGCGAGAACCAGCATCAACCAATCAAATTTTTTTGAATATTTGTTTTTCTTTTTTAATTTAAAAGGGTACAATAGTAAAATTACATTTTTATATTTTTTTTATTTTTTTATTTTAATTAAAAACGTTTTTTCTAATTCCTAATTTTAAGGATTTTTTTAATAATTTTTCAGCATATATGATTTCAAGGTGCACATGTGTTTTTTTTCGTAATGTAATGTTCAATAGCTTAAACCCCTTAATTTTTTGAATAGCTTTTTTCAACATTTATGTTTTCTAAAAGTAAGGTGCGTACGTGTTTCAATTAGGAAGATAATTGCACATATGTTTTAGCAAGATAATTGCACATATGTTTTAGCCTACAATTCTTTAATATGCAAAAACTTAAAATCAAAAACATAAACATTATACAAATGTCTAAAAAAAATGGAAGTACAATATATCGATTATAAATGTGCGCACTAATAATAATTAACGCAATAAGAGACTCTCGCGATCTTTGTATGTACATGTATTCGCATTCGTCAATGTGCACATGTGTCTTTACATCTTTCTCACAATCAAATTATCTTTAGAAGGTATATGTTTGCTGAAAACACGTGTGCACTTCTTATTATTGGTCATTATCCTATCTTTATCAAACATATTCAATACCTGAAAACACAAAAAAAAACTGTTATCTATATCGTAAACAACTAGCAAACATATATGAAAAATCTAAGACTATATATATATATATATATATATATATATATATATATATATATATATATATATATATATATATATATAGGGTTGGGTTCTTTTCAGAACCAAATAAATTGCGAGAACTGCGAGAACCAGCATCAACCAATCAAATTTTTTTGAATATTTGTTTTTCTTTTATAATTTAAAAGGGTACAATAGTAAAATTACATTTATATATTTTTCTTATTTTTTTATTTTAATTAAAAACGTTTTTTTTAATTCCCAATTTTAAGGATTTTTTTAATAATTTTTCAGCATATACAATTTCAAGGTGCACATGTGTTTTTTTCGTAATGTAATGTTCAATAACTTAAACCCCTTAATTTTTTGAATAGCTTTTTTCAACATTTATGTTTTCTAAGAGTAAGGTGCGTACGTGTTTCAATTAGGAAGATTATCGCACATATGTTTTAGCAAGATAATTGCACATATGTTTTAGCCTACAATTCTTTAATATTCAAAAACTTAAAATCAAAAACATAAACATTATACAAATGTCTAAAAAAAATGGAAGTACAATATATCGATTATAAATGTGCGCACTAATAATAATTAACGCAATAAGAGACTCTCGTGATCTTTGTATCTACATGTATTCGCATTCGTCAATGTGCACATGTGTCTTTACATCTTTCTCACAATCAAATTATCTTTAGAGGGTATATGTTTGCTGAAAACACGTGTGCACTTCTTATATTGGTCATTATCCTATCTTTATTAAACATATTCAATACCTGAAAACACAAAAAAAACTGTTATCTATATCGTAAACAACTAGCAAACATATATGAAAAATCTAAAACAACTACGAAATGAATTTTTCAATCATAACAACTAGCATAACACAAATGCACCATCATTGTCTATATCATATAAATGACATAAGTGTACTTTTAAATACATTTAAAACTCCAAAAACTGTAAAAACACATAAGCACGGAAGGAATCAAATTCACCACAAACCGTAAAAACACATATGCACTTTCCATAACACATATGCAAATTTTTTTAATTTAGTGTATCAATACATCTCTCAAACCAAATATCATACTAATTTACTATATCTACAATATTAGAACAAAATTTCCTAAACCAATCAATTTATCATTATAACTTGTAACAGCCTATATACTATCAAGTATCAAGTGGCAACATCAATGTTTTGTCTTTAGGTTCCGCATCAAACAAATATATTACAAACACCAATTTATAACTTTGTATTTTATAGATCTAATTTACTTTTAAAATACATATGCACACTTACATATTTGTTCCTTGTATTGCTCATACATATGAAAAGACCATAAAGATTACTACTATATTCTTCACATACGCATGCACATTTTTATTTACAAGACATGAGATCTAACCTCATTCTTTTTGTGACCCGCTTGATAGAGCAACTATTATTTTAAAATACATATGCAACCAAAAAAGTTCAACCAAGTAATCTATTTTTACGGCTAAAACAACAGCCAAACAACTCCTTTTTAACAGCGATACAACCAACCAAAAAACCATTTTGACAACATAATATTAAGTTCTTAACAAATGATATTAGTTTTGGAAAAGAATAATAACTCTATGGTCTAGTTCCGCAACGAAGTGAGGTAACAAGTCATTTATACTAGTTACATCTAAGTCACACAAATTATACTAGTGTCTGTACCACTTAGAATTAAAAGAAAAGAAATGCATGAGACACAATAAACATAAAAGCCAAAAGAAACAACAGGAGCATCTTCATTTGCGTTAAACACAACAGCCATTAGAAAGTTTAACAAATAGACTAATAAAAAAAAAATAGGAACATGTTCGGTACTTTCTTGTTTTATTATACTTATAAAACTTGTTAATAATTAAACTAGATTAAAGAGTTTTCTTTGAGCAACAAATAACTGTAACCTTTTAAAAATAAAACTTTTAATAGAAGTGAAACAAAATATCTGGAAAAAGACGATAAAAAACGTAAACTCATCTACAAGTGTCAAATAAAAAATAAAACAAAAAATCTCACCTTTGATCATCACTAAGAACCAAAGATCAGATTGGGTGGTTGGGTGGCCGACACAGCAAACGGATCCGACATCGGCTAGAATTCCGGTGAGTGTGAGGCGCCATTTTTGAGGAGAGAAAGACCCGAGATGTCAAGGATTATATACAGGAATTAAAGAAAAGGCTGATTGTGTGGTTTATGATCTGAATGAGAGAGAAAGAGATAGAGGCGGTTAGGGTTTGATTGAGAAGGAGATGATGGCGGTGGTTCTGTTTGATAGGGAGAGAAATCAATTTTTTATTTTATTTTTTACCATGTAAATCTGAATATTTAGTGGAGTGGTTTTCAAATAAATAAGATGATATTCCAATAATGCCCCTCCACCACTTATAAAATTAAGCACAACTTTTTATTTACATTTATGCCACACTCATTTATATCCATTGATTAAAAATTTGATGACAAAGATTAGTTTTTGCAGTTCTCGCAATTTATTTGGTTCTGAAAAGAACCTTACACTATATATATATATATATATATATATATATATATATATATATATATATATATATATAGTTAAAATCAAATAGGAAGAATAATTAAAATAGGAAGGATAAGAAGTAACAACCACACATTCTAAATGCAACTACAAAAATGGATGCATCTTCATTCAAATTTTCCCTCCTATATAAAAATGTGTGGCTAGAATTACTTCTTACCATTCTTATTTTAATTATTCTTCTTATTGGATACTTAATATATATATATATATATATATATATATATATATATATATATATATATATATATATATATAGGGAGAGGATCGGGTGAGGATTGACATCTAAGTAGGAATGGTGCGGATTAATCACAGCCATCCATCTAGTCAACCACCTTATCTTTATTCAAAAAAGCGAAGTGACAATATCGTAAATATCTCGTCTTTTTTAAAAGTAGTTAATATCATATTAGCTTTTTTCTCTTAAAAAATTCAAAAAAATCAGAAAAAATTACAAAAAAGAAAGAGGATAACAAGTTATTAAAAATTGCTGAAAAAAATTCAAAAAAAAGTCGTTTTCATCATTAAAGGTATTGTGATATTAGCGTCTAATTTTGACTTTTTTACAAAAGTCAAGATCTGATATCACATAAGCCTTTTCTTTTAATTAAAATTTTAATATCACAATAACTTTTTTAATATCATAAAAACTTTTTCTAAATAAAATTGTTAATATCACCATAACTATCTTGTGTTTTTTAATATCATGGTTCATTTTCCCATGTAAAAAAAACTTAGTATCACGGTTGGTTTATAATATCACCGTTTTATAAATATCACCGTATCATAATATCGTTAATATCAACATAATTATCATGCTTTCTTAATATCAAAGTTAATTTTGTTAATATGACCGTAACTTTTCTTAATATCGTAATAAAAAAAACAGTGATATTAAGTTCTTTTTTTTACAAATATCATAGTAACTTTTTAAGTAAATATCGTTAATATCACAGTAGAACTCATAATATTGTTAATATCGTGGTAGGACTCATAATCACAAAAAAGTGCTCAGAAAAATCTGAAAAAATAAAAAAATGAAAAAGACAACAATAGTAAGGAGCCCTCAAAAGGAAAAAAAATTAAAAAAATCATTTGCATGGTCAATTGGTACCGCGATAATAGCGTGTGTGTGATTAGATCTAGATCAGATTTGGATGGACGGTCCAGATCTGTCCGTACGTCCGCACTAAAATCCAAAATCCGCACGTGATCCTCACTATATATATATATATATATATATATATATATATATATATATATATATATATATATATATAGTAGGGATCCGGTAAGAAGAAAAACTAAAATAGGAAGAATAAGAAGGATTTTTAGCCACACATTTCAAATAGGAGGGAGAATTTTAAGGGGAGATGCATCCATTTTTGTAGATGCATCTGAAATGAGTGGTTGTGGTTTCTTCTTATCATTCTTATTTTAAGTTTTCTTCTTATTTTATCCTAACTTTATATATATATATATATATATATATATATATATATATATATATATATATATAGTATCTAGATCAAATAAGATCAATCTTATAGTTGTAAAAATAAGATCCAACTAAAATCTTACAAGTGACACTCTTGTTAATATAAAATTAAATTTTTTTATTGATTGCATTTAAAATCGTTAAAGTTCGGATGATTTTATTTTTTAAAATGACGAAACTAAGGTGATACACTTTAATTCGACATGTAATGTATCAGGTTAAGGTGATACACATGGATTCGACATGTAAATTTATAGTTGTGTATCACTAATCCAAACTCATATATCAGTTAGTTATTAGTTGTTAAATTGTTAATTCGTACTAATACTTTATTTTTCGTGTATTATTACTAATATGGTTATTTATAAAATGGTTTTAGTGGTTATTTAGACTAGATCTTATTTTTACAACTTTAAGTTTGACCTTACATTAACCCTCCTCTATATATATATATATATATATATATATATATATATATATATATATATATATATATATATATATATATATACTAGACGAGTACTCGTGCATAGCAACGAGATTTTATAACGGCATATATTTATAGTTATATTTTGGTTAAATGTTTTGTGTAACGTTGTATAACCAAAATCTCATTATTAATATATGCCGCTATACAATCCCGTTGCTATTCGCGAGTACTCGTCTATTACATATACAACATGAAAATAGAATTAGATACATTATTTTTGAGATACTTTGATGCAATTTGGAACATATGAGCTAGCCATATGGCTTGAAGCATGATGAGAATACACACGACATGCAAATTCAAGTGACTTCTAGTTACACAGATATTAACGTGGACAAATTAAAAAAGACCGTACTCGAACCAGAATAACAGTTCAGGTTAGTCAGTTTTAGTATTTGTCACCACTTAAAATGAATGAGATATGAATGAATGAATGAATGAAAAAAAAAAAAAAAAAAAAAAAAAAAAAAAAAAAAAAAAAAAAAAAAAAACGTGTGTTATGGGCATGGTCCACCCAAATATATGTGGAGGTTCGGTACGTACTTAGTATCCATTATTTAAAATAAAAGTATAAAGTAAATATGTATCTAGCTTGTTTCTATATATCCATTATTTAAAAATTAATGCTGATAGAGACTAAAAAGCATGATTTTTCCTTGTACAAATCAAGATTCTTTGAACACTCGTTGTGTTGCAAATCTTCGCTATAAACGTCTATTTCTGGTCAAAAAGGATATGCTCTTTCTCTCTATTTAAACAATTGTTTCTTTAAATATGTAGTTAAAATTACAAAGTTGTCAAAGATAAATTAATAATTAAGGGTAATTTAGGCAACACATTAATTTAAGTTTTTCATTTCTCACTTTTTGACTTTTTGACCATTTTCTCTTTATAAATAGTATATATATATATATATATATATATATATATATATATATATATATATATATATATATATGTGTGTGTGTGTGTGTGTGTGTGTGTGTGTGTGTTGAACCAATATGTTGAACCAAACTCTGAACCTATAATTTAAGATTCAACACTCCGAAGCTATATCCAAACCTAATTTACACACAATACAGAAAATAGCCAATGTGTTACCAACCCTACCCCACCCACACATACCCATAAACAAACAACAACCTCTTTTTAGCATATTTCATTCACACAAAAACACACAAAACCCATTTTCCTCTCATCTCTCATCTTTCATCTCTCATCTCTACGCAAAAACACATGAGCCGACACACGCTACCTTTTGCGAATTTTTTGAGGTTTGTTTTTTTAGATCTGTAATTTTTTAGATCTGTAATTTTCTTGATGATATATGAATTTTGTGATATTATGTAGGCTGCTTGCTTTCAACCGCCGTCGCCAGAAGCCACACTCCCCGAATCTTTTGAGGTAACCTTTAGATTTTAGGTTAATATCTTTAGATCTTTAATTTCTTTTTTACTGTGATTTTTCATGTCTAAATTCTTGTAAACCAGAAGTTTTGTCATTTTTTTGTTTGATTTATGGTAAACAAAACAACTTGTAATTTGTTATTTTTTCTGTGCCAGGTCTTAGTGCCGGAACGAGGATGGTACCTCGAGAATTGTTAGAAAAACAGAATTTTTATGTTTTAGATCTTGCGAAAGTTGATTTTATGTAAAAGAAAATCTATGTTGAGTTCTCAGTGTGAATTATTTCAATATAGAAAATAACACCGTACTGAAGACAACGCATACAAAAGCATGAATTAAATAAAGTAAAATTGTTAAGGTCACTTTATACTCTTTTTTTTGGTGTTTGTTATATCTTTGTTATTTTGGATCTGATGAGATACGCAAAACGACGGCCAATATATTAAGGCATATACTAAGTGAAAATTGGTAATGGGTTTGAAGTAATACTAATTTTAAGATTCTATAGTTGGTTTCCGAATATGATTTATTTGGCTGTGATGATTTTTATATGAGCCAAATTTCTTTGCAGATCCAAAATCTTGGGTTTTTTTTTTTTTTTTTTTTTTTTGGCTACAAGAATAGTTTTTAGATATCGTTTGTTTATATTTTTTGAATATGATTTTGGTTGTCCGTGGCCACCATTTCTTTTTGAGTGGTGCATGTCTTTTGAAAAAAATATAAGTTGTAGATGTAGCTGTGTTGCTTTTCTGTTTTTTATGTTTATGCTTTTTTTTATAACGTCAATGATTTTTTTTTAGGCTTGAAATCAAAGTTTAAATAGCTTGATCTTTTTTTTTTTTTTTTTTTTTTTTTTTTTTGGATTTGAAAGGTATCTTTTGTGGTTTAGGTGAAATTTTGAGTCAAATTATGGATATGCACTAGAGGTGCAAGTTTGTAACCGGTTTTTTTTTTAACCGATGGTTTAACCGAACCCGGGTTTTTTTTAACCGGTTATATTAAAACCGGTCCGGTTTTTTTTAACCGAACCGGTTAGACCGGTTATGGTTTTTCCCTCCGACCGGTTTTTTACCGGTTATATACCCGGTTTTACCCGGTTTTTAAAAATAACCGGTTTCAACCGGTTTTATTTATTTATTTATTTTTATATATATACACCCTTATAAAATATATATTTTCGGTATATATAAATAAAATAAATAAAAATGTAACAATTTTATAACAAAATAGGGTGCGTTTGGATGTTTTACCGAGCAAGAAAAGAAAAAGAAAAAGAGGAGGAGGGAGGTGGTGGCTCGTGGTGGTGTTGATGGTGGTGCAAGGGGCGGCGGCTAGTGGTGTTTGGAGGGGTTCGGGGTGATTTTGGTTAAATCGGCTTGTACTTCCGGAACGAGCACGTCCCGATCTATCTTTTGGTGTAATAAAATAAAAGTAGCCGGAATCTCGCCGGAGAAGACGGCGGCGGTCGGTGGTCGGCCGGATTTTAGAGAGAAGGGGGAGAAGAGAATTTTAGAGAGAGAGTGGTGTGTGTTTATTAGTGGGTGAAATGAATTTTTAATAAAATAAATGGTTTATATATTTAAATGGGAAGGGTTAAAATGAAAATGTTAGGATTGAGGGTGGAAATTATAAATAAAAAGAAGGGGGTCATTCTTGTCAACTAGCAATGCTTCTCACGATAACCGATAAAAAATCCGAATCCGAATATTTTTACCGAAAAAAACGAACCGGTAAAAAACCCAAAAAAACCGATTCCGAAAATTGGTAACCGAAAAAAACCGATTCCGAATATTTATAACCGAAGAAAACCGATTCCGAAAAACCGAAACCGAACCGAAACCGGTTATTCGAAAAACCGGTTTTTTTATAACTGGTTATTAAAAAACCGAAAACCGAAAAAAACCGATTTTTTTGCACGCATGATATGCACAATGTTATATTTGCTTGAAAAATCGTGAAAATGTTCTTAGATTTTGAAGTTGTCCATGCTATTGATTTTTACTTGGGCCTTCATCTTTGTAAATAATAGTTGGACATGTAATATAAGTAAAGACAATATCAATGGTCCAAAACTCATTTTTTGTAATCAAATAAGAAGCAAAGGACCTACTAAAATCAAATATGTTGATAATTGGACATTAGACGTATCTTACCGGATCTAGATGTTGACCACAAAATATACAAAAAGCAAAGATGCATAGAATATACCAAAAGCAATAGTAAGCTATTGTAGTTTTTGAGGCGCGAGAATTTTCAATTTAATACAAGATTTTTGTAATGACAAAAAGAGAAATTAATACTATAAAATAAAATGCAAAATCACGTGTATGATGTTAATGGATGAAAATCAAGTTTTGCATTCAAAAGTTATGCGTATAACCAATTTTATTCCTCTAACTAATGAAACTTAAAAAATCCACGATGACGTAGATTGACGCGACCAAGTTCTTTCACAAATCATACACTGCTGCGACCAAGTTCTTTCACAAACCATACACTACTGCCGCTAGGCAATTTGGATACGACACACCCTGTAATTGAAAGTATATGAGAGCTGTTGATGTATGTTATTATAAGTTTTTGGTGGATATATATGTTTATTATATACAACGCACTAATCTATTATTATTTTAGTTCTAGTTGATTAATGAATTTAAAATGACGCATTTAGAAAAACAATGCAGCTGTACCATTAGAAAAACATTGCAACTTAAAATAATATAACCGAAAAATGATTCCCTCACGCTACAAAAACAACATGCTGAACAAATTATTCGCCATTGGAATTTGGTCGAAAATAGATACCGCTGCCGCCAGGTGCACCTACTTAGCTAAATACCATTGCCGCAGGCGCGCCTACCTGGCTAGACACCGCTGCTGCTAGGCGTGGGTACTCGGCTATGTAGAGTATCAATCAAGTCACAAACATGAATGGTTCTTGAGATTAGGATCGAATTAAGTGAAGTTTTAGAGAGAGAGAGAGAGAGTTTAGAGAGAGAAAGAGATGGGAGCCTTGAGAGAAAACTAGAAATGTATTAGGTTGTAAATGAAGGTCCAACCCTCTCCACATGTGGAGAGGGGTATTTATACTTATCCTACAAAGAAACATAAAAACGCCCACACCCGGGCTGTGGATCAGGCATACAGTGGGTAAGACCCGTCCTTCTTCCACGTTGTTACTTAGACTAAACTAATACTTAACTAAATAATATACTAACTACGAGCTAACTTAAATGCTATTACAATAATTAGGTGACCGAGACTTTTACAGGAATATCCGTATTCCTAACAATCTCCCCCTAAGCGAGGTCACCTTTGAAATTAAGTTGTTTGGTCTTTAAGCATTCCTTCGTCTTTGTAGCTCGTTGGTTCTGATTCTTCACATTTCTGCACGCTTTGTACTTCAAGCAAACGAACTTGTGTGATCTTTGAGCTTCTTTGAGATCATCAGCCATAGTAAATCTCCAAGCTCATCCTCAGTAGTATCGCCTTCATGTGATGTAGTGACTTTAGGACCATCATGCTCACACCCTTCTGGATCAGGAGACTTTACATTAGAGTTGTGGATCAAGAGACTTTTTCATCAGAGTTGCGGAAACGTTGTTAGTAGTCTCTCAACATTTGTTGTAGCAAGTCTCTCATCGTTATTGATAGTGAGTAGGATGTGTGAGCATGAGGTATGGATTGACCCGATTCAGCTGGAAATAGGAGCCATCAACGCCATCTTTATATGTGTCCCTGAAATAAAATAGTTAGCAATAAAGAGACAGAACGAATATGGCTTTGTCATTCGTTCTGCGAGGACAGACTACCCCCCGGTTTTGTGAAAACCGACCTGTGATCAGGTAGAGTCTCTTTTAAAGAAGACTCTCCTTGACAGGAATTTCCAGCTTGTAGTAATGAATTTTCCAAAGAATCCACTTCGGAATCTTCATATTTAGCATGTTCTCATACCGGAACGTCTCAAAGCAGACAGCACGATAGAGTGAATCGGTGAATTGATATTCACGGATTGATGAGAAATTGATTTATAGAAATCACTCGCGTGTCATATGATAAACATTTTTGAGACACGACGAGAGTTTTATACTTTGAATCACATTTCCATCAAAAATACTTTTGTTTGAAAGATTTTACACAATCAATGTGCTCGAAAAATTAGTTTGCGAGCACAGTGAAAGGTTTTTGCAAAAGTATCCGTCAATCCATATCCTGGAAATAGTTTGATTCAATGTTGAATCGCACCATTGTTGCTTTCCAGTTGTCACTTGATCATTGATCCAAGATGGATCTCACATGTCACATACCAAGAGCTTGAGAGATGTTCACTCTAGAAGGATTTCCATCTTCATCGTGAATATTTTCATATCACTCGGATGTTCTGGCAATACCACAAGGATAATGCGTAGGACTCTAAATATTTTATCTTATTTTCCACATTGTGTGAAACAATAAGCATATTTGGAATGTGTCCTATCGAGATTTATGGATGATCTCTTTGGCTCTAGACTCAATAGTGCGTTTTGATCTGCTCCTGGAGACTAGGGAGGCGTCTCCTGTTTTAGGTATCAACATTGCTCGCAATGAGCGGTCGATACATTGCACAGGGTTCCCCGTGAGAATGAAACAAGCTCTTTTAAGAGAACTTGAGTGGTTGGGAAGTTTAGTGCAGTGCGTCACTGGGTCCATGACGTCTTGTCTTCAATACCGGTGTTACCTTAGTAACCGCCAGTAGATTATGTATTGAACCCGGTTTCTGCCCTAAGGTTGAATATATGGAGGGCTATTTCTTTTCACCCTTTCTCATTAAATTTCTTTTTCATTCTTCAACCCCTTCAGTGCTTATCGAGACTTCACCACTAGAACCTTGTTGGGTTTGTTCCAGTCCTAGCTCTATCTCAGTCCGCACTCTTCCCTTTCTCACTTTACTCCTTTTTTTCAATCATTCCTAAGGACTTCTAATCTATCTAGAGGATTGTCCCTGGGAAGATCCTTCCGGTTCCTGGTGGATCATGGGAACTTATACCTAACCTTAACCATCCTTATAACTCCATGCATAAAGATAAATGGTCGGTCTTTGGTATTATTTCCACAAACCCCTTTGCTCCCCCTCAATATGTGCATCGATATTTGAAAGTGTTTAGCACATATGTGGGAGCCTATTTATTGAGTCAAAAAGATCACATTTGAATATCAGATTTCATATTTAAATCACATTCTCTCCCCCGATCAAAAATTTCAAATCTTTTGAGATTTTGGATCTCAATTGATTTAAATAAGTTTAGAAAACGTTTGGGAGAGAAATGCGGTAAGTTTTAATATTTTCTGATAAAGGAACTTTTTCTGCTCCCCCTCAATTTGTGAGGGAGGTTGTTATGTGTCAGATTCGATGAGTTTCCAAAAGATTTGAAGTTTTAATGAAAACTCTTTAAAAATGTACTCATTCTGACACATAACCATCACAAATTGTTTTCTTGCTTTTGTTCAAAGTGGAGAGTTTTGATGATACATAAAATTTTAAGAAATCACTCTCCCCCTCAATCAATGACGGATGTTAAAGCTTAAATAAGTGATGTCAGTTAAAAATTTTGAGTACAAATTGATTTTCAATCAAAATCTCATGGTACCACCAAGTTTTGCACAAATACTTTCTAGAAAAATCATAGAAGGGAAAGTATTTGGCGATAAAAAGAAGATTTCTCTTCTTTATCAAGAAATAATGCACTGAGGCATACATTAGATCGAGGAAACATGGATATAAAGTAATCCATGCCCAGGTGAACTTCACCCGGTAAAAGGAACAACCGTCTTTTTGGCGACGTGTTTTCCCCATTTTGAAAAATGGGTTGCTATCGGAAGTAATAGCAAACCAAAATTTTGAAGTCCGGGTTGTAGCCTGAAATGACTACAAGCCATAGTTTTGAAGAATATTTTGAGGAACGACATGTTTTAGAAAAAAACTTTATTTGAAGCCGAAAAACTCTTGCTCAAGCATATGTATGATTCCGTGTCATTATTGAATGACATTTCTAGAATCGTACATAATATTGATTACACAAGAGACATGTCGTGAGAAGAATATTTTTGTATTTCATATGATTTTTCAGATTTTTATGGTTTTTATAGGTTTTATATTTTTCTATTTTCTTTTTGATATATGTTATGTACAAAGGATATGTGAAGCCAATCCTTCAATCATCATTCTCTTCTTGGAGAGACTTAAGAGTTTCTAGAGTGAGGCTCTTCATTCCAAGTCGTGGGAGAATGAACTGAAATCTTTCTCCAGACAGAGCCTTAGTGAAAATATCTGCCAACTGAAACTCCGTTCTCACAAAGTTGAGTTCCACTATCCCTTTCTCCACTGGTTCTCTGATGAAGTGGTGACGAATGTCGATATGTTTGGCTCTGGAGTGCTGGACATTGTTGCAACATAGGGCGATGGCACTTTTGTTATCACAATACATTGGGATCTTGTTGAAATCATACCCATAATCTGATAATTCTGATCTCATCCACAAAATTTGAGCACAACACAAGGAACTGGCTATGTATTCTGCTTCGGTGGATGATATTGAAGTGCACATCTGCTTTTTGGAGGACCAGCTGACAAGTTTCTCACCCAAGAATTGAGCACCTCCGGAAGTACTTCTGCGAGTATCTTGGCACCCCGCATGATCAGCATCAGAGTAGGCCGTGAAAGCCATTGCATTGTCTTTAGGATACTAGAGACCCATGTGGATTGTCCCTTGGAGATATCTGAAGATTCTCTTGACAGCTTCCAAGTGCTTTTTGGTGGGCTTGGATTGATATCTGGCACACATTCATACTGCAAAAAGAAGGTCTGGCCTACTTGCTGTGAGGTACTTGAGAGATCCAATCATGGTTCTGTATTTGGTTTGATCAATTGCCACACCAGTGGAGTCGTCATCGAGTTTGGATCTTTCAATCATGGGTGTATCCACAGTGTCACTTGAGTCAAAGCCAAATTTCTTGAGAATATCACTAGCATACTTGGCTTGATTAATAAAAATGCCTCTTGGGTTTTGTGAAACTTGTAGCCCCAAGAAGAACGACATTTGTCCCATCATGGACATTTGAAACTGGGAACTCATTTCTGTAGCAAAATGATCACATTCCTTGGAATCATATGATGCGAGGATAATATCATCAACATAGATTTGAACGTGAAGGAGATTGTTCCCAGTCTTTCTAGTGAACAAGGTAGGATCAACAACACCTTTGGTAAATCGATTTGCAAGAAGAAACTTGGAAAGTGTGTCGTACCAAGCTCTAGGAGCTTGTTTGAGACCATAGAGTGCCTTCTTTAAGCGATATACATGATTTGGTCTTTCAGGGTCCACAAAACCTTTGGGTTGAGAGACATAAACAACTTCTTTTAAGTCCCCGTTCAAGAAGGCAGTCTTAACATCCATTTGATACACGATCATGTTACTACTGGCAGCATTGGCAAGAAAGATTCTGATGGCCTCGATACGAGAAACTGGTGCAAAAGATTCTTCAAAATCAATACCCTCTTGTTGACAGTATCCTTTTGCAACTAAACGAGCCTTATTATTCAACACATCCCCATGCTCATCAAGCTTAACTTTGAAAATCCATTTAAGAGCAATGATCATCGCACATTCAGGAGGTGGTATTCATTCCCATACATCAAGACGATCAAACTCATGGATTTCTTCTTGCATTGTTGTGAACCAAGACACCTTTATAAGGGCGTCTTTGAAGTATTTGGGCTCGACTTTAGATAGTACTGAGTTGAAGAAACACCACAAGGCATCAGTGGCAAGTTGTTGTCCAGTGGATACCGGTCTTGAGGGATTTCCTATGATGTTGTCAATAGGATGATCATTTGTCCATTTTCTGAGATGTTCATGAGGTTGAGGATAGGGTACAGAAATTACGTTGTTTGAATTTTCTGAGGAAGATGCTTCATTGGAGGATTCTGGTGCAAATACGTTTTCAAATGGTTCTTCCTCAGATGATGCAAAAGGATTGACTTCCCATGAGTTATCAGAGGTAACTCCTTGATGTTCTGAAGACGATTGTATGTTCGAATCACTTTGAGTGTTGCTGCATTCTGGTGCCTCTGGATCAAGAGAGATGGAGACTGAAGGACCATTTGCATCATGTGGTGCATTTCCAGCCATAATATTAGATTCAACAATTGGCTGTACCGGTTCATGTGGTGGCTGTGATTCAAAGTACTCATCAAACATGGGATCAAATAACCTTTTTAAGTCTTCACTCGAGGGAGGAACATAAGGAGTGACATGATTGAAGTTCTGTACAAGTCCCGAACTTATTGGTCCAGGAGATAGAAGATTATGTGAGGGTCCAGAACTGGTGTGTCCTGAAGCCGTATGCTCTGTCAGCTCATCAAACGTGACATGGATCATTTCCATGATTTGTCGGGTTCTTTTGTTGTAGATTCGGTACCCTTTTCAATCTGCAGCATAACCGATGAATACCCCAATATCAGCTTTAGCTTTGAGCTTCCCTTAGTCTTCACTGTCGTTAGTTGGGTAGCATAGGGCACCAAATACATGAAGAAAGGAGAGATCAGGCTTTTTGAGATGCACCAGCTCATATGGTGTCTTGTTGTGGAGAGGATGAATTAGTGATCGATTTTGAGTGTAACACGCAGTAGCAATGGCTTCAGCCCAAAGAAACATAGGAGTTTTTGAGAATATCAGCATAGTGCGAGCAGCTTCAACTAGTGTGCGATTCTTTCTTTCAACGACTCCATTTTGTTGAGGAGTTCGAGGAATGCTTTTCTGATGACTGATGCCGACACTTTCATAGAATTTGGTGAGATGTTGGTTAGCAAACTCAGTTTCATTGTCTGTGCGGATGATTCTAACAGTTTTGTTGAGCCTAACTTGCAACTGCTTGATGATCTTGATGATGATATCAGGAGTTTCATCCTTGGATCTTAAAATTTTCACCCATGTGAATCTTGAATAGTCATCCACAATAACAAGAATATATCTTTTCCCATTGAAGCTTTGCACTCTCATGGGTCCACACAGATCCATGTGAAGGGTATGGAGTACTTCGGTGTTGGAGTTGGTGGGTTTTGGTTTATGTGTTTGTTTCTTGCTTTTACCCAATTGACATGACGAACAAAGATGATCCTTTTCGTACTTCAGTCTGGGCATGCCTCGAACAAGATCTTTGCGAGAGAGCTCGTTTATGGTGCCGAAGTTCAAGTGGTTCAAACTTCGATGCCATAACCATGATTTGCTTTTAGAGGCCTTTGTTAATACAAATATCGCCTAAAAACGTTATTTATATTTTACGATCTTCGCTAAGTTTTGTTAATGACAAATGTAAACTTTTGTTTCTAAGTAAAACATAATCTTAGTTTTAAAGACTTGCATAAACTAGACTTTTGCTACATTTTACATTTCATAAAACACAACACAAGTTTATTTCTTAAATTAGAAATTGTCACATCACATTTATGGCAAGTTTTGTCACTATGCATTTATGGAAAGAAATGTGTTTGACTAACCTTGTTGTTGCTTGCAAGCTTTCTATTTGACTTGTTATTATGAGATGTGACATTGTTTGGTTGCTAGGAGTAATGAGACAAGACCTTGTTTGGTTTGCAAGATTTATTGCAAAACCAACTGCAAGCCCGGCGGTACCCTGGAGGTACACGGGCGGAACCCTTCTCAGGGGTCCGCCTGATCTGCCAGACCTGCAGAAGGTTTTGGCTATAAATATTGAGCCACAAGCTGAATTTTGGCTCATCACTTGACATTACATTTTACACATACGTTCATTCTTTCATCTAACCTCTTAACATTTCATATGTGAAGTTTCTTTTTGTAGCAAAGAGATTCACGAGCTTACTAAAAGTAACAAGTATTCAACACAACATTGCAAGACTTGTTAGCTTAGCATTGTGTAGACTTGTGTATTTTCAGTAGTGATCGGTTAGTATTTTAGTCCTCAAAATACAAAGAGTGTTGGGAGTTGTTGTACCCTAGTAAAAGAACTAACGGGAGTGGTTATGCCCTTGTAAAAGAACTCGACATTTAGCTTTGTGTCGGTAAAAGTATAAGCGACGTGTAAGGTTTTCTCCGCCGGTGAAAGGAGCTTGTTGACTAGTGGAAGAAACTCTCGAGTTGGATACTCGGGGCGAGGACGTAGGGCAAGGAAAAAGAGTCCTTGAAGCCGAACCACGATAAATACTCGTGTTGTGGTTTGATCGTTTCTTTCATTTACTTGCATGTTATATATTGTGTTTGTGCATATATCTTTGATCAAACGGAAAGTTTCAAAGCTAACTTAACAAGTTAAAAAGATTTTAATCGGTAAACTATTCAACCCCCCTTCTAGTTTTCCACAATTGGCATCAAGAGCCACGTTACTCAAGCTTTTAAAATATATTGTTTTTAAAACTTGAAACGATCCATGGATTTTGAAAATTACAAAGAAGGGCAATCTATGCAAAGACCACCACTCTTTGAAGCAAACGGTTTTATATATTGGAAAAACCGTTTTGAAACTTACGTGAAATCTAAAGATATAGATTTGTGGTATATAATTATTGATGGTGATAACGTAGTTACTAACATCAAAGATGATGATCAAAAGAAATTAATAGGTAAAAATAATAAAGCAAAAATGATGCTTTACAATGCTTTGCCTAAGAAAGAATACGAAAGAGTCTTTTTGTGTAAAACCGCCAAAGATATTTGGCAATCTTTAATCGTCACTCATCAAGGAAACTCACAAGTTAAAGATAACAAAATTGATCTTCTTGTTCAACAATATGAGCAATTTGTTATTTCCGAAGATGAAATTATTGATAATGCTTTTGCTAGATTTAATACTATTATTACTTCACTTAAAGCACTTGACGAATCTTTTTGTAGTAAGAACTTTGTCAGGAAATTTCTTAGAGCACTCCATCCGAAGTGGAGAGCAAAAGTGACGGCAATTGAAGAATCCAAAGATCTTTCAAGCATGTCACTTGAGGAGCTAATTGGAAACCTCAAAGTTCACGAAATGGTAATGGAAAAAGATTCGGAACTAGTTAGAGGCAAGAAAGAAAAAGTTAAGTCCATTGCCTTGAAAGCTAGAATCCAATCAAGTGATGATGAAGAATCTACTTCGGATAGTGATGATGAGGAATATGCTATGGCCGTGAGAGACTTCAAGAAGTTCTTTCATAGGCGAGGGAAGTTTGTAAGGCAACCTAAAGATGAAAAGAAAACTTTCCGAAAAGATCGTGATGATAGGAAAGGAAAGGTTGAAAGAAAGTGTTATAGGTGTTGAGAAGAGGCTTTTATTTCCCGTCATGTGCCTTGAACAACCGCTATCTTTGATCCATTCATCCGGATCCAAACAAACTTTGAGGCACACCTATTTTATGAAAAACACTCAAACATTTGGTCCCTAATTTCTCATGGGACCATTTTGGTAGTAATGCTAAGAGCAAAATCATCGTGATGGAGGTAATGTTACGTTTGGTAGTAATGCTAAGAGCAAAATCATCAGAAAAGGTACAATCTCTCATGACTCCCTTTCTATAGATGATGTTGCTCATGTTGATAACTTAGGATTTAATCTTCTTAGTATTAGTCAACTTTGTCGTAATAAGTATAATGTCCTTTTTAGTGAAAACGGTAGTAAAATACTTAAAGATGGTATAACCGTAGCCAAAGGTGTCCTTAAGAACAACGTATACGTCATGAAGTTGGATTCAACATCTAGAGACAAACTTTGTCTTACCTCATTAGATGAATCTTCAACTTTATGGCATAGACGTTTAGGACACGCTAACATGAGACTAATCCAAAACCTCTCTTCCAAAGACTTAGTTCGAAACCTACCTAAGTTGAAATATGACCAACACTTTTGTGATGCTTGCAAAGTCGGTAAACAAGTCCATGGTAGCCATAAGGATAAAAACTTGGTTTCTACATCTAGGTGTCTAGAACTTTTACATATGCATTTATTTGGTCCATCCTCTATACAAAGTTATGGAGGCAACTTCTACACTTTGGTCATAGTTGATGATTACTCAAGATATACTTGGACAAAATTTTTGAAAAGTAAAAATGAAGCTTTTGATAAATTTGAGATTCTAAGTAAGAAAATTCAAAATCAAGTAGGGTCTAATATTGTGTCTATTAGAACGGATCACGGTCGTGAATTTAATAATGAATTTCAATTTGGTAAATTTTGTGATAATAATGGAATAACTCATAACTTTTCGGCTCCACGTACTCCTCAATCTAATGGTGTAGTAGAACGTAAAAACCGGACATTGCAAGAGATGAGTAGAACAATGCTTAATGGACAAAACATTCCACAAAAGTTTTGGTGTAATGCCGTTGACACTTCAACGTACATTTTAAATCGAGTCCTAATTAGACCATTTTTGAATAAAACTCCTTATGAACTATATAAAGGTAAGAAGCCAACATTAGGATACTTTAGAGTGTTTGGGAGTAACTGCTTCATTTTTAACACCAAGGATTATCTCACCAAATTTGACCCAAAGTCTTATGAAGGTGTATTTCTTGGATATTCACAAAATAGTAAAGCTTACATTGTTTTGAACAAAGAAACCTTAAGAGTCGAGGAATCGTTAAACGTAACATTTGACGAAAGTCCACCTCCCTCTAAGACATCACCTTTGGTAGATGATGACTTAGTTGAAAGCCAAGCAATTGAATGTCAAGAAATCTTAGGTAATGACAAGGAAGATGAACTATTAAACAAAGAACTTGTCAATGTTAAAGAATCTAAAAGTCATCCATTAGACGGTGTCATAGGCAACATTAACGAAAGAACACTTAGATCAAAAGTTCAAAATGAAAGCAACTACTTTTGTTTTGTGTCAACCATTGAACCGAAAAACATTAATGAAGCCATTAAAGATGAGTCTTGGGTAATTGCAATGCAAGAAGAATTAAACCAATTTGTTAGGAATGATGTATGGACATTAGTTCCTCAACCAAAGAGTCAAACAATAATTGGAACAAAATGGGTCTTTCGTAATAAAATGGATGAAAATGGAATTATGTCTAGAAACAAAGCTAGGCTAGTAGCACAAGGATATAACCAACAAGAAGGCATTGATTACGATGAAACTTTTGCTCCGGTAGCTAGGCTCGAGTCAATTAGAATATTACTTGCTTATGCGTGTGCACATAATTCTAAACTCTTTCAAATGGACGTCAAAAGTGCATTTCTAAACGGAGTCATTAAATGAAGAAGTGTATGTTGCTCAACCACCGGGCTTCATCAATTTTGAAAAACCTAATTATGTTTACAAACTTAAAAAGGCTCTTTACGGACTTAAGCAAGCTCCAAAAGCATGGTATGATCGACTTAAAACATTCCTAGTTGACCATAAGTATACCATGGGCTTAGTTGATAATACTCTCTTCATAAGAAGAAAGATTCACATATTATCATAGTCCAAATCTATGTTGATGACATTATATTCGGATCAACTTGTCAAGAATTATGTGTGGATTTCTCAAAAATCATGCATGACGAGTTTGAAATGAGTATGATGGGAGAACTCAACTTTTTCCTAGGACTTCAAATCAAACAACTAGAAGATGGTATCTTCTTTAACCAATCTAAATATATTAAGGATATGCTTAAGAAATTTGGACTAGAAGATTCGAAACCTATCAAAACTCCCATGTCCACGGAAACTAAACTTACCAAGGATGAGGAAAGTGAATCCGTAGATAGTACTAAATATAGAGGTATGATTGGTAGTCTACTTTACCTAACGGCTAGTAGACCCGACATTATGTTTAGTGTTTGTCTATATGCTCATTTTCAAGAAGATCCTAAAACTAACCATCTCGAAGCCGTTAAAAGGATTTTTAGGTATATTAAAGGCACTACACATTTAGGTTTATGGTATCCCAAAGGAACGGGAATAGACACCATAGTGTATGCCGACTCGGATCATGCCGGTGACTATGTCGATAGAAAAAGCACAAGTGGTATTTGTACTTTTGTTGGACATTGTCTCACCTCATGGTTCTCTAAGAAGCAAACGGCTCTTGCTATCTCAACAACGGAAGCCGAGTACGTTTCGGCCGGAAAGGCATGTCAACAAGCTCTTTGGATGAAGCAAGCTCTTGTCGACTACGGAATTCAACTCAACGACATCACAATTCTTTGTGACAACAAAGGTGCCATTGATCTTAGCAAAAACTCGGTTCAACATGCTCGTACCACACATATTGAAATCCGTCATCATTTCCTTCGTGACAACGTCCAAAAAGGAAATATCTCAATTGAGAAAGTTTCTTCCGAAGATAACATAGCCGACATTCTCACAAAACCTCTTAAACGTGAACCTTTTAATCTTCTTAGGCTAGGCTTAGGACTCATGGAACCTACATTGTAGTTCTGGACATTAGACAAAAATCATAAAAATCAAAACAAATCCAAAACCATTTTTCTCAGCAGGGTCGGCGGAACCCTCAGCCATAACGGACGGAACCCAACCCAGGGTTCCGCCGTGTCCGTCGACCTGCAGAATCATTTTCTTTGTTTATATTAAACCAAACACCCATTATCTCATACCACCACTTCCAAACTGCTACAATTCACTTTACCACTCATCCACACCTACGAATTCTTGGTCCTCCATTCATTTACATTGCAAATCAATCATCATTGTAAGTATTCTAAACAATATTACAATCCTGATCTAAGTCTATGAATTCTATTTCTTGCACAAAAACAAAAACTTGGGGTTATGCACTAACTTGAAAAACTCATGCATTAGATTAGGTGTTTAATAAAACTAATCATGTTTCCCATAGTTAGGAATTGCATCTTTAAGTAGTATAAACATGTTTGCTAAAACACCCCATGTCAAATCTTTCCAAACATTTCTCACAAGTAGGACAAATATTTTTTCGTCTCACATTGAGAATACAAAATCAAAACGTTATGTTTAAAACATCACTTGCTTAATGTCTCTTGAATGCTAAAGGGAATACATAACCAATATGTATTTTCGGGTACATTCAAACGAAGCTACATTGAACTAGGAGCGTTTGGGTTATCTTTTGTTTTATAACAAAACTTGCATAAAACAATTTCGAAGCATCAAAATGAGTCAAGATAACCGCACCTCCACATTGTTTTCATATAGGCACACACTAGAACTTCCACATTATAATAGTGGTTTACATAAACTAAAATGTGAAATTTTGTTGTTCTAGGAATCATCATGCCTCCTCTAACCCACTACGACCACAAGGACACCATTAAGTACCTACCAAAACACCACAAAACCAAAGGCCTTACCGCAAATCAAGTAAACGTTTTCAAAGCCCTAGAAAAACACTATGTCCATGAGGGTAGAACCATTGACCCATCTTTCCTAGAAGGCACAAACCTTTACGCCGATTTTGCCACAATCAACTTTGAGTGTCTTTTCAATATCGACGAGCCTATTTGTCCTAGGTTCATTCTAGAGTTCTATGCATCCTTCGTCCTCTCCACGGATGACTATGGTCATATGTCTATCAACTTTAGGGTTAGCGGTCATCAAGACTCCTTCACTCTTGAGGAGTTTGCTCAAATCCTAGGTGTCCCAAACCGTGGTACTTGCCTCTATTCCGACTTGCACTCCCTCTCAACTCTTGACAACCTCCAAGACCGTATCCACCCTTATGACACACCCCTTGTCTCAAAAGACGTACTCCGTGACCACCTCTTTGTTAGGACCACCACTACTAGGAGAACCCGTTCGGGGAATGAGGTCGATAAGGACCCATATGGAATGGAAATGAACGAACTTAAGCCCCAATTCAAGAAATAGGAGGAAGTCCTTAGAGCCAATGTCATTAGTACAATAGGGAACCGTGACCATATCAACCTTTGCCTTTGCTACATGCTCTACTCCTTGTCCGTTAGGCAACCTTTCAATCTTGCCTACTACATGGCCAAGAGAATGGCCGACATTCCCGTGCATGGCACAACGGCTATGCCGTATGGAATGCTCTTGACCCGTCTCTTTAGGTTCATCTCACCCATTCCACCAGCTCCAAACAGTCTTCAACTCAACTACTCTCTCATTCCACACACCTTTGTCCCACTAAGTGATAAGAGAGTGTACAAAGCCCAAGGAAAACGTCCACATCCTCCTACCTCATCTTCGTCTTCCTCAATGAGTGAAGATGACAATTTGCCAAACTCTAGGCTCCCTCCTCTCGAATACCTTTCTCAACTTCCGGATATTCCAAATGAATCGGAGGAGTTCAAGCAAACAAAGGGGATGTTTAAGAATCTTGGAAGGTTCCTTGGAAAGCTCAAGAACAAGATCGACCGTCAATGAGTGCGGGTGTGTTAGGAGTGTTTGGCACAAGGTGCTATTGAAACAATTTGGTCGTTTAAACAATATTTGTGATGTATTTGTGTGTTAGTACAATGTTTGATACACTTTGGAACATGTTTTAACTAACAATGATGCAGGGAGACAACTTTTGGCAAGTTGTCAAATTTTCAAGTTTATGATATTTTCACTAAGTATAGTGAGATTCTCGACCTCAAGGTCAAAGTCCTATGTAATGCATGTTTACGTGTCTAATTTTTGCATTACCCAACCAGAAATGCCTTATCTCTTTGATTTTAGGAGTTTTCGAAAATTTTGAAAATCATCTCGCGGGTCAAAAACGTGGACTGCCATTTTTTTCACCCCTGGCGGATCTGGCGGTATCCAAATTTGGGTTCAGCCAGTACAATTTCTGGGAATCCCAGAATTCGCCCAACGGACCAGGTGGCACCCTTAGATGGGTTCCGTCTGTGTATTCTGAGGGTGCCGCCAGCCTCCTGCAGAATTTTAGTTTTCATTTTCACAATTTCAACATCCAAACACCAAAATCCAATCCTTTTAGGTAGAAACCCATTACTTGCAATGTGTTTAGCAAAATAGGATACTCCTTCTTCCATAAACTTAACCAAAACCAATTCCCGCCAAAATTCAAATTTAACCATAACAACCTCAAGGACCCCTCAAACATTAAGGAAGGAACCCTTTTAAGGGATCCTTGAAATCCCTCAGATTTTTACTATCACAAATCCACCAAAACCACTAAGCATTTAGTGCAAAACTTGTCTTCTCACTTCACCATTTTCATTGGATTGACTCCCATGACATGACAACCCGCAATTAGTTTTCCAAATCATTAGAAACCTCCATTTTTGTATGGACTAACATCAAATCCAAACACTCCTTTCCATAATTCATCAACACTATAAATTAAGCCATCCTCAACACCATCAAATCACACCTTCCTCAACACAACTTCTCAACCATCTAAACCATTTTTCAACAATGACTAAGTCAACAAACACCTCTCAACCATCAAGACCCATCCGGAAAACCGCCCGGATTAGTGTTAAACCACTATGGTCCAATCAACCCATCAACCTAACCTCCTCATCCTCGGATGAATTCACATCACCCATAAAAAATGAACACTTTTTGAACCTTGCATCTCCATCACCCTCACCCAATCAACCAAATGAGCTCACTCCACCACCAACTAAATCACCTATTGACCCAACTCCACCAAGTGCTCCAACTCAACCATCCAAAACCTCATCACCATCACCATTACCCAAAATTGAGCCAATGGAACTCTTTGGGTCTCCTCCCACATCACCACACCCATTTGTCCAAGATCTTAATGATCTTCCACCAAGACCTACACAACCACCACCTTTTGCAAATCAATCACCAAGGTCAATTCTAGACCTTGATGAGGATCTTAACCTTAACCAACCATCACAACAAGTGTACCATCCACCCACACCATTGTTGTTTCACCCCATCTACCATGACATCCATGGTCCTCTATATGGAGAACCAAACTTTGAAAACCATGATCACCCAAATCCACCACACCCTCAACCTCAAACCTTTGAGTCTTTATTTCCTTCATATGAGGATATCCAAAACATGGTTGAAAACCATCTCCATCAAGCAATGGAATTTCAAACCACATTGCTTGACTCAATACTAAACCCATCATCCACCCAAGAACCACAAACCAACCAACCCTCAAACCAAGAAACCAAAACCAACCCATTTCAACCCACTCATCCCTATGCTTGCTCAAATTGTGAGCAAATGGGTGAAACCATCAAAACGTTGATTACCCAATTCCAAAATGAAACCCGTTTTGCATTCCAACTTGTCATTGAACGTTTGGATGCACTTTCCCACCCCAACAAACCCTAGACAACCTATGGAGGCCGTTTGCCCCAATTTAGGAAAGTAGGATTTTATTTTTTTCTTGGTTAATTTTTTTTTAGTTTTTGTTTAGAAGTAGAAGAATAGTTCTCAGTTCTTGTCTTTTGAATTTTAAAAGTCAAAATTTTACTTGGAATGATATTTCTTTCTACTCACTTTTATGCATTGTTGGTTGATCAATCTTTGGTTTGTCAATGTGGTTGCAATGTGTGTGGTAACTACATTCTTGACTATCTATATCACCAACTAACATTTTTTTTGTAGGGTCCAAAATCCATGTTTCCCATCTTGGCACTCTATTTAGGGGGAGTATCAACCAAGGGGGAGCATGAGCATAATTCCGCTTCGCCACTCTACTTTTTGTTTCAACAAAAAGGGGGAGAAATATATTGAACTTTCAATACTTAATATGATTTTCATAAATTAAGTAAAACAAGTTTAATATAAGTTTTTTTTTAAGTCTTAAAAATCAAGATTTTGTGAGTTACTTAAAAACAAAGTGTATGTTTTGTCATCAACAAAAATGTTTTGTCATCAACAAAAAGGGGGAGATTGTTAATACAAATATCGCCTAAAAATGTTATTTATATTTTACGATCTTCGCTAAGTTTTGTTAATGACAAATGTAAACTTTTGTTTCTAAGTAAAACATAATCTTAGTTTTAAAGACTTGCATAAACTAGACTTTTGCTACATTTTACATTTCATAAAACACAACACAAGTTTATTTCTTAAATTAGAAATTGTCACATCACATTTATGGCAAGTTTTGTCACTATGCATTTATGGAAAGAAATGTGTTTGACTAACCTTGTTGTTGCTTGCAAGCTTTCTATTTGACTTGTTATTATGAGATGTGACATTGTTTGGTTGCTAGGAGTAATGAGACAAGACCTTGTTTTGTTTGCAAGATTTATTACAAAACCAACTGCAAGCCCGGCGGTACCCTGGAGGTACACGGGCGGAACCCTTCTCAGGGGTCCGCCTGATCCGCCAGACCTGCAGAAGGTTTTGGCTATAAATATTGAGCCACAAGCTGAATTTTGGCTCATCACTTGACATTACATTTTACACACACATTCATTCTTTCATCTAACCTCTTAACATTTCATATGTGAAGTTTCTTTTTGTAGCAAAGAGATTCACGAGCTTACTAAAAGTAACAAGTATTCAACACAACGTTGCAAGACTTGTTAGCTTAGCATTGTGTAGACTTGTGTAGTTTACACTTCATTTGATTGTGTATTTTCAGTAGTGATCGGTTAGTATTTTAGTCCTCAAAATACAAAGAGTGTTGGGAGTTATTGTACCCTAGTAAAAGAACTAACGGGAGTGGTTGTGCCCTTGTAAAAGAACTCGACATTTAGCTTTGTGTCGGTAAAAGTATAAGCGACGTGTAAGGTTTTCTCCGCCGGTGAAAGGAGCTTGTTGACTAGTGAAAGAAACTCTCGAGTTGGATACTCGGGGCGTGGACGTTGGGCAAGGAAAAAGAGTCCTTGTAGCCGAACCACGATAAATACTCGTGTTGTGGTTTGATCGTTTCTTTCATTTACTTGCATGTTATATATTGTGTTTGTGCATATATCTTTGATCAAATGGAAAGTTTCAAAGCTAAATTAACAAGTTAAAAAGATTTTAATCGGTAAACTATTCAACCCCCCTTCGAGTTTTCCACAGCCTTAAAAAGTAAGCAAATAGGAGAGGACCGCAACATGTCTTCAATAGAGATGGTATACAAATTTGTACCACGACTTCCTTTAATGAGATCAACTCCGTCCAGTTCTCTAACGAAACATGTGTGTTTTCTGAAGGCCACTTCGAGATCAGAATCACAGAATTGTCCAACAGAAAATAAGTTGTGCCCAAGTCCTTCCACATAGTAAACTCTTGAAATTACACTGTCACCAAACACATAATCACCATACCCCATGATAGCTCCAAAGTGATCGTTACCGAATCTAACTGCCCCGATAAACTTTTTCACGAAATTTCTGAGCCGAGAGCGATCCCCAGTCATATGTTTTGAGCAGCCTGAGTCCAAATACCACAGGACGATTTGTACGACCTGCATTTGAAACCAGACAGATATGGATAACTGAAAAATATGGATCCCCAAGTGTAATTGGGATCCAATAGGTTAGTACATGCATACTTAGGAGATTCATGATCAGTATTATCATTGGTTCTTACAGATGAACTGATACCAGTGAAAACTGTTGTCTTACTATCAAGGCATTGTGTCACTAAAGGGAATATTCTACCAGTAGCCTTCCATCTCTTAACCTCTAACGACTTAGGGTCGGGTATGTAAGTCAAAGGGCACAGGTTTCCTAGAGTGAATTTTCTACCCGTAGGTTTCCACTGATATCCTACACTGTTAAAAACTTTTCCAGTAGCTCTCCAAGTATTGTTATCCTTAGCAGATATAACAGGGGATTTATAAGATGATTGCAAAAATGACACAACACATTCATCATGATTTCCAGAAATCAAACATTCATTACAAGTCTTGCAAGTCGCATTAGAATTCGAATTAATTACAGTACGCTTAATGCAAATACTAGAATCAACACGATTCTTTTCATTCAAATCAATCTTATTGTTCCTAAGGTGGTCTTCTACTTTCTTCCCTTGATCATTCTTAGCAGGCGAGGTCCTATTATTCCTTGTGTTGCCTTTAGGCTTTGACCCGCTAGCTTTAATAGCATTGATTACTCTTGTAGAATTTACAATGGGAACATTAGATTGTTGCAAAGTTGTTTGATTTCTAGGTGTTGATGTGCTGTGCACAGAACTAGCCAAGGGTTTATCAAAAGTAACATGCTTCTTCAAGTTCCTAGATGAGGATGTGCCAATTTTGTCACTCAAGTTGGGAATTTTGGGGCATGTACCTATGGCATATTCAAGAACTCTTGTGACCTCTTGGTAAGAAAGCAAATATCCGATAGGGTGTTATCAGATGGTCTTACCGTTCTAACTTCTTTTATGGTTTCACAGGTCATGTCAAGGCAGTTCTTAAGATGTCTAAGATAATCACTATGGACTAGCTCATTGTTCTTAAGGGGAAGTGGAATGAAGACAACCTCACATGCATATTTTTTACAGTTACAAACCACATAATTGATATTGTCACTTGCATTCAACGGCATTTTCCCTTTCACTTTTGTCTTTAGATTCTCAATTTCATTAAGCAAAGACATTATTTTTACATTGGTTTTATCACGAGTGATCATGATAGAATCATATAACTCTTTGTAATGTTGTTTGACATTAGAATTTTCAGCTAGAAAACACTCATTTTCATGTTTAAGTAAGTTGATCGTGTTTTGAAGTTGAAAATTATGAGAATCTGCAGACATTGGTTTATGGGAGTTAATCACAGCATTCATGGGAGACTTCAATTGGGCAATTTGAGTCCTCAATAACCTGATCGTGTTAGTGTGAGCTTGAATTTTTTCATCCCTTTTTGCTAATTCAAAATATGCATCAAATTCCGGAGCATCAGATGACGTTTTTGCCTTTGACATTTTCATTTTTTCTTCTAAATGTTGATATTTTAATTGTAAATTAAGATTATCAACTTCTAGTTTAGAAAGGTGCTTGACCATGTTATCATGATCATCATTTTGAATTTTTTCAAGCAATTTTCCATTCTCCCCCTCAAGCTCAATAACACGATTGTGAAGGTTATTCAAAACAATAGACATTTCATGAAACTGACTAGCATTTAGAGAAGACTCTGTAGCAGTATAAAACACATCTTGTGAAATACATTTAGCAATCAAGTTGTCATTCATGATGAGAATATTTTTTCTGGCAATTTCACTATGTTGAAGGTCTATTGTTTTTTGTTTACACTCATTTTCCACATATTTAAATGCTTCTTTCATTTCCTTAATCTCACTGTCAAGGGATTGACGTAGACCCTCAAAGTGTTCTTTGATAAGTTTAAAGAATGGGATGACTTCAGTTAAGTAACACTCCTTAGTTAGCTCAAATCCCCGTTCACCCTCAGTGATTCCCGTTGGTGTAATTCTCTTTTTGCATGTTTTATCGAAATCAGTGAACATTTGACACAGGACATAAATGCTAATGAGAGTTTTACATTTTGTGGGAAGTGACAACTGAACTAAGTGCATCGGTGTATTGGGGGGGGGGGGGGGTACACCGTTGGGGCAGCTACCTTTAGGGATGTTTTGGCCTTAATTTCCCCAGCTTTTATTTTTTCCATGTCTAGGGGCCAAAATACCTGTTCTGGTGTTAAATTAGTTTGTGGTGCAAAAACAGTCACTCGGTTTTGTTCATAATAATCATGAGGCTTAACAATGACTCGGTGTTTAATGCACTTTGGATCCTTCATTTTTTTTTTATCAAATTTCTCTCTATTGGCAGACTCAAGTTCCTCTAATTCATCATCGAATGAACTATTTAGGGGATCATGATTGGGAGCAAGCATAACCTTGGCATCATAGCGGGCAGGTTGAGAGTCTCTAACGCTCTTAAGGAAATTTGTTTTAGGCATCCCTAAATCCTTATTACTATGTTTATCTCGCAGTTTCATGTGCTTTTCCACCATTTGAGCAGTTTGAGGTGTTTGGCCAAGAACATACAACTTGTTTTCAAGTTTGTTTTTCAACAGCTTAAGGTTAGAAAATTCGTTTAATAGTTTAGTTTCCTTTTGTTGAAATTCAATTTTTAGGAGTTTTACACTATCCTGAATTTCCTGTTTTTCCTTAAAAGCACGTTCAAGTTGACTTTGAATAGATTGAATTTCTTGTTTAAGGGCCATTTCCTTCAAATTTTGTTCAGTGATGTAGGCATGCATTTGCAATTCCATTTTTTGTTCACGTTCAGTAAGCTCAAATTTAGCACGTTGTTCATAAAACCTTACTTGATCCATAAGAGTGTTAATCCTAGTGTTTAGGGTATCATCTTGTGCAACAACCGTATACTCATGTAAATCACACATTTCTTCATCAGTAGAGGATATATGACTTGGTACAACAGACTCGACGTTATGCTTCACATATTGCTCATATGGGACAATATTTCTATTCCCCAAATTTGCAGTATCTAATTCATCAACGTTCGTTTGTTGTACATTGTCACATATCGATTGCTCATGTATCACATCATAGTCACACACAACAGAAGACTTTCCACAAGATACGTCAGAATGCCTGTCGTGATCCAAATGTTTCTCAGTTGGTAACACTATGATGGTTTCCAATTTAGCCTCATTTGATTCACAAACATTATTTTGTCGTATATTACAGAAATTCTTATGTTCATCACATTTATCATATAGTTTTAGTACCTCAGATATGATGGATGAATTGGAGCGACCCGATTGTTGTGCAGGTGAGACAGTTGATGATAGATTAGCCATGAAGATTGTCTGAGCGGTGGGTTCGTCATCAACATCTGAGTCGAAAGCATCACAATCCTCTGCCTGGAAGATGTTTGGATCATTAAGAGACAAATCCTGAACTGGTTGTTCATCCACACCATCATCAAAAGTCTTTCCATCATCCCCAGCAATGAACGCCAATTCTTCCTCATTGAGCACAACTCCATTCTCTTGAGCTTGCATGAGCAACATTTTGTCCTTGAAGTAATATGAGTTTTGAGGACGCTTAGGCAGAGTGCAATTCCTGGAGATGTGACCTAGACCCCCACAATTGTAATATTTTGGTTGTCTCCCTTGTCTCTAATTCAGATTTCCAACTCTGTTCTGAAAGTTGCCCCGTACTACATTTCTTTGATTCACATTCTGTCTTCCCTGAATGTTTTGCACCATTACTTTTCCGTATTCCACAATGGCTTGATTTCGTGGATTGGAGGAAGTTCTGAGTTGATTGTTGGAAGATGGGAGTGCAGCCCTGAAATGTTGAACTAGTAGAGAAACTTGATTGGAGAGATTGTCAATCATCTTGTCTGTATGAGAGTATCCTGAATCGAGATGAGTGTTCATGGTGGCTGATGACTGTAGTGATGGGTGATCCATTGATGACACAGGTTGATTAGTTTGCCCCATGCTACTCATGAAAGCAAGTGAATCACTGGTGACTGTTGGATTGAGTTTCTCTCTTAGTTGACGATCATAAGCAGCATGCTTCTCATGTTGTTGCAAATAAGAAAATAATTGCTCATAGTTCGTATTTCTCAATCCTTTGTTGAGCTTGACAGCAGTGACAAACCGATGCCACTCAGGTGACATGTTGTTCACAAACTTAGAGTTGACTTGAATATTAGGCATTGTCATTCTGATCATTCTCATGTCGTTAACCAGTTTGTGAAATCGAACATAGTAATCGGTAATGTTTTCACCGGGATTCATTTTGAAATGCTCAAACTCATCATATAATTGAGATTCACGGTCTTCTTTGGTCAGCTCTGAGCCAGACAGAAGCATTTTGACATTATCCCACACAGCTTTGGCTTCAGTGTTGAAGTTGATTAGCTTGTACACATCTTTGGGTAACCCTTGTATTACTATGTTGGAGGCACGAATGTCAGCATCATAGCGCTTCTTTTCAACATCAGTGAGATCATTGTAAGTGCGTGGTCTATCAATTCCCTGAACAACAGAGCCATCCTCAGCAGTGGAGATAACATCTCTGGTTGTACCCATATGCATGGGACCTTCATCGATTGATCGTAGAATGTTCTCACCATTTTCTTTGCCCAAGCAGTACAATCTGATTCTTTGCGCCCATGATTCATAATTAGTCCTGTCAAGCATTGGAGGTCGGGTGTTGGACCCAGCAGCTTGAATGTCATCAGATACAGTCGACATCTCAGATTCTTCAAACGGGATTTTACAGCTTTAGTGACTTAAACCTAGAAATGATTCTTTCTAGGGATTTTACTAAAGTCAATCAAAAGAAACCGGAAGATATATTCAACAGATTAAACTAAAAGAGAGATACCAGATGAGTCACAGCTTGCATCAAGTGTTAAGTTGTGACAAGTCCAGTTACAATATATCCAATTGAGATTAGTCAAGTCGTAAGGAATTACTCACAACGTCAGATCACAATTAGATCAATTGAAACGACTAAGGTTACAACAATACACGAATTGCAAATTGATTACCCAATCACATGAATCTAATCACTTAGTAAATTGCCAAATAATGTGAGATAGTCGCAGCTGTGTGCACTAATCGCAGTAGGAGATAACCAGAAAGTGAGCAAATCGCAGTGGAAAGTAACCGCAAGGTAGGTAACCACAGAGAAAGGTAATCACAAGGTGAGTTAACCGCAGGGAACAACTAACCGCATAGTACACTAACCACAAGATAGGTAACCTCAGAGAAAGGTAACCACAAGGTGAGTTAACCGCTGGAAGGAACTAACCGCAGAGCACACTAACCACAAAATGGATTACTCACAAATCACTAACCACAATAAGTATCAAACTGCAGAAACTAAACGCAGTCCACCAAACCGCAGAAGCTAAACGTAGTCAGATAGTCTCAGAAACCAATCGTAGAACATCTACCCGCAGGAGCTAGTCGCAATGATAATAGTCCAAAAGTGTCACTTTCCTTGCGATTTGTTTATATTCCCAGAATAGTAATCGCAGACAAACTAACCACAACGATCAGAAGCTAATCGCAGTGAAGCAATGGAACAGTGGAGATAAACGCAACAATGAAAATCGACCAAAAATCAATCTAAACTCCAAGTAAGCTTATGAAATACTCCCTCCGTCCCATAAAAACTGTCCAGTTTGACTTTTCAGAGTCAAACTGGTTTAACTTTGACCTTAAATATTTTTTATGTGTTATATAATACTTGATGAAAAATTATACCAATGAAAAACTGTTAGGAATTAAATATCAGAAGAATCAAAGCGAGTTTCCACTGAAGGTGATTCTGCTGCTGAATCCTGCTGCTGCTTGATTCTGCTGCTGAATCATACTACTGCTTGATACTACTGCTGCTTGATTCTGCTGCTGAATCATACTACTGCTTGATTCTGCTGCTGCTATGACTGTGCAGCTATGACTCATAACAAACAGCTGTGTAGATAAGACCGACTTATTCAACACTTGCATAAAAAGATAATATCTTAGTTCTAGTCATCAAATTGAACACTCCAAGTGAGTTGTTTATCTTAGATACATGATGTATCTTGTATGACTAAGCTAGAATAGTGATTAGTCATAAGCTAGTTATTTGTTGAGTCATGTAGTTTGTAAAAGATATTTCCTTGGACTATAAAAGGAAAATCTTAGATATGTAGATAAGAGAGACAATGCCATACACAACTCTCATATACAGACAATAGAAAGAACAAACATAAGATTCAAGGTCTTTGTAACCCTAGTGATAAGCAAAAGATCACTCGTATTATTTTTGAATAATATTGAATCGTTTGGTGTTAACTATTCCATTTCCATAACAATAAACATAAATCTTCTAAGTGTGGTTAAGTAGATTCCGCATACTTAATCATATTTACACAAACATATCTCATACACAAAGAACGAAGGTTTAACCACCTTATCGTGTAATCGGTCTCTCAACAAGTGGTATCAGAGATTACAGGTTGATATTTTTGTTTTAGAAGAAGAAGTTAGAAATGGATGTTGAGTCTATTCAAACAAATGTTGCTGCTAAGTTACCAATGCTCAAACAGAATGAGTTTGAGATGTGGAGGTTAAGAATAGAACAATATTTTCAAGTGCAAGATTATGCACTGTGGGAAATTATTAAAGATGGAGATTCTTACAAGCCTACAACCACTACATCAACAGTTGATGGTAAGGAAGTTGATAAGCTGCAAACCAAGCCACAAACTGCAGAAGACAGAATTAAGAAGAAGAATGACCTAAAGGCCAGAAGCATGCTGATGATGACCATTCCAAATGATCAACTTATAAACTTCAGCAAATTCAAAGATGCAAAGTCACTATTTGAGGCCATTATTGCAAGGTATGGTGGGAATGAAGCCACCAAGAAGACCCAGAAGACTCTTCTTAAGCAACAGTTTGAAAATTTCACATCAACCAACCATGAATCTTTAGACCATATGTTCAACAGGCTACAGAATATTGTGAGTCAACTTGCTATTCTTGGAGTTGAAATACCTCAAGAAGATTTAAACTCAAAATTTCTGAGAAGCTTACCTGAAGAATGGGCTATGCATGTTGTTGTCTGGAAGAACAAGTCAGACATTGACACCATGGATCTTATGGATCTGTATAGCAACTTTAAGATTGTTGAGCAAGATTTGAAGAAAACTGGAGGTACTAGTTCAAGCACTGGGAACATGGCATTTATGTCATCTCCTAGTAATTCAGTTCCAGTTACTAATGAAAAAGTTCATGATGTTGCAAGTGCTGCAAGTTCATCAAGCAGTACTTTTGCAATTTTGGATGAGAAAACATGTTGTGCTTTCTTCACAAGCAAACATAATGGATCCATGTTAACTCATGAAGACCGTCAAGAGATCAATGATGATGATCTGGAGGAAATGGATCTAAAATGGCAAATTTCTCTTCTTAGCATGAGAGCTAAGAAATTCTATCAAAGGACGGGGAAGAAGATCACAATCAGTAGCAATGATCCTGCTGGTTATGACAAGTCAAAGATAGAATGCTACAACTGTCACAAGATGGGACACTTCTCAAGAGAATGTAGAAGGCCAAGACAGCAAGATAGCAGAAATAGAGATGTTGGAAGAAAATCCAATACAGGGGAGATGTCTGAACCAAAAGCTATGGTAGCAATTGATGGATTAGGTTTTGATTGGAGCTTTATGGATGATGAAGAAATGGGTTCTTCACAGATGGCTCTTATGGCATTTACTGCACCTGAGGTACATGATCATAAAACCTGTTCAAATACTTGTACTGCTCTTAAAGACTTAAAAATCTTAATTAAACAGTATGATGACCAAAAGGTTCGATACGCCAAATCTGATCTAGATTGTTTCAATTATAAAAGTGGTTTAGAATCTGCAGAGAGACAAATCCTACACTATAAAAGGAATGAACTTACCTTTACTGATGCTAAAACTTTACTTGAAAATGATAATCAATTTAAAGATCAAATCATTGAGGCTTTAAAAGAAGCATTGGATAGGGTTAAGACTGAGAAAGAAAACATTCAATTGACTAAAGAGAAGCTTGAACATGCTTCTAAAAATGTAAACAAAATAATAGACAGTCAAGTGAATAATAAAGTTAAGTCAGGATTAGGATATAATGCAGCCCCACCCCCTTATAGAGGTATCCCAAAACCCCCAGGGATCGACCTAGAACATTCAGGATTGACTGAATTTCAGCTACCTGAGTTACAATATGGAGTTCAACCAAACTCTAACATAGTAGCTGATGAGCCTAAGAAAGAAAGTAAATGTTCATGTAAAACATTACTTTTTCAGGACAAGGTGTCCTTTGTAAATAAACAGGTTATGTCTAAACCTGAAGTGGTTAAGAAAGCAAGAACAAGAGTTCCTAAGATAGTCAAACACAATACTGATAGGCCTAAAACCAATGAAAAATATGTTAGGCAACCAGTTAGATATTGTGAACAATATAGAACCACAAACAAGCCCAGAGGTAACCAAAGAAATTGGAATAACCTCAAGTCTTACCAATTAGGTGATGACTTTGCTTTTCACAATAAAGCTTGTTTCATTTGTGGTAGTTTTGACCATCTTGCAGCTTTCTGCAACCAATGGGTATCTGGGTATGAAAGTAATAGAGTGAACTACAAAAGGCAAACACCTAAATCTCATTTTCACTCTAATTCTAAAAGATCAAAACCCAAAACAGTCACAAAAACTGTTCCTACTGAAAGGAAAATGGTTTCTGCTGAAAAACCATATATGACTGTTTACCCAAAATCAACAATTAAAGGTGCAAAAACAACTTTCAAACATGCATCTAATATTGTTCAAAGGCCCATTCAAACAAAAGCAGTGGTCCAAAAACAAGTTTGGAGACCAAAGGGTACAACTACAAAGCTAGCAGTTTCTTCTGCTAAGCATACTGCTGCTAAGGGTAACAGGGCAAATGCTGTTAAGGCCTCAGCATGTTGGATTCTTAAATCTAATGTTGCATCAACAGTCCTCAAGAGATTACATTTCATTGATGCAAGAGGCAGATCCAAGTCAGTGTTGGCTTGGATCCCCAAAGAAAACTAATTCTTTTATTTTGTGCAGGGACATTCACCAACAGATCATGAAGATCAAGGATATTCAGATAGTGGGTGTTCAAGGCACATGACAGGCAACATGTCTTATCTTTCCAACTTTCAATCAATTGATGGTGGATATGTTACCTTTGGAGGAGGAATTGGTGGAAAGATTACTGGTAAAGGTACTATCAAAACCAGTAAATTAGATTTTGAAGATGTGTTTTATGTGCAAGAGCTTAAGTATAATCTCTTTAGTGTCTCACAAATGTGTGATAGAAAGAATAATGTTCTTTTTACTGAGACTGAATGTCTTGTACTTTCTCCTGATTTTAAGATGCCTGATGAAAGTCAAGTACTTCTTAAAATTCCTAGGAAGGGCAATATGTACAGTGTTGATATGAATAACATTGTTTCTAAAGATGCTTTAACTTGTCTTGTTGCAAAGGCCACATTAGATGAATCTATGTTATGGCATAGGAGACTTGGTCATATTAACTTCAAAACCATAAATAAGATTGTTAAGAATGGTTTGGTAAGAGGTTTACCTCAAAAACGTTTTGAAAATGATCAAACATGCATTGCTTGTCTTAAAGGCAAACAACACAAAGTCACTTGTAAGCCCAAGATTTTTAACTCTATCAGTCAATCATTGTTTATGCTTCATATGGACTTATTTGGACCTGTTTCAATAAGTAGTATAATGCATAAGAGATTTTGTCTAGTTGTTACTGATGACTATAGTAGATTTACATGGGTATTCTTTTTAGGAACTAAGGATGAGACTTCTAGCATCCTTAAGACCTTCATTACAGAGATAGAAAACCTAGTAAGCAAAAGAGTAAAAGTCATTAGATGTGATAATGGGACAGAATTTAAAAATAGAGTTATGGATGATTTCTGCAAAGAAAAAGGTATTAAAAGAGAATATAGTGTTGCTAGAACTCCTCAACAGAATGGAGTAGCTGAAAGAAAGAATAGAACACTAATAGAAGCTGCTAGAACTATGTTAGCTGATTCAAAGTTGCCTATAACTTTTTGGGCTGAAGCAGTCAACGCTGCTTGTTATGTTCAGAACAGAGTTTTAATAGAACAGCCTCACAATAAGACATCATATGAACTTTTTAGAGGTAGAACTCCTGCAATAGGATTTCTTAGACCTTTTGGATGTCATGTGACAATTCTGAATACCTTAAACCATTTGAGAAAATTTGATGGTAAAGCAGATGAAGGTTTCTTTGTTGGATATTCTCTCAATAGCAAAGCTTTTAGAGTATACAACATAAGAACTAAGAGAGTAGAAGAGAGTCTACATATAGAGTTCTTAGAGAATAAGTCTAATGTAGAAGGTCAAGGACCAAAATGGCTATTTGATCTTGAAACTCTAACCCATTCAATGAATTATGTGCCTGTTGTTGCAGAAACTAATGATTTTTCAGGTTCACAAGCAACAGATGAGGCAAGGTTAGACAAGAAGACACATCAAGATTATGTGATGATGCCAATATGGTCAAATACCAATGTGGAATCAACTTCAACCAATGGAGAATCTTCTTCTGGCAAAGCTAAAGAAGATGTTGAAGATAAAATCAGAGAAGGAAGAACAGAAGAACAGCAAAATGTTCCTGCTGATGAGCAAAATGTTCCCGCTGATGATCAAACAATTCCTGCTGATAAGCAAATTGTCTCTGCTGATAGTCCTTCAGAAGAAACAAAATCAGACTTTTCAGAAGATGAGGTGGATTTGTGCAATATTCCATCTGATTATCAAGTTCCTTCCACTCCACAAACACGAATTCACAAAGTCCACTCCCTAGAAAATGTGATTGGAGATGTACAATCTGGTGTGAAGACAAGACAACAATTGATGTCTTCAGATCAAAAAGGGATTCTTGATGCCCTTTATGCTTCAAAGCAACATGAGTCTTCAAACTCCTGTTTGTTTGTATGTTTTCTCTCACAAGATGAACCAAAGAATATTCATAAAGCCCTAGAAAATTCAAGCTGGTTAGAGGCTATGCAAGAGGAGCTTCTTCAGTTCAAAATTCAAAAGGTATGGGTGCTAGTTGATTTACCTTATGGTGTAAGGGTAATTGGCACTAGATGGGTTTTTAGAAATAAAAGGGATGAAAGAGGCATAGTGATTAAGAATAAGGCTAGATTAGTAGCACAAGGGTACACACAAGAAGAAGGGATAGACTATAATGAGGTTTATGCTCCAGTAGCTCGAATTGAGGCAATAAGGCTTTTCTTAGCTTATGCTTCATTTATGAACTTCACAGTTTACCAAATGGATGTCAAGAGTGCATTTTTATATGGTTCAATTGAAGAAGAGGTGTATGTTACACAACCTCCAGGCTTCACTGACCCTGACCATCCAGACAAAGTGTACAAGGTAGTTAAAGCTCTATATGGCCTACATCAGGCACCAAGAGCTTGGTATGCAACACTAGCTTCCTATTTATTAGAGAATGGATTTCAAAGAGGAAAGATTGATCAGACACTTTTCATCAAACAACACAAGAAAGATCTTCTGTTAGTACAGGTGTATGTGGATGACATTATCTTTGGATCTACAAGGAAGGAGATGTGTTTAGACTTTGAAAAACTTATGAAAGATAAGTTTCAGATGAGTTCTATGGGAGAACTTACATTCTTTTTGGGTCTGCAAGTTAAGCAATCTTCTGAAGGCATATTTATTAGTCAAGACAAATATGTTGCAGAGATTCTTAGAAAATTTCAATTTGCTGATTCAAAAATAGCAAGCACACCAATGGATCCTGATAAGCCACTTCTTAAAGATGCAGATGGAGAAAATGTGGATGTACATACATACAGATCTATGATAGGTTCTTTGATGTATCTTACATCATCCAGACCTGATATCATGTTCTCTGTTTGTGCTTGTGCAAGATTTCAAGTAACTCCAAAGGTTTCTCATTTAACAGCAGTCAAAAGAATTTTTAGATATCTCAAAGGTCAACCAAGGTTGGGTTTATGGTATTCTAGAGAATCACCTTTTGATTTGATAGCATTCTCAGACAGTGACTATGCTGGTGCTAGCTTGGACAGAAAGTCAACAACCGGAGGATGTCAATTCCTTGGATGCAGACTTATCTCATGGCAGTGTAAGAAGCAAACAATTGTGGCAAATTCAACAACTGAAGCTGAATATGTAGCTGCTGCAAGTTGCTGTGGTCAAGTTCTATGGCTTCAAAACCAACTTCTTGATTATGGGTACAATTTCTTACATACCATTATACATATTGATAATAGTAGTACAATTTGCATTATTAAAAATCCAGTGCAACATTCTAAAACAAAACACATTGAAATAAGACATCATTTTATAAGAGATTGCAATGAGAAAAGGTTAATTCAAGTAATGAAAATTGCTTCAGAACAAAACTTCGCAGATCTTCTTACCAAAGCTTTTGATGTTGGTAGATTTCAGTACTTGGTAGCAAGTATTGGAATGCTTAATCTTTAAATTTTTCAATATAATGTGTTTTTGTATATAGATTTTTGTTAATGCATCTAACTTTGTTATCTAAGTCTACTATTAACAATATTTGAAGTTATTCATACAGTTAGTTTTATGATTATTCTAATTCAAGACAAGTACTTTGTACTTTGTTCTTTTGGTTTTAGACTAACAATTTCAGGTATGAATGTTTGAGCTGAAAGGCTATTTCAAGTGAAAGCTGATCATTGCTGCTGAAAGCTGATCATTGCTGTGGATCATTTCCACTGATATAATAGGTTCATGATAGAAAAGGTTTGGGACTTCAAAAAAAAAAAAAAAAAATCCTTAAAACTTCTTTCTTAGAATCTGATTATGATATTTCTCTTTGAATTGATAAATTAGTTGATCAGTTAATCACTGATACAACTCACTTTCTATCATTTTATACTCTCAAGTATAATGTGACTAGCCTACGGATATCTGATAGAAAGAACAGCGAGCAAAAGTGAATCTAACACTTGTGTTAGAGGTAACAAATGCCACGAGCTGGAAACCCTGTAAAGAAAGCCTTTTGAATAGGTTTATCTATACACAGGCGGTTATTTATAACTGAAAACATTGGTTCTCACACAACCAGAGGTTGCTTTAAACCGAAATTTTGATTAAGTGTCTGTTACACACTTAATCCTTTCAAAATGGTTGTAAGCAGTATGATTTTTTATAATAAAATCATATACATACTGCTAAGGCAAAAGTTTCTTAAAAGGATTTTCAAAAGATGACTTTAAAAACCATCAAATGATGGACCATAAGTCAAAAATGTCCATTGAATCACCTCTCATAGGAGTTAACACACCTAGAAGTGATGAGGACAGAATCTTAAACTCTTAAGGAATTGATGGCTTCATGTACAAATTGTCTGAAAACATGGAACAATGCTAAATCAGATGATGATGTTATGATTGTGAGAAAATCTTTTAAACAAGGGGAGGATATCAATATAAGATGATATTTGAATCTCAGGGGAGGAAATTCAAAGCCCAGTTTAAGGAAGATTAACCAAAAGAAAAGACAAAATCATACAAGATGATGACATAGAGGTTGAAAATGACAAGAACATTCTTAAATGTTGTATTCAGAAAGGATGAAGCATTTCAAAGGAGAAAGTTCTATCTAGGTCAAAAAGTTGAAAAGATTCAATTTCAGTTCACTACGTTTGTTCATCACTTGTTGAAAGATCAGAAAGCAGATAAGTTCCAGAGAAAGATAAGTTCATTCACTCAGAAGAGAAGAAAGTTCAGATCAACCAAATCTGACAATGAAGTGTTTGAAAGATCTTCACAAAGTCCTCATTTAATTCAGAAAAACATGTTTGAATGTGATTCACATGTTTAGGGGAGGATTGTTAGGAATTAAATATCAGAAGAATCAAAGCGAGTTTCCACTGAAGGTGATTCTGCTGCTGAATCCTGCTGCTGCTTGATTCTGCTGCTGAATCATACTACTGCTTGATACTACTGCTGCTTGATTCTGCTGCTGAATCATACTACTGCTTGATTCTGCTGCTGCTATGACTGTGCAGCTATGACTCATAACAAACAGCTGTGTAGATAAGACCGACTTATTCAACACTTGCATAAAAAGATAATATCTTAGTTCTAGTCATCAAATTGAACACTCCAAGTGAGTTGTTTATCTTAGATACATGATGTATCTTGTATGACTAAGCAAGAATAGTGATTAGGCATAAGCTAGTTATTTGTTGAGTCATGTAGTTTGTAAAAGATATTTCCTTGGACTATAAAAGGAAAATCTTAGATATGTAGATAAGAGAGACAATGCCATACACAACTCTCATATACAGACAATAGAAAGAACAAACATAAGATTCAAGGTCTTTGTAACCCTAGTAATAAGCAAAAGATCACTCGTATTATTTTTGAATAATATTGAATCGTTTGGTGTTAACTATTCCATTTCCATAACAATAAACATAAATCTTCTAAGTGTGGTTAAGTAGATTCCGCATACTTAATCATATTTACACAAACATATCTCATACACAAAGAACGAAGGTTTAACCACCTTATCGTGTAATCGGTCTCTCAACAAAAACACACTTAAAACTCAATCTATTCATATATTTTTCATCAAGTATTATATAATACCCACAAAAATAGATAAGGTCAAAGTTGAACCAGTTTGACTTTGAAAAGTCAAACTGGACAGTTTTTATGGGACGGAGGTAGTATTAAAACCAACTGAACCACAATGTTGTGCTAACACCAAAGATCATAAAAGTACATCTCTAACACTTTTAATAACACAAGAAAGATCAAACTAAGATGTTGTGAATAAAACTCTTCTAACTCACAAAAACTTCACAAAAACCACACCAAAACCGAATAACTAAGGCCCTAAGATGTAACCATGGCTCTTGATACCAATTGTAGAGTATCAATCAACTCACAAACATGAATGGTTCTTGAGATTTGGATCGAATTAAGTAAAGTTTTAGAGAGAGAGAGAGAGAGAGTTTAGAGAGAGAAAGAGATGGGAGCCTTGAGAGAAAACTAGAAATGTATTAGGTTGTAAATGAAGGTCCAACCCTCTCCACATGTGGAGAGGGGTATTTATACTTATCCTACAAAGAAACATAAAAACGCCCACACCCGGGCTGTGGATCAGGCATACAGTGGGTAAGACCCGTCCTTCTTTCACGTTGTTACTTAGACTAAACTAATACTTAACTAAATAATATACTAACTACGAGCTAACTTAAATGCTATTACAATAATTAGGTGACCGAGACTTTTACAGTAATATCCGTATTCCTAACAGGCTACATACAGCTGCCGCTAGGCGCGGGTACTTGGCTAATATATATATATATATATATATATATATATATATATATATATATATATATATATATATATATATATATATGGAGACTTTCTTACGAGAACCATTTCATCTGCGAGAACTGAGAGAACCACCAAAAACATACATTTACACCTTTTAAAATAAAATAAAAATACATGCAAATCATTAATAATCGTAAGTATTCACCTATGTTCTTCAATATCATCATGAACTCATCCTCTTTTTTCACAAAAACCTTACACACGGCCGCAATATTTTCATTGCACGCCTTATAAGAACATACATGCACGCCTTCAAAGAAAAATTTTGTATTTCCGATTTCTTATCAAATTCTTTAGAACAACTATGTTTTAAAAAAAAAACATATATGTTGTTTTTAGAACATATGTGCAAAAATACAATTATTGAAGGCGTGCATGTATGTTTTTGGTAGTTCTCTCAGTTCTCACAGATAAGATGGTTTTCTTAAGAAAATCTCACTATATATATATATATATATATATATATATATATATATATATATATATATATATATATATATATATATATATATATATTGGGTTGCCCAAGTACAAGTTGTCCTAAAAATACCAAGGTTGCCCCAAATAAAATGTGGCAAAATAATATGTTTATCCCGTTGCCTTGAAATAATACTTTCATGTTATTCTCTATCTAAACTTTGGCAGAACTTGTATGATCTTGGAGCTAGAAAATTTGCAATTATAGGTGTTCCACCACTTGGTTGTGTTAGGGAATTAATAGGCCCAAGCTTGGTTTGTGGGTTTAGGGCATCTAGGGTTTTACCATTATAAATAATGGTAAATAGTAAAGTAATACCTACGGGTGTTTCATTATTTAACATGGTATCGGAGCGGGTCTGATCCTCAGACCTAGGTGGCTATATTGAGCCGCCACCCCTAAGCCGCCCCGTCAAACCCTAGCCGTCACTTATATCTCTTAAAAAAAAGTTAATATATGTTTGTCGTCTGTTTTGTGTCGATCAACAACAACTACTGCTACAACTTTTTGACCTTGGTCTACATATCGGTGGTGGTGCTCTTTATAGTGCCCGTGGCTTATGATAAATACGAGGATAAGATTGACTACTTGCAGTGAAAGCATGGATTGAAATCAACAAGCAATACGCCGTTCTCGACGCTAATTAAAGTGCTATGTAAGATCACGAGATCCATTAAAGAATTGAAAAAGAAGAAAAGGGTTAAGGATTTCCTGTTTATGTGTTTTTTTTTATTGTTGAAAAAACAAAATTTATAGTTGTTTTATGTTTGTTTGTTAGTCGATTGTTCGTACGACTTTGTTACCAGTTGATTAAATTGACTGTTGGTATCAGTCTCTAAAGTCGACCGTTGGTACGGTGTTGTTACCAGTCGACATAGCCGACCGTTGGTACCTGTCAACTAAAGTCGACCGTTGGTACGGTTTTGTTACGAGTCGATTAAAGTTATGTTTTTATTATGTTAATGTTTTTTCTTTCTTGTTTAGTTTATTACTCCAGTTCGAGCTTTCGCGATTTCGCCGCTCGAACTGCGGGTTAGTGTTAAGGAATAAATAGGCCCAAGCTTGGTTTGTGGGTTTAGGGCATCTACACTCTGTTCCCGAGTTTTAATATGAAAGAGAAGAAGAGAAGAGACAAAATTGGTCAGAAAAGAAGAGAAGAGTAATGTAATTTATTTTTTTTACACCATGTTCCCGAGTTGAGAGAGAAAAGAAGAGAAAACTCATGATTTTACAATTATACCCTTTGTTACATACAAAATTTTATATTATATTCTTGGGCATTTAAGTCATTGTTTAATTAAAAAGTTTCCAAATATACTTTCCTCTCAAATCATCCCACTTTTGGGAAGAAAGTTTTGGAGAGAAATATAACTCAATTTCCTCTCCTCTTCTTCTCTCTTCTCTCCTAAAAAAACTCTGGAACACAAGTTTATTTCGTTTTCTTCCCACTTCTTTTCTCTTCTTTCAAAATTAAAACTTGGGAACGCAGTGCTAGGGTTTTACCATTATAAATAATGGTAAATAGTAAAGTAATACGGGTGTTTCATTGTTTAACAGTTTGTTGTCCAAAGGAACACTACCTTAACCTGATAAAGATGGGAGACAATGGTGGTTGTCTGGAAGTAATGAACATACTAGCACAAGCTTTCCATTCTTCAACTCAGTCCCTCTTGCGAAATTTCAGCTCAGCAAATCTAGGAGTCTTTTACTCGCTAGGGAACACCTATAACACCATCCTTAGTATCATCGACAATTCTCGTGCAAATGGTAAGACACTTATTTGTGACACGTTAGCCTTCAATAACAGCATCTTACACATATGAACATGCACATGAAAGAATCTGGTAACAATGTTTTAGGGTTTCAAGCCGTGGAAACAGCTTGCTGTGGCAATGGGCCATTTAACGCAGAAAATGGGTGTGAATCAGGATCAAACCTTTGCATAAATCGTGACAAATCCTTATTTTGGGACGAGTTTCACCCAACTCAGGCTGCTGCCCGACAAGCAGCACTTACTTTGGCTTATGCCGATGGACCAGAATTCATGACACCAATGAACTTTAGCAGTTTGGCAAGACTTTCATTTTCACATAACTGACACACCTGGATTGTTTGATATTTATTAAAACGACCAATACGCTGTCAACTCAATACATAATTTCACTAGTTTTTACAGGTAAAAAGCAATTACTGAAAGTAATAAAACTGGAAAACGTTCATGACTTCGTCACAATGTATCGTTGGATTATATAAAAGGATGTGTGTGCTATGAATATATTAAAACTAAAATTTATTTCAACCATGTTGTGTAAAATCACCTTTTAAAAAATAAAACAAAGTATTATTTCATTAGAATTTTAAAAGTAGGCTTTCATCTTGTGGTGACCGTCAAGAGTCATTTAATTGAGATTTATATACTAACATATGGTTTAACCGCACACTCGTGTAAGCAAACCTGTTTTGAGGATGAGGAATATCCTGGCTTTAAAATCGGCATCCGGTCTACGGCAGCACCCACACCCTAAAAGTCTAATGGTCTCACATTTTTACCAAAGGTCGATATCCTTTTCATTGTTATTTTCTTTATTGACATTTTTTTTATAAACAAGCAAGACACTAGAGAGAAGTCAATGACATCTACTTAATCTAAAAAAAAAAAAAATAATTTGAATCACAAATCCAGTCAAACTAATTAGGCTTGCAAGATGATATTCCTAGCAGAAACCCCATGAGAGCGAGTAGACCTTTGTTGGAATATATGAATAATACAAAACAATAAACATATAAACATCAAAGAGTACGCAGCGGAATAGATCAAATACAAATAATAAATTAACCGAAATATAAATGGATACATACCTCTTGATTGCTAGCAAGAACAAGAACTTATAAACCCTAGGAGAGGGCTTATATGGATTGACTAGGGCTAGTCACAAGGCAAGATCACCGTTAGCAAAAGTATGCTAACACTTCGTTCTCACACACACGTACTATAAGCGTTTCAATGGAAATGCTAGATTCGTAGTACACGAAAAGATTAAACTATTGGTCCTATCAATCAAAGATCGATTAGACACAAAGAAAGAGATTAGAGAAGATTAGGTTGCAATGGAACCAAGTGATGATTAGAATGAATGAGAGGGGTCTCATTATATACTAATCAAGAGGCTTGGAGCAAAAGCTATCCCAAAACCCTATGGGAGGGGGGCCTTGGCCGGCCATGGGTTTTCAAAGCCCAACCCGAACCAAACTTTCACTCTTATCCACATTTAGTCCTTCATGTCTCGTCCAACGGTCGTTAGTTACCGTTAAGTTTATATTTCGTGTTTTTAATAATTATTCGTCACTAAAACAATAATTATTAATTCATTGAAACTCATACGTAAAGTGTGCAATCCCGAAGTCTCGAGTTCGAGTCCGGTCATGATATATTAATTTATTATCCGTCAAACTAACAGCTCCCACTCGGATATAGATTAATGTAACAATGACAATGGTTAGTCTAGCATAACACGCCAATGCCCCCAGAACGATCTCGAGTATGGTTTCCTGGAAAAAACCACCTTTGATGATTCATCATCATACTTATCCTTTTGATTCTAATACTATGTTAATTTGGATATGGATTGAAGTCATTCCATAATTAACTAGTGTTTCTCGTTATTTATGATTAAGCAAGATTACCAATTCTTCTGAACGTATTCCAGATAGACCTTGGGCATGGCCATGCAAACATCTTGTTAATCCTACGAGCGGCCAAACAGTATTATACTTCAAAACAAATTTGAAGGAACCAAATCCTGTATTGACTACAAGCATAACCTATGAACTTCGCATCACCTCTGAAAATAATCCTTATAACTACCAGTTACGGATAGCGTTAGATTATCTCACAGAAAATGAGCTACATCCACAGTAGTTACCTAGTATCTCAAGTCTGAGGATAAATATTCATGATTTACTATAATGACAACATCCATAAGTACAATCATGTAGTTGGGATTTTGTCCTATATTCAATTTATCCAGTATTGAATATCATGTGAATTTGGCATGTCTACGCACCAATATAATTTATATATATTATACCAAATCTCACATTTGTCTTAGTTCAATGATACTCCCATATCATTAATTAACAACGGACAATTTTAGAATAACTTAAGTTATTCATGGATTAAACATGCAAATATAGGATACAATATTTAGGAATAGAAATAAACATAACACAATACTTCATTTCATTCGAATAATTATTGTTTACAATCCTTTATCCAAATACTAACCACAGATCTACATGAAACTACTAGCTAAACGAAGTCCAATGCCATCAGCAAGTCGAGTAAGCTTTTCCTTAGATAAAGCCTTCGTAAATGGATCAGCTAGATTGTTATCTGTGTGAATTTTGAGTAGATTGATTTCACCTATGTCGACTTGTTCTCGAACATAGTGATATCTTCTTGGAAAATGTCTGGCGCCCTTCATAACTCCAGGTTCATTGGCGAATGTAACTGCGGCAGAGTTGTCACAATACATATTAATAGGTAATTCAATTGACGGCATAATACCAAGCCCCGAAATGAATTTCCTGATCCAAACAGCTTCCATCGCAGCTTCCGATGCAGCAATATACTCAGCTTCTGTAACAGACATCGCAATTGTTGTCTGCTTCTTGCTCTTCCAGTCAACTGCTCCTCCATTAATAACAAAGACATAACCCGTCTGAGACTTTGTATCATCTTTATCAGTTTCAAAGGACGCATCACAGTAACCTGTAATATCAAGTTCTGCTTCTGGATTTCCCCCATACACTAGAAACATATCTTTAGTATTCCTTAAATACTTAAGAATGCTTTTAACAGCGTGCCAGTGCTTTCCACCTGGATTCTGTTGATAACGACTGGTCATATTTTGTGCAAACGCCACATCAGGTCTTGTGCATCTAACTGCATACATGATAGATCCTACTGCTGAAGCATACGGAACCTTCTTCATGATTGCAACCTCTTCAGGTGTTGAGGCACATAGTTTGCTACTTAAGCCATGTTCCACTTGCATTGGCAAATATCCTTTCTTGGAATTTTGCATATTAAATCTCTTCAATACTTTATCAATGTAAGTACTTTGACTTAATCCAATCAACCGCTTTGATCTATCTCTGTAGATCTTGATTCCAAGGATGAATGTTGCTTCTCCTAAATCCTTCATAGAAAAACATCTACCAAGATAAGCTTTAACTTCGTTTAAACTTGGTATATGATTTCCTAATATTAATATGTCATCGACATATAGGATAAGGAAAGTAACATTACTCCCACTAGCTTTCTGGTATACACATGGCTCATCAAGATTTTGACTAAATCCAAAACTTTTGATTTCTGCGTCAAATCTCTTATTCCATTGACGTGATGCTTGCTTTAATCCATAAATGGATCTTTTAAGTTTGCATACACGGTTTGGAAATTCTGGATTCACAAACCCCTCAGGCTGCGCCATATAGATGTCTTCATCTAGGCGACCATTCAAGAAGGCGGTTTTGACATCCATTTGCCATATCTCATAGTCATAGTAGGCAGCTATGGCTAAGAGAATCCTAATAGCTCTAATGTCAGCTACAGGAGAAAAGGTCTCCTCGTAGTTAACACCAAATGTTTGAGTATAGCCTTTAGCTACCAAACGAGCCTTATAGATGTGTACAATGCCATCCATGTCTGTTTTCATTTTGTAGAGCCATTTACTTCCAACTACCTTATCATTTGGAGGTAAGTCTACTTCTTCCCAGACTTCATTGTCTTTCATGGACTGCATTTCCCCATTCATAGCACTCTGCCATTTCTCCTTTTCAGGACCATTAATGGCAGCCTTATAACTAGTAGGTTCATTAAGATCCCCTAGTATCGTTTCCTCACACTCTACGTTAAGACATAGACGTTCGGGTGCTTTCACAGTTCTTGAAGATCTGCGAATGGGTACCACTTCCACTTCAGGTGGAGGACCTAAACTTTCAGGTTCCACAGGAAGTGTGCTAGTGTTTTCAGAAGGTGATGTATCTTCATCCTCTAGATCATAAACTCTCCCACTGAATTCTTGAGATATGAGATTCTTTTCAAAGAAATCTCCATACCTAGCCACAATGACTTTATTCTCTGGTGGAAAGTAAAAGTAGTAACCCATTGTTTCCTTTGGGTATCCTACGAAGATACACTTAACAGATCTCTGTTGGAGTTTATCTGGTGAATCACGTTTAACAAACGCGTCACAACCCCAGACCTTTAAGTAAGAAAAGCTAGGAGCTTTTCCTGTCCATAATTCATATGGAGTCTTATCAACCTTCTTTGTTGGAACCATATTCAATATGCGAATAGCAGTTTTAAGGGCATAATCCCAAAAGGATAAGGGTAGAGATGTAAGATTAAACATTGATCGTACCATGTCTAGCAAAGTACGATTTCTCCTTTCAGATACACCATTTTGCTGTGGAGTATAAGGAGCCGTGAGATGTTGGACTATACCACACTCAGTTAGATAATCTTTAAACTCTTGGCTTAAATATTCACCGCCTCTATCGGATCGAAGTGCCTTAATCTTCTTACCGAGTTGTAATTCTACTTCACTTTTAAAAACCTTGAAGGTATTAAAGACTTCATGTTTATGTTTAAGTAAATAAACATAACCATAACGACTATAATCATCCGTGAAGGTTATGAAGTAGGTAGCACCACGTCTTGACACATGTCTAAGTGGACCACACACATCAGTGTGTATTAATCCAAGTAGATCTGTTGCCCTTTCCACTTGTGGTGAAAAAGGTTTCCTTGTCATCTTCCCAGATATGCAGGACTCGCATTTATCAAATGATTCATCATTGATCTTTTGTAAAAGCCCATCATGTTGCAGCTTTTGCATGCGATCCTTGCCTATATGAGCAAGACGACAGTGCCAAAGATAAGACGAATCCAAGTTATACTTGATTCTCTTATTGTTAATGCTATACACAGAATTATTTCTATTGGACATGGAATCTTCCATATCAATTTCAAACACACCATTTATTGGAATTGCATTAAAGTAAAAAACATTATTTAAAGAAACAGAAATTCCATTATTAATAAATGTGTGCACAAAACCATTATCCAATAACAAAGAAACTGAAATGACACCCCTAACAATAGAGGGTGCAAAGTGACAATTATTCAATACTAGTATCATTCCCGAAGGTAAAACTAAATCGAAAGTCCCTATGGCTTCAACTGCTGCACGTACTCCATTTCCTACGTACAAGTATCTTTCTCCATAGGCCAGCTTCCTTGCTCCTCTAAGTCCCTGCGACGTATTACAGATGTGAGTACCACATCCTGTATCATATATCCAGGAATTATTCTTATGAGGAAAAGAAAATAACTCAATCATAAACATACCTGAAGTGCTTGCGACGTTACCAGGCATTTTACTTTTGTTGAGGCGCAACTCCTCTAGAAACAATGGACAGTTTTTCTTCCAATGACCAGGAGTGTTGCAGTGGTGACATTTAGCCAAATCCTTATTGAAATTTTCCTTCTTCTTCTGAAAAGGAGGATTTTGCTTCTTAGGCTTCTGTTGGTGATTTGCAATCTGCTTGCCTTTACCATTACCATTGCCTTTACCCTTGACGTTCGCATTATGCGGTTTGTTGGGTTTCTTGGTGATCCTACCACCCTGTATCGCCATTACAGCAGGTGTAGGTGCCTTCTTATTCAGGCTTTTCTCATAATCTATAAGCATTGCATGAACTTCACTTACTGTCTTCCCCTTGCAATGCATATTATAGTTGCGTACAAACTCACTATACAGATCCTGATTAAGGGATCGCAAAATGAGACCAATGCACACACTTTCCTGATATCCGCAACCAAGTCGCTCCAATTGATCCATATAGTATTTCATGGACAAAAAATGGGCACTCACGGATTTTCCTGCTTCCTGCTTACAATTGTGCAGAGATTCTATTAGATCATATAATTCTGCAGCAGGTGGTTTCTCAAACATTCGTCTGAGTTCATTGATCATGTCCATGGGACCAAAGTTCTCAAACCGCTTTTGCAATTGAGTATCCATCCCAGCCAACATGAGACAAGCCACATCATTGTGCTTCTCATATTCAATGTTGTATGCATCCTTTACGGTTTGTGTTGCATCATCAGCAGGTTTCTCAGGTAGAGGTTCACCAAGATAATCATATCTTCTGGCCATCCTTAAGGTGATTCTTAAAGATCGATACCAGTCATTGAAATTTTCACCAGTCAACTTGTCTCGATCAATCATTTGCTTGAACGCAGAACTCATGTTGCTCATATTAGTGTTTTCAGGTGTAGCCATTTCTACAGAAAAAATTCAAAAGTTAGTACTTTCGATAATTAAATTTCAATAAAATTAAATACCCTAGGTTCATAAACATATAACCATTTTAATTTTACATTGAAATACTATGATCCAAATTGACATAAGTTCATCACATCAGTTGATCTGCTAGTGATGACGTTATTCAATAAGGTACGGGTCGTGTCCCAATTGCCAATATTCAATTGCAATTCCTAGAATCGATGGGATTTACATTATTTGCCAACCGCAGTTGCAATGTAAACATGTTTTATCCCCATCTTCTTATGCCTTGAGTGATCAGTTCCCACTATCAACTCAATTAAGTTAACCAATTTAAGAAACAACAAACTTACATAATGACACCACACCAGTTGATCTGCAAGTGATGAAATCATGTAATTTGTCCTTCCATTGCAATCTAGTCAGGTTACGCCCTGGCGTAGATCCAATTTCAGGTGTTTCCGTTTCATTGGATGGCATATAACTTAAATTTAAGGGTAGTAATTTTGATGTGTGTAATCAAAATATATGTACAAAGATGTCATGCATTCATCTTGTAGCATATGTTTCATGTAAAAAAAACTTTTACTCATTAGTTTCTTTACGAGCTTAAATCTCCAAACTTTTGATTGAGGCGTTGAGAAACTTACAACTTTGCCTTAAGTGCTTCGTAGTTATCATGGATGTTAGGTAAAGACTAAACTATGACTCACAGGCGAGCGGTAAGCCAGAATGGAGGCTCACTAAGGCCGCAATTTAATGCGTAGCCAACCTTATACCCACTTTAATAGTTTGTCATAATTAGTTCCACCTTTCAACCACTTAATACAGTCGCGATCAATCAACCAAAAGTTCAAGATTTATAAGTAAGCTCAAAACAAGATTTCACCATTATTAAGTCCGTTTAATATTTTATTTCTTGAAATTACCCTTTGTTACTATCATGTTGCAAAAAACATATAAAACAAAAGTAATAAAATAAAATAAACAAACAACAACAATAATGGTCATGCAAATTACAATCAATATAAAACACACTATTGATTTAATATACGATTAATAGGGTCTTCCCTAATTTTATAATTAATCAAATTTTAGTAATCTTTATACATAATATTTACTAAACCATTTATCAATTATAATAAATCGCATAAATAAGCATGAAATCAAAACAAATCATAATCCATAACAACACATGCATAGTTTGTCATGGATGCCCATATTGCACATATTATACAAATAATCATGTCAATCAAGGAACGCAACCAAACGGCATATAACAATATCCATACACATAAATTACATGCAACCTATGGTTTCTACAAGTTTTTATTACATAATTCATCAAACCCTAATTTCTTTTTAAATAAAAAAAAACTTTCGACATATATATAATAAATTAAATAAATTCGAAATAAAAAAAAAAATAAAAACTAGGGTTTATGAAAAATATAAAAACATAAGAACACCAAGCATGTTATAATCAAACGATTCAATTTTATGTGTTTCGGTAATTCATTATAATGTATTAACGGCTCTTGATGCCACTGTTGGAATATATGAATAATACAAAACAATAAACATATAAACATCAAAGAGTACGCAGCGGAATAGATCAAATACAAATAATAAATTAACCGAAATATAAATGGATACATACCTCTTGATTGCTAGCAAGAACAAGAACTTATAAACCCTAGGAGAGGGCTTATATGGATTGACTAGGGCTAGTCACAAGGCAAGATCACCGTTAGCAAAAGTATGCTAACACTTCGTTCTCACACACACGTACTATAAGCGTTTCAATGGAAATGCAAGATTCGTAGTACACGAAAAGATTAAACTATTGGTCCTATCAATCAAAGATCGATTAGACACAAAGAAAGAGATTAGAGAAGATTAGGTTGCAATGGAACCAAGGGATGATTAGAATGAATGAGAGGGGTCTCATTATATACTAATCAAGAGGCTTGGAGCAAAAGATATCCCAAAACCCTATGGGAGGGGGGCCTTGGCCGGCCATGGGTTTTCAAAGCCCAACCCGAACCAAACTTTCACTCTTATCCACATTTAGTCCTTCATGTCTCGTCCAACGGTCGTTAGTTACCGTTAAGTTTATATTTCGTGTTTTTAATAATTATTCGTCACTAAAACAATAATTATTAATTCATTGAAACTCATACGTAAAGTGTGCAATCCCCAAGTCTCGAGTTCGAGTCCGGTCATGATATATTAATTTATTATCCGTCCAACTAACAACCTTGATGTCATTCGAATGGAAAATCAGTATTTGGCTAGGTTGTCCAACACTAAAATCCAAACTAAATTGACAAAGTTTACCCCCCCCCCCCCTCCTTTTTTCTTCTTCTTCTTCTTCTTCTTCTTCTTCTTCTTCTTCTTCTTCTTCTTCTTCAATTAATATAGAATGGATTTAATTTTTATTTATTTATTTATTTTTTAAGAACGGTACCACACTTGAAATCCAACCCCCTTAAGTTAAATTATCAATTAATATAGAATGGATTTAAGTTTACCCCGAACCACTAGGAGAGACCCGCGAAAGGAAACCCCTAGAATTACGGCTTCGCACTAAGAGGAAGCCGTGAGTTCTAAAACTTTGGCCACTTTAGTATTAATTGATACTCCCTTCATTAAAAAAAATAAAATATAAAAAATAAAAAATGTCTACCTTATTATTTAGGTTTGTCCCAAAAAAGTTGTCAAGATTTTATTTTTTATAGTAATTATAACTGATTTTCCTACTTTACCCTCATAATTAAAGCATGCATTAATTATTCAATTCCTAATTTATATATTAACTATGATAGTAAAAATAACTTTTTATTAATAAAAAATAACATTAATTACACATATCATAATTTATCATTTTTTTGGACACTCTTTTTGGGACAGAGGGAATATGTGATTAAATTTAAACATAGAATTAGTCTAAGTATAGAAGACTACAAAATATCATCTTTAGTTATATGGTTAATATAGAAATATTTACTGACTTCGCGAAAATATCCGCCTAAGTTACTAAACATTCATATTATTCGATTAAGTTACTAATCAATAAGGGTATGTTCAATAAAGTACTGATTGTTAAAAAAATGTTTACAGGGGTTACTCTTGACTCCTCCCAAACCAACCTCACAGATTAATCAGGAATGGTCAACAGGTCAAGCAGTAAGGGAGAGAGTGATGAATTTATAATCCGGTGTAAGCACAGTATTTTCCCGGGTCGTTATGTCCCGACAAGATTGAAATTGTATTTTGGAAAACGTTTGAGGGATTTAGTGATTGGGAAAGTAACCAGATAATGATTTTGGGTTTGATTACACTAATGGAAATGAAATAAATTAAGCTAAATGAACAGTATTAACAATTACAAGAATTCAGATACGTATTTAAACTTAAAACGTAAATTACAATTTAAAACAAACATTACTGCGTACTGAAAAAGTGGGAATGAAGCAAAAATAAACTAGAGGGGGTGAAAATGACTTTTAACAAACTTAATATTAAAAGAAAATTTTATAAAAAAGAAAATTATTTTTTTGATTATTTTATTATTTAATATTAATTAAAAACTATTTAATAATTAATTAAAACTAATTTAAACCAATTTAAATTAAGGAAAATACTAAAATGACTTAGAAAATTATGAAATTTTTTACAAAACTAATTAACCATCACAGGAATCCTAAAAAATTATAAAAAGTTTATAAAAATTATAATTAAGCTATTTTAATAATTATTTACTAATTTATTAATTAAAACCTATTTAAACTAACTTAATTATGAAAAATACTTAATAAATAGTAAAAATTATGAAAATTTTTATAAAAATACTTTATGATTTATAAACTTGGGAAAAATATAAAAAGGTACTATTGCTTATAAATAAGTAGAAAGGAAATTTATTTTTGATTTTTCAATTAAAACTAATTAAATTTAAATTAATTATTATAAATACTAAATCTGCTCAGAAAATTATAAAAATTTTTACACAACTATTTTAATATATTAAGAACTTAAGAAAAATATAAAATTGGAAAATTGCTTTTTGAAAAAGCAGAAAAATAAGCCAAATGGCTTAAATATAAGCTATCACTTATTTTTACTTTTGATTTTTCTTATTTTTCTTTTACACAACTATTTTAATACTGAAAATAACCTATTTTTGTGAAACCAACTTTTTTGAAGCTTAAAAATAAGCTGTGTGCAAGCTATTTAGGTTAACAGATTGCTTATTAAGGGATTTGATGGATTTTTTGGTGAAATAAACCACTAACAAGCTACACAGGACAAAATTAGCTATATCCACATGAGATATATACAAATTAAGCCAAAACTACTGAATAAGCACTCTAAATAAGGAGAAAAGGCAAAATAAGCAAAACCAAAAACACACAGACTAAATAGGCCAACATGGGTAATTGCTGCCCTATGTGGGACCCACAGGAGTGATCAGGGTCCAATTTGAAACTTGATCTAACAAGATGGGCAGAAGGGCTTTCCAATAAGCCAAGAAGCAAACCCTGGGGTCCACTAATAATCCTAGGATGGGCTTGTGAAGTTGGGTCTGTCAATCCAAGTTACTCAGGGTTTTGGTTTGGTCAAAGTAACTTGAGGGGCACAATAAGCTATGGGCAAGGGGTCTTAAAGCCAAAATAAGCCCTGAACTAATGAAATGGCTTATTAAGCTTTCTAAAAAGCCAAGGGTTGGGGGCTGGGGTCCATGAACAAGCTCAGGGTGAGCTTATGAAAATGGGGCCAAAACGTGGTGTAGGGGAGGTGTTTACCCTGCAGGCCTAAACAAGCTCACTAATAAGCCACTAGAAAAATTCCCAAAAATAATCAAAAATAAGATTTCACAAGTTCAGCTGGTAAACTTTAACTTCCAAAAAGCTCAAAGCTTAATTTTGAAAAATAAAATCATGAAAAATCTAGCAATTTTGGAATTTTCTGTGAAGCCTAAGCAATTTGACTTTTTGAGATTTATGAACACTTTGACTTTTATGAGCTTTGATCTATTCCTAAGGACTTAATATGATGTAATAAGCTTTTTTAAGGCTAAATTAAGCTACATATCATACTTATGCACTAATATGAAAGATCATGAGACCAAAAATCTCAACAATGAACTGTGACGCAATTTTAATATTGATTTTGACTTTTTGTAGTTAGACCTAAGTATTTTATGACCTAAATTAACTAAGGACACCTAAAGTGAGTTATCACAACCACAAACAACAACAAATTCTCACTGGATTACAGTGAATGCAGTAAATTCAAACACACCTTATGCTAAATGTTTGGGTGATTTTCAAACAAAAAGCTTTATTCAAACCAAGAGACTGATGCAAAAGGGCATGAAATGATGAAATGAGTCATATGAACCACAAAAACACAAGTCTAGATAGCAAATAATCAATAACCACTAAAATGTTATTTTGGCAGTCAAAATGGAAAATATGAGCACAAATGAAACTAATGAACAAGGATCGTGTATTAAGCAATAATTACACTAAGGGACACTGATTAAGCATAAAAAGCAAAGATATAAGCAATATTAAGCACTTGAACAATTAAATGCAAAAATTGTACAAAAAGGCTTACAATGTGCAATCCAAGCTAAACCAAGAACCATGACCAAAGAACACACCTATAGGCTTTCCACAAAGCCACTAACCCACTGCCATCCTTAATTAACAGTGCACCATGCTTTCTTCATCTTCTTTGTTGATTTTTTTTATTTTTTTGCTATTCTTCTTGATTTTTTTTTACTATTTTTATTTTTCTAAGTGACACTGGTTTTTAGTACTTCTAATAGCTCACAGAAGCTATGTTATGAGCTTAAATGAGCCTATGGGTCCCTAACAACATCTTTCAACAACATTAAGGGTGACATGAGATTTTGAGGTAAAATAAGCATAAACTGAATTCAAAAGGTAAAACTGAAAGTGATTGTTGAAATGAGTTCAAAATACACTAAAAACATTTAGTACATTAATTGTAAATTAAAAATTACACTGGAACACTAAAAATTAAGCTATTCGACATATATTTAGCTAAAGTGAACTACACACTTCTCTCTTCTGCTTCTTCTTCAATTTATAGACACCAATTAGGGTTTGTAGAGTCCTCTGCACATATCCCACCAACAATTGCAACCATTGGATCACTGAAAATCATCCTAGCCCTTGATTTATTTTTTGGCAGGAAAATTAGTTTGTCCATTTGCCTGCTTAACTGCAACTGGAGGGGTGCATTAAATGTGGAGGTGATGGTAGGTAGACAGTGGGTTGAGGGTGATGATGAAAATACTAGTGGAATGGGAGGTGGAGGTGACTGGTGTGCAGGCAAGTTGGGGACGAATGAGGGAAGGGGGTGGATGTTTGACCAAGGTTTGACCCTGGGATTATTACTAATAAAAGGGAGTGGGCTTTGGGGGTGATTGGGCTTGGATTGTGGATCAGGGTGTTGTGTTTGGACTTGGACTGGTGAGGGTTGTTGGATCGATGTATACTCTGACCAAACTAACTATATAGCTTGTAAAGGTTTAACAATCTTGAATAACTCCAAAACTATTAATAATGAAACACTGATATAACTTTGTTAAGTATGCGGATTCTACTTCAACAAAGCTAAGAATAATAATAAAAATGATTATATTAAAACCAAACTTTGAACCTGCTTATTTACCAAACTTTGAACCTGCTTATTATACAGATTCACTAACAAACCTAATCACTAAATAACTCTCAAATATTGTACGTATGCTTAGGTCTATACCACTATAGGGGTCCTTTTATAGGCATAAAGAAAACCCTAAGTCAGTTTAAAATCCTTGTACAACAAGTAAACTAATTCTAACTTAACTAATTCTAGAATATTCTAATCATATCTTTACATAAAAGTCCTTTAAGGATTTTTCATACTAGCCCTTGTTAATAACCAAGAAACACGTTCAGGAGGTCGAGGTTGATCAAAATACATCATTGTTTTAGAGAGAGAAAGTAGAGAGAGAAAGGTGAAGAAAAGGTGGTTTATTAAAATGACAAAGGTTTGGTTACACACACTATTATCCCACACCCCTCATGGAGAGTCATGAGGGGTATTTATAGGCTCCTTACATCACATGTTTGCCTATATTACAATAATAGTCCCTAAAGTACTATTTGTATAATATCTAGTCCATTTCTTTATGTGTGACGTTATCTTCTATAAAATAGCAAGGCTAACAATCTCCCTCCAAGATATCGTCACACATGAATGGATACAATGAGACCTATAAACATATAAACATGTAGATTACAACAATAGTAAACTATGTTGACGTTGTTGAAGCGCAGAGTCTCTGTAGTCTAGATACTGAGGCAGACTTGAAGTTCTCTCTTCCGACGATCTCGGCGTATGATCTTTGACACTGACGGCAAAGGTCTTTGTAGCTCTAAACTTCAACTGTAATGGTCTAGTTAGGTTATTACTCCCTCCTAACTAGTGAGCCTTTATTCTTTTTCTTCTGCTCCCTCCTGAACAGACAACTCTCTTCTCATATCGCAGCGGATAAGGTAGATACTAATGAGTTTGCACCATGGTTGTCGTTCTCGGAGCATCATAGCATAACTCACATAGTATTGCACAGAAGGTTGGTAATACTCTCCGATGCACACATCATTAGTACTTCTTCGGTTCTAGTGTAAGCACAATTCCCTCGAACAACCAACGTACTAGAGATGAAACACTACTTCTTTTGGCATGTTCTTCTCCCTCCTGATGGTTGCGATGTATCGAAATCATCATACTATTGTGTGTACATGCCAAAATTACCCGTACTTTACACTTCTGGTGCAATATAGATAGACCATGAAAGCATAAGTTGTGAGAATATGCTGATAGGATATGACTCTCTTTATTGTACAATCTCTTCTCTTCTCTTCAACCTTTAAGCGACCTCTTCAAATTCCAACCAGCTAGTAAATGACCACTGTATGGAGAGAACCCAATATAACCAATTTGAGAATGAAGTAAACATCTCATAGATATGTGACTTAATCTTGTACGAAGGTGTGACTAAGAACCTATACTGAGCACTACAATGTAACTCCTTTAAGCATAGGTAGTGCCATATACCCAAACCAACAAACAGTATATGAAATATCCACCTCTTGGAATCTCCACAACTTCATGTGACACTGAGTACTACAACGTAACTCCTTAAACTGATAGCTATAACCCGTGAGTACTACAATGTAACTCCTTACATCGGGTATAACTAGATAATCCAAGTCTTAATCACTATCTCTACCAGTGTTTGCCCAAACAAGTATCTCCGAAAGTCATGCATCCATCCACCCCTAGACTTTGAGATAAATAAGTACACATGCCCGTGAAATGAACTTGAAACCCAAATAAGCAATATCGTACAAAAACTCCGTAGTCACAAAAATCTGATACTAGCCGTTGTCATTTGATTGTGATTCTTGATCAGGATCGTTTAAGCAAAACGTGGTGTGTTTTGGTGAAGCTTGAAATTCTATTTTGGGTGATTCGTAGTGATTCCGTATATTCCCTCCAAAAATATAATTGGAAAAATTTGTCGCCCATAATTTGAGAATAACTATGAAATGCAATTCTAAGGTTACCAGAAAAATTTGAGTTTTGAAAATTTTTACGCAAAATTTCACTGAAAAAATTTGAATTTGGGCCTAAAATTTTGAATTTCGGGCCAAAATTTTCAATGTTATACCAAAATTTGAATCTCGCGTAAAAATTGATCGTTTAATCTCCACTAAAAAATAAATTTTACTCAAATTTTCCCGCCAAAAAACTTTTTTTTTTTTTTTGCTAACTCGACAATTGCCCCTAACTCGATAATCTCCTAACTCGATAAGCTCCAAACTCGATAAGCTCCAAACTCGATAAGCTCCAAACTCGGTACTACCCCTAACTCGATAATACCTCAAACTCGATAACCTTGGATCCTAACTCGATAAACCTTGAATAATTTTGGCAGAGTTTCATCTAGGTATAAGCCACAAAAAGCCTAACTCGATAAACGATTAGGTGAACAGGCTAACTCGCCAACTTTAGATCCTAACTCGATAAGATTTAAGATCCAAACTCGATAAGTCAAAACACCTAACTCGATAGAAAATCCAAACTCGATAAGAAAACATGCTAACTCGATAACATTTTTCTAACTCGAAAATTTTTTCAAACTCGACAAAATTTTGATGAATAGTACCAGATCCGTTTTTTCACCCAAAAACACGATTTTTTCACCCAAAAACAGCACGATTCGCCCCCGGTAACCACTTGTTAATAACCAAGAAACACGTTCAGGAGGTCGAGGTTGATCAAAATACATCATTGTTTTAGAGAGAGAAAGTAGAGAGAGAAAGGTGAAGAAAAGGTGGTTTATTAAAATGACAAAGGTTTGGTTACACACACTATTATCCCACACCCCTCATGGACAGTCATGAGGGGTATTTATAGGCTCATTACATCACATGTTTGCCTATATTACAATAATAGTCCCTAAAGTACTATTTGTATAATATCTAGTCCATTTCTTTATGTGTGACGTTATCTTCTATAAAATAGCAAGGCTAACAGCCCTTAATAATAGAAGTACTTTGACTTTCTTCTCTTGAGTAGTACTTTGACCTTTATACACTTGAGCAGTACTTTGACTTTCAGCAGTACTTTGATCTTCAGAAGTACTTTGACTTTATATCCCAACAATCCTCCCCTAACTTGAATTCTACTTGCTTGATTTCAAGTTTCTTTGTGATTCTTTAACTGCAACATCTTTGTCTTCAAGGAATGATTGTATCTTTAACTTTTGTCTGTCTTATGCTCAATGTATGTATTATCATCATCAAAGTACTCCTTATCAGCAACAGATGATATCTTCACAGCAACTAGTTTCAGCTACTCAGCAACATATGACAAAGTGTACATCATATCATAAAGTTTCCTACTATTCTCATCACTTCCAGGTGTGTTAACTCTTGTGAGAGGTGAATCATTGAAAATTAATGGATTAGATGTCTCTTTACCAAAGCCATTAACTCTAGAGTAGCCAATGTTTAGGTTAGAAAACCCATGGTACATTGATAACCATATGATTTTTAGCAAATCATCAGCTATCAACGGATTTGTTAAGTCTTTACCAAGAGCCGTTTGCTTTTGGACTAGTTAATTCTTTTAGTACAATCACTACCATGGTGAACTAATTACCATATAAATGGATTTTCCACAGCCTTTACCCCAAGCCATTTTCTTGTGGGCTAGCCAACTCTTCACTATTACAGATATGGTGAGTTAAAGACCATACAATTTTTAGTAAATTGTCAACTAAAAACGGATTTGATAATCACATCAGAGCAGTACCCTCATGATGAATCAAACTCTTTCTTGTTTGTTAAACATGGTGAGTTGATTACCATTTACTGTGTAGTACAAGTACTAACACCAAGTGTTACTCTCAAACTTTGTTGCTGTCATCTTATGCTTCAAAAAGTTTTTCCCATTTTATTTTAATTATAATCAAAAGACTTTACTGGTTTTGTGCAGCAAGCAGTACTTTGATAAAGTACTGTTTGACTAGCAGTACTTTGAATAAAGTACTTATTCATCAAAAAGATTTATATAATAAAACCATACCAGTAATCATGCATCATCAACATCTGATGTTGTCAATTTGATGAACAATTCAATCACCATAAGTGCTGTTTCATTCTCAACTTCAACTTCCATACCATGATCTAGCATCCTAACCATGAGATCTCTTGTAAGAGGATATCTCTTTTATGCTAGCATATGAATCATGGTACCATCTTCTAATTCCAGTGAATGCACTCCTGATGCTTCAAATAATCTCCATCTTGTGATTTCCCAATTTTCTTGAGTATTCTAGAGAGCATTATTACTTGTTTCCTTTGTTTCCCAGATTATGGTAAGATCTCCCAGTAAGATTAATCCCACTCCTGTTTGCAGAATATTCTCAAAATAAGCTTGCACTAGTTGATACAAATGATATAGATCCTCTCTGTCTATCATGTGCAATATGTCCCACAACAAGTTGAATACTCTAAAACTTTCATCTTCTCTATGAAAGATAAGGTAATCTCCTTTTGATGATTCTACAACAGAAAATGTAGAAATAATAGACTTTTTCTCAACACCATCTGATTTCTTAGGATTCTCAAAATCAACAACTCTTAAATAATTTCTCAGTTCATCAATTGTATCTGTTCTCAACAACTTGAGCTTCTTTGATGACTGATCATCATTAGTTGTTCTCTTTCTCTTTGAACTTCTTTTAGCAGCTTTATCTTTTCTAGCATCCTCCAACTGCTTTTCCTTTTCAGAGTCATAAGGAATAATAATACCATCAACATACCTTTCAATACCTTCTCTAACACCATCGTATTATCTTTTCATCTCAGGATATCTCAATTTCTGTAAACCTTTATATCCTTGACCCTTCAGGAAACTCATCATGGAATTTCTTTGTCGAGCAATAGATTGTGGCCTTCTTGATTGAACAACTTGCTTCTCTGATTCCCGTTCAAGTTCAGCTTCAGCATCCAAGTCAGCCTGCAGCCTTCTAGCAGCTTCTTCATTTTTAGCTTCCTCAATAGCTTTTAATTCTGCTAAAGTAAACTTCTTCTTCTTTTTCTTCGATTCTTTCATGATTCCTTTTCCTTTATCTTTTAGATCTAACTCTTCAGTAGATTGAGAAGAAGTTTACAAGGCTTGAGATTGTTCAACACCAGGATTACTAATACCTCTTGGTCTTGACATGTTGAGAATAATATTAGTAATGGTCTCATCATCACTAGTAGTATGTTCCCTAATCTCTTCTTGAATTGGATTTGAAGGACCAGCTTCCTCATCAAAATCAAAAGTTCTTGGTGTTATCAGATTTTCCCTAGAAGTGCCTTGAACACCAGTACTTTGAACATCTTCAACACCAGTACTTTGAGCATCAGTACCTTGAGCATCTTCAAGATTAACTTGCTCAGATTCATCACTATGAAATGCAATTCTAAGGTTACCAGAAAAATTTGAGTTATAAAAATTTTTACGCAAAATTTTACAGAAAAAATTTGAATTTTGGCCTAAAAATTTGAATTTCGGGTCAAAATTTACAATGTTATACTAAAATTTGAATCTCGCGTAAAAATTGGTCGTTTAATCTCCTCTCAAAAATAAATTTTACTCAAATTTTCCCGCCAAAAAACTTTTTTTTTTTTTTTTGCTAACTCGATAATTGACCCTAACTCGATAATCACCTAACTCGATAATCTCCTAACTCGATAAGCTCCAAACTCGATAAGCTCCAAACTCGATAAGCTCCGAACTCGATAAGTTCCAAACTCGGTACTACCCCTAACTCGATAACCTTGGATCCTAACTCGATAAACCTTGAATAATTTTGGCAGAGTTTCGTCTAGGTATAAGCCACAAAAAACCTAACTTGATAAACGATTAGGTGAACAGGCTAACTCGCCAACTTTAGATCCTAACTCGATAAGATTTAAGATCCAAACTCGATAAGTCAAAACACCTAACTCGATAGAAAATCCAAACTCGATAAGAAAACATGCTAACTCGATAACATTTTTCTAACTCGAAAATTTTTTCAAACTCGACAAAATTTTGATGAATAGTACCAGATCCGTTTTTTCACCCAGAAACACGATTTTTTCACCCAAAAACACCACGATTTGCCCCCGGTTTGCTCTGATACCACTTGTTAATAACCAAGAAACACGTTCAGGAGGTCGAGGTTGATCAAAATACATCATTGTTTTAGAGAGAGAAAGTAGAGAGAGAAAGGTGAAGAAAAGGTGGTTTGTTAAAATGAGAAAGGTTTGGTTACACACACTATTATCCCACACCCCTCATGGAGAGTCATGAGGGGTATTTATAGGCTCATTACATCACATGTTTGCCTATATTACAATAATAGTCCCTAAAGTACTATTTGTATAATATCTAGTCCATTTTTTTTATGTGTGACGTTATCTTCTATAAAATAGCAAGGCTAACAGCCCTTAATAATAGAAGTACTTTGACTTTCTTCTCTTGAGTAGTACTTTGACCTTTATACACTTGAGCAGTACTTTGACTTTCAGCAGTACTTTGATCTTCAAAAGTACTTTGACTTTATATCCCAACAATCCTCCCCTAACTTGAATTCTACTTGCTTGATTTCAAGTTTCTTTGTGATTCTTTAACTGCAACATCTTTGTCTTCAAGGAATGATTGTATCTTTAACTTTTGTCTGTCTTAAGCTCAATGTATGTATTATCATCATCAAAGTACTCCTTATCAGCAACAGATGATATCTTCACAGCAACTAGTGTCAGCTACTCAGCAACATATGACAAAGTGTACATCATATCCTAAAGTTTCCTATTATTCTCATCACTTCCAGGTGTGTTAACTCTTGTGAGAGGTGAATCATTGAAAATTAATGGATTAGATGTCTCTTTACCAAAGCCATTAACTCTAGAGTAGCCAATGTTTAGGTTAGAAAACCCATGGTACATTGATAACCATATGATTTTTAGCAAATCATCAGCTATCAACGGATTTGTTAAGTCTTTACCAAGAGCCGTTTGCTTTTGGACTAGTTAATTCTTTTAGTACAATCACTACCATGGTGAACTAATTACCATATAAATGGATTTTCCACAGCCTTTACCACAAGCCATTTTCTTGTGGGCTAGCCAACTCTTCACTATTACAGATATGGTGAGTTGAAGACTATACAATTTTTAGTAAATTGTCAACTAAAAATGGATTTGATAATCACATCAGAGCAGTACCCTCATGATGAATCAAACTCTTTCTTGTTTGTTAAACATGGTGAGTTGATTACCATTTACTGTGTAGCACAAGTACTAACACCTAGTGTTACTCTCAAAATTTGTTGCTGTCATCTTATGCTTCAAAAAGTTTTTCCCTTTTTATTTTAATTATAATCAAAAGACTTTACTGGTTCTGTGCAGCAAGCAGTACTTTGATAAAGTACTGTTTGACTAGCAGTACTTTGAATAAAGTACTTATTCATCAAAAAGATTTATATAATAAAACCATACCAGTAATCATGCATCATCATCATCTGATGTTGTCAATTTGATGAACAATTCAATCACCATAAGTGCTGTTTCGTTCTCAACTTCAACTTCCATACCATGATCTAGCATCCTAACCATGAGATCTCTTGTAAGAGGATATCTCTTTTCTGCTAGCATATGAATCATGGTACCATCTTCTAATTCCAGTGAATGCACTCCTGATGCTTCAAATAATCTCCATCTTGTGATTTCCCAATTTTCTTGAGTATTCTAGAGAGCATTATTACTTGTTTCCTTTGTTTCCCAGATTATAGTAAGATCTCCCAGTAAGATTAATCCCACTCCTGTTGGCAGAATATTCTCAAAATAAGCTTGCACTAGTTGATACAAATGATATAGATCCTCTCTGTCTATCATGTGCAATATGTCCCACAATAAGTTGAATACTCTAAAACTTTCATCTTCTCTATGAAAGATAAGGTAATCTCCTTTTGATGATTCTACAACAGAAAATGTAGAAATCATAGACTTTTTCTCAACACCATCTGATTTCTTAGGATTCTCAAAATCAACAACTCTTAAATAATTTCTTAGTTCATCAATTGTATCTGTTCTTAACAAGTTGAGCTTCTTTGATAACTGATCATCATTAGTTGTTCTCTTTCTCTTTGAACTTCTTTTAGCAGCTTTATCTTTTCTAGCATCCTCCAACTACTTTTCCTTTTCAGAGTCATAAGGAATAATAATACCATCAACATACCTTTGAATACCTTCTCTAACACCATCATATTATCTTTTCATCTCAGGATATCTCAATTTCCGTAAACCTTTATATCCTTGACCCTTCAGGATACTCATCATGGAATTTCTTTGTTGAGCAATAGATTGTGGCCTTCTTGATTGAACAACTTGCTTCTCTGATTCCCGTTCAAGTTCAGCTTCAGCATCCAAGTCAGCCTGCAGCCTTCTAGCAGCTTCTTCATTTTTAGCTGCCTCAATAGCTTTTAATTCTGCTAAAGTAATCTTCTTCTTCTTTTTCTTCGATTCTTTCATGATTCCTTTTCCTTTATCTTTTGGATCTAACTCTTCAGTAGATTGAGAAGAAGTTTACAAGGCTTGAGATTGTTCAACACCAGGATTACTAATACCTCTTGGTCTTGACATGTTGAGAATAATATTAGTAAAGGTCTCATCATCACTAGTAGTATGTTCCCTAATCTCTTATTGAATTGGATTTGAAGGACCAGCTTCCTCATCAAAATCAAAAGTTCTTGGTGTTATCAGATTTTCCCTAGAAGTACCTTGAACACCAGTACTTTGAACATCTTCAACACCAGTACTTTGAGCATCAGTACCTTGAACATCTTCAAGATTAACTTGCTCAGATTCATCACTATGAAATGCAATTCTAAGGTTACCAGAAAAATTTGAGTTTTGAAAATTTTTACGCAAAATTTCACAGAAAAAATTTGAATTTTGGCCTAAAAATTTGAATTTCGGGCCAAAATTTTCAATGTTATACCAAAATTTGAATCTCGCGTAAAAATTGATCGTTTAATCTCCTCTCAAAAATAAATTTTACTTAAATTTTTTCAAACTCGACAAAATTTTGATGAATAGTACCAGATCCGTTTTTTCACCCAAAAACACGATTTTTTCACCCAAAAACACCACGATTCGCCCCCGGTATGCTCTGATACCACTTGTTAATAACCAAGAAACACGTTCAGGAGGTCGAGGTTGATCAAAATACATCATTGTTTTAGAGAGAGAAAGGTGAAGAAAAAGTGGTTTATTAAAATGACAAAGGTTTGGTTACACACACTATTATCCCACACCCCTCATGGAGAGTCATGAGGGGTATTTATAGGCTCATTACATCACATGTTTGCCTATATTACAATAATAGTCCCTAAAGTATTATTTGTATAATATCTAGTCCATTTCTTTATGTGTGACGTTATCTTCTATAAAATAGCAAGGCTAACAGCCCTTAATAATAGAAGTACTTTGACTTTCTTCTCGTGAGTAGTACTTTGACCTTTATACACTTGAGCAGTACTTTGACTTTTAGCAGTACTTTGATCTTCAGAAGTACTTTGACTTTATATCCCAACAATCCTCCCCTAACTTGAATTCTACTTGCTTGATTTCAAGTTTCTTTGTGATTCTTTAACTGCAACATCTTTGTCTTCAAGGAATGATTGTATCTTTAACTTTTGTCTGTCTTATGCTCAATGTATGTATTATCATCATCAAAGTACTCTTTATCAGCGACAGATGATATCTTCACAACAACTAGTTTCAGCTACTCAGCAACATATGACAGAGTGTACATCATATCATAAAGTTTCCTACTATTCTCATCACTTCCAGGTGTGTTAACTCTTGTGAGAGGTGAATCATTGAAAATTAATGGATTGGATGTCTCTTTACCAAAGCCATTAACTCTAGAGTAGCCAATGTTTAGGTTAGAAAACCCATGGTACATTGATAACCATATGATTTTTAGCAAATCATCAGCAATCAACGGACTTGTTAAGTCTTTACCAAGAGCTGTTTGCTTTTGGACTAGTTAATTCTTTTAGTACAATCACTACCATGGTGAACTAATTACCATATAAATGGATTTTCCACAGCCTTTACCACAAGCCATTTTCTTGTGGGCTAGCCAACTCTTCACTATTACAGATATGGTGAGTTGAAGACCATACAATTTTTAGTAAATTGTCAACTAAAAACGGATTTGATAATCACATCAGAGCAGTACCCTCATGATGAATCAAACTCTTTCTTGTTTGTTAAACATGGTGAGTTGATTACCATTTACTGTGTAGTACAAGTACTAACACCAAGTGTTACTCTCAAAATTTGTTGCTGTCATCTTATGCTTCAAAAAGTTTTTCCCTTTTTATTTTAATTATAATCAAAAGACTTTACTGGTTTTGTGCAGCAAGCAGTACTTTGATAAAGTACTGTTTGACTAGCAGTACTTTGAATAAAGTACTTATTCATCAAAAAGATTTATATAATAAAACCATACCAGTAATCATGCATCATCATCATCTGATGTTGTCAATTTGATGAACAATTCAATCACCATAAGTGCTTTTTTATTCTCAACTTCAACTTCCATACCATGATCTAGCATCCTAACCATGAGATCTCTTGTAAGAGGATATCTCTTTTCTGCTAGCATATGAATCATGGTACCATCTTCTAATTCCAGTGAATGCACTCCTGATGCTTCAAATAATCTCCATCTTGTGATTTCCCAATTTTCTTGAGTATTCTAGAGAGCATTATTACTTGTTTCCTTTGTTTCCCAGATTATGGTAAGATCTCCCAGTAAGATTAATCCCACTCCTGTTGGCAGAATATTCTCAAAATAAGCTTGCACTAGTTGATACAAATGATATAGATCCTCTCTGTCTATCATGTGCAATATGTCCCACAACAAGTTGAATACTCTAAAACTTTCATCTTCTCTATGAAAGATAAGGTAATCTCCTTTTGATGATTCTACAACAGAAAATGTAGAAATCATAGACTTTTTCTCAACACCATCTGATTTTTTTGGATTCTCAAAATCAACAACTGTTAAATAATTTCTCAGTTCATCAATTGTATCTGTTCTCAACAACTTGAGCTTCTTTGATAACTGATCATCATTAGTTGTTCTCTTTCTCTTTGAACTTCTTTTAGCAGCTTTATATTTTCTAGCATCCTCCAATTGCTTTTCCTTTTCAGAGTCATAAGGAATAATAATACCATCAACATACCTTTGAATACCTTCTCTAACACCATTATATTATCTTTTCAGCTCAGGATATCTCAATTTCTGTAAACCTTTATATCCTTGATCCTTCAGGAAACTCATCATGGAATTTCTTTGTTGAGCAATAGATTGTGGCCTTCTTGATTGAACAACTTGCTTCTCTGATTCCCGTTCAAGTTCAGCTTCAGCATCCAAGTCAGCCTGCAGCCTTCTAGCAGCTTCTTCATTTTTAGCTTCCTCAATAGCTTTTAATTCTGCTAAAGTAAACTTCTTCTTCTTTTTCTTCGATTCTTTCATGATTCCTTTTCCTTTATCTTTTGGATCTAACTCTTCATTAGATTGAGAAGAAGTTTGCAAGGCTTGAGATTGTTCAACACCAGGATTACTAATACCTCTTGGTCTTGACATGTTGAGAATAATATTAGTAATGGTCTCATCATCACTAGTAGTATGTTCCCTAATCTCTTCTTGAATTGGATTTGAAGGACCAGCTTCCTCATCAAAATCAAAAGTTCTTGGTGTTATCAGATTTTCCCTAGAAGTACCTTGAACACCAGTACTTTGAACATCTTCAACACCAGTACTTTGAGCATCAGTACCTTGAACATCTTCAAGATTAACTTGCTCAGATTCATCACTATGAAATGCAATTCTAAGGTTACCAGAAAAATTTGAGTTTTGAAAATTTTTACGCAAAATTTCACAGAAAAAATTTGAATTTTGGCCTAAAAATTTGAATTTCGGGCCAAAATTTTCAATGTTATACCAAAATTTGAATCTCGCGTAAAAATTGATCGTTTAATCTCCTCTCAAAAATAAATTTTACTCAAATTTTCCCGCCAAAAAACTTTTTTTTTTTGCTAACTCGATAATAGCCCCTAACTCGATAATCTCCAAACTCGATAAGCTCCAAACTCGATAAGCTCCAAACTCGATAAGCTCCAAACTCGATGAGCTCCAAACTCGGTACTACCTCTAACTCGATAATACCTCAAACTCGATAACCTTGGATCCTAACTCGATAAACCTTGAATAATTTTGGCAGAGTTTCGTCTAGGTATCAGCCACAAAAAACCTAACTCGATAAACGATTAGGTGAACAGGCTAACTCGCCAACTTTAGATCCTAACTCGATAAGATTTAAGATCCAAACTCGATAAGTCAAAACACCTAACTCGATAGAAAATCCAAACTCGATAAGAAAACATGCTAACTCGATAACATTTTTCTAACTCGATAATTTTTTCAAACTCGACAAAATCTTGATGAATAGTACCAGATCCGTTTTTTCACCCAAAAACACGATTTTTTCACCCAAAAACACCACGATTCGCCCCCGGTTTGCTCTGATACCACTTGTTAATAACCAAGAAACACGTTCAGGAGGTCGAGGTTGATCAAAATACATCATTGTTTTAGAGAGAGAAAGTAGAGAGAGAAAGGTGAAGAAAAGGTGGTTTATTAAAATGACAAAGGTTTGGTTACACACACTATTATCCCACACCTCTCATGGAGAGTCATGAGGGGTATTTATAGGCTCATTACATCACATATTTGCCTATATTACAATAATAGTCCCTAAAGTACTATTTGTGTAATATCTAGTCCATTTCTTCATGTGTGACGTTATCTTCTATAAAATAGCAAGGCTAACAGCCCTTAATAATAGAAGTACTTTGACTTTCTTCTCTTGAGTAGTACTTTGACCTTTATACACTTGAGCAGTACTTTGACTTTCAGCTGTACTTTGATCTTCAGAAGTACTTTGACTTTATATCCCAACAATCCTCCCCTAACTTGAATTCTACTTGCTTGATTTCAAGTTTCTTTGTGATTCTTTAACTGCAACATCTTTGTCTTCAAGGAATGATTGTATCTTTAACTTTTGTCTGTCTTATGCTCAATGTATGTATTATCATCATCAAAGTACTCCTTATCAGCAACAGATGATATCTTCACAGCAACTAGTTTCAGCTACTCAGCAACATATGACAAAGTGTACATCATATCATAAAGTTTCCTACTATTCTCATCACTTCCAGGTGTGTTAACTCGTGTGATAGGTGAATCATTGAAAATTAATGGATTAGATGTCTCTTTACCAAAGCCATTAACTCTAGAGTAGCCAATGTTTAGGTTAGAAAACCCATGGTACAATGATAACCATATGATTTTTAGCAAATCATCAACTATCAACGGATTTGTTAAGTCTTTACCAAGAGCCGTTTGCTTTTGGACTAGTTAATTCTTTTAGTACAATCACTACCATGGTGAACTAATTACCATATAAATGGATTTTCCACAGCCTTTACCACAAGCCATTTTCTTGTGGGCTTGCCAACTCTTCACTATTACAGATATGGTGAGTTGAAGACCATACAATTTTTAGTAAATTGTCAACTAAAAACGGATTTGATAATCACATCAGAGTAGTACCCTCATGATGAATCAAACTCTTTCTTGTTTGTTAAACATGGTGAGTTGATTACCATTTACTGTGTAGTACAAGTACTAACACCAAGTGTTACTCTCAAAATTTGTTGCTGTCATCTTATGCTTCAAAAAGTTTTTCCCTTTTTATTTTAATTATAATCAAAAGACTTTACTGGTTTTGTGCAGCAAGCAGTACTTTGATAAAGTACTGTTTGACTAGCAGTACTTTGAATAAAGTACTTATTCATCAAAAGGATTTATATAATAAAACCATACCAGTAATCATGCATCATCATCATCTGATGTTGTCAATTTGATGAACAATTCAATCACCATAAGTGCTGTTTCATTCTCAACTTCAACTTCCATACCATGATCTAGCATCCTAACCATGAGATCTCTTGTAAGAGGATATCTCTTTTCTGCTAGCATATGAATCATGGTACCATCTTCTAATTCCAGTGAATGCACTCCTGATGCTTCAAATAGTCTCCATCTTGTGATTTCCCAATTTTCTTGAGTATTCTAGAGAGCATTATTACTTGTTTCCTTTGTTTCCCAGATTATGGTAAGATCTCCCAGTAAGATTAATCCCACTCCTGTTGGCAGAATATTCTCAAAATAAGCTTGCACTAGTTGATACAAATGATATAGATCCTCTCTGTCTATCATGTGCAATATGTCCCACAACAAGTTGAATACTCTAAAACTTTCATCTTCTCTATGAAATATAAGGTAATCTCCTTTTGATGATTCTACAACAGAAAATGTAGAAATCATAGACTTTTTCTCAACACCATCTAATTTCTTTGGATTCTCAAAATTAACAACTCTTAAATAATTTCTCAGTTCATCAATTGTATCTGTTCTCAACAACTTGAGCTTCTTTGATAACTGATCATCATTAGTTGTTCTCTTTCTCTTTGAACTTCTTTTAGCAGCTTTATCCTTTCTAGCATCCTCCAACTGCTTTTCCTTTTCAGAGTCACAAGGAATAATACCATCAACATACCTTTGAATACCTTCTCTAACACCATCATATTATCTTTTCATCTCAGGATATCTCAATTTCCGTAAACCTTTATATGCTTGACCCTTCAGGAAACTCATCATGGAATTTCTTTGTTGAGCAATAGATTGTGGCCTTCTTGATTGAACAACTTGCTTATCTGATTCCCGTTCAAGTTCAGCTTCAGCATCCAAGTCAGCCTGCAACCTTCTAGCAGCTTCTTCATTTTTAGCTGCCTCAATAGCTTTTAATTCTGCTAAAGTAAACTTCTTCTTCTTTTTCTTCGATTCTTTCATGATTCCTTTTCCTTTATCTTTTGGATCTAACTCTTCAGTAGATTGAGAAGAAGTTTACAAGGCTTGAGATTGTTCAACACCAGGATTACTAATACCTCTTGGTCTTGACATGTTGAGAATAATATTAGTAATGGTCTCATCATCACTAGTAGTATGTTCCCTAATCTCTTCTTGAATTGGATTTGAAGGACCAGCTTCCTCATCAAAATCAAAAGTTCTTGGTGTTATCAGATTTTCCCTAGAAGTACCTTGAACACCAGTACTTTGAACATCTTCAACACTAGTACTTTGAGCATCAGTACCTTGAACATCTTCAAGATTAACTTGCTCAGATTCATCATCTTTTCTTTCAATAGTATCTTGATGAGCTTCTTCATAATGCATAGTATAAGCTTCTTCATTTGGATCTTGAGGTTCAACATCTTCATTCAGATTCTCATTCAAATTCCTCCCCAATGTGAATGAAGAATGCTTTTTCTTTCTCTTAGACTTAGAGGCCTTCTTAGGTTTCTGACCACTCTGCTTCTAATGCTTCACCCATAAACTGTGATGTTTAACTAGTGGCAAAACAAATCTACGTAATCTTTTGAACTTAGCCTTTAACTTCAATATATGATCAGCTTGAGCAGCAACCACCTTCTTCAGCCTTCTAAATTCTCTTGTCAAAGCATAAGTATCCATTTCTCCCTTATCTCCTCCAGATGTTTGAGACCCATCTGTGGATGTATAATCATTGGGAGGTGGTGGTTGATTCACACCTTGATCTAAATCAGTATGAGCAGTACCTTGCAAGGAAGCAGTTCTTTCCCTAGAAGTAGTACCTTGCAAAAAAGCAGTTCTTTCCTTTGAAGCAGCATGTTGAGAAGATGCATGAGCTTGGGATTGAGTATCTTCTGAATCAGAATGCTCAGTATCATGGTGCATCAGCTTCATCTCTAACAATTTGTGCTATTTCCAATATATGAGCAGTCAAAGGTGTATTGCGCCCAGAAAAATTGACACTCTTTTTAGCCATAAAAGTAAACACCTTTGCAGGAAGTAAGACAGCAGGTAAAAAGCTTGGAGGTTTAGGAAGATCCTCAAGCTGTTTGTTCAAGAACAACTGAACAAATCTAGGGTACATCAAAAATGGTGAACCATTGTAGAATAAACATAATAATAACTAGTATGGTTTTGTGGTTAGATTGATTCAAGATAGAAAGATGAAGAGAAGATAGTTTAGAGAGAGAAAGTAAGATGGGTGTTTCTAGAGAGAGAGAGAGAGAGATGAGAGAAAAATAAGAAGGTTAGATTGAGAATATGGAAAGCACCAACCCTCTCCACATGTGGAGAGGGGTATATATAGTTTCCAACAAACGCCCACACCCGGGCTGTGGATCAGGCATACAGTGGGTAAAGACCCATCCTTCTTCCACGGTGTTACTTAAACTAAACTACCTAATACATATGATTAACTAACTACGAGCTAACTAAAATGCTATTACATCAATTAGGTGACCGAGTCTTCTACAGGAATAATTGTATTCCTAACAATCTCCCCCTAAGCGAGGTCACCTTGGAAATTAAGCTCTTTGATCTTCAAGCATTCTTTAGTCTTTGAAGCTCGTAGGTTCTGATTCTTCACTTTTCAGCGCACTTTGTACTTCAAGCAATGAACTTGTGATTTGGATTCCTTTGTGATGTGTGATCCTTGAGCTTCTTTGAGATCATCAGCCATAGTAAATCTCCAAGCTCATCCACAGTAGTATCGCCTTCATGTGATGTAGTGACTTAAGAACCATCATGCTCACACCCTTCTAGATCAGGAGACTTTACTTTAGAGTTGTAGATCAGGAGACTTTTTCATCAGAGTTTCGGAAACGTTATTGGTAGTCTCTCAACATTTGTTGTAGCAAGTCTTTCATCGTCATTGATATTGTGGAGGATGTGTGAGCATGAGGTATGGATTGACCCGATTCGGCTAGAAATAGGAGCCATCAACGACATCTTTATATGTGTCCCTGAAATAAAACAGTTAGCAATAAAGATGGAGAACGAATATAGCTTTGTCATTCGTTCTGCAAGGACATACTAAACTCCGGTTTTGTGAAAACCGACCTGTGATCAGGGAGAGTCTCTTTTAAGGAAGACTCTCCTTGACAGGAATTTCCAGCTTGTAGTAATGAATTTTCCAAAGAATCCACTTCGGAATCTTCATACTTAGCATGTTCTCATACCGGAATGTCTCAAAGCAGACAACACGATAGAGTGAATCGGTGAATAAATATTCACGGATTGATGAGAAATTGATTTATAGAGATCACTCGCGTGTCATATGATAAACATTTTTGAGACACGACGAGAGTTTTAAGCTTTGAATCACATTTCCATCAAAAATACTTTTGTTTGAAAGATTATACACAATCAATGTGCTCGAAAAATTAGTTTGTGAGCACATTGAAAGGTTTTAGCAAAAGTATCCGTCAATCCATATCCTGGAACAAGTTTGATTCAATTTAGAATCGCACCATTGTTGCTTTCTAGTTGTCACTTGATCATTGATCCAAGATGGATCTCACATGTCACCTACCAAGACCATATTTGGAATATGTGTCCTAACGAGATTTATGGATGATCTCTTTAGCTCTAGACTCAATAGTGTGTTTTGATCCGCTCCTAGAGACTGGGGAGGCGTCTCCTGTTTTAGGTATCAACATAGCTCGCAATGAGCGGTCGATACATTACACAGGGTTCCCCGTGAGAATGAAACAAGTTGTTTTAAGAGAACTTGAGTGGTTAGGAAGTTTAGTGCACTAATGTTCAATACTAGTGTTACCTTAGTAACACTAGTAGATTATGAATTGAACCCGGTTTCTGCCCTAAGGTTGAATATTTGGAGGGCTATTTCTTTTCACCCTTTCTCATTTCATTTCTTTTTAATTCTTCAACCCCTTCAGTGCTTACCGAGATTTCACCACTAGAACCTTGTTGGGTTTGTTCCAGTCTTAGCTCTATCTCAGTCCGCACTCTTCCCTTTCTCACTTAACTCCTTTTTATCAATCATTCCTAAGGACTTCTAATCTATCTAGAGGATTGTCCCTGGGAAGATCCTTCCGGTTCTAGTGGATCATGGGAATTCATACCTAACCTTAACCAGCCTTAAAACTCCATGCATAAAGATAAATGGCCGGTCTTTGGTATAACTTCCACAAACGCCTTTTGCTCCCCCTCAATATGTGCATCGATATTCGAAAGTGTTTAGCACATATGTGGGAGCCTATTTATCGAGTCCAAAAGATCACTTTTGATTATCAGATTTCCTATTTAAATCACATTCTCTCCCCCGATCAAACATATCAAATCTTTCGAGATTTTTGATCTCAATTGATTTAAATAAGTTAGAAAATGTTTTTGGGAGAGAAATGCGATTAGTTTTAATATTTTCTGATAAAAGGAACCTTTTTCTTGCTCCCCCTCAATCTGTGAGGGAGGTTGATATGTGTCAGATTCGATAAGTTTTCAAAAGATTTGAAGTTTTAACGAAAACTCTTTGAAGATGTACTCATTCTGACACATAACCATCACAAATCTTTTTGTTGCAAGGTTTTTGTACAAAGTGTGGGGAGTTTTGATGATACATAAAATTTTGAGAAATCACTCTCCCCCTCAATCAATGACGGATGTTTAAAACATAAATAAGTTATGTCATTGATTGAGTGAAATTTTTTATCAAAGTTTGAGTTCAAATTGATTTCCAAACAAAATCTCATGGTACCACCAAGTTTTGCACAAATATTTTCCGGAAAAATCATAGAAGGGAAAATATTTGGCGATAAAAAGAAGATTTCTCTTATTTATCAAGAAATAATGCACTGAAGCGTACATTAGATCGAGGGTGCACGGATGTAAAGTAATCCATGCCCGGATGAACTTCACCCGGTAAAAGGAACAACCGTCTTTTTGGCGACGTGTTTTCCCCATTTTGAAAAACGGGTAGCTATCTGAAGTAATAGCAAGCCATAATTTTGAAGTCCGGGTTGTAGCCTGAAATGACTTCAAGCCATATTTATGAAGTCCGGGTTGCAGCCTGAAGTGACTGCAAGCCATATTTTTGAAGTCCGGGTTGCAGCCTGAAGTGACTGCAAGCCATGTTTTTGAAGAATATTTTGACATAGGACATGTTTTAGAAAAAAAAACTTTATTCGAAACCAAAAAACTCTTCCTCAAGCATATGTATGATTCTGTGTCATTATTGAATGACATTTATAGAAACGTACATAATATTGATTACACAAGAGACATGTCGTGAGATGAATATTTTTGTATTTTTTATGATTTTTCAGATTTTTATGGTTTTTTTTTTTTTTTTTTTTTCTTTATTTATTTATTTATTATTTTTTTTGATAGGCTTTATATTTTTCTATTTACCTATTGGTATAGGATATGTACAAAGGATACCAAACAGTTTAAGGAGATGTTGACATGAGCATCAAAATGAGATTATCGTTCAGCTTGTTGTAGAAGTATGTAGTCAACATCTCTTAAACTTTCACCACCAAAGCTTTTGAGGCTCCTGAATAATTGTCTGAAGCGGTAGTTGCCATGATAAAATCTTAAACGGGATTTTACAACTCTTGTGACTTAAACCGAGAGATCGATTCTCTCCCGGGATTTTACTAAAGTCAACAAAAGAAACCGAAAGATGTAATATGCGAGTTAAACTTAGAGTGAGATCTTGGATAAGTGACAATTAGCATTAAGTGTCAAGTTGTGACAAGTCAAGTTACAATAGATCCGATCATAATAAGTCAAGTCATAAAGATTAACTCACAACGTCAAATTACAATCAGACTAATCGAAACAACTTAAGTCACAACAATTCACAAAACACAAGTAGTTAACAAATCACTAGAAACTCACAACTGAGTTAATCGCTAGACACCCACCAAATCGATGAATATTTTGCCTCCTCAATGTGATGCTTTGGTAGCTTCCCCCCAAACCGACAATCATCTTCATGAGACCACTTCCCCAAGTAGTTGAAGTGATGCAAAAAGTCTCATTGTGTGACGCTCAAAGACCCAAAGGAAATGATAGCACCGAAGTAACAAGGTGAACCATGGATCATCTCTGCGGTTATCAATCCCGGAATGTATGATGAAGCCCGATCACATGACCATGTTGTGCATCCCCAATGTACATATTACTTTATGGTTTGGAGCAGTTGTCTATTCGGGGGAATAGGATATCAACATCTTCATTTCACCAAATGCTTTCCAGTTAACTTACACATACCAACTCAATCCATATTGTACGCATGTATCCAACACAAGAAGAAGTGATGACACCAAAGTAACAGGTTGAAGCACTGATCATCTCTGCGGATATCACCTCCGGAATATATGATTAGGCCCAATCACGTGAACCTGTTGCGCGTCCTTGATGTACACAAATCTCTCCCCTGATGGTTGTGATATCATCGGAATCATCATACCATTGTGTACATGAAGCATTAACCAGAAGCACTTTTCCATAAATCATATCAGCACAAATGAAGATGTCGATAAGCAATATCATCTCACGCACCAACTGTTCTTCTCATATTTCTTCCTATTGAAAGCTGAAGTAATACATACCACAAGTATCAGAAGACCACTTCCCCCACATAGTTGGAATAATACACCAAACGCCACAAGTTAATACACTGATATTCTCTGCGGTTATGACATTTGTCTTCCCGGGATAACTTCAATTAAGAAGAAGTATTAAGTTCATCACGTGTACTCATTATGCATTAAGATGTATGTCTCCTTCCCCCTTGCTGGTTTTGATACCTCAGAATCAGTAACACATTATAAGCACATCTACTTGAAATCTTGTGAGAAGAACAAAATTGGTTTAACTGGATCTGGTGAGAATCAACTGCTACAAAAACTCTCTCTGACTATCTTTACCAACCCTTATGTAGGCTATTTGAAGTGACCACTGATGAAGTAAACCCGATATACCAAAGTTGAGACTGAAGAAGAATTCCCCAAATTCGTAACTTAAGCTTGCACTGTTGTTGATTAAAGAACGATGTAAACGAATAAGTACAACACCTCTTGAGACTATCCACATTCGCAATTGCGTGTGACACTGAGCACTACAATGTAACTCCTTGAAGTGATAGCCATAACCCATGAGTACTACAATGTAACTCCTTCCATCGGGTATAACTAGATAATCCAAGTCCCAATCATAAACTTTAAGAGTTCACGCAAGTCATCAATCGATGCATGAAGTTTCGATGATGAAATAAGTAGACGCCTTCGTAAAATACTCTTCAATCTCAATTAAGAGATGCCAAATAAACTCCGTGATCACTTGACATTTCATGTCCAAATTGTTAGCCGTTTAGACATTTTAACCGACATTTTCCATAATGTTCTTCGGGTTGATTTACAAATTGCACATTGGTAGGAACAACAATCCTTGATTTAAGAACGAAAAGACGGATCATTATTCATGTGTGCAACTTCGTAATCATGATAGTCATCATCAACACCTTGAGGAATAACTAGAGATTGGATTACTTGAGCAAGTGATCAATCATCATTCATAATACTTCTAGATGGTGCATCTTGATCAATCATCATTCGTTGAATCTTGGAAGTAATCATCAAACATAAATCCCAGTCATCCTTAGTAAGTAGAACATTAGGTGTTGGAGGAGGGTCGTATGACCATTCTTCAAGCATCAATCAACAAGTGGTATACTCACACTTCCCCCCCTCAAAAATTGCAAGCGAGGTTTGCCATTTTTGATTGAGCAAGTGAATAAGAATACAATTAATCATGTATTTTATTCACACTTCTCCCCCTCAAAAATTTCATACGATGTTTGCCATTTTTGAATGAGCAAGTGAATACGAATTCGATCTAAGATGAGTAGATCCACTTAATGACTGGATGAACATGGAGGAAGCATGAACCGTGTTGTTGAGAATGGTCAAAACTAAGAAGATTTCTCTTCTTCCGAAGATATGGCGCACTGAATCATACACCTTTCTTTTCTTTGATGAGAGGGGCCTGAAGTGTTGTCAGCAGACACCATAGTGATGAAGTTGAGGACCGAGGCTTGAACTGAGGTGTTCAAACGTCATAGTCGTTGAAGGACGAGGCCTGAACTGATGTAAACAGATGTCATAGGCATGTATACATCAACATTGACTTTTTAGACCTCCTGAAGAAGGAGATATGCTTGCTTTAGGCCTCCAGACTTTGAGTCTTCTCATGTAGCGAATGAATTATGTACCTGCAACTGAGTACGGACTACCTGCACTAACATTACAGACTTGATTGCATATATATGGGTTAGTAACAGCAGTATCCAAACCCTTAGGGGTTTCACGTTCAACCATGGTATTGCCATCAGTGAGCAACTTTCCGGTAGGTATCCACTTAAGTCCGACATCCTTAAAAATTCTACCAGTTGGAATCAACTTATGGCAAGGTCTAGGTTTGCTAAGCTTATCATGCATACTGGAAGACTTATCGTTATTCCTCGTCTCCAATGATTTGGCAGTTTGTATCCACCTAGGAGAAGTTTTAGGTATGTTCTGCTTCTTATGCATGGTAGATGACTTACTACAAATCCTAGAGTTCACCGGTTGAGTCTTAGCAATGTTCCTCAATAAACAAGAAGGCATCATACGAGGGTGTGAACCTAATATGCCATCCTTATGAAGTAATGCCCTTTCCTTGCCTTTTCTAGATCATAGTTCTTATACAAGTCATTAATATCATAAGAGTTTTGAATCTTAATGCTCGGTTTTGACACTTTTCTCGAACTAATCTTAGAGGAGCTGGGAGTAGGAGTAGTTTCATGTTGAGGATTAACAGAACTAGAAGCAATTATCTTAGGCAAATAATGTGGAGTGACTGGTTTTGACAAAACTTGTTCCGCATCAACTTTGGAGGCAAACCGTGTTTTTGAAAATTTTGGTCGTTCAGATCTTAACGCAGTCGGTTGCCTAACAACGGAATGGTTTCTATTTGATTGGGAAACTGGTTTCCCCAAGATTGATGGTTTTGCAAAATTAGTGTTCACACTATTCCCTATTGCTTTTCTTAGCTCGTTCTTTAATGCTGTTATTGTGAAACCCTTTTCCTGAACTTGAGCTTTGAGTTCATCAATTTTTGCAATCAAAGACGTTGTTTGCTCAACAGTTTTAGTATTCGTTTCTTTGATTGAATCACACAGTTCTTTGCATTGAATTTTCAAAGACTCATTATCATCACGTAATTTAGCCATATTATGTTTCAATTCAATAACATTGCAGTCATGTTTAGCTTTAACTTCATTAAACATATCACATAACTCAGTAATAAGTTTTTTTTGGTTGTTGATTGTCAAGTCCTTGGTTTCTAGCTGAGCTTTCAAATCATTAATAAAAAAGAATTCAAGGAAATTAGGAAGTTCCGGATCTTTACATGGTTGGTTAGTTTGAAAACTTTCTTCCTTTCGTTGCATCGCGATTTCAAGTGAAATACAGTGTTTTTCAAGTTGTAAGAATCTCTTTGAAAGTTCATTAAACGTTTCTTTATCAACCATATCATTTGATTTAAAAGACTCAGCTGTAAACAAAGAACTTGACTCATCATCACGTTCAACATCCTGATCACTTTCTCCCCCTTTATGATTCATATTTGTTAAATCAGAAATCATATTGCTATCAGTCTTTTTCAACAAATATGTTTCATAACTGGGCATAACTTGATCAGTATGTAGTCGTTCATCAGAAAGCACATTATGATGTTCAGTTAGGGGTACCTCAGCACATGACACTTGCTCTTTTACTGGTTTTAATTCAGTACCCATGTCTGGAGTATCTCTAGTCACTGAGTCGCAGGGTGTGTCAAGCATATCAGTCTCTGATTCTTTGCATATCGTGACACCTGACCCAACATCCGATGCTATACCCGAGTCACCAACACCATCACATGATTGTACCCTACATACCTTCACCTTGTCATCATATGCAGGTGTATGCTGTGCCTTTTCGTTAATGAATCTTTTCACTTTATCTATAAGCTGGACAAGTGTTTCTCTGAACGTGTCAACCTCAATTCCCGTGTGATCAACAAAGCACTTTTTCGTCATCTCACTATAATGGTCATACTCCAGAGTGAATTCTGAATCAAAGAACACTTGGAGTTGTTTGTTGATCACACAAAGGGCAGCCATGGATCCCATTTTGGAAAATTCTCCTTGGTCAAGTTGTTGTTTTAGTTGATCTAAGTTAAGAATCATTGTGCATGTGAAAGTCTGAACTGTTGGTTTTATAGACAAAATAATAATAGTCGTGTGTTAGGATCGAACTTGAGATCACGGGATTGCACACAATACGTATGAAGAGAAAATGTAATAATTATTTATAAAATGTTATAATTAATTATTAAACACAAAACAAATAATAATAATTAGTATTATTGATTAATGACTAATTATTTATTAAACGAAGATTAGGAAAGTAATTACTAGACAAAACATGGAAACAAGAGAAGGTTCTGGAACCCCCTCTTTGGGCTCCAAACCGATCGGCCAAGGGGTGTAACCCACCTCCTTTGTGCCTTGAGCTCCAAGTATTGTGTAGTATATAAGCAAACCCAAGATGTAGGTTTTTCTCATAACTTGTACACACACATCTTGGTGTTTTCTTCTCCTTTTCTTTCTTGGTCGATTCATTAAACGAAACCCCTAAGGGTTTTCGATTTTTCATAGATCAAAAAAGGTTTTGTGTTTATTACTTGCAAATACTTTTCTTGAATTAGTACGTGTGTACAAGAACGTGAATCGAATACACTATTGTTTGATTCTTGGATTGAATTACAAAAAGGTAAGGGGTAATTCATATAATCCTTATAAACCCTAATTAGGGTTCTTGGTTCCGGAAGATTGCATTGATTCTTGTTCGGGCTAGAATCACAAAGGTACGTTTACGATTTAAATAATTGATTAATTAATTACATGTTATTCGATCTATTATAATTGCTTCCGCTCATGCTCACTTTGATGTACTTGGTTTATTTATATGAAGGTCATGATATAATACTTCCAACAGTGGCATCTAGAGCCGTTATAATGTGTAATTAATTATCGAAACGCATAAAAATTGGATCTTGATTCGTATAGTTACATGTTTTTAGGGTTTATGTGTTAGATCCCTAACCCTAATTTTTTTTGGGTCGATTTTGACCTAAAGGGTTTTTAGGGTTTATGGTTTTAATTTTTTAATTTGATTAGAAACCCTAGGATGTCATGTAATTGTTATGCGTTTTAGTAAACGATCTTGGTGCAATGTGTTAATTGTTAAGCCAAATCCATGAAAAAGTGCATATTTGCATGGATTTTTATTGTGTTATAATTTAAATTGTTTAAATTGCTTATATATATTAATGGTTAAGTTATATTAAAACATGTAAATTTTAATAGATGTCGAATTGGGGAAGACTCCAATATTAAGTAATCAATTATGTGCTATGTGGTATTTATTTAATTTTGGCTTACGCAATCGATTTATCGATGTATGTGGCTCTTTTTCTAAGAAAAAGAAAGCCCTAATTGAATTAATACGTAATACACCTAGATTTGATTATTAATAGGACTTTTTAATAAGATTTGCATGTGGCTACATGTTTTATACATATTTAATTATTATGATTATGTATATGTGTTTATTTAGTTGTTTTATTTTTTATTTTATATTACTTGTCTTGTTTATTTATTGTGTTAGATATGTTTATATAAACGAAAAGGGTAATTTTTTGAATAAAAAAATAATATGGACTAAATAATGGCGAAATTGTTTTGGTTTTTAAGAGTTAAAATTTCAAAGAATTGGTTGATTGATGTTTTTGTACGTAATGGTTAAATAGGCTCGACCGAAGTTTACACACTATAAGATGGGTATAAGGTTGGCATCGCATTAAATTGTGGCCTTAGATAGACAACATTCTATCTTAACGCTCATTTGTGTGTAAATTAGACTTACCGAACAACCATTACATGTACATTGTCATCTTAAGGGTGAATAATCCACAATTCCACAATGATTATCCGAAACACTAAGCTTTCGGGCTTATGCAAAAGTACGATAAAGTGGACGATAATTGATGGTTATTCTTTAATTGGTGAACCCGATATCTCAATCAAAACTTTGTTATTTTACTCTTAGCTAATTGGTACTAAAAATGTTTTGTAAAACCAATGTTATGAAGTTGTATGCATGCTTCTTCATACATTATTTTGATCACATCAAAATATTAATACCCTTATAAATTAAGTCGAATGCCATCTAATTAAGAACACTTGAAGTTGTAATTTATGTCATGTGAGAACTTGGCGAGATTGCAATGGAGAGGTAAATTTCATAAATTCATTGCTAGCAGATCAACTGATGTGATGGATTTGTGAGTTTGCAGTTTTTAAGTTAGACGACTTAAATTAAGTAGGAAGTGAGACTTGGACTCAAGGCATTAAGATGGGGACTAAACATGCTTACAATACAAATGTTTTGTGATTGTAAATCCCATAAATCTAGGAATTGGACAAATGTTATGCCAATTACTTGTACGACAAGTTACCTCATATTGTACTTTCATTACTAGCAGATCAAGTGATGTGATGAAACTATGTTTATGGAGGATCCTAGTTTTCAAGATTATTCTATGGATATTTTTCCTTGGGTATTTTAATTTTCTTGAAAAATTGTATTATCAAAAATACTAATGTTTTGAACTTTCTTTATCTGTAGAAATGGCTCAAACTGATAAAACCAACTTTCGTTCTGTGTTCAAAACTTATTTTGAACGAGAAAAATTGATTGGCTCGGAAAATTTCAATGATTGGTACCGTTCACTAAGGATTGTCCTGCGAGTGACTGGTCAACTTGAAATCTTGAAAACGCCTTGTCCTGCTGAACCTGAAGGCGAGGCAGCAACTGATGCTGCTAAGGCCAAATGGAATCTTGATTGCAAGGAACATATTGATGTGGGCGTAATGATGTTAGGGGTGATGTCCACACCTCTTCAAAGGGAGTTTGAGGAGTATTTCCCCAAGAACATGATTGATGAACTCAAGAAACTCTATGAGAAACCATCAAATGTAGAGATTTACGATTTGATGGAGGCTCTACATGGTTGTAAACAAGGGGATGGTGAACCTTTGAGTGCTCATGTGTTGAAGATGAAAAGTTTCATGGATCAACTACAAACACTTAAGAAACCCTAAGACAATGATATGGCTGTGAACTTAATCAATAGGTCCCTTAACAAGGATTTTAATGGTTTTGTGAGGAACTTCAATATGCATTCCTTGGGGAAGACAGTAAGTGAATTGCACGCACTGCTCATTGATTATGAGAAAGGGTTGACACCAAAGGCTCCTACGCCCCAAGTTCTTGCTATACAAGGGGGTAGAATTAACAAGCCAAATGCGAACAAGAAGAAGGGTAAAGGAAAGAAGAAGGCTGATAAGAATAAGCAGGTTATGGCTTATCAACCACCTCAACCTAAGAAGAACCCTCCTGTCAAGAATAATCCAAAGAAGGATCAAGGATGCCATTACTGCAAGGTGATGGGCCATTGGAAGAGGAATTGTCCTCTTTATCTTGATGACTTGCGAAACAATAAGGTTAAGAAGACTGGGCACATGGGCGCCAGCACTTCAGGTAACTTATTTGTCATTGAATTATTTAATTTATCTCGTATAATAAATTCCTGGGTATATGATACTGGATGTGGTATTAATATTTGTAATACACTGCAGGGGTTTAGAGAGGAAAGGAGACTAGCTTATGGGGAGCAATTTCTGCATGTGGGAAATGGAGTACATGCAGCGGTTGAAGCCATAGGAATGTTTGATTTAGTTTTACCTTCGGGTTTAGTACTTTGTTTAAACAATTGTCATTATGCACCTTCTATAATTAGAGGTGTTGTTTCCTTTTCATGTTTGTTGGATCTTGGTTTTTCTCATACTATTGATGGCAATAAAATTTCTGTTTCTTTAAATGGTGTATTTTATTTTAATGTTGTTGCTGTGAATGGTGTATTTGAAATTGATATGAATAATTGTGCGACTTCCAACAATAATAATAATTCGATGTACAACATAAGTAAGAGAATGAAGTATGACTTGAATTCGTCTTACCTTTGGCACTGTAGACTTGCCCATATAGGCAAGACTCGCATGCAAAAGCTGCAACGTGAAGGGCTTTTGAATAATATCAATGATGAGTCATTTGATAAATGCGAATCTTGTATTTCTGGGAAGACAACGAAGAAACCTTTTCATAATAATATGGAAAGAGCTTCAGATCTACTTGGTTTGATACACACGGATGTATGTGGACCACTTAGACATGTGTCAAGGAGAGGTGATGTCTACTTCTTAACTTTTACGGATGATTTCAGCCGTTATGGTTATGTTTATTTACTTAAGCATAAACATGAGGTGTTTGAAACATTTAAAGTTTTCAAAGCAGAAGTAGAATTGCAATTGGGAAAGAAGATTAAAGCTCTTTGTTCTGATCGAGGTGGTGAATACCTTAGTCATGATTTTAAAGATTTCTTAACTGAGAATGGAATTGTCCAGAATCTCACATCTCCATATACTCCACAACAAAATGGTGTATCTGAGAGAAGGAATCGTACATTGTTGGACATGGTTCGATCAATGTATAATCTTACTAATCTTCCTTTGTCTTTTTGGGATTATGCTCTTGAATCAGCTGTTCGTATTTTGAATATGGTTCCCACCAAGAAGGTTGATAAGACACCGTATGAGATATGGACTGGAAAAGCTCCGAACTTGTCGTATTTAAAGGTCTGGGGTTGTGAGGCGTATGTTAAACGTGACTCACAAGATAAACTCCAACAAAGATCTGTAAAATGCATTTTTGTAGGATACCCTAAGGAAACTATGGGTTACTACTTTTACTACCCACCTGAGAACAAAGTGTTTGTTGCAAGATATGGTGATTTTCTTGAAAGTGAATTTGTGGTTCAAGAAATCAGTGGGAGAGTATATGATTTAGAAGATGATCTAAATAATGCATTACCTTCAGAAAACACTAGCACACTTCCTATAGAACCGGAAAGTCTGGGTCCTCCACCGGAAGTTGAAGTAATTCCCATTCGCAGATCTTCAAGATCTGTGAAAGCTCCTGACCGTCTATGTCTTAATGTAGAGGTTGATGAGCATACACTAGGGGATCTTAATGAACCTACTAGTTATAGAGCTGCCATTAATAGCCCTCAAAAAGCTAAGTGGAAAGCTGCTATGGATGGGGAAATACAATCCATGCATGATAATGAAGTCTGGGAAGAAGTTGACTTACCTCATGGTGCCAAGGTAGTTGGGAGTAAGTGGCTTTACAAAATCAAGATTGACATGGATGGATATGCACACATTTATAAGGCTCGTCTAGTTGCTAAAGGTTTTACTCAAACTTTTGGAATAGATTACGAGGAGATGTTTTCTCCTGTAGAAGACATAAGAGCTATAAGAATTCTCATAGCTATAGCAGCGTACTATGACTATGAGATTTGGCAAATGGATGTGAAAACCGCTTTCTTAAATGGTCATCTAGATGAAGACATCTATATGGCACAACCAGAAGGGTTGGAAAATCCAGAATTTCCAAATCGTGTTTGCAAGCTTAAAAGATCCATTTATGGATTAAAGCAAGCATCACGACAATGGAACAAGAGGTTTGATGCTGAAATTAAAAAGTTTGGATTCACTCAAAATCTTGATGAGCCATGTGTGTATCACAAAGCTAGTGGGAGTGATAATGTAACTTTCCTAATTCTATATGTTGATGACATATTGATCATGGGAAAAGACATTCCAAGTTTGCAAGAAGTTAAGGCATATCTTGGAAAGTGCTTTTCTATGAAAGATTTAGGAGAAGCTGCATACATTCTGGGAATAAAAATCTATAGAGATAGAGCAAGGCGGTTAATTGGATTAAGTCAAAGTGCTTACATTGACAAAATATTGAAAAGATTCAATATGCAAAATTCCAAGAAAGGATATTTGCCGATGGAAGTAAAACATGGCTTATGTAATGAGTTTTGTGCTTCAACACCTGAAGAGGTGGCTCGCATGAGTAAAGTTCCTTATGCTTCGGCTGTAGGATCTATTATGTATGTGGTTAAGTGCACAAGGCTAGATGTGGCGTTTCCTCAAAATATTACCAGTCAATTTCAACAGAATCCAGGTGATAAACATTGGATTGCTGTTAAGCATATTCTTAAGTATTTGAGGAATACAAAAGATATGTTTTTGGTATATGGTGGAAATCCATCTGCAGAACTTTGTGTTACAGGTTTCTGTGATGCATCCTTTCAAAGTAATAAAGATGATTCGAAGTCTCAGACGGGTTATGTCTTTGTTATCAATGGAGGAGCTGTAGATTGGAGGAGCAAGAAGCAGAGTACAATTGCGATGTCTGCAACAGAAGCTGAATACATTGCTGCTTCAGAAGCTGCTATGGAGGCTGTTTGGATTAGGAAATTCGTTTCTGGGCTTGGTGTTATGCCTTCAATTGAATTACCTATTAATATGTATTGTGACAATTCTGCTGCAATCATATTTGCCAATGAACCTGGAGTCATGAGAGGCACCAGACATTTTCTACGGAAGTATCACTTTGTTCGTGAAAAGGTTGACGAAGGTGAAATAAATCTGCTGAAAGTTCACACAGATGAAAACTTAGCTGATCCGTTCACTAAGGCTTTGGCGAAAGAGAAGCTTAATGAATTGGCCAATGGAATTGGACTTAAATTAGCTAGTAGTTTCATGCATAACTGTGATTAGTATTTGGATAAAGGATATTGTAAACAATTATTATTTTAATGAAATAAAGTATGTTGGTATGTTTATTTCTATTGTTAATTATTGTTGTCCTATTTTTTGCATGTTTAAATCCATGAATAATAGTTATTCTAAATTGTCCGTTGTCAGTTAATAATATGGGAATATTATTAAATTAAGACAAATCTGAAGTTGATATAATATACTTAAGTATATTGATGCGTAGACATGTCATTTCAGACGATATTCGATGATACTGAATATAGGACTTATCCCAACTATATGATGTTAGTTTATGGATCTTGTCATTAAGTAAATCATAAGAAGTTATCCTTAGACTTGAGATACAAGATAACGGTCATGAATGTAGTACATTTTTGTGGAACAACTTAACGCTATACGTAACTGGTAGTCATAAGGGTTGTTTTCGGAAGTGTTACAAAGTTTGTGTGTTTTGCTTGTAATCAATAAAGAATTTGTTCCTTCAAATTAATTTTTGGAGTTTAATACTGCTGGGCCCCTCGTAGGGTTGTCAAGGTGTTTGCGTGGCCACGCCCAAGGTCTTTCTTGAAAGGTTCAAAAGATTTGGTAATCTTGTCAATTTCTAAAACGAGAAACAGAATGGTTAATTAAGGAATGACCTAGATCCATATCCTTATTTAACATGGTATTAGAAACAAAGGTAAATAATAATGAGAAATCATTAAAAGGTTTTCCAGGAGCCTTACTCAAGTTGTACTAGAGGCATCGGCATGTTGCAAGACGCTAACCGATGTGATCACACTATTATGATATGTCTAAGTGGGAGCTGTTGGTTTTATAGACAAAATAATAATAGTCGTGTGTTAGGATCGAACTTGAGATCACGGGATTGCACACAATACGTATGAAGAGAAAATGTAATAATTATTTATAAAATGTTATAATTAATTATTAAACACAAAACAAATAATAATAATTAGTATTATTGATTAATGACTAATTATTTATTAAACGAAGATTAGGAAAGTAATTACTAGACAAAACTTGGAAACAAGAGAAGGTTCCGGAATCCCCTCTTTGGGCTCCAAACTGATCGGCCAAGGGGTGTAACCCACCTCCTTTGTGCCTTGAGCTCCAAGTATTGTGTAGTATATAAGCAAACCCAAGATGTAGGTTTTTCTCATAACTTGTACACACACATCTTGGTGTTTGCTTCTCCTTTTCTTTCTTGGTCGATTCATTAAACGAAACCCCTAAGGGTTTTCGATTTTTCATAGATCAAAAAAGGTTTTGTGTTTATTACTTGCAAATACTTTTCTTGAATTAGTACGTGTGTACAAGAACGTGAATCAAACACACTATTGTTTGATTCTTGGATTGAATTACAAAAAGGTAAGGGGTAATTCATATAATCCTTATAAACCCTAATTAGGGTTCTTGGTTCCGGAAGATTGCATTGATTCTTGTTCGGGCTAGAACCACAAAGGTATGTTTACGATTTAAATAATTGATTAATTAATTACATGTTATTCGATCTATTATAATTGCTTCCGCTCATGCTCACTTTGATGTACTTGGTTTATTTATATGAAGGTCATGATATAATAATCCCAACATGAACATCTTGACCAAAGAGTGTTACAAATGCACGTTCGAATCCCATCTTGAATCCAGTTCCCTCTAAAATTACCGAGAGATGTGAATGAAGTTGTCGAAAACATTCTATGTAGCTTTCATTTGCATTGTGAAGCACTTGTTGTGGCTGAAGCAACTCTCTCCCTTGCGAATTAGAGCACAAAGATTCCATATTAGCAATGTTAGAATCAAACACCTTTATCTGTTGTACAAGGTTGGAAGATTTTGACATTTTGTGATCGTTCACGGGATTTTACATTTCTATGATTTAAACCGAGAAATAGATTCTTTCGCGGGATTTTACAAAACCAAGAAGAAACCGTGAAATGATGATAGTATCCTCCCAAGCTCAGCAACAAGTATCGTGGTGGTGATTGTTTATTATATACCCTAATTCTTTTATATACCCCCTGTTCTGCGGATCGACAATACGGGTTTTCTATGTTCACTAAACTCGACAATATCTCAACCCAAAACAATTCTAAATTTCAGAAACTTGTAGCTCAACCAAAACCGTTGTCTAGAATTTCTACCCGAAAATATAACTCAATGAACCTTTGTGTACGAGGCAAAAGAAAGAAAAAAATACGTCCCCTCGTAAATTAGCTCAACTGTAAAAAATATTAATACAACTCTCGTCCCTTGTTGAGATTGCCAGCCTACGAGAATAATGCAACATACAGCCCAATTCTGAAATAATAACCAAGGCCCAGTTCGAGTCCAATAGCAGCCCAATTAGATGATCCAATAAGGTTCGAAGAAAAATTAAGAGTCTGTTAAAGCCCAAATTAATACTATTACCCCTAATCACACGCCCCTTATCACAAACCTAATCCTCTCAAAAATAATACGCAGTAAACTTATCATCAATCAGACGCCAAGAAAAAAAAATCATCCCTTGTGATAAAACTGATCCGAAAAACCAACAACAAACACAGTTGATCGAGATTTCTTTCTTGAGTAATCAAAAGGAGATTTGAACACGGTAGGTTTTTAATATGCTTCTTGTTTTTGTTTTTGTTCAAACCGAATGAAAGGAGAGTATGGAACCTTTTGGTTTTGTTCTTCCTTTGTGAATTGGATAGTATCAAATGAAGTTTTGGCTTCAACAAGATCGATGATGACTATTGTTCATAAGAGAAAATCTTTAACGTTTGGTTAAGTTAATGAACAAACTGAGATCTAGAACATTTCATTTTTGTTTCTGTTTTGTTTAACCGAAAGAAAGAGTGGATGAAACAGCTTTGTTTTGTTGTATGTTTCAGATATTAACTAGAAGTTTCTGCTTCTAAAATGATCTAAGATGGTTATATGTTCAAAAACATGTGAATATTTAAGGATTTGTAACCAAGATGAGCAAAAGCTGAGATCGATTTACTTTCTTTTTCATTATGTTTCATGTTTTAATTAAACTCGACTGAAAAGGTGAATGAAGTAATCCGGATATGTTCTTAAGTTGAGTCGTATGTAGACCTAAGATCTATGATGATAAATCTTATGTGAAGATAAGATCTGAAAGATCTTTGGTCGTGTTTAAGCACACGATTAAGATGACTGAAATCTTGTGTCTTGTTTACTTGTGTTAGATGAAGTTTGTTGAAATAACCGCTACTAAGATAATTAATAAAAAAGTAACCGCTATTGAGATCTGAAAGATTTTGGGCAGCGTTTGGTTTTGAGCTAAACAACAAAAAAAACTAATCGCAAAACAAAATGTAACCGAAAAAAATAATCGCAAACAAAAATGTAACTGCAAAAAAAATAATCGCAAAATAATAAAGTTAACCGCTAAAATGTAGGAAGGCTGTCACTTTCAGAATTTTTGACTTGTTCCTGTAAAAACTAAACGCTGCCAAGAAAACAGACTTAACCGCTGACAAGAAAACAGACCAATAAACACTTAAACTTCAAACAAGCTGTCAAGAAAAATACCAAAGAAAATACCCACGATTTGACACAAAAAAATTTTAATACACAGATGAAACAAGTAACCCAAAGACACAACTAAGCACATATAAATAAACCCACAACCAAAGTCACATAAAAGTATTTTCAATGGATACTATTCGAACCAAACTAGAAGCCACAAAAACCACACAAAAATTCGAGGATTCCAAGCCCCAAAGATGAAACCTTGGCTCTTGATACCAATTGTAGAATAAACATAATAATAACTAGTATGGTTTTGTGGTTAGATTGATTCAAGATAGAAAGATGAAGAAAAGATAGTTTAGAGAGAGAAAGTAAGATGGGTGTTTCTAGAGAGAGAGATAGAGATGAGTGAAAAATGAGAAGGTTAGATTGAGAATATGGAAAGCACCAACCCTCTCCACATGTGGAGAGGGGTATATATAGTTTCCTACAAACGCCCACACCCGGGCTGTTGATCAGGCATACAGTGGGTAAAGACCCGTCCTTCTTCCACGGTGTTACTTAAACTAAACTAACTAATACATATAATTAACTAACTATGAGCTAACTAAAATGCTATTACATCAATTAGGTGACCGAGTCTTTTATAGGAATAATTGTATTCCTAACAACCATTATCGATATGTGTGAGCATACCATCAAAAATCATATGTGAGAAATTAAAAGGTTGATTGGTAGCTAATCCCACTAATGAAGAAGCAATGGCTTGACTAAATTGATCCCATGCAATACTCTTTGGACTCAAGCAGTGAAGTAAAACATGAACAAAATATTTCTAATGAGGACTAAATAATGGCTTCTGAAAAGTGAGTTTAGTGAGATCACCTTCGTACCCTATATCTCTGAGTGTATCCCATAGTATTTGTCTATCAAAGAGATCAGTACCTTCTTCATCTTGAATCAATAGATCCTCTCTGATTGTTGCCTCAGTGATGCGAATTTGTCTTCCAGCAACCATAGCGTGAAGGAAAGATTCATCTTCTTGCAAATTAGATGTAGCAGAAGCCCAAAATTCTTGAATCCATGGTCCAATTATATCAGGATTAACCAGCAGAGCATAATTAATTGAGGACCCAGTTAAAAAGTTAATGATAGCGTGAAAATCGACATTCAACGCTGTCTTGTCCAAATTGGCAATCATGTTATGCTTACTTATGGTTGAACGATCAGCCATGGATTGATAGGAGAAGAGTATGTTCGTCGGCGGTGGATTTGTTGAAAATTTAATGGATTGAAGGGAATAAAGATGAGAGTAAATTTGAATGGAAGAAATTAGCGCATATATGGGTAAGATTAGAAAAATCACTGATTTTACCGTTATTTTTGGCATTTATCTCCTCCATATCTTTTGCAAATTTTTTACCCCGTATTTTTTTACCATTGAACAGTACTTTTCACCTGACAAAAGAATAGTACTTTCCATCTAGTACAAAGCAGTACTTTTAAACTAATACTAGGAAGTACTTTGCTAAACAGTACTTTCCATCTTATTACCACAAACAAATACACAAGATCTTCAAAAATACAACTGTGTTGCCTCCCCTCAAACAAAGCATAGGTACTAATTACCTTAACAAAACCAATACTTTCAAAAAAAAAAAACTTTAAGAAAGTATTCTAAACTAAACTAAGTCCTCCCCTCAAATGTAGCTTAATAATTAATCATCCCAATACTCACCACTAAATGGTTGAATCTTGAAACATCAAATCCTTTTGTGAGTAGGTCTGCCACATTATCATCTGTGTGAACTTTAATCACATTAATAAGCATGTGCTCATAGCAATCTCGAATAAAGTGATGCCTAATCTGAATGTGCTTGGTCTTAGAATGATTAACAGGATTCTTCACAATGCAAATTGTACTCTCGTTGTCAATGTTGATGGGAGTATTCTTAAAATTGAATCCATAATCCAAGAGTTGATTCTGCAACCAAAGTACTTGTCCACAACAACTTGCAGCAGCAACATATTCTGCTTCAGTGGATGAGGTTGCTGCAATTATTTGTTTCTTACATTGCCGTGAGACTATTCTCCTTCCAAGATATTGACATCCTCCAGTGGTTGATCTTTTATCATAATTGTCCCCTACACAATCACTGTCTAAAAAAGCTTCTAAGTGAAAAGGTGAATCCCTAGGATACCACAACCCTAACTTAGGTTGTTGCATGAGATACCTAAAAATCCTCTTGACTGCATTCATATAAGAAACTTTGGGTGAGACCTGATATCTTGCACATAAACATACATCAAAGGTGATGTCAGGTCTAGATGCAGTTAACTACATAAGACATCTAATCATTGATTTTTAAAGCTAAACATCCACAGCTTCTCCATCTTCATCTTTTCCCAATGCCTTAGTAGCATTAATAGGTGTGGAGGCTGGCTTGACAGTGGTGAAGTTAAACCTTTTAAGAATGTCAGTGACATACTTATCTTGACTAATGAAGATTCCACTACTTGTTTGTTTAACCTGAAGCCCCAAAAAGAAAGTTAACTCACCCATGGAACTCATTTGAAACTCATGTTGCATGAGTTCTTTAAATTCTTTCACCATTGACTGTTTTGTGGCTCCAAAAATGATGTCATCCACATAGACTTGAACAAGCATAATGTCCTTTTTGTCTCTTTTGATAAACAAAGTCTTATCAATTGCACCTCTCCTGTAACCATGTTGCAATAAAAAAGTGGAGAGTCTTACATACCAAGCTCTAGGAGCTTGATGGAGGCCATACAGAGCCTTAATGACTTTATAGACTTTGTTTGGATGTGCAGAATCTTCAAAACCAGGAGGTTGTTTTACTTAGACTTCCTATGTAATTGTTCCATAAAGAAAAGCACTTTTGACATCCATTTGGTAAACAAGAAAGTCCATATCTGATGCAAAAGCAAGAAATAATCTTATAGCTTCAATTCTTGCTACAGGAGCAAACACTTCATCATAGTCTACTCCTTCTTCTTGTCTATATCCTTGTGCAACCAACCTTGCTTTGTTCTTGATGACATTCCCTCTCTCATCTCTTTTAATCCTAAAAACCCATTTTGTACCAATTAATCTCTTTCCATCTAGCAAATCACATAATACCCAAACCTCTTGAAGTTTGAATTGTAAAAGTTCTTCTTGCATAACTTCAACCCAACTCTCTTCACCTAATGCTTGAGATACCTTCTTGGGTTCTACTTGAGATAGAAAGCAAGTAAATAGGTACATTTGTTGATCCTTATGATTCACCATGTTTTGTTTATAAATAAAGCTAAGTAAAGCAATATGTTTCTTAGAAAGACCTTTAGCTTTTGTTCTTGTGAGCACTCCTGAAGTGGAAGGTCCAATGACTTGACTAGCAGGATGATTTCTATGAACTCTTAATGTAGGAGTTGGTGGAACTTCAAGATCATCCTCTAAATTTGTTAAGTCAGGATCTTCATGAGAGTTTGAGAAAATGCCGTCATTATTAAGCTCAGCATCAATGTCTTCTAAATCAGGCATGTTTGGATCACTTAAATCATAAGGATTAGAATCATCAGTATTGAGTAAACTTGTTGTACTGAAGACATTGGAAGTACTGTCAACTAGTTCAAAAGTACTTTGAATCAAAGTACTGTGAGAGTTATCTGTGAGTTTAGCCTTTTTCTTTTCTGCTTCATAAGCTCTCCTTTTATCATCTTCATAGGATTTTGCAATGGTTTCTTGAAAAAGCATCCTATTTAGTTAATCTTGAATAGCTTGGTCTTCATCAGATAATATGGAATCTGGTTGAACAGTACTTTTCTGCTTTTCAATAGTTATGGGATCTTCATCAGGAACATCTTCAGGTCTAACATTGAACCCATGAACAATGTACTGTGAATCTTCTTTTTGTGAACAACTTGATTTTCTACTCTGACAGGAACATAGTTCATAGAAGGAGTCAGAATATCAAGATCAAACATCCAATTAGGACCTTTACCTTTTTGACTTTATTGATCTTCAAGAAAATCAACATGAAGACATTCTTGAACCTTTTTGGTAACCTTGTTGTACACTCTCAAGCATTTGCTATTGGCAAAGTAACCCAATAAGTATCCTTCATCTGACTTGCCATCAAATTTTCCCAATGAGTCAATAGTATTCAGAATAGTCAGAGAACAGCCAAAAGGTTTCATAAAATGAATATTTGGTTTCTTTCCCATAAGTAACTCATAAGGTGTCTTCATCTGAGGTTTAGTGACTGATACTCTATTTAACACATAGCAAGTAGCACTTACAGCTTCAGCCTAAAATTGAATAGGTAATAAAGAATCTGCAAGCATTGTTCTTGCTGCTTCTATCAATGTTCTATTCTTCCTTTCTGCAACACCATTCTGCTGTGGAGTTCTAGCAATGCTAAACTCCTTCTTAATTCCTTTCTTGGCATAAAATTCATCCATAAGCTTGTTTTTGAATTCAGTCCCATTATCACATCTAATGGATCTTACTTTGAGTCTCAACTGATTTTCAAGGGCTATATAAGATCATGAATAGCATCAAAGGTTTCATCTTTAAATCCTAAGAAAAAGACCCAACTAAATCTGCTACAATCATCTGTTATAACTAAGCAGTATTTCTTCTTGTTTATGCTTTCAACAGAAACAAGTCCAAATAAATCCATGTTCAACAACTCCAAAGGCTCTCTAATAGTTCTTTCTTCAATCTTTTTGCATGAAGCTTTGTGTTGTTTACCCTTCTTGCAGGCCAAACATGAATGATCATTCTTGTATGTTTTAGAAGGTAAACCTATAACTAAATTTCCTTTGACCAACTTGTTGATATTCTTGAAATTCACATGTCCTAGTCTTCTGTGCCATAGATGTGCTTCTTCCATTGTTGCCCTTGCCACTAAACATGTTGCTTTTTCAGTAGAGTTGATATTCTTCAAATCTAAGCTGTACACATCATTGGTTCTTGGCACTCTCAGTGTTACCAAGTGATCATCAACAAACTTGAACTCAGGAGAGAGAATAAGACATTCTGTATCAAGAAATAAAACATGATGTTTCTTGCCACAGATCTAAGACACTGACAAAAGATTGAATTTAAGCTCCTTCACATAACAAACATTCTCAAAATCGATGCATCCAGTCTTGATGGTTCCTTTGCCAGTAATTCTTCCTCTAGTAGGGTCATTCCCAAAAGTAACCCTTCCTCCAAAATATGCCTTAAAGTCTGACAAAATCTCCTTGTCTCCTGTCATGCTACCAAAGCAACCACTATCAATAATAATATGATCCTTAAGCTCCTCTTTTGGGTTGCCCTGCATAAAAGATGAAAAGGTTAGTTTCTTTTAGGAACGCAAGCCATTACTGACTTGTGTTCCCCTTGTGAAGTGACATACCTAAATTCTTTGAGTATGTAATCTTCACTGTTTTTGAAAGCATGATCAAGAATTATTTTCTTTGATTCCAAAACCTGTGTTGGATTTTCAACAACACTTTCTTTTTCATCCTTACTTGCTGAAAGTACTGTTTGTCCCTCATCAGTACTTTCTTTCTTAACCCATTTAGATTTAGCAATGTGTGTTGATTTCTTTGATCTAGGTACTCTTTTTGAGGTGTAAGGCCTTCTAGATTGATAGTAATTGAACTTCCTTGGTCTTACATTCGAAAAAGTGCTAATAGTACCTTGATTGGGTGAATTCTTAGCAGTACTTTGAGAGGGTACTGCTTGAGAGACTTTTGACTTACCAGTACTTTGAAAAATATCTCTTGATGGTACTGGTGGTTTGGAAAAAGGTCTTTTCTGGTGAGGGTACCTATAGTCTTTTGAGAAATTACTATGGTTAACCCTATTTGAGTGATTCTAAACTGGTTTATTCTCCCTTGACTTTTGGTTGATAGATGTGGTCTTTGGGAATTGACTTAAATATTATGAGTGAAAGTCACAGTCTTTAATCAAATGACTAGGACTATAGCACACAAAACATAACCTTTGATCCATATTCCCAAATCCTCTTCCAAAACTATCTTGACTTTTTGGTGAATGCTTAAAAGATTTTCTAAAGTTAGCAGTATTTTGAAAAGTTTTTCTTGAAGGTACTGCTGAATGTCTAGCAGTACTTTGAGAAGATTTTGGAAGTACTGCTTGTTTTGAAATACTTTAGGAAACTTTTTATCATTGTTAACACACCCTGCACCCTTAACATCAATCCTTGTGTTATCATCCTTAGATTTCTCAACTGTTTCTCTTAAGGATTCAAAACTACATGAACTTGAATTAGATTGACCAGTAAGCTTTTTCCTAAGCTCCAAATTGTCTGCTCCAAAACAAGAAACATCTGTCCTAGGTGGTTGACAACTACCAGTGGGTGGAGGAACTTCATTATATCCCTTTTCTTTTTTAAATTCAGGAGGTGTTTGACTAATTTATTCGTCATTACTGGATGCGTTTTCTTCTAAACTAGTGAGTTCTTCATCAGTAGATGAGATCTCCTCTGAACTATTATACTCAACATTATAACCTAGGCCAGTTTTAATGTTTGATGTTCTTTGTTTCTCAACAAAACTAACATGTGAAAGACCATATTCTTTCCAACTAGCAAGTTTTGCAAACAAAACATCCCTTTCTTTAGTGATCTTTTCAAGTTCAGAAACCTTACATCCTAACTTCCATTCACTCAATTTTAATTGATAGTCTTGTTGCTCATATTTTTCTGCCCAAGCTATTTCATTATTTTCATGAGTGATTATTTTGGCTTCCATTGACTCTAAAGTCAATTGATAGCCAGCTACCTCATACCTAGCCTTTCTACAATTATCTTTTTCTGTCTCATATTCTTTAAGCAATTTTTGATAAAAATTACTACATTTAGAGCATATCTCAGAGATAGTGGATGAGCTTGGTGCAGTAGCTACCATAGCCCACAGAACAGGTTCTTCTTCACATTCCATGCTCCAATCAAAGCTTCCAAGACCATCTCTTGATTCCAAAGTAGCAAATCCTGGTTCCTCATCAAAGGTTGTGCTCCAATCAAACTCTTCCAATGCAACCATAGAGTAGGTTACTGGTTCATCATCAAATTCATTACTCCAGTCAACCTCTGATATATTTTCTTAAGCCACCAAAGCTTGTGATTTTTGTTCCGCAATAGAAACTTCCTTTCTTTCAGCCTTGGGTTTTTTCAATCATTTTGTTTGCCTGATATTTTGCAAACTTGCATTCCCTTGCAAAGTGTCCAAGTTTTTGACAATTAAATCATTCAATCTTGGATTTTTCAAATGCTATACTCTGTTTCGCTTTGAAATCAATTCCTCTTCCTGTTTTGTTCATAAACTTCTTGATCCTTGTAGTGATCATGGCAACTTGCCATCTTATATCAATTTCTTCCAGAGCATCCTCTTCAATTTGCAACAAGTCTTCTTGATAAGTAACAGGTGAAGTGGCTTGTTGAGCAAAGAAGGAACATACAACATCATCAGAGTTGGTGTTGTTTGATGGTGATGAAGTGGTAGTAGTCATGGTTGTGCAGATGTGCTGTTTATCACTAACAGTGCTGTGGACAGGATAAGCAGTACTTTTAGTGGAAGTACTGCCTCTGTTTTCACAAGACACAAGAGCAATGTTATGAGATTTCTGCTGAGAACTTAAACATATGTTACCATTCATCTCATGCTCATACACCTTTAAATTATTGTAGAGATCATCAAAGTCCATAGAATCCAAACCAGGTTGTCCTCTAATCATAGTAGCAACCACATGCCATGCAGATGGCAAAGTTCTTAAGAACTTCAAGTTTGCATCTTCAACAGATGCTTCTACACCATATAACTCCAGCATACTAAGAAGATTTTGGAATCTCTCATAGGCAGAATCAAGACCTTCTCGTTCACCAACAGTGAATGTTTCAAATTGTTGCTTCAATAAATTTCTATGCATCTTCTTGGAAGCATCATTACCTCCGAATCTTGTCTTAATAGCAACCCACAGTTTTTTTACATCCTTAGCATCATGAAACTTTAGAAGGTGACCATCAGGAATAGCAGACAGCAGTATGTTGAGAGCCTTATCTTGATTTCTTTTTGTAACTGCTGGCAGGGTTGGTTTAGGTGGTTTAGGTTGTCCTGGGATTTCTTCTGGTTCTTCAAGAACAACATTACCATTGACAATCACATCTTATAGAGCATGGTCTGTGATAGCAATGTACTACCTCATCTTCATGCTCCATAGATCATATTCTCCCTTCTTGACAATAGGAATTCTAATTGAGGTAATGGATGGAACTAGTGAAACTTCAGTCTTCATCTTTTAGGGTTTGTAGTTAAATCGGTTTTAAGGGTTTCTTCTTAATCAGAGTATCCACACAAGCTCTGATACCACTTGTTGGATCGATGTATACTCTGACCAAACTAACTATATAGCTTGTAATGGTTTAACAATCTTGAATAACTCCAAAACTATTAATAATGAAACACTGATATAACTTTGTTAAATATGCGGAATCTACTTCAACAAAGCTAAGGAGAATAATAAAACTTCAATGATTATATTAAAATCAAACTTTGAACCTGCTTATTATACAGATTCACTAACAAACCTAATCGCTAGATAACTTTCTAATATTGTACGTATGCTTATGTCTAATACCACCATAGGGGTCCTTTTATAGGCATAAGGAAAACCCTAAGTCGGTTTACAATCCTTGTGCGACAAGTAAACTAATTCTAAATTAACTAATTTTAGAATATTCTAATCATATATTTACATTAAAGTCCTTTAACGATTTTGCATATTAGCCCTTAATAATAGAAGTACTTTGACTTTCTTCACTTGAGCAGTACTTTGACCTTTTTAAACTTGAGCAGTACTTTGACTTTCAGTAGTACTTTGATCTCCAGAAGAACTTTGACTTTATATCCCAACAAGGGTGTTGTGTTGGGTTTGGTTTTTGGACTTGGTATAATAAAAGGGTCCGTTTGGTTTTTATTAGTGAAAAGCACAAGGAACAAGTTGTAATTTTCTGAAAGTTTAGGGGTGTGTTGTGGTACTGTTCCAAAGTTAACCAAGGGCCATTATTGCCATGTGTGAATAACCAAAGGACCATAAATGGTAATTTCCCATTTTTACACATCTAGGGGCTAAAACTGTCAAATATGATACTTGAGGGACTAAACTTGTAATTTCTTCAAACTTTTCACCCAGGGACCAAAATTGACAACTTGTGAATTCCCAAGGACTTTTGTTGACTTTTCATCCAAATCTAATGCTTAGGGGCCATTTCTGTCAATTTCCAAACTTGAGGGACCATTTCTGCCAATTTTGAAAACTCTTGCTCCAAGGACTGTTTTTGGCATTTTGTGATTTCACAAGGTGTCTTTTGACAATCTAAGCTCAAAAGTGGTAATTTGCTTTCCCGGCTCTGGCTTTTGACACGTTTTCCAAACTCGTGCTTGTTTTTTACCTTTTTGGCCTGATTTTTGCCAATTTCTGAAATGTCCGTTCCTGCACGATCACAAACACAAAAACACAATATCTTTGGCATTTATGGTTAGTTTGAGTCTGTTTTGGTCTTAATTTGGCCAGAAAAAGGTGTGTGAATAAGCACACACCAAATCCCGCCAGACTAAGGTATTGTCGTGTCCTCACGCAATGGGATTAATTCACGCCCTACGAGATAAATAATTTTCGTAACTCTTTTTACTGACATTGAAGAAGTAGCAAAATGTTTAAAAGAGAGTACAAAATCATTTATTCTTTAGAACGCTCCGTTTTTCTTCTTTATTTCCTACACTACTATTTTTGTACTTTTTACACTTATTGTGTGACGGGATGTTTGACTTTCATCATTTTTCAATAACGTTTAGGGTCACAGAGTAGGAAACACAACTCAAAGAAAAGTGTCCATACAGATAGAATTCATCGTCCCTGATTTTTCACGAGTTCCCATGATAAGCGGAAAAACGAAATCATAGCCAAAAATGTCATTAAGATGCTAACACTACTCATAAATGCTAATTGTAAATCCTGCTCCCAAGTCTTATTGTGTCTAGACTTTGTTAAAGAAATGATTTCTCATTGTCGTTCTGATATGTTTAAAGTCTGATAGATTTTGGTGGGTTTAAAAATCGTTTAAATTTTAACTCAAAAGGCTCATATGTTCACGCCACATTTATTAAATTTTTTTATTTTGGTTTTTCATATATAACTTATACCTCAAACATACGGAGCTTCACAGTGAATCTCCCAGACCTAAGCGCCTTTCAGAACAAAGGATGCTAGGATCCGCTTGTCGAACCGCAATTATTTTTGGTACTTATGACTTATTAGTTTGCCTCAAGCATACAGAGCTTCACGGTGAATCTCCCAGACCTAAGCGCCTTTCAGAACAAAGGATGCAAGGATCCACTTGTCAAACTGCAGCAATTTTTGGCATTTATTACATATTGATGGTGTTATTTATGAACCTCATGTGGCATACAACAAAACGGGGAGTTCCAAGACCTAAATGCCTTTCAGAATAAAGGATCCAAGGCCCATTTAATGCTTATGCCATCACGTAAAGTGAGTGGAAATTTAGACAACTTTTGAAAACGCGTAACTCTAATTATTTTATTTTTGGGTTTTCAATCTTGCGGCAGCAAGGACTACAAGTAACCGTTATGAGCTCTAAAGAAATCCAACTATTCCACGTTTAGCATCTAATCACACTAATGAATTTACTATCATTCCTCGTTCTCCGCAAATTTAAAATCTCAAGTAATGAGATCCGCAGATGCTTAGCCTCAAAAGTTAAGGGAACAAGCTAGGGCACAACACGCCCGGTCAAGTCAAAATTTCTATTCCTACTCTACCCAGCGGAAAGTCAAAACAATGTGTCAGAACTTTTTATATTTTTGCAGAAAATTTTCAGAGTTTTTCAATTTTTTTGGACGTTCTCTAATGAATTTTTTCAATTTTTTTGAGAAAAACGGAGTTGCATGAGTAAACGGCATGTGAAAGGTGCAAGTCAAATCGAAGATACCCCCCCCCCCCCCCAGACACATTGTCCTCAAGGTTTCAAAGGCGAGGGTTATCCTACGTTGTATCTAAGGCCGTTTATTAATTATGCCAAAAGATAACGTTAGTTAAGGATATCAGATTTCTTGACCAATGAAGCTTGAATGAAGTAAGGACAAAACACGAGCACGAGAGCCTTCATGCTTCGGGAACAAGTACTTGTACAAACACAACAACAACCACAAAAATAAGATGCAGAAGACGTTGTCCCCTTCTTGTTACTTTATTAGAAAAAAGAGAGAAGTCAGAAACATGGGTGAAAATCCATCTGCATGCTAATGTTTTTGTTCACCGAGTCATTAGCCTGACTCGATCCCCGAATTCATTGGTTTGTGGGGAAAGTTTGCAGATCCAGGACAACCATGGGTGGTATGTCCCCTCCAAATTAGTGCTTCAACCGATGACCATTCACCTTAAAGTTGGGACCGTCGGGTTGAGATAATTCAACGGTTCCATAAGGAAACACTTTGGTGATAGTGAAAGGTCCAGACCAATGGGTTTTGAGTTTGCCTAAGAAAATCTTTAATTTGGAGTTAAAAAGAAGGACTCGATCACCATCGTTGAAAACGCGGTTCTTAATCTTTGAGTCATGGATCTTCTTTGTCTTTTCTTCGTAGATCAAAGAATTCTCGTAAGCCTGATCACGAAGTTCATTTAATTCATTTAGCTGAACCTTGCGGTGATCACCCGCTGTCTGAAGGTCGAATTTGGCATGTTTCAAGGCCCAGTAGGCTTTATGCTCTAGCTCAATCGGCAGATGACACACCTTCCCGTACACCAGCTTGTATGGAGTACACCCGATGGGTGTTTTGTAAGCTGTTCGGAAGGCCCAGAGTGCGTCATCCAGTTTATCCGACCAAGAGGTACGGTTTTCTCCTACTGTCCTCTCCAAAATTCTTTTTATGCCACGATTCGAAACCTCCATCTGTCCACTTGTTTGGGGGTGATATCTGGTAGAAAGACGGTAAGTGACACCATACTTCAGAATGACTCTTGCAAATTGATCATTGCAAAAGTGTGTACCACGATCACTAATTATGGCACGTGGAGTTTCAAACCTAGCAAAAAGAGATTTTAAAAATTTCACAACAACTCGGGCATCGTTGGTGGGTAAAGCTTTTGCTTCAACCCATTTGGACAAGTAGTCAACTGCCACGAGTATATACTTATTCCCTCGTGAAGACGGTAATGGACCCATAAAGTCAATGCGCCAAATGTCAAATATTTCACAGACTTGGATGGCGTTTTGAGGCATCTCATCTTTCTTAGAAATATTCCCGTGACGTTGACAAGCGTCACAGATTTTGACTAACTCATGAGCAACTTTGTAGATTGTAGGCCAGTAGAATCCGGAATCAAACACCTTTCTGGCGGTGTAGTTTGGGCTATGATTTCCCCTCGTGGGTCCATCATGACAAGCTTTGAGAATATCCATGGCTTCTTGGCCATGAACACACCGCCAGATGACTTGATCCGCACAAATTTTAAAAAGATAGGCGTCGTCCCGGAAGTAGTGGTTCACATCTTTGAAGAAATTTTTCTTCTGTTGGGATGACATCCCTTTCAAAATGAAGTTACCCGCATGGTAGTTTGCAAAGTCTGCAAACCATGGAGTAGTAGAATCACCATGAGAAGAGATCACATGGAGTGTCTCGAGAGGAAAGGTTTCATTTATTTCCTTTTTCTCGAGGACATCTTGGTGAGGGTTCTTGATTGGCCCCATACGGTCAACCTAAATTGACCAAAGGATGGTCAACAAGGTCAAACAGCCTAGAGTTAATGCTCCGTGGAAGTAAAGTGTTTCCCCGGGTCGTTATGTCCCGACGAGGTGTGATGGCTAACAAACGGATCTGTGATCGGGTGAATCTGAACGGGAAAGGGTTTGTGAGTGATTAAACTAGGGAATCTACAAAGAAATAGCTTAAACAAGCTATAAAGATGATTACGTGAAAGTTAGATACCTAAAAACGCTTGAAATCTAAAAACGCGTACTATTACGTGTTAAATAACGCGAACGTACAAAATAAAACGTGAAAAGTGAAATCTGAAAACCCCCAGGGGGTGAAAATGACTTTTTTACAAACTAAATGATAAAAGAAAATTTTTAGAAAAAGAAAATAAATTTTTACATTAATTAATTATTTAATATTAATTAAATACTATTTAATATTTATTATTAATATTTAAAACATTTAAATACAATATAATATTAATTTAATACTAGAAAAATGAAAATAAAATTTCTAAAATTATAAAATAACTAAAAACAAATTTTAAAATTAAAAATATGTATTTTTGTCCTTTTGTGATTTTTATATTAATTAATTACTAATTAAATATTAATTACCTAATTAAACTATTTTAAATTATAAAAAATAGAAAATGAACAGGAAAAATTCTAGAAAAATTCCTAAAATTATATTATGTTATATAAAAGCTAGGAAAAATATAAAAACTAGGTGTCACTTTATAAAAACTAATTATGCTATTTAATACTTAATTATTAATTAATAATTAATAAAACTAATATTAATTATAATTAATACTAAATGATAAAATAAAAATCTGAGAAATTTACTAAAATTACTTTAATATAAAAGGTAATTAATAAAAATATAAAAAAGCTAAGTGCTTAACAAAAATTTAAAAATTAAAATTAAAATTTAAATTAAATTAAATAGAAACTATCACTTAATTTTAAATTGGATTTTCTTGATTTTTCTTTTGGAAACTTATTTTATACCTAAAAATAGAAAACTTTTGTAAAACCAACTTTTGTGGAAATAAAAAATAAGCACTTTGAGTGCTTATTTGCTTGGCAGTTGACTTTAGTTGACCAAGGAAGGAAATGAGATCAAATGAGCTTAAGTGGGGTCCACTAAGGTGAAATCTTGTTTAACTGAGTTAAGGGAACATTTTTAGGCTAGAAAAATCACATGGGGACCATTGGATAAGCCAATAAGCCAACAATAAGCACATTGATTTCTTGATTCAGTTAGAAAATGGGACAACTTTGAGGGCCAAATCCAAGTGGGGTCCACAGGGTTTCAGGTCAAACAAAGGGTCAAAACTAAGAGCCTACTAGGGGGGGGGTTAAATGAACCTAAGTGGGTGGCTTGTGGACCACTGTGGAGGTCAGAAACCAAGTACCAAATGTGGTGGTGGTGATGGTGGTTCTGCTGTGCAGGGGAGCAGACAGCCCTGCAGCCTACTTTGGAGGCTTGTGGGGCCCAGGGAAAAAATCATAAAAATGAGAGGATGATGGGACAATGGAGTTGAGGTGGTAGACTATCAACCCAAGAAGTTTCACATCCTAGATCCAAGCACAAAATTCACATAAATTCTTGCAAGAAATGAAAAAACTGAAAACATGCACATTTTGACTTTTGATTAAAACTTAGAACTTTGACTTATGTGGATTTTGGACTTGATTACTTTATTGAAAACATGTTATTAGGCTACAATGAGATGATTAGAAGCTAAATTAACAACTTAAGAAACTATATAACTGATCTATGGTTCTAAAATCACAACAGTGGATGAAATCAAGAACTTAAACCATGATTTTGACTATATAACTAATGAGACTAAGATTTTATGGTTTGACTAACTTTAATAAACCTATTGTGATATGTGTTAACTGAAAGCAACAACCAAAACCACCCTGAGTTCCTTGAAACAGCTTTTGCCAAACACCCCTTATGATTGACTGTTTGATGGATTTGAAAGCAAATCAATAATTTAGACCAAGCAATTGACACATAAGGTTATAATACATCATAACAAACTTATTCTAACATAAATCCATCACTGATAGCATCAAGAAACCATGAATCAATATAAAGCTAAGATGGCAGTTCACTTATGAAATTTTGAACACAAATGAATCTGATGAGCAGGGACCAAATATAAAGCAACAAATGTCTAAACAACAACCAATAATCTCAAAAGAACATGAATAATCAGACAACATGCAGGGCTACAATAATTTGCAAAAAAATATAGTAATAAGCCTTACAATGGTATTCCACTGAGAATCAAGTAACCAAGGTCCAAAATACTTCCAATGGCCTGTCACAAGTCCACTAGAGTCATTTCATACCAAATTAATCCCCTACTCAGCTTAGTCTCCTTCTTCCTTGGAAATTTTTATTTTAAACCTATTTATTTATATTTTTGAGAATTTTTTTTGGATTTTCTTATACTAACTGTTTCAAGTGCTTTAAGAACTTTGAATGGCTTATAATTGACTGAAATAAGTTTGAACAAACAACAAACAACAAGTTTTAACACTTCAACAAGAATTTGAGCTTTTTCATTTAAATTACTGAAAATACTTAATTATATAAAGGAAACCTGAATTTAATTGTTACAAAGTTCACAAAACACTTTCAGAGTGAATTACAAACTTGTTTGCTTGGAAATTACAACTTGAAAAACTAATTAAAACTATTTCGACATATTTTCTAAACTACAACTATTCTAAAACTAAGAACTACTACTTTTTCTTCATTTTGCTTGACTTTTATAGCTCCTGGAATTCTTCTCTTTCTTTCCCACCACTTCTGAACCGTTAGATAGCTTTTAAATGATCACAGCCTTTGAATGGCTTTTTGGCGGGAAAAAGGATTGGGCAGTTGTGAGTGGATTTGGTGAGGGTAATTATGAGGAGGGGGGTTGGTGTGGGTTGGTGTGAAAATTAATTGAAGGCTGGAGGAGTTGGTGATACAGTGGGAGGAGGGGGAGACAAATACCAGGGATTAGGGGATATATAGAGGTTAGGGATGAACAGTACCTGGGGTTTGACCGGGTCAACGCCCAGGGGTGGTTTTATATTTTGGAGTTGGGCTTGGTGGTGGGCTGAGGTGTTGGATCAGGGGGTGTTGGACCAGGTTTTAGGGTAACACAAAGGTCCACTTGGTTTGTTTTATTTATTTTGCAAAATTGGAAATTACAAGGACCATAAGTGTGATTGACTGAAACATGAAGGGCTGAACCTGCCACTTTCCAAAATATTGTTCCAAGGGTTGAAATTTCCATATTTGAATTATCTAAGGACCCATGATGTCATTTCTTCAAAATTAAATACCCAAGGACCATTTTTGCAAATTTCCAAACTACAAGGACCAAACATGCAACTTTCCCAAACTTCACACCAAGGACCTAAAATGACTTTTGTGACTTCCCAAGGATCGAAAATGATTTTTCTTTCAAAAATATCCCACCAGGGACCAAATCTGCCAAAGTTTGAAACTCCAGGGACTAATTTTGTAATTTTCCAAAACTTTTCCAATTTTTCACCAAAGGACAAAATATGACAACTTATGATTTCAAAAGGACCTTTGGTGATAATTTTCCATATTTTGAATTGCCAGGGACTAGTTTTGACATTTTATGAAAGTTGGGGGATTGAAACTGCCAATTTTGCAAACTTTGTACGTTTTTCATTTGTTTTTACTCATTTTGCATCTAAAACATATAAAACACAATTTTGAAATATTTTCAGTATTTTGATGCATTTTTGAATGTTTTTGTATATTTTGCAGTTCAGATTTGACCAAAAATGATGAGTGTTTGAACACTCATCAGTTCTCTAGCGAGATAGATGATCAGCCACTAGGTTCTCAGCTCCTTTTTTTTATCACGGATGATGATATCAAATTCTTGCAGGAGGAGAACCCATCGGAGCAATCTTGGCTTTGCGTCTTGTTTAGCAAAGAGGTATTTTAAATCCGAGTGATCCGTATACACTATGCATTTGGTCAGGATTAAGTATGGCCGAAACTTCTCAAAATCATACACCACGGCTAATAGTTCTTTTTCCATTGTGGTATAGTGAGTTTGAGCTTCAGTCATAGTTTTACTAGCATAGTGTATACGCTGAAAGTGTTTTGTTTTGCGTTTTCCCAGGACCGCACCTATAGCAAAGTCACGAGCATCGCACATAAGTTCAAAGGGCAGGTCCTAATTGGGGGCAACAAGGATGGGTACTTCAGTACACTTTTTCTTGAGATTTTGAAAAGCTTCAATGCACTCAGGAGAGAAGATGAAAGGAGCATCTTTTTCAAGAAGATGGGCCATAGGCCGGGCTATTTTCGAGAAATCTTGAATGAATCTACGATAGAAACTGGCATGCCCGAGAAAACTCCTGACACCTTTGACAGTAGTGGGAGAAGGCAATTTAGCTATAACATCAACTTTAGCTCTATCAACCTCGATCCCACTTTTGGAAATGTTATGGCCGAGGATAATGCCCTCTTTGACCATAAAGTAACTCTTCTCCCAATTTAGACATAAGTTTGTTTCTTTTACAACGTTGTAGCATGTTTTCCAAATGGGAGAGACAAGATTGGAAAGAATCCCCAATGACCGAGATGTCATCCGTAAAGACCTCCATAGTTTTCTGACTCCTCCCTTACAGTCAGTCCAAATTAACCAAGAATGGTCAACAGGTGAAACATGAGGGAGGGGAGTGCAAGATATTAAATCCGTGGAGGTACAGGGAAATCCCCGGGTCGTTAAGTCCCAACGAGATTGAAATTGTGTTTGGAAAACGTTTGAGGGATATAGTGATTTGGAATAGTAACAGATAATGATTTGGATTTTATTACACTACTAATTGATTGGTATTAAGACAAATAAACAGTATTAACAATTACAGGATTACAGATATAAACAAACGTAAACCAAATTAAAAATCAGATACGATTATAGATAGATAAAAAGGTGAGATATAAACAAATTTAAACTAGAGGGGGTGAAAATGAAATTTTTACAAACTTAATTTTAAAAGAATATTTAATTAAAAAGAAAATTATTTTTTTGATTATTTTATTATTTAATATTAATTAAAAACTAATTTAAACTATTTAATAATTAATAAAAACTAATTTATATCTAATTTAAATTTAAGAAAAATACTAAATTGACTTAGAAAAATATGAAATTTTTTACAAAATTAATTAACCTTCACAGGAATCCTAGAAAATAATAAAAAGTTTATAAAAATTACTTTTAAGCTAATTTACTAATTATTCACTTATTTAATTATTAAATCCTATTTAAACTAATTTAATTATGAAAAATACTAAATGAATAGGGAAAATTCTGAAAATTTTTCTAAAAATTATTTACTAATTATAAAACCTAGGAAAAATATAAAAAACTAATTTTGATTAAAAATAAGCACTAAGGATTTTTTATTTTAGATTGTTCAATTAAATAATTAAATTTAAATTAATTATAATAAATACTAAAACTAATCAGAAAATTATGAAAATTTTTATACAAGTATTTTAATATATTAGAAACTTAGGAAAATTATAAAAATAAAAATTGCTTTTTGAAAAAGCTGAGCAATAAGCCAAATGTCTTAAATAGAAGCTATCACTTCTTTTATATTTTGATTTTCTGGATTTTTATTTTACAAACCTATTTTACTACTGAAAATAAACAAATTTTACAAAGACAACTTTATTGAAACTTAAAAATAAGTAGAGAATGAGTTTAAAAGCTTAACAGCTTAAGCTTTTTGGGCTCAAATGAGGATTTAAAGCTCAAATAAGCTATAAAGGGTACACAAGCTAGAAAATAAACTGTAAACAACTTAGAGGAACTGTGAATGAGCTAAAACAAGCAAAGGGATACACTGATAAGCTTAAATAAGCTAATAAGCAAATTCAAATCACACTCGGAAACAAACAGGCCTACAGGTTTGTTTATGGCCACATTTAGCTTATCAAATAAGTTAATAAGCCAATTATAAGCCTGGAACCTTAAAGTTGGATTTATGAGCTTTCCAAAAAGCCCAAGCTTACACTGTAGGGTCCACTATTAAGCTCATAAGGAGCTTTGTGAAACAAAACACATGCACAAGCAGTAGGCCAAAAGGGCTTTCCAAAGAACCAAAAAGCTAAGGCTATGGTATACTAATGAACACAATGCAGGTTTGTGAAAATGAGCTTAACAAGTAAAGATCCTGGGAGCAGGGGAGGCAAAATCTCACACAGGCAACTTTGAACTTAATTTTTTGTGAGCAAATAAGATTAATAGGCCAAATTTCTTCTTGATCCAGAGAGACTAGCTATTAAATAACACAAAACAACAAAGATTACCTATTTCCAGTTTATATTAAACCCTAGAGCTTAACAAGAAATTTTTTCCATTTTTCTGAATATGCAATTTGTTGACTTTTTCAATTCTATAAAACTTTGACTTAGATGAACTTGAATCTTGATCTAAGGACTAAGTATGATGTAATAAGTTGTAATGCAACTGAATTAAGCTATCTCTAACAATTATGCAATGATATGATGAGACCTAGTACTCCAAATCCTAACAGTGAACATGAAAGATGGAATTGAAGGTGGAATTTGACTTTTGAATAAAGGGCTCTGGTATATTGTGGTTTGAATGTGATAATGGGAACTAATGAAACATAACTCAATTGAAAACAACAACAGAAACACCTCATGAATTACCTGTATCAGCAAATCCAAACACCCCTTTAAAAGCAAACTGCCAATGTTTATCAAAGCAACTAGGGGGTTTAACCTTAACCAGTGAACAAGTAATAATGAAAAACGTGTAATAACATGAATTGGGCATAAAACATTCAGAGATGAGCCAAGAACAATGAGCAATTACCAAATAGTAACATGAGACAGTTAATAATGAAACTTTGTTCAAGTGATAAATAAACTCTAAACTAAACTATCTAACACATAAATCTAACAAAAATAAGCATAATAAGCATGAAAGGGATACAAACATAATCAAATAAGCAGTTTGAACAGTAAATGGACAAAATAATGGAAATAGAGGCTTACAAATCATCCAATGCACATAAGAAGGTACCAAGGCCCAAATTCACAATCCTAAGACTCCCCATGGAGTTCTAAACACATAACAATCCAATGTACACCCTGCTTCAATCTCTTCTACTTCCGATTTTTGATTTTTTAATGATTTTTAGGTATTTTTATGAATTTTTAGTAAACTGAATTTTATACTTTTAAAGCTTATGAAAACTTTTTAATAAGCTAAAATGAGTTAATCATAAATGTCTAACACCATTTTTAACAACATGTGCTTGAAAACTAGAATTTAATATAAAAGTGCATAAAACTGAATTTAGATTGGAAACTGAAATTGATGTTTCAATTAAGTTGAAAATACATTAAAAAGACTTAATACAATGATTTTAAACTGAAAATTAAACTTGAAAAGGAGAATTACAGTAGTCGACACTAAACTATTCTAAGTTAACTACTTCCTGTTCTTCTTTCTTCTTCTTTCTTTTATACATGAATATTAGGGTTCCCTTTTGGTCTCTGAATAAATCCCATCAAGTTTGAGCCCTTGGATCTCTATAAATAATCTTGGCCATTGAAATGGTCAATTTGGCGCCAAAAATATCAAGAGGTAGCGTGCGAGGTTTCCAGGGCATTTAATAGTCCTTGGTTTGTGTGAGGTGGAGGAGACAGGTTAGGAGAGTAGTTGAGCAAGTGGAGGTGAGAGTTGGTGTGGAAAACCACTAGTTTTGTGGGGTGGTTTTTGCTCAGTGTTGTGGGAGGGAAAAGGAAGGGGAATAGTCGGTTTGATCGGGGGTTTGACCCTGGTATGGGTTGGGTTTGTTTAGTGGACTGGGCCTGGTGGAGTAATAAGGGTGGTGTTAGATTTGTGTGTTGGATTAAAAGAAAACAAAGGGTCTGGTTGGTTTTTATTAGTGAAAAGCACAAGGACCAAAAATGTAGCATTCTGAAAATTGAGGGGTAAAAATTGGTACCATTCCAAAGTGAATGCAAGGGTGTAATTTGCCAAGCTTGAGTCATACATGGACCAAATTTGATATTTTTCCACATTTGAAATTCCAAGGGACAAATTATGTCAATTCTGAAACTTCAGGGACTGAACTTGTAATTTCTGAAAATCTTTAATCCAAGGATGAGTTTTCGCTTCTTTGTGATTTTTCAGGGTCCCTTATTATTTAATTTCCAAACTTGAACATCCAGCGACCAAATCTGTCAAAACTTCAAAGTTCAGGGACTAAACTTGTAATTCCTTCAAACTTTTTACCCAGGGATCAAAATTGACAACTTATGAATTCCCAAGGACTTTCGTTGACTTTTCATCCAAATCCAATGCTCAGGGGTTATTTCTGTTAAATTCCAAACTTGAGGGACGATTTCTGCCAAATTTGCAAACTTTTGTTCCAATGACTATTTTTGGCATTTTATGATTCTCCAAGGTGTGTTTAGACAATCTGAGCTCAAAAGTGGTAATTTGCATCCTCGGCTCTGGCTTTTGATATGATTTCCAAATTCGTGCTTGTTTTTGTCCTTTTTGGCCTGATTTATGCCAACTTCTGAAATATCAATTCCGGCACGATCATAAACACAAAAGCACAATATCTTTCGCATTTATGGTTAGTTTGTATCTGTTTTAGTCTTAATATGGACAAAAAAAGGTGTATGAATAAGCACAAACCAAATACCCCCAGACTAAGGTATTGGCTTGTCCTCACCTAATGGGATCATTTCATGCCCTCCGAGACAAATAGCTTTTATAACTCTTTCCACTAAATTGAAGAAGTAGCAAGATGTTCAAAAGAGAGTTCAAAATAATTTATTCCAGAGAACGCTCCGTTTTTCAGCTTTATTTTCTACACTAATATTTACATACTTTTTACACTTGTTGGGTGATGGGATGTTTTGACTTTCATCAATTTTCAATAACATTTAGGGTCACAGAGTAGGAAACACATCTCAGAGAGAAGTGTCCATACGGATAGAATTCATCGTTGCTGATTTTTCACCAGTTCTCATGCTAAACGTAAGAACGAAGTCATAGCTTGAATTACTAGTTAGATGCTAACACTACTCATAGAAGTTACTTGTGTAATAACTTCTGGCTCCCATTTTCCTATTTTCCTCTATTTATTTTATTTTTGGTGAGAGATGAATTTCTTCATATTTTCTCGTTTCGATAATTTTTATTCTGATAAAGATACCATATTAAGACGCTAAGTAGTTTTCTGTCTTTTCTTGAGAATTGCTGCTTTAAAAATTAGGTCCACATCAAGGAATTGGGATTCATACAGACTCATAGACATTATTTGAGGAGAAATACACGTGCACCTCATGTATCTGGTCTAGGACCCGGCTTGCACCTCACGCGTCATCAACTTTTGTCTAACACTTAAGCACATGATTCACTCTTATTCATCATCATTTTTTTTTATGATATAACTCTTCCTACATGACATGGGGTATTTCCACTCTAGACGTTCCTGAAATGAGGACCCAAAGGTTTTAGGTCACGACCTCACATATTTCCGAAAAGAGGTTCAAAGTCCCGTTTTTAGAATTGAAGCTCATAGAATGACTTTGATGTGTACCCAACTTTTAAAACAAAGATTCTCTTAAGAAGATAAAGAACTAAGTTTTGTTAGAACATAATGTCTTTAATTATTATTTTTACAGATATTAGGTGAGACAATTTTGTGGAAGCAAAAAGCCATAAGTACTTATGATGAGCTCTAAAGAGAACCAACTACTCCACGTTTAGCATCTAACTTCTAAACAAACTCTATATTAGTAGCTCACTGGCACGAATATTTTGATGCTTCAACTAACGGATGGTCACTAGTGCACTTCTTGGCTCGCTGGCGCGTTATTTTCATAACGGATGGTCACCAAGTCATACACTAGCTTGCTGGCGCGATTAGTCAATTAATCTAGTAATCAGATGGTCACTACCTCAAGAAATGAGATTCGTGAACGCTTAGCCTCACAGAGTTAAGGGAACATCTAGGGCTCAATGTGCTCGGTCAGGTCAAAATTTCTATTCCTACTCTACCCAGCGGAAAGTCAAACAAAATGTTAAAACTTATTATATTTTTGCCGAAAATTTTCAAGACTTTTTATTTATTTATTTATTTTTATTTTTGTACTTTTCTTGATGAAAATTTTTCAATTTTTTGGATTTTTCGAGAAAAACGGAGTTGCATGAGTAAACGGCACATGAATGTGCAAATCGAAGATACCCCCCAGACTAAAGTTAAACATTGTCCTCAATGTTTCAAAGGCGAGGGTCATCCTACGTTGTATCTAATGCCGTTTATAAATTATGCCAAAAGATAACGTTAGTAAAGGATATCAGATTTCTTGAACGATGAAGCTTTTTATGAAGTAAGGACAAAAATACGAGCACGAGAGGCTTCATGCATCAGGAACAATTACCTGTACAATCACAACAACCACAAGACAAAAGATGCAGAAGAAATTACCCTCTTCCCGTTACTTTATTAGAAAGAAGAGAGAAGTCAGAAACATGGGTGAAAACCCATGTGCATGCTAATGTTTTTGTTCACCGAGTCACTAGCTTGACTCGATCCCCGAATTCATTGGTTCTTGGGGAAGCAACATGTGGAAGAGACAATCTCCATCGGACTTTCATTCAAGATGTTTGGACAAACATTGAAGTACGTGAAAGTTCCACACTGATGAGATATACCCGGCTTGAAAGAATGATAACTGAAGATGCCAGGATCAAAGATAGTGTCTTCATTCCTGAAGGAATGAAGGACAGGGGACATCACATGATAAATTAAGAAGAGAAAGAAAGTCATGATAACAATCTTGACTAACTCATCATCATCAGAATGAGAATTCACAATTTCAATATCATGAATCTCATCATTTAAGCTCATTTGATCAAGACATGTGGAAAACTAGAAGGGGGGTTGAATAGTTTTACGTCTTTTTAATTCGTTATAAAATTAGTTTTAGAGTTTACTTAGCTTTTAAAAACTTAGATTCGATAATATGTGATCTCAAGTCTTGTGCAATGTAAACAATTAACACTACACAATATATTACAATGATAAATAATGAAATAAGTAAGAGATGGAAAGATCGAACCGCGAGACAAGAGATTTATAGTGGTTCGGCTACAAGGACACCTTCCTTGCCCTACTCCACTCCCCGAGCACCTAACTCGAGAGTTTTCTTCACTATATCAACAAGCTCCCTTATGGCGGAGAAAACCGTACACACCAATTTACACACCAATTTACACACCATTTTTCACACCACTACTTCGTCACACCTAAGTCACAACTTCTACACAACTTCTTCAAATCAATCTACTTCACAACTAACTACTCCACACCTATCTTCTTCACACCAATCTAGTTCCTAGCTTTTCTTCTTCACACCAAGCTAGTAACTAATCACACAATCTATATCTAACAAAACTATCTACAATTAAATATTCACAACAATATTCACAAAGAATAATGTAAATAATCTTTGAAGATGCACCAACAACTTGATGTGGAGATCACAACAAGTTGTAATACTTCTTGTCTTGAGGGATAGAAGTATTCTTCTCTTGCACTTGAGAGGATGAAGGTTGGATCACTTTGAAACAAAGAATTATACACTTATGATCAAAGGATAAGAGAATAGAGATTTGGATCTAGATCAGAAAGTTTAGAAGTGCAAAAGGTGAGAAAAATGTATGAACTGATCCAGTATTTATTAGGGAGAAAAACACTGTTCCGGAGCATGGCCGGTCCCCTTAATTATTGGCCGGTCCCCTTAATGATTAAGGGGGCCGCCTAAGGAATTAAGGGGGCCGCCCCTTTCAGAACGTTGGTTTTTCTTGTCTTTTAGTGGGGAATATTTTTCTGGATAGAATTTGCCATTTTTGGTTGGAAATTTGAAATCATATATTTATAATGAATTAAACATATTCTTTTAATTCCAAAAGTAATTTTGTAAAAGATATAAGATGTTTAATACATTTTATAAAAATTCTAGTGATTAGAAAAATTTCCTTTGATCATGAAATGTTATAAACCCTTTGTTTATTCATACCTTAAGTGATATGGAAGCAAAGACAAATATTAAGCACTAAAAACTTGTTTACGTCATAAGTTTTAGATTAATGAGTTTATGCTTTGTAATTATCAAAACATAGAGACATTGTTAATATGCTAACAATGTTTTAAGACATTATTTATGTCAACAATCTCCCCCTTTTTGATGATTACAAAACCTTAAACTCATTAGGTCTAAAAAGTAATTTTTAAACAAGAATTTAGAGTTTAACATTCTCTTCTCCCCCTTTTTGTAAAATAAAAAAGTTTAAAGCTCCCCCTTGATGTATACTCCCCCTCATTTGAGAGCACCAAGGAGATGAGCTATGGAAATCTTGGCTACACAAAATATTAGAAGAGAGCAAGGCAAATATACATGCAAAGCAATAGTTATAAAAATAGATTCATTCAAGCATCATAGAAAGCATTACAACATTTAATATGCTCAAGACATATTAATCATAATAAAACAAATAGAAAGACATAGTCCTATATTGCCTAGAAAGAGCACTTGGACTTGCTTGCAACTCATGGTTGATTGTTTTATTTGCTTGAAGGATAGCATAAGCATAAAGCTTAGTTGTTAGATGGAGAGGAATATGGAGTAAGGTATGGAGCGGAAGAGGTGGCCCTTACGATATTGTATCGTGTTAGGAGTGGAATGGGATGAGGTCGAGTGAGGAGATATTCAATCCAAGAAATATCTTCACTCAAGTAAAGGATTTGTTTTTGGAGAAAGATGCAACAAGGGCAATAGTGAGTGTGGTTTGTAACTTGATCCAAGTTGAGAGAGTGAGGAAGGCAATTGTTATAGGGTGATGATGGAGGTTGCCCTTTGTTGCGTTGTGCAAGGTGCATGGCATTGAGATCACTAAGATCATGGATTTGTGATATTTCATCACGGAACTTTCGCTTTTCCGTGGTAATGTGGAGGAAGTCATTGTGTTTATATGGATGAATTGGGTTTGTGTAGTTGGAGTTATAGTGGGATGGTTGATCAACCTTGTATGGATCATTACAAGGGATTTGAGGATGAGGTGAGTGATTTGGCATAAAGGAAGATGTTTGGCCAATGTTGTATGGTTTGTAAGTAGGATCAAATGAATGTCCTTGTGAGTGTGGTGGAAAGTTTGGGAAGTAAGTGGTTGGTGGTGTTGAATGACTTCCAACTTCACTTGTTATGATGGATTTGTTTCGAGGGCTATTTCTTCGCCAAACAGGTTTTTCCGTCATTCTTGCAAGCCTTGAGGCTTTTGGTTTGGGTTTGTTTGGAGAAGCCATGAAGGGATGAGTAAAGAGTTTTGAGGATTGGTGTTATTTATAGTGTAAGATTTGGGTGTTTATGGATGGATAAAGTTTGTTTGGGAGGTTAGGACAAATTGTGTTGGTGAAGATTGGGAAATGTAGGTTGAAATGGGCAAAAAAAACAGAAAAGATTCTGTAAACCCAACCATCAGATGGCCGGTCCCCTTAATTAGGGGGCGGTCCCCTTAATGATTAAGGGGGCCGCCTTACAGAATTAAGGGGGCCGCCCATTTGGTGATTTCCAGGTTGCCAGAATTGGGTTTTTGGCAGAAAATTTGCAGAAAGGTTATGTGTTTGGATTAGAATTCAAGCAAGTTCAATTCTCTTAGGCAATATAGAGTCTAATCTAATCAAGATATAGCATGCATGCAAAAACACATAGGCAAAAGAGCAAATAATCAATACATAATAAGCAATAGGAGGTAAGTAAAGGCAAGCACACTTAAGCTTCCTAAGGCACCTATCTTAGATTAAAGGCAAAGGCAATTAGTGAGTGAAAAACTAGTGATGGATCAAGATGATACCATTATTAGTGAATTTGTCCTAGTGAGTGTCTATATGTAACAAATGTGGAGTTGTGATTGTTTCGACTCCTAGAAGCAAAAAGAAATAACGATCCTAAGAAACAATCCAAATGATCTCCTTGATTCAATTTTTGCTCGATCATGAATGTCAAAGACATATATTAGATTATAAACCTTGACAATTTATGTGAGAGTTTATGCATGATTTTGAAATACAATATTTTTAGAATTAGTCAACAATGCAAGAAAAACAAATTTCATGGGATTCCTAGATTGTGAGAATAATTTTTAGAGAAAATTGATTGAGTTTTACAAAAAAAAAAGGTTTATGCAAAGAAAATAAATTTTCTCAATCTTTAGTTTTGTTCGAAATAGATTCCTAGACTCAGAAAAGGTGAAATGGAAGAAAAATAAATTTCATGCAAGTATGAATTTGAATTAATATAATTTAGTCAACTTGTTCCATCATTCCTAATCCTAAACGCAAGTGGTTGAATAATTCACGCTTAAGGGGTTTTGTGAATATATCCGCAATGTTGTCTTCTGATGCAACCTTTTCTATAGATATATTTCCCTTTTGTACATTATCCCTAAGAAAATGGTGACATATTTCTATGTGTTTAGTCCTTGGGTGTTGCACCGGATTTTTACTTAAATCTATCGCACCTTTGTTATCACACATAATGGGGACATTTTCTAACCTAATGCCATAGTCTACGAGAGCTTGTTTCATCCATAGTGCTTGTTGACATGCCTTTCCGGCGCTTACATATTCGGCTTAGGTGGTAGAAATAGCAAGAGCGGTTTGCTTCATCAAAAACCAAGACGTTAGACAACATCCCATAAACGTGCAAATATCGCTAGTGCTCTTTCTATCTACGTAGTCTCCCGCATGATCCGAATCCGCATTGACAATGGTTTCTATCCCGGATTCCTTAGGATACGATAATCCTAAGTGTATAGTGCGTTTAACGTATCGGAAGATACGCTTAACCGCTTCTAGGTGAGAGATTTTGGGATCCTCTTGAAAACGGGCACAAAGGTAGACACTAAACATGATGTCGGGTCTACTTGCCGTCAAGTATAGTAAACTACCTATCATTCCTCTATACTTGGTGTTATCTACGGACTCACCTTCATCGTCCTTTGTGAGCTTTACCTCCGTAGACATGGGAGTTTTCATGGGTTTTGAGTCTTCTAGGCCAAACTTCTTAAGCATTTCCTTAATGTACTTAGATTGGTTAAAAAATATTCCATCTTCTAATTGTTTTATTTGTAATCCTAGGAAGAAGTTAAGTTCACCCATCATACTCATCTCAAACTCATCATGCATGATTTTGGCAAATTCATCACACATGTCTTGACAAGTCGATCCAAATATAATGTCATCAACATATATTTGGACAATGATGAGATTTGGGTCTTTCCTTTTAGTGAAAAGAGTGTTATCTACCATTCCCATGGAATAATCATGTTTAATAAGAAAAGCTTTTAATCGATCAGACCAAGCTTTGGGAGCTTGTTTGAGTCCATACAAAGCTTTCTTTAACTTATAAACATAATCAGGTTTTGCGAAGTCAATGAATCCTGGAGGTTGTGCCACAAATACCTCCTCATTGATAAAACCGTTAAGGAATGCACTTTTCACATCCATTTGGAATAACTTAAAATCTAGGGCGCAAGCATAGGCATGTAATATCCTAATCGATTCTAGTCTAGCTACGGGGGCATAAGTTTCGTCATAATCAATTCCTTCTTGTTGATTATAACCTTGGGCAACTAACCTAGCTTTATTCCTAGTAACTATTCCATTCTCGTCTAATTTATTCCTATACACCCATTTGGTTCCTATGATGGTCACATCCTTTGGATTTGGGACTAGTTCCCAAACATCATTTGCCTTAAATTGATTTAATTCTTCTTGCATGGCTATAACCCAACTTTCGTCCTTTAAAGCCTCGCTAATATTTTTAGGTTCTATTGCTGAGAGGAAACAAAAGAAATTGTTTTTATCTTGGGCTTGTGACCTAAGGGTTCGTTGGTTAAGATGTCCTATTATATTATCTAATGGATGTGATCTAGATTCTTTAATATTAACAGTTTCGTTATTTTCTAAGTGAATGTCTTCATTATCATTTCCTATTGGTTTTGTTTTACTAACCTCAATAGCTTTATCTTCGACTAAATCATCATCTTCTAAAGGTAATGTTTTAGGAGGTGGTGGTGTTTCATCAAATGTTACATTTAGTGATTCCTCTACTTTCATGGAGTGTTTGTTAAGTATTATATATGCTTTGCTATTTTGTGAGTATCCTAAGAATATTCCTTCATATGATTTTGGATCAGACTTAGTGAGATAGTCCTTAGTGTGTAAAATATAGCATTTACTTTCAAATACCCTAAAGTAGCTTAAGTTTGGTTTTCTACCTCTTAATAACTCATAAAGAGTTTTTCCTAGAATTCTTCTAATTGATACATTATTTAAAATATAAGTTGATGTATCTACAGCGTGACACCAAAATTTTTGTGGGATGGATTGTTCATTTAACATATTTCTACTCATTTCTTGTAGTGACCTATTTTTTCTTTCTACTACTCCATTTGATTGAGGAGTACGAGGAGCGGAGAAATTGTGAGATATTCCATTTAACTCGTAATATTTTCCGAATTGTACTTCGTTATCAAATTCCCTACCATGGTCCGTCCTAATGGCAACTATTGAGCATCCTAATTTATTTTGAATCATTTTATTAAATATTTTGAATTTTTCAAAGGCTTGGGTTTTGTCACTTAAAAAACTAGTGCACGTGTATCGTGAGTAGTCATCTACTATTACTAAGGTATATTTGCTTCCTCCATAGCTCCGCACAGCGGATGGACCAAAAAGATCCATATGTAATAATTCTAGGCACCTAGTAGTGGATACTATATTCTTGGCTTTGTGACTAGCATGAGCTTGTTTTCCAATTTTACATGCATCACAAAAATGCTTGTCATATTTTAGGTTAGGCAAATTTCTAACTAATTCCTTAGAGGCCAAAGATTGTATTTGTTACATGTTAGCGTGTCCTAATCTCCTATGCCACAGTGTAGACTTTTCATCGAGGGTCGTTAGGCATATCCTATCCTCAGGTTTGTTTCCTAGTTTCATAACATATATGCCACCTTTTCTTATTCCTCTACCTAAAATTTTTCCATTCTTAACTATTTCACTATCATCTTCGGTAAATGTGACTCTATATTTATTATCACATATTTGTCCTACACTAAGCAAGTTATATGTTAATTTATCTACATGCTCAACATTTTCAATAGTAAGTGAGTCTTGAGAGATTGTACCTTTGCCAATGATTTTTCCACGTAAGTCACTACCGAAAATAACGTTACCTCCATTGTATGCCTTGTATGTAGAGAATAAATTGCGGTTCCCCGTCATGTGCCTCGAACATCCACTCCATTCATCAGGTTCCAAGTCAATTCCTAAACATATTTCATCAGTTTCTTTTGCCATGAAACACTTTTCGTCTCTTGGCTTTTCAACTTCTTCTTTGTCACTATCACTCCATGTTCCACTAACAAAAGCACCTTGACTTTCATAACCCGGTGGCTTTAGACATTCGCCAATGAGATGATTTGGACTTCCACATCTAAAGCACTTTCTTTTCCCGTAGTTGTCACTTATATTCCTTTGGAATGCTTTTCTTTCGTCTCGTGATGATCTAGTGAATCTTCCTCGTCTCTTGAAGAACTTCTTGAATTCTCTTACGGCCATTGCATATTCTTCGTCTTCACTTTCGTCACTTGAATCATCATCATCACTAGGTTCCTTTTTGGCTTTTAGAGCAATGGATTTGGTTTGTTCTTTCTTGACTTTGACCGTTTCCGAATCTCTTCTTATGATTTCTTCATGAACCTTCAAGTTGCCAATTAGTTCATCTAGTGATAACATCATCAAGTTCTTTGATTCTTCGATTGCCGTGACCTTAGCTCGCCATTTTGGATGCAATGCCCTAAGAAATTTCCTAACACAATTTTTACTAGAAAATGTCTCATCAAGTGCTTTTAAACTTGTGATGATAGTGTTAAACTTAGCAAAAGCATTATCAATTGATTCCTCTTCCGGAATCGTAAATTGTTCATATTGTTGTACAAGAAGATCTATTTTATTATCTTTGACTTGGCTATTACCTTGGTGAGTAATTATTAAAGAATCCCAAATTTCTTTGGCGGTTTTACACATAAAAATTCTTTCATATTCTTTGCGTGGTAACGCATTATAAATTACCATTTTAGCCTCATTATTTTTTGCTAATTTCTTTTTCAAATCATCATTTTGTTCTTCAAAAGATACAATTTCATTCATTTTAGTTTCAACATTATATTGAATAGGAGGAAAATCACCAAAGGTAATAATATGCCAAAGATCAAGATCTTTTGATTTCACATACGTTTCGAATCTATTTTTCCAATATAAAAATCCATCACTTTCAAATAGTGGTGGTCTTTGCATAGATTGCCCTTCTAAATATTTTTCAGATTCCATAGATCGTAACAAGTTTTAAAATACAATATATTTTAAAAATCTTGCTAAACGTGGCTCTTGATACCAATTGTGGAAAACTAGAAGGGGGGTTGAATAGTTTTACGTCTTTTTAATTCGTTATAAAATTAGTTTTAGAGTTTACTTAGCTTTTAAAAACTTAGATTCGATAATATGTGATCTCAAGTCTTGTACAATGTAAACAATTAACACTACACAATATATTACAATGATAAATAATAAAATAAGTAAGAGATGGAAAGATCGAATCGCGAGACAAGAGATTTATAGTGGTTCGGCTACAAGGACACCTTCCTTGCCCTACTCCACTCCCCGAGCACCTAACTCGAGAGTTTTCTTCACTATATCAGCAAGCTCCCTTATGGCGGAGAAAACCGTACACACCAATTTACACACCAATTTACACACCACTTTTCACACCACTACTTCGTCACACCTAAGTCACAACTTCTACAAAACTTCTTCAAATCAATCTACTTCATGACTAACTACTCCACACCTATCTTCTTCACACCAATCTAGTTCCTAGCTTTTCTTCTTCACACCAAGCTACTAACTAATCACACAATCTATATCTAACACAACTATCTACAATCAAATATTCACAACAATCTTCACAAAGAATAATGTAAATAATCTTTGAAGATGCACCAACAACTTGATGTGGAGATCACAACAAGTTGTAATACTTCTTGTCTTGAGGGATAGAAGTATTCTTCTCTTGCACTTGAGAGGATGAAGGTTGGATCACTTTGAAACAAAGAATTATACACTTATGATCAAAGGATAAGAGAATAGAGATTTGGATCTAGATCAGAAAGTTTAGAAGTGCAAAAGGTGAGAAAAATGTGTGAACTGATCCAGTATTTATAAGGGAGAAAAACACTGTTCTGGAGCGTGGCCGGTCCCCTTAATTATTGGCCGGTCCCCTTAATGATTAAGGGGGCCGCCTAAGGAATTAAGGGGGCCGCCCCTTTCAGAACATTGGTTTTTCTTGTCTTTTAGTGGGGAATATTTTTCTGGATAGAATTTGCCATTTTTGGTTGGAAATTTGAAATCATATATTTATAATGAATTAAACATATTCTTTTAATTCCAAAAGTAATTTTGTAAAAGATATAAGATGTTTAATACATTTTATAAAAATTCTAGTGATTAGAAAAATTTCCTTTGATCATGAAATGTTATAAACCCTTTGTTTATTCATACCTTAAGTGATATGGAAGCAAAGACAAATATTAAGCACTAAAAACTTGTTTACGTCATAAGTTTTAGATTAATGAGTTTATGCTTTGTAATTATCAAAACATAGAGACATTGTTAATATGCTAACAATGTTTTAAGACATTATTTATGTCAACAAGACATATCCCGGGTGTGTCTAGATCAAAGTAGAAGTAATCATACCCCGGCGGAGATATGATTAGAATGAGTTCACAGGAGAACTCCTCGTAGGTGAATGAATCATATTCCGGATTGATGTGAGTGAGTTCACATGTGAACTCTTTAAAGGTAAATGATTCATATTCGGGGATAGAATTATGAGAATGAGGAGTGGTACTGCCACTAATCTTCTCTCCCGTATGATCAAAACTAAAGGCTTCAAATTCCGGTATAGAATTATCGGAAAAAGGGTCACTGATGAAGCGAAAAGTGTACCGCTTTTTGGGGGTCATTTAAGGCCAAAGTCGAGATTATTTGATCAAATATTGCCCTAAATCGTTCCTTTTGTCATTTTAGGTACTTTTGAGAGGAATTTTACAAAAGGGAGCATTTTGGACGTTTTTGGAGCAAAAAAGTGAAGAAAACGACAAAGTCTCAAAAGCATGCTGGAAATTGCACTTGACGGCGTCACAAGGTGTTAGTGATGGCGTTATGAGTTGATAAAAGGGGAGATAAATAAAATAAACATGACGCGCCAGAATGTTTTATGAAGGGGATCCGACGGCGTCACGTACAAAATTTCCAAGGCCATCAAGAGTAACCATAAAGAGTGACGGCCCAGAACCTATATAGAGTGACAGCGTCAGAAGTGGATCTAGGCAATACTAGTATTATTTTGGCGGCGAGTTGATGGCGTCAGACTTAACTCTTGATGCCGTCATTATGTAAAATCTATATATAGTTTTCTAGTTTTCATTCATTGTGTGCAACTTTGAGGGAATAAACCCTAGACGAATTTTACGGCTTTTTCAAGGGTTTCAACCCCTTGTTTCTTCCATGCTTAATTGAAGATAAGTATTTTACCAAATCATTCAATATGTCTATGTGTTGTTTGATTATATCTTACACTTGTCTTCTGTTTAACATGCTATGCTAGGTTTTCTTCGTGTTTGCTTAGATGTAATGAAACTTAGATATTGATTATGGGTTGATTGTTTGTTTATAATTGTTGTGGATGAATGAATTCGATGTTAGGCTTAAGAAAACTGGCAGACTTCCAATTGGTAACTTGCTTGAACGTCTTAAAAAACATGATCGAATGTGTACTACGATTATTTGGTTATATTTAATGCATACGTAACTTCCAAGGATGCCATGTTAGGAGCTTTTAGTCGGCTCGACATAGGGTTGAGGTAGAAACTTATAGAGTTAGGGAAGATCGTACACGGCCCTACGAATGGTATTAAGGAATATAACATGTCATCCATGCAATTGTAACAAACTAATCAACCTATGAAAGATAGCTAAGGAGTAATGAAATCTAAGTAAACAAAATTCTCATTATTGTTTACACCACAAATTAGTTTAAATTTAATTTATTTTATTTTGATTGCATCTTTAGTTAATTGGGTTAGTTGACTAGTGATTCGTTGTGTTTTGGTGTGCAAAAACAATTTATCAATATATCTACAAACGTGAGGTCTAAGTTATCGTGAGACAGCTAAACGTAGAGAAATACGAGTAAACCTTTTTAGAAAAAGATTACCTCGCAAAACTCGTGAAAGTGATATTCAATTGTGAGACCGGGAAGTGATTTCCCGGGTCGTACCCCAACGAGGTGTGAATGGAAAGCTTCGTGAAAAGATCGAGATTAAAATCTTGTATGTTGGAACAATTATTTGGTTTTGTTAAATTTACGTAAATTGAAAATTAACCAATGTAAATGAAAATTAAACAACCTAAAGGGAACAAAAGGCGATTGGCAAACTAGGGAAATCCTAAAACACTACGGGAATCAAAATTAGGTATCGGGAATCCTAAAACGTAATCTAATTTAAAAATGTAAAAGTTAATTAAAAATTACGCGAGTGCGCAAAATAAAAAGCGAATTTTTAACTACAAAAGTCCTTCGGGTTTACAAATAATTTTCTTACGTACTAAATGACAAAAGAAAATTTTAGAAAAAGGAAAATTATTTTTTTTGCTTTTTTAAACTAGACTAAATTATTAAAAATACTAATTCTAAGCTAGGAAAAATAAAAAAAAAATGAATAAGAAGTTCAAATAAGCATAAAATAAGCAGTCCTAAAAGCTGGCTTAATAATAAACAAAAGACAAACCTAATTTAAATATAAGATTAAAGGGAAACAAATCAAAAGAATGGCCAGCTCAGTTGGTAGTATGCTTGTGTCTCTATTGAGCCAAAGGGTCAGAGGTTCGACCCTTGGCAACACCCCTTTTGCTATTTAACCCCCTTTTTTTTTTTTTGAAAACACATTTAAACCACAATTCTAACCAACTTTTGTGAAAAGAGTTTTAATGAAAAGCTTTTATATGCTCAGAATTAGCTTATATGATCCAACAGTTAGTGTTCCACTTTCAAGTGATCTTTTGAAATTTTAGCAACAAAACACAACAAGTTAAAAGCTCAAATAAGCTTAGCTAATAAGCAGCCAAGTTCTAACTAAGCACAAACTATTTCAAACACAAGCTCAGGTACACACTACAAACTTACAACAGTCAACCACTAAGATTCAAACAAGATCATACATCTAAGATGCATAGCAGTTACTCAAAATCTAAAGAAGAAATAATTATAAATACTAAAAGCCATAAAAAGCTACTGAGGGGCTGATTTAAAGGAGACTTATGCTAAGGGAATACGAGGCGAGTTCAAAGAAACTAAACTGGACAAGATATAAGCATTAAATGTAGACCTAAAAGCAAATAGACCTCATGGCTGCAAGATGGTGAAACAGGCTACGAGGGCGAGTTTAGAGGCCTGCACAAGCTAAAAAAATTCCAAAACAAATAGACTGAAAATATGTTCAGATTCACAAGCTAGGCAACAAGCTTCACAACAATTTTCAGGTTAAATGGCCGGGAGAGGAGCAAATTAAAATTACTCAACCACTGGGCTGTTAGGACAATTGTAACTGATGCAACAGGCTGCTAATGGGTCGAACTGGTGAGACTAATCAAATAAGCTATAGACCTATAATTAAGCTGAAATACAAAAAGTGCAACCTATAAACTATTAGTGCAATCAAAAACTGAACCTAAATCTAACTAAAACACAACAAAAATAAGAATTGGAGATGGACTGTTATTAGTCGATGCAGAGCTGAATGGGTAAGTAACAGAGTCAAATGGGGTTTCTAGACTAACAAGACCTTCATATCAAAAGTGCAAAAGATTCAATGACCTACCAGGAGCTGTTATGAAGCAAAGATAACCACTAAATGACCTTAAACTGAGTCCCTACTTAAATTGCTAAGCCATAACGGTAAAAACTAGAAACTAACTAAATTTTTATTAAACTACTTGAAACTGCAATATTTTACTTCTAAACATACTTAAAAAAGTTAGTAAGCCTAGTTGACATTAAAACATTGGTTCAAAAGCTACTAATAACTAAAATTGTGCTAATCCAAACACACCCTTAGTTTAGCAGTTAAGCTTATTAGCCCATGAATTCTTGTTTTCGCCACAATTTGAACACTAATCTTAACCTAAGATTGAAAAAGTACTTAATCAACACAGCCAAGCTACTGGATAAGTAAACTAATAAGCAAACTAAGATAAGCAGTTTAAACAAATTGAAAAGACAAGGAAATTAAGAAGCTTAAATGAAACTTGCATTGATTCAAAATAGGCAGTACATATGACTTAAAAACTAGAAGACTGAAAATTTTTACTAAAGTCTACTACTTGACTACTATTAAAAACTAATGACAGACTGCCCTCAAGGCTTACAAAATCTCTTCCATTTATACTAAAGCATCTAGGGTTTCACTTGCTCTCTTTTTGTCTTCTTCTGCCTTGAGCACCCACAGTATCAACTTGTGCTATCTTCTAGATTGATCTCACCCTTTGGATCAAAGCCAATCAATCTCAGCCTTTAATTGTATATTTGGCGCCCAAATTAACATGAGGATTGATGACATGGATGTGGTAGGTACGGGGTTGTGAGTGGTTGGGGAAGGTGATAGTGGGGTAGAACTTTTGAGGCCTTAGGGAAAGGATGGAGTGTAGCAGAGGTGAAGTGGAGGAGGTGTTGGATATGGTGGGTAAAGGAGAGGCAGTGGTGGTAGTCTATTTGTTCCCTGGATAAAGCGAAGGAAGGGATGAAGAAAGTGGGGATCTCGTTTGACTGGCTAGGGTTGGGAGGGGAGGTATTTTTATTAGTGATAATTTAGGGTATACGTTTTTTTTTATTAGAAACGTAAAAGTGGTTTGGTTGTTGGGCTTGGATGAGGTTGGGCTATTTGGGAGTTGGGCCATTTAGAGTAATAAGGGTGGTGGAGTGGCTTTGGTGATGGGCTTGGATTAGTAAAAGGATCCAAATGGTTTGATATATAGAAATACCACAAGGGCCACTCATGTAAGTTTCTGATTTTTAGGGACCAATCCTGCCAACGTATCAAACTTTATTCAAGTGACTTTCTTTTCCATGTTTGAATTTCCAAAGGATCATTTTAATTTCCAACATTAAGTACCCGAGGTCCAAAATCGCCAAATTCCAAACTCCAGGGACTAAAATTGTAGACTTTTGAAAACTTTTCACCCAAGGATCGTTTTTGACAACTTATGATTTCCAAAAGACACTTGTTGATTTTCTTTCAGAATAAATGCTCAGGGACTAGTTTTGACAACTTTTGAAAGTTGGGGGACTGAAACTGCCAATTATGCGAACTTTGTTCGTTTTTCGTTTGTTTTCAATCATTTTGCATTTGAAACATATAAAACACGATCTTTGGGATATTTTCATTGTTTTGATGCATTTCTGAGTATTTTCACGTGTTTTGGCAGTTAAAATACGATAAAAATGATGAGTATTTACACACTCATCAACTAGCAACTAATTCCGCCCACTCCTTCCAAAACTGAGATCTTTACTTGCTTTCCTTAAAATATAAAAATACAAAAAGAATCATCCCTCACCTCTAGACCTAGTTTTAGTGAGTTTTAACCCTAGAGAACACTATTCTTTGAGTTGAACGATCAATCCCTCAGTACTTGTCACTATACTATACTACAACGAACAGGTACACTGCCTGGTAGGGATTGCAAGCTTCTCAAGATCCCTTGAGAGGTAAAAACTTTTGCGAGGGCGCAATTCCACGCATCAAGTTTTTGGCGCCACAGCCCAGGGAATAGTTATTGTCTAGATTAAAATTTTTCTTTATTAGGTCTACTTGCTAGATTCCTTTCTAGTAAGATTTTTATTTTATATTTATAGGTTTCTTTAGTCTATCTTATTTCTTCTTTCCTTTGTTCGTAATCTTTGCAATCCGCCATCATGGAAGGTGATAATCTCTTTGATCCCATCAACCCACCACAACAAAACCACCCACAAAACCCACCTCTACCAAACCAACCTCCTAGACCCCGAACCTTAGGAGAGTACTCCCGTCCTAGCCACCAAGGCTATCGAAACACCATTGAGCTCACTCAAGGAGCCAATTTGTCTCCCTTGCGATCCGACACCATCCGGTTGGTGCAAAGCGGATGTGCATTCCATGGACTTCGTTCTGAAGATCCTAATCAACATCTCAAGGATTTCCTCAAAATCGTAGATTCCATAGACCTTGATGTTGTAACTCGAGAGATGACCCGATTGCATCTCTTCTAATTTTCTCTATGTGACCAAGCTAGTCAATGGCTTGAGCGTTTACCTGTAGGATCCATCACCTCTTGGGATGATCTCACTACTCGTTTCCTTGCTCAATTTTTCCCACCGGGGAGAACTACTAAACTTAGAAATGACATCTTGATGTTTCAACAACGTCAAGGTGAAACACTCTATGAAGCATGGACTCGTTTCAAGGACTTACTCCAAAAAGTCCCTCATCATGGTATAGATCTTTGGCTCCAAATCCAAATTTTTTATGACCATGTCGACTTCCATACCAAACGTACCATTGATCAAGCCGCCGGCGGTAGATTGCGTGACAAAGGCGCCAAAGAGTCGTTGGAAATCATTGATGAACTTGCATTCGATGATAATGAGTTATGGGAGGTTACCCATGTCGTAGAGTCTGCCGTCAATGTAATCTCATCATCAGGAGGGACCACTCAACTTTTCGATGAATACCTCTACGAACTTGAGAAAAAAGTTGACTATCTCATAGAAAAACAAAAAAATTCTTTAAATCCTAGACATGCGTGGGTCAACTCTATCTCAAACGTAAACCCAACACCGTTGACTGAATCACCCCTTAGAGAGAATGCCGAAACCTTTCAAAAATATGCTCGGCCCTATCCCCCTCCTCAAAACCTCAGCCCGGAATTTGAAACTCGAATGAGAGAATATACGTCCACTCATTCTGAGCGGTTAGGAAAATTCGAGGAAGCAGTCTATAGATAAAAGGAGGAGATGCAAGAGAAAATGACGGAGATGATGAGCTTATTAGAAGAATACTCAAACATAAAGACTCCGGAAAAGTTTTTGTTAAGAAAGGAAGACGGCACCCCCACTACCAACTTTGATAACTCTATATCCATTGTCCACGAGGGTAATGAAGAAAAGGTGACCCCCACTGCACAAACCATTGAGGAACCCCCAAGATCCCAATCATTAGGGTACTATCTAAAGCATGAGATAAATGAGAAAACAATAACCAACTGGATAGAGAGCGACAGACGTAATCGATCTTCCAAAAAGGACTCTGAAGAAGAAGAAGTAGGGGAGGATGATTATGACACCGTACCTGGGGGACCGGTATACGAAAAGCTACTTAAGCAAAAAGTGGCTACAAAGCAGATGGCTTATGGGAACTTTGAAATACCAGCTAGCATTGGGAAATTGCAATATTTGGATGCTTTCGCCGATCAAGGATCAGTGGTGAACCTGATGCCTTTGACTATCTATGCCCAACTCACCAATGAAATGCCGGCCACCATCCGCGTTAGGCTATCTTTCGCTAGTCACTCTTATGTGTATCCTTTAGGAATTGTAGAGGATGTGCTGGTCAATGTAGCAGGTTTCATGTATCCCGTCGATTTCATGATTATCGACGATAAATAAAATAGGTGTATGCCAATAATCCTTGGAGCACCATTCCTTACCACAGCAAGGGCTGTTATTAAGTAAGAAAAAGGGGAAATTGAACTTAAGTCAGGAAAAAGGAAGATTCACTTCCCCATGACCCCAAGATATGTGCGAGAAAGAATGATGGAGAGGAGGCTCAAAAATAATGCCGGCACACTGCATAATCATGTTCAAGAAAAAATCCTTGCATGTGAAACAAGGATTAAAAGCCACAAAGAAACTACACTTGAGAAATGCAATTAGCCATAAAATTCATGTCAAATTTGAGCGCAATTAGCCGATAGAGAATCATACCCCATTCATCGAAGGAGACTTAGTACTCTTAAGGCATTTAGGGAAGAAAGAGCCTCCCGATAAGTCAAACTCCTGGTGGTATGGACCATTCACAATAAAAAATTTAGGTCACAATGGAGTAGCACTCGAGCGAAAAGGGTAGGGAGATAAATGCGAATATCAAATGGTTGAGACATTATCACCCGAATGACGTGGATTTTGTTGATAAGGGTTACATCATATTGCTAGACGAGGTCACGTAATAGCCCATGACCTTGAGTCTAGCTACAAGACTCGTAAATAAAGAAAAGCGCTTCTTGGGAGGCAACCCATGTTTTATTTGTTTTGTTTGTTTGTGTGTTTGTTTTGATTTTATTTGTTTCTGTATGCATGCTTGATTTTTATTGTTTGTGGATCATGTTTCATAATGAATTGTGAAAATGCTTTACCTTGTTGTTTGTCTTAACTTCACAAAAAGGTATTTTGCAAAAGGTAAGTGTAAGGGAAATCTAAATTTATTTTTAAGAACGGAATTGAACATGACCCACAACAATATTAAATGAACATGTATATTAGTATTTGTTTGAGTCAAATGCTTGTATCGAGTCATAATGATGTTTTGCTGGAAATTCCAAGAATTAAGGCATAAGTTCTTCCAGAAATTTTCCGAAAACATAACATGAGATTTCTGTCAGAACACTCTGACGACGACAGGATTAACACCTGACGACTTCAGGTCTAAAATTCAGGAAATTTTACAAGTTTTGTTTTTCTAATGGAGTCTTGAAGTTTTTGTTAATTCTTTAGTTTTATAAATTCGAGGAAAATCTGCAAACATTCATTCCACAAGCATTGTATCCTTATATATATAGATTGCTGTCGATTTTACGCGAGGTTGCCATGTGTTTTCTCAGGTTTAACAGGTTATATTGGACAAGAAGATGATTTATTATTTCGGAAGGGAAGCTTTCAACGTTCATTTTCTTGGAGGAGGATTTAACCATGTTAACGATTTATCCACATTTGAATGAATCAGGGGAGTATTTGTTTCATTCTTTTACCTTATTTACTTTTACATCTTTTTATTGAACATTGGGGAGAATGTTCAGCCTAAGTGTAAGGGGAGGGTAAATGATGATACTTCAGAGAATGCAATTACGCTTGAGTTTGTTTGTTTAATACTAGGTGTGTAATAAAACTAAGAGAAATACTTGTTAGGGCAATTTTAGCGCCAAATTTAAATTTTTTTACAACATTTAGGAGTGAAGCTTTACCCTTAATGAGCGTCTCATGGATAGGAGTTGTAAGACTAGCACAAAAACCGTACCACTCAAAAAAAAATTTCCATCCAAATATGTGAGGTTCACCTTTAGATTTGTTAGGAAAAGCATTCATTGTTAGTGCTTATGAGTGTACCGTTAGTACTTAGATTCTAGAACTTGCGTTAGTGACGCATCCCGAGACCGCTAGTGAGACTACATTCGTGTAGTTAGGATTTACTACATGATAAGAGGCATTAGGATCACCCTTGTGTTAAATCCGTATCATAATTACTTGACCATTTAAGTCAATTACCTTGACTAACAAAGTCAATTAATTCTCCCACACCTTTGCGTTGTACTCATTTTTAGTACACGATACCCCTAGTACACCCCTCCAAGCCTATCTTTTTCGTTTCTAACTTTAAACATTTCACTTAAAGGAAGAATTTGTTTACAACCCACCCCAAATGTACACCCAAATCGCCTTAGCCTTCCGTGTATGCACTCATATTTAGTGCATTATTGTTACATGTTTAAACCCTTAGTTAATTATCTAACTGATTACATGGTTGCTAAGTTGAGTCATATCTTGTAAATATTGTTTTGGGACGATTGGGACTCATGGGTAAAGTACTATTTGTTAGCCTTGCTATTTTATAAAAGATAACGTCACACATAAAGAAATGGACTAGATATCATACAAATAGTACTTTAAGACTATTATTGTAATATAGGCAAACTAGTAATGTTAGGAGCCTATAAATACCCCTCATGACTCTCCATGAGGGGTGTGGGAAAGTGTGTGTAAGCTTCACCTCATTTCATATTTAATAAAATACATAGTTTCTCCACCTTTCTCTCTCTACTTTCTCTCTCTAGAAACATGATGTATTTCGATCAACCTCGACCTCCGGAACGTGTTTCTTGGTCATAACAAGTGGTATCAGAGATAACCGGGGGCGAATCGTGGTGTTTTTGGGTGAAAAATCATGTTTTTTGGTGTTTTTTCTCGGAAAACTTACGATCTTATCGAGTTAGGATTTTTTATTATTGAGTTAGAAAATTTTATCGAGTTAGAACTTTTTAGCGAGTTAGAACTTGTTTATTGAGTTAGACATAAATTCTAGCGAGTTAGAAAACTTTCTTGCGAGTTAGACATATATTCTAGCGAGTTAGATAAGTTCTAGCGAGTTTAAAAATTCTACCGAGTTAAAAATTTCTAGCGAGTTAGAAAATTCTTGCGAGTTTGAAAAAATTCTAGCGAGTTAGCACAAATTCTAGCGAGTTTGAATTTTTTTTGCGAGTTAGGATTTTGTGCAAGTTTGTGAGTTAGGGTCCTGAGTTTCAAGGGTTACCGAGTTTGGTCAGTTATTATCGAGTATGGTCATCTTTACCGAGTTAGCTGCAAATTACCGAGTTTGGGCCATAATTTTTCGAGTAAGGGCATTCTTTACCGAGTTAGGGTTGATTTTCGTGCAACGGTTTCATGTTTCGAGTATGCTTCATATAGTTTGCCGAGTTAGGCTGGTCCAACCTTATCGTTTATCGAGTAAGGATTTCTTTTGGACTAATCTAAACGAAACTCTGCCGAAATTGACTTAGGATATTGAGTAACGAGATGGGTTTTTGAGTAAGGAAATTTCAAAAGTTTATTACATAAACAAAATCCTAACCTCATCGATTAACCTAATGTCTATAAACCCTAAACCCTAACTTCCACCTTACCTAAACACATGAGATTATTGGTAAATCAATCTTATAGATCATGATTCATTTCCTTGTTTCATTATCATCAACACCAATATATCTCAAATCACCTCAAAACACACCATGAATTGCTTAAACGATCCTGATCAAGAATCACAATCAAATGACAACGGCTAGTATCGGATTTTGTGATTATGGGAATAATTCTTATCACTTTTCTGGGTTTAAAGTTCATTTCAAGGGCATGTGTACATATTTATCTCAAAGTCTAGGGGTGGATGGATGCATGACTTTCGGAGATACTTGTTTGGGCAAACACTAATGATAGTGATTAAGACTTGGGTTATCTAGTTATACCCGCTGTAAGGAGTTACATTGTAGTGCTCACGGGTTATAGCTATCACTTTAAGGAGTTACATTGTAGTACTCAGTGTCGCACGAAGTTGTGGATAGTTCAAGAGGTGGATATTTCATATACTGTTTGTTGTTTTGGGTATATGGCACTACCTATGCTTTAAGGAGTTACGTTGTAGTGCTCAGTATAGGTTCTTAGTCACACCATCGTACAAGATTAAGTCACATATCTAAGGGTTGTTTACTTCATTTTCAGATTGGTTATACTGGGTTGTTTCTATAGTCATTGGTCATTTACTAGCTGGTTGGAATTTGAAGAGGTCGCTTAAGGTTGAAGAGAAGAGAAGAGATTGTAGAATAAAGAGAGTCATATCCTATCAGCATATTCTCACAAATTTTGCTTTCATGGTCTATCTATACTGCATCAGAAGTGTAAAGTAAGGGTAATTTTGACATGTACACACAATAGTATGATGATTTCGATAAATCGTAACCATCAGGAGGGAGAAGAACATGCCAAAAGAAGTAGTGTTTCATCTCTAGTACGATTGGTTGTTCGAGGGAATTGTGCTTACACCAGAATCGAAGATGTACTAATGTTGTGTACATCGGAGCGTATTACCAACCTTCTGTGCAATACTATGTAAGTTATGCTATGATGCTCCTAGAACGACAACCATGGTGCAAACTCATTAGTATCTACTTTATCCGCTGCGAGATGAGAAGAGAGTTGTCAGTTCAGGAGGGAGCAGAAGAAAAGGAATAAAGGCTCACTAGTTAGGAGGGAGTAATAACCTAACAAGACCATTACAGTTGAAGTTCAGAGCTACAAAGACCTTTGCCGTCAGTGTCAAAGATCATACACCGAGATCGTCGGAAGAGAGAACTTCAACTCTGCCTCAGTATCTAGACTACAGAGACTCTGCGCTTCAACAACGTCAACATAGTTTACTATTGTTGTAATTTACATGTTTATGTGTTTATTGGTCTCACTGTATCCATTCATGTGTGACGATATCTTGGAAGGAGATTGTTAGCCTTGCTATTTTATAAAAGATAACGTCACACATAAAGAAATGGACTAGATATCATACAAATAATACTTTAGGGACTATTATTGTAATATAGGCAAACTAGTAATGTTAGGAACCTATAAATACCCCTCATGACTCTCCATGAGGGGTGTGGGAAAGTGTGGGAAAGCTTCACCTCATTTCATATTTAATAAAACACATAGTTTCTCCACCTTTCTCTCTCTACTTTCTCTCTCTAGAAACATGATGTATTTTGATAAGGCGAAAAATGAACCACTTTTAGGGGGTCATTTAAGCCCGAATCCGAACTTATTTGATCAAATATTGCCCTAAATCGTTCCTTTTGTGATTTTAGGTACTTGGAGAGTGAATTCTGGAAAAGAAGCCATTTTGGACGTTTTTGGAGCATAAAAGTGAAGAAAACGGCAAAGTCTCAATTTTCCATGCTGGGAACAGTAGGTGACGGCGTCAAGAGTAATTTCCTGACGGCGTCAAACCTCAATAATAAAATCCGAGAGTTCATGAAGGCGTCAAGAGTTTTCCTGACGGCGTCAAACCCCAAGAATTAAAATCCGTAGTTGATGACGGCGTCACACACAGGGCGTCAAGAGTAATTTGTGTTGACGGCGTCAGAAGTAGATCAAGGCCGTCCGAGGAAGTATTTGGCGGCGAGATGACGGCGTCACACCTTTGTTCTTGACGCCGTCATCCCTATTTTCCTATATATAGTTTTCTAGTTTTTCACATTTAAAAGGGGAGGAGTTTTGGGAGAAACCCTAAAGATGATTTTGGTGTAACTTTACAGGTTTTTCAAGGGTTCCAACCCCTTGATACCTTGCATGATTAATCAAGATAAGTGTTCTTCTAATTCAATCAATATGTCTATGTGTTGGTTGTCTATATCTTGTTCTTATCTTAATTCTATCATGCTAGGCTAGATCTCTTTTGTGTTTGCTTAGATCTAATGAAACCTAGATATTGATTATGTGTTGATTACTTGTTTATTCTTGTCTTGGATGAATGATTTATATGTTAGGCTTAAGAAAACTGGCAGATCTCCAAATGGTAACATGCTTGAACGTCTTAAGAAACATGAACCGAGGCGCACTAGGTCTTTATTGGTTGTATTTAATGCATGAGTCACTGTTTACAATCCCTATAGTTGTGCTGGGCATGGTGTAGGAGGAGATAAGAGCTCATAGAATTGGGGAGTTATATGTGCCACCCTATGAATGGTATTAAGGAATACGATCCGTCATCCATGCGATTATAACAAGTAATTAACGTGTAAAAGATATCTAGGGAGTAGTGAAATCTAAGTAAACACATTTTCTCCAATTACTGCTCACAACTTTAGTATAAATTAGTTTATTTTCATTTTTATTATTTTATTTTGATTGCATCTTAGTATTGGGTTAGTTGAATAGCAACTAATTCCGCCCACTCTTCCAAAACCCGAGATTTTAATTTGCTTTCTAAAAAAATATAAAAACACAAAAATAATCATCCCTCACCTTTAGAACTAGTATTTAGGCTTTCTAATCCTAGCGACACTATTCCTAAGCTGAACGATCAATCCCCCGGTACTTGTCACTATACTATACTACAACGATCAGGTACACTGCCTGGTGGGGGTTGTAAGCTTCTCGAGATCCCTCGAGAGGTAAAGCCTGTTGCGATTCCCACGCATCAAGTTTTTGGCGCCGCAGCCTGGGGAATAGTTATTGTCTAGGTTAGAATTTCTTTTTATTAGGTCTACTTGCTAGATTCCTTTCTAGTAAGATTTTATTTTTTATTTTTAGGTTTTCTTTAGTCTATCTTTTCTTTGTGTCTTTGTTTGTAAAAACCTTTCCATTGACTATTCCGTTTGCCATTATGGAGAACGTGAATCCACCAAGTCCGACACTAGAGTTTTACCAGAAAAAATATAATTACACTAGTTTGGATATTACAAGATGGAGGAACGAAATGAGGAGGACAGGATCTTATATTGATTTTATTGAGTACCTTGAGAAAAGAGGCCAAGTGCATAATGCTTTTAGAGAATTCACCTTAAGAGCTCCATCAACCCCTCAAAATGCCTCACTTAGTGAAACCTATGCACCATATGAGCCTTCACCTAGGATAGTTTCGTATGAGCCACCTAGCTGCATGTCATGGTTAGGCCCTACCAGAATATAGGATGAACACATAGGTGACCTTGATGTGATGGAGGATGTAGCAGAGCATGATCACATTGATCAAAAAGACCTAGGTTTTATGATCGATGATGATGAATCTCAAGAAACAGATGATGAATCTCTTTGGAAATTTGTATATAGCAGTCAGAATATTAAGGATGACCCTTATGATTCGGACATAGAAGTTGAGATGCCTAGAAAAGCACGTGAGATACTTGGGAGAACGTTAGGGCTAGATCCTGACACATGGAATGATGAGGTGAACAACATAAGCCCACAAAATACTCAACCATCATTTGAGGCACACGCACCGCCCGTGACTTACCCGGAAGAAGTAGAAGAAACTTTAGGAATTCCAATGGAGGTAGAACCCTTGGATCAAACACAACTAGAGGATATAGGTTTGAATACTTATAATGATAACCTTACTCTTAGTTCTAGGGAAGTTCCTAGTTTTGATGAACCGGAGCCTCAACCAAAACCGTTACCTAATCTTCCATTCTTGGATGTGAATTTAGGAATTGAGATAGGTTCCGATCCACCCATCAAACCATATAGTCCAGGTAGTCTTAGGATAAAGGTAGTGGACTCTAAGCCTTGTAGAGAGGAAACCAATATAGGAGTGGAAAATGACCTTACATGCTTACATCACCCATTTATGATTGATCATAAGAAACATTATGGGTTTAAACCGGGTTTATTAGGTCAAGATGGATCCCCAACTAGTAGTCTCTTGAAGTTGATAGAAAATGATCCCTTTCTAGGAGAAAATCTTAATCCACCCATTAACCCGACTGAATTTGGTAAGGTTATAATGATAGGAGCACACCCCTTTGAGCATATAATTCATCCACCACACTTTCCTCACGAGGCATATTTCCACCTTAAGGGTGTGTATCGCTACTATCACCCGCACTTAATCCTAAGTGTAGGGAAAACTTCACCTTTATCCGTGAAATAAGGGTAGAGTCAGGCTCGTGACTCGAAAAAAAACAAGCGCTTCTTGGGAGGCAACCCATGCTTTGTGTGATTTTCATTTTATTTGTTTGTTATTTGCTTCCGTATGCATGCTTTATTTTTTATTGTTGATAGATCATGTTTCTCAATTAAAAAAGTGGAAATACTTTACTATGTTGTTTGGCCTAGTCTTAACTCCAACCTAAAAGTATTTTTGCAAAAGATAAGTGTAAGGGGAAACCCCAAATATGTTTTCAAGAAACACACGATCATGATTCTCCACAATTTTAAGTGAGCATGTATATTCGTTTTTGTTAGAGTCAAATGCTTGTATTGAGTCATAATGAAGTTTTGCAGGATTTTCCAAGAAGTAGGACCAAGTTTTTTCCAGAAATTTTCCGGAAACTTAACATAAGAATTTCTGCAGGTCCATTCTGACGGCGTCATGAGTTTACTCATGACGGCGTCAGGAGTTAAAAATCTGGAAATATTACCAGTTTTGTTTTTCTAACGGAGTCTTATGGTTTTTGTGAATTATTAAGTTTTATAATCTCCAGGAAATCTGGAAACTTCATTCCACAAGCATTATATCTTACTTTGTTTTCTAGGATTTAGTAACTTATATAGGATGCCGCCGATTTTACGCGAGGTTGTCTTGTCTATTTTTGTCAGGTTTTACAGGTTATGTATGACAAGGAGACGATTTATATTCTGGAAGGGAAGCTTTGATTGTTCATTTTCTTGGAGGAAGATCTAATCTGGCCAACCTATAATCCATACCGAGCGAATCATGGGAGTATTTGATTTCATTCTCTTTACTTTTTCACTTTTACATTCTTTACTTGAACATTGGGGACAATGTTCATCTTAAGTGTAAGGGGAGGGTAAAAAGATGATACCTTACATATGCACTTTCGCTTGAGTTTGTTTTGTTTAATAGTAGATGTGTAATAAAACTATGAGAAATACTTGTTAGTGTAATTTTAGCGCCAAATTTAAAATTTTTTACAACATTTAGGAGTGAAACTTTAGCCATAGCAAGCGTCTCATGGATAGGAGATTGTATGACTAGCACATAACCGTATATTCAGAAAAATTTTCCACCCAAATATGTGAGGTTCGCCTTTAGATTTGATAGGAAAAGCATTCATTATTAGTGCTTATGAGTGTACCGGTAGCATTTAGATTCTAGAACTTGCGTTAGTGATGCATCCCGAGACCGCTAGTGAGACTACATTCGTGTGGTAGGATTTACTACATGATAAGAGGCATTAGGATCACCCTTGTGTTAAACCCGTATTATAATTACTTGACCATTTAAGTCATATTACTTGGCTAGTTAAGTGAACTAATTTTTCCCACACCCTTAGCGTTGTACTCATTTTTAGAACACGAAACCCCTAGTACACCCCTCCGAGCCTATCTTTTCGTTTCTAACTTTAAGCATCTTACTTAAAGGAAGAATTTGTTACACCCCACTTAAATGTACACCCAAATCGCCTTAGCCTTCCGTGTATGCGCTCATTTTTAGTGCATTATTGTTATTTGTTAAACCCTAAGTTAACTTTCTAATTGATTACATGGTTGCTAAGTCGAGTCATATCCTTGTACATATTGTTTTGGGACGATTGGGACTCATGGGTAAGTACTTATTTTATGGAGTAATGGGGAAGAACATCAATTATTACCCCCATATGTACGTTAATCTTAAAAGTGCTCCAAGTGTTTTAATTTTCTTAATTCGAGTCATTAGATTAGTTAATTGTAAAGTATGTAAAAATTCAAGTGTAAGGGAAATGTTCATTCCCTATGATGTATTATTTTGGATGGTAGGGTAAGAGTGTATGCAAAAAAATAAATAAATAAATAAATAAATAAATAATTAAAAATCGAAAAATCAAGAAAAGAAAAAAAAATAGAAAAAGAAAAAGAGAAAAAACATACGGACTACCATCCCTTTTTATTCTATGTTCATTTTATGTTTTTGTTATTTCTCATTTATTAGTTTAAGTCAAGTCTAGTCTTGGCTTAGCAACGCCATATTGTACATGTAATTAACCAAGATTGTTAGCTCGCCACCAGTAAAACTTCCTTTATCCAACAAAACCGTGTAATTCATATCCCTATACCTAACGTTACAACCCTTTAAAAGACTTCTTTGATAGTTTATCCTAGGTGCTTACGCCATGTGGTGGAGGTTTGATCCTTTCCCAAGCCTATAGTAATCTATTTTGCTATGACAGGTAGTGAGAGATATCTTCCATTTCCATAATGTTATATTACTTTATTACACCCGAGAGATGTGAGTATCTAAACACTATTTGTGAGGTGCTTGTGTATGACCTCCGTGCTTGTGTATTGGTCTTTAGTGGAACGATTATTTGCTGTAATTACTTTTATATTAGTGTTAAATGACCTCTAACTTGTCTTTTGACTAGAATAAAAGCGCATTTGCTTGAGGACAAGCAAATCTCAAGTGTAAGGGTATATGATAAGGCGAAAAATGAACCACTTTTAGGGGGTCATTTAAGCCCGAATCCGAACTTATTTGATCAAATATTGCCCTAAATCGTTCCTTTTGTGATTTTAGGTACTTGGAGAGTGAATTCTGGAAAAGAAGCCAATTTGGACGTTTTTGGAGCATAAAAGTGAAGAAAACGGCAAAGTCTCAATTTTCCATGCTGGGAACAGTAGGTGACGTCGTCAAGAGTAATTTCCTGATGGCGTCAAACCTCAATAATAAAATCCGAGAGTTCATGAAGGCGTCAAGAGTTTTCCTGACGGCGTCAAACCCCAAGAATTAAAATCCGTAGTTGATGACGGCGTCACACACAGGGCGTCAAGAGTAATTTGTGTGACGGCCTAGGCCTTTACGGTGTCAGAAGTAGATCAAGGTCGTCCGAGGAAGTATTTGGCGGCGAGATGACGGCGTCACACCTTTGTTCTTGACGCCGTCATCCCTATTTTCCTATATATAGTTTTCTAGTTTCTCACATTTAAAAGGGGAGGAGTTTTGGGAGAAACCCTAAAGACGATTTTGGTGTAACTTTACAGGTTTTTCAAGGGTTCCAACCCCTTGATACCTTGCATGATTAATCAAGATAAGTGTTCTTCTAATTCAATCAATATGTCTATGTGTTGGTTGTCTATATCTTGTTCTTATCTTAATTCTATCATGCTAGGCTAGATCTCTTTTGTGTTTACTTAGATTTAATGAAACCTAGATATTGATTATGTGTTGATTACTTGTTTATTCTTGTCTTGGATGAATGATTTATATGTTAGGCTTAAGAAAACTGGCAGATCTCCAAATGGTAACATGCTTGAACGTCTTAAGAAACAATAACCGAGGCGCACTAGGTCTTTATTGGTTGTATTTAATGCATGAGCCACTGTTTACAATCCCTATAGTTGTGCTGGGCATGGTGTAGGAGGAGATAAGAGCTCATAGAATTGGGGAGTTATGTGTGCCACCCCATGAATGGTATTAAGGAATACGATCCGTCATCCATGCGATTATAACAAGTAATTAACGTGTAAAAGATATCTAGGGAGTAGTGAAATCTAAGTAAACACATTTTCTCCAATTACTGCTCACAACTTTAGTATAAATTAGTTTATTTTGATTTTTATTATTTTATTTTGATTGCATCTTAGTATTGGGTTAGTTGAATAGCAACTAATTCCGCCCACTCTTCCAAAACCCGAGATTTTAATTTGCTTTCTAAAAAAATATAAAAACACAAAAATAATCATCCCTCACCTTTAGAACTAGTATTTAGGCTTTCTAATCCTAGCAACACTATTCCTAAGCTGAACGATCAATCCCCCGGTACTTGTCACTATACTATACTACAACGATCAGGTACACTGACTAGTGGGGGTTGTAAGCTTCTCGAGATCCCTCGAGAGGTAAAGCCTGTTGCGATTCCCACGCACCATATTTCGATCAACCTCGACCTCCGGAACGTGTTTCTTGGTCATAACACTATTGTTATGGAGTAATGGGGAAGAACATCATACATTACCCCCATATGTGCTTTAATCTTAAAAAGTACACTAAGTGTTTTGATTATAATGATTCGAGTCATTAGAATAGTTGATTGTAAATATGTAAAAGTTCAAGTGTAAGGGGAATGCAAATTCCCTGTGATGCATTATTTTGGATGGTAGGGTAAGAGAGTATGCAAATCAAAAAAAAAAAAATCGAAAAAATCAAGAAAAAGAAAAAAAAAAAAAGAGAGAAAAAAGAGAGAGAGAGAGAGAGAACATACGGACTACCATCCCATTTCATTTTATGTTTGTTTTATGTTTTTATTAGTTTTTGATTATCTTAATTCGAGTCGAGTCTTGGCTTAGCAACGCCACACTGTACATGTAATTAACCAAGATGATTAACTCGCCACCAGTAAATATTGCCTTTATCCAACAAAACCGTGTTTATCATATCCCTACACCTCACGTTATAACCCTTTAAAAGACCTCTTTAATAGTTTATCCTAGATGCTTATGCCAAGTGGTGGAAGTTTGATCCCTTCCCAAGCCTGTGGTAATCTATTTGCTATGACAGGTAGTGAGAGATGTTTTCCATTTCCGTATTGTGATATATACTTTATTACACTCAAGAGATGTGAGTATCTAAACACTATTTGTGAGGTGCCAGTGTATAATTTCCGTGCTTGTTTTTGGTTGAAGTGGAACAATTATTTGTTGCAATTACTTTTATATTAGTGTTAAATGACCCCTAACTAGTATTTTGATTAGAATAAAAGCGCATTTGCTTGAGGACAAGCAAATATCAAGTGTAAGGGTATTTGATGAAGCGAAAAGGGTACCGTTTTTTGGGGGTCATTTAAGGCCAAAGTCGAGATTATTTGATCAAATATTGCCCTAAATCATTCCTTTTGTCATTTTAGGTACTTTTGAGAGGAATTTTACAAAAGGAAGCATTTTGGACGTTTTTGGAGCGAAAAAGTGAAGAAAATAACAAAGTCTCAAAAGCATGCTGGAAATTACACTTGACGGCGTCACAAGGTGTTAGTGACAGCATCATGAGTTGACAAAAGGGTGGATAAATCAAATACACGTGACGCGCCAGAATGTTTTGTGAAGGGGATCTGACGGCGTCACGTACAAAATTTCCAAGGCCATCAAGACTAACCATAAAGAGTGACGGCCCAGAACCCATATAGAGTGACGGCGTCAAAAGTGGATCTAGGCAATACGAGTATTATTTTGGCGGCGAGTTGACGGCGTCAGACTTAACTCTTGATGCCATCATGATGTAAAATCTATATATAGTTTTCTAGTTTTCATTCATTGTGTGCAACTTTGAGGGAATAAACCCTAAACGAATTTTACAGCTTTTTCAAGGGTTTCAACCCCTTGTTTTTTCCATGCTTAATTGAAGATAAGTATTTTACCAAATCATTCAATATGTCTATGTGTTGTTTGATTATATCTTACGCTTGTCTTCTCTTTAACATGCTAGGCTAGGTTTTCTTCGTGTTTGCTTAGATGTAATGAAACTTAGATATTGATTATGGGTTGATTGTTTGTTTATAATTGTTGTGGATGAATGAATTCGATGTTAGGCTTAAGAAAAATGGCAGACTTCCAATTGGTAACATGCTTGAACGTCTTAAGAAACATGATCGGATGTGTACTACGATTATTTGGTTATATTTAATGCATAAGTAACTTCCAAGGATGCCATGTTAGGAGCTTTTAGTTGGCTCGACATAGGATTGAGGTAGAAGCTTATAGAGTTAGGGAAGATCGTACACTGCCCTACAAATGGTATTAAGGAATATAACCCGTCATCCATGCAATTGTAACAAACTAATCAACCTATAAAAGATAGCTAAGGTGTAATGAAATCTAAGCAAACACAAATTAGTTTAAGTTTAATTTATTTTATTTTGATTGCATCTTTAGTTAATTGGGTTAGTTGACTAGCAACTAATTCCGCCCACTCCTTCCAAAACCGAGATCTTTTTTTGCTTTCCTTAAAATATAAAAATACAAAAAGAATCATCCCTCACATCTAGACCTAGTTTTAGTGAGTTTTAACCCTAGCGAACACTATTCTTTGAGTTGAACGATCAATCCCCTGGTACTTGTCACTATACTATACTACAACGAATAGGTACACTGCCTGGTGGGGATTGCAAGCTTCTCAAGATCCCTTGAGAGGTAAAACCTTTTGCGAGGGCGCAATTCCACGCATCAGTCACTATCCTTAATGGGGATAGGAGATGAAATGGGTTTCTTATTGAAAGCCTCGATTTTAGAAATGAGGAGACTGATATTCAATAATGTTGCACAAAGTGCTTCATCTTTGATTTTAGTGTCAATTTCATCATTCGCTTCTTCTAAGCTGACTAGCTCAGAAGGTAATTCCTCCACATAACTGATGTTTCCACAAGATAAAGAATTGTCATCAGTATATGAATTACTGAGTGATGAGGCGAAAAATGATCCGTTTTTAGGGGGTCATTTAAGCCCGAATCCGAATTTATTTGATCAAATATTGCCCTAAATCGTTCCTTTTGTGATTTTAGGTGTTTGGAGAGTGAATTCTGGAAAAGAGACTATTTTGGACGTTTTTGGAGCATAAAGTGAAGAAAACAACAAAGTACCAAATCCAAGCTGGAATTACAAGGTGACGGCGTCAAGGATTTACTCTTGACGGCGTCAGAAAGGATGAATATTTTACCGAAGGTTGTGAAGGCGTCAGATGAAGAGATGACGGCGTCAAAATGACCAAGATTAATTTACCGAGGGTGGTGACGGCGTCACATAGGCCGTCACGATTGGATCTAGGGCGTCCGAGGAAGTATATGGCGGCGAGTTGACGGCGTCAGATTTTACTCTTGACGCCGTCAGGACGATTTTCCTATATATAGTTTTCTAGTTTTTTCATTAAAAAAAAAGAAGTTTTGGTGAAACCCTAAAGACGATTTTGGTGCCTCTTTTACAGGTTTTTCAAGGGTTCCAAACCCTTGAGACCTTGCATTGTAATTGAGATAAGTATACTCTTAATTCAATCAATATGTCTATGTGTTGGTTGTCTATCTTTTGTTCTTATCTTAATTCTACTATGCTAGGCTAAATTTCCTTTGTGTTTGCTTAGATCTAATGAAACCTAGATGTTGATTATGTGTTGATTACTTGTCTATTCTTGTTTTGAATGAATGATATTATATGTTAGGCTTAAGAAAACTGGCAGATCTCCAAATGGTAACATGCTTGAACGTCTTAAGAAACATGAACCGAGGCGTACTAGGTCTTTATTGGTTGTATTTAATGCATGAGCCACTGTTTACAATCCCTATAGTTGTGCTGGGTCATGGTGTAGGAGGAGATAAGAGCTCATAGAGTTGGGGAGTTATGTATGCCACTCCACGAATGGTATTAAGGAATACAACCCGTCATTCATACAAGTGTAACAAGTAATTAACATGTAAAAGATATCTAGGGAGTAATGAAGTCTAAGTAAACACAATTTCTCCAACCACTGCTCACAACCTTAGTTTAATATTAGTTTAATTTCATTTTCATTAGTTAATTAGTTATAAAGTAGTTTTTGGGTTAGTTGATTAGCAACTAATTCCGCCCACTCCTTCAAAACCCGAGATTTTACTTGCTTTCATAAAATAAAAAAAAACACAAAAATAATCATCTTCCATCTCTAGAACTATTAATTAGGCTTTCTAATCCTAGCGACACTATTCCTAAGCTGAACGATCAATCCCCCGGTACTTGTCACTATACTATACTACAACGATCAGGTACACTGCCTGGTGGGGGTTGTAAGCCTCGCGAGACCCCTCGAGAGGTAAAGCAAGGTGCGATTCCCGCGCATCAAGTTTTTGGCGCCGCAGCCCGGGGAATAGTTATTGTCTAGGTTAGGATTTCTTTTTATTAGGTCTACTTGCTAGATTCCCTTCTAGTAAGATTTTATTTTTATTTTTAGGTCTTCTTTAGTCTATCTTATTTCTTCGTGCTTTTGTTCGTAACTCTTTACCATACGACATCATGGAAGGTGGTAACATCTCTGAACCCATCATCCCACCACAACAAAACCCACCATTAGAACCCCTTAGGCCCCGAACCTTAGGAGAGTATTCCCGACCTAGCCACCAAGGCTACCGAAACACCATTGAGCTCACCGGAGCCAATGTGACCCCCTTGCGATCCGACACCATCCGGTTGGTGCAAAGCGGATGTGCATTCCATGGACTTCGTTCCGAAGATCCAAACCAACACCTTAAGGACTTCCTCAAAATCGTAGATTCCGTAGACCTAGGTGTTGAAACTAGAGAGACTACCCGTTTACGCCTATTCCAATTCTCTCTACGGGATCAAGCTAGTCAATGGCTTGAGCGTTTACCCGCGGGATCCATCACCACATGGGATGATCTCACCACTCGTTTCCTTGCTCAATTTTTCCCACCGGGGAGAACTACTAAACTTAGGAATGACATCTTGATGTTCCAACAACGTCAAAATGAATCTCTTTATGAAGCATGGACTCGTTTCAAGGACTTACTCCAAAAAGTCCCTCATCATGGCATAGATTTGTGGCTCCAAGTCCAAATTTTTTATGACCATATCGATATCCCCACGAGGCGAACCATTGACCAATCGGCCGGTGGTAAGCTACGTGATCTTAGTGCGGAACAATCATGGGAACTCATAGAAGATCTTGCTCTCTATGACAACGAAAGTTGGAATGATCCCCGTGATTTGAACAAAACGGTCAAGGCAATATCTTTGCCTTCGAATAATTCAAGCACTCCCGACCGTAGGATCATGGAACTTGAGGACCAAGTCAAGTTTCTCATGAAATCTTACGAAGCTCCGAAGCATTCAAGCCAAGTGAACAAAATCACTTCTTCATGCGAATTATGTAGTGGTCCCCATGACACTCGTGATTGTGTGGAACTCCCCGGAACAGCTTTTGCGGACTACGCATCCACGCGTATCGACGAAGCGGGAGATAAGTGGTACACTTTCAAGCCCGAGCCAAACACATACGGTGATTCATATAACCCCTCATGGAAAAATCACCCAAACCTTAGGTGGAAACAAAATCAACCAAATTCATCCAACCCACCTAATCGTTACCAATCAAACGGTCCACCATCCAACCGTACCTTCAACAACAGTCCTTCTAACAACTATGGTAGTACCAACAATCTTGAAGGATTGATGTCAAAGTTCATGGCATCTCAAGAAGCCCGCATAGCTAAGTTTGAAGCCGATTTCAAACAAAATCAATGACCGAGAAATGGGAGCACTCCCAAGTGACACAATCAAGAATCCGAAACTAACCGTTAATTCCATATCATCCGTTTCGTCACCCGCTTTGTGTCCACAATATTATTCGGTCAAATCAACGAGCAAGTGTTTCAAGCAAAACCAAGTTCCCCAAAAGGACCAATCAACTAAAACTCCCACTATAGAACCGGTCAAAAGTATTGTTGAAACACCTCTTACGCAAGACCTTGACGACGAATTCAAAGAACTTCACATTGAACGCCCCGTCATTGATGTCTTAGCGCGTGCTCCATACTATAGCGCCCTCCTAGAAAAATATGAGAAGTGTAAGCTAGGCAAAAATGGGACCGCTTTCGTTCAAAACAAGTTACCTAAAAAGCTTGATGACCCGGGTATATTTGTTTTGCCTTGTAAGATAGGAAGATCCGAAGCTTTCGACACATTAGCCGATTTAGGGTCAAGCCTCAACTTGATTCCCTTATCCTTATTCACCACTCTTAAGCTAGGAAAGTTAGAAGAAACGGAGGTATTGATAGGGCTAGCGGATGGGAGTATAGCTCACCCGGTTGGGATGATTAAGGATGTAGTTGTTCACGTAGGAAAGTTGACTATATTAGCGGATTTTCACGTCCTAGACATGGTTAGTGACACTACATGCCCATTATTAGTTGGAAGAGGATTTTTAGCAGCCGCTAGTGCCATGATAGATTGCAAGGAATCTAAGATAGCGGTAGGTGAAGGCGATACTTGGTCGGTGTATAATGTTAAGAAGCATAGTTATGATTGTGATGATGAACCAACACCGCATTGGGTAGAGATGAATAGGAGACCATCTAGATATGGACCTTGGATAGAAAGGAACTTCATAGGACCTCAATGCCCATTTTATCTAGAAAAGGATTTCGTTGAGAGAACACATTCGGTTGAACAACTCATAGCTAGAGATGAGGAGCTAGATCCCTTTGAGGACCCCTTAGTCTTTAGAAAAATGATTGAGTTCTTAAGCGTAATGCCTATTAATATAGAGTTGAATAAATGGAAAAGAGATGGAGATAAGTATGAATGGAGGTGGGACAAGCCACCTAAAGAAGGAGACGGATCATGGCACATGAGAATGACTTTATATGATCCGGATGGAGAGATGTTCGAGAGGTCGTACCATACTAAGGAAACCGATAGAGAGTTGAAACCTAAGTTCGATCCCAAAGATGTCCTCAATGAGGAACTCACCCGAATCACGTAGTAACCCACGACTTTGAGTCTAGCTACAAGACTCGTAAATAAAGAAAAGCGCTTCTTGGGAGGCAACCCATGTTTTGTGTGATTTTAATTGTTTGATTGTTATTTGCTTCCGTATGCATGCTTTATTTTTATTGTTGGTTGATCATGTTTCTCAATTAAAATGTGGAAATACTTTATTATGTTGTTTAGCCTAGTCTTAACTTCAACCTAAAGGTATTTTTGCAAAAGATAAGTGTAAGGGGAAACCCCAAATATGTTTTTTAAGAAACAAACCGATCATGATTCTCCACAATATTTAATGAACATGTGTATTCGTATTGTTAGAGTCAAATGCTTGTATTGAGTCATAATGTAGTTTTGCAGGATTTTCCAGGAAGTAGGACAAAGTTTTTCCAGAAATTTTCCGGAAACTTAACATAAAGATTTCTGCAGGTTCATTCTGACGGCGTCAGGCAATTGCTCTTGATGGCGTCAGGAGTCAAAAATCTGGAAATTTTACCAGTTTTGTTTTTCTAACGGAGTCTTATAAGTTTTTGTGAATTATTAAGTTTTATAATCTCCAGGAAATCTGCAAACTTCATTCCACAAGCATTATATCTTATTTTGTTTTCTAGGATTTAGTAACTTATATAGGATGCCGCCGATTTTACGCGAGGTTGCCTTGTCTACTTTTGTCAGGATTTACAGGTTATTTGAGACAAGAAGATGATTTATATTCTGGAAGGGAAGCTTTGATTGTTCGTTTTCTTGGAGGAAGATTTAACCTGGCCAACCTAAAATCCATACCGAGCGAATCAGGGGAGTATTTGAATTCATTCTCTTTACTTTTAACTTTTACATTCTTTACTTGAACATTGGGGACAATGTTCATCTTAAGTGTAAGGGGAGGGTAAAAAGATGATACCTTACATATGCACTTTCGCTTGAGTTTGTTTTGTTTGATAGTAGATGAGTAATAAAACTATGAGAAATACTTGTTAGTGCAATTTTAGCGCCAAATTTAAAATTTTTTACAACATTTAGGAGTGAAACTTTAGCCATAGCAAGCGTCTCATGGATAGGAGGTTGTATGACTAGCACATAACCGTATATTCAGAAAAATTTTCCACCCAAAAATGTGAGGTTCGCCTTTAGATTTGATAGGAAAAGCATTCATTATTGGTGCTTATGAGTGTACCGGTAGCATTTAGATTCTAGAACTTGCGTTAGTGATGCATCCCGAGACCGCTAGTGAGACTACATTCGTGTAGTAGGATTTACTACATGATAAGAGGCATTAGGATCACCCTTGTGTTAAACCCGTATTACGATTACTTGACCATTTAAGTCATATTACTTGGCTAGTTAAGTCAACTAATTTTTCCCACACCCTTAGCGTTGTACTCATTTTTAGTACACGATACCCCTAGTACACCCCTCCGAGCCTATCTTTTCGTTTCTAACTTTAAGCATTTTACTTAAAGGAAGAATTTGTTACACCCCACTTAAATGTACACCCAAATCGCCTTAGCCTTCCGTGTATGCGCTCATTTTTAGTGCATTATTGTTATTTGTTAAACCCTAAGTTAACTTTATAATTGATTACATGGTTGCTAAGTCGAGTCATATCCTTGTACATATTGTTTTGGGACGATTGGGACTCATGGGTAAGTACTTATTTTATGGAGTAATGGGGAAGAACAACACTTATTACCCCCATATGTACGTTAATCTTAAAAGTGCTCCAAGTGTTTTGATTTTCTTAATTCGAGTCATTAGAATAGTTTAATGTAAAGTATGTAAAGATTCAAGTGTAAGGGGAATTCTCATCCCCTATGATGTATTATTTTGGATGGTAGGGTAAAAGTGTATGCAAAAAAAAAAAAAAAAAAAAAAAAAAAAAAATCGAAAAATTAAAAAAAAAAAAAAAAAAAGAGAAAAAACATACGGACTACCATCCCGTTTTCATTCTATGTTCATTTTATGTTTTTAGTTATTTTTCATTTATTAGCTTAAGTCGAGTCTAGTCTTGGCTTAGCAACGCCATCTTGTACATGTAATTAACTAAGATTGTTAACTCGCCACCAGTAAAATCCCCTTTATCCAACAAAACCGTGTAATTCATATCCCTACACCTAACGTTATAACCCTTTAAAAAGACCTCTTTGATAGTTTATCCTAGGTGCTTACGCCATGTGGTGGAGGTTTGATCCTTTCCCAAGCCTATGATAATCTATTTTGCTATGACAGGTAGTGAGAGATATCTTCCATTTCCATAATGTTATATTACTTTATTACACCCGAGAGATGTGAGTATCTAAACACTATTTGTGAGGTGCTTGTGTATGACCTCCGTGCTTGTCTATTGGTCTTTAGTGGAACGATTATTTGTTGTAATTACTTTTATATTAGTGTTAAATGACCCCTAACTTGTCTTTTGAGTAGAATAAAAGCTCATTTGCTTGAGGACAAGCAAATCTCAAGTGTAAGGGTATATGATGAGGCGAAAAATGATCCGTTTTTAGGGGGTCATTTAAGCCCGAATCCGAATTTATTTGATCAAATATTGCCCTAAATCGTTCCTTTTGTGATTTTAGGTGTTTGGAGAGTGAATTCTGGAAAAGAGACTATTTTGGACGTTTTTGGAGCATAAAGTGAAGAAAACAACAAAGTACCAAATCCAAGCTGGAATTACAAGGTGACGGCGTCAAGGATTTACTCTTGACGGCGTCAGAAAGGATGAATATTTTACCGAAGGTTGTGAAGGCGTCAGATGAAGAGATGACGGCGTCAAAATGACCAAGATTAATTTACCGAGGGTGGTGACGGCGTCACATAGGCCGTCACGATTGGATCTAGGGCGTCCGAGGAAGTATATGGCGGCGAGTTGACGGCGTCAGATTTTACTCTTGACGCCGTCAGGACGATTTTCCTATATATAGTTTTCTAGTTTTTTCATTAAAAAAAAAGAAGTTTTGGTGAAACCCTAAAGACGATTTTGGTGCCTCTTTTACAGGTTTTTCAAGGGTTCCAAACCCTTGAGACCTTGCATTGTAATTGAGATAAGTATACTCTTAATTCAATCAATATGTCTATGTGTTGGTTGTCTATCTTTTGTTCTTATCTTAATTCTACTATGCTAGGCTAAATTTCCTTTGTGTTTGCTTAGATCTAATGAAACCTAGATGTTGATTATGTGTTGATTACTTGTCTATTCTTGTTTTGAATGAATGATATTATATGTTAGGCTTAAGAAAACTGGCAGATCTCCAAATGGTAACATGCTTGAACGTCTTAAGAAACATGAACCGAGGCGTACTAGGTCTTTATTGGTTGTATTTAATGCATGAGCCACTGTTTACAATCCCTATAGTTGTGCTAGGTCATGGTGTAGGAGGAGATAAGAGCTCATAGAGTTGGGGAGTTATGTATGCCACTCCACGAATGGTATTAAGGAATACAACCCGTCATTCATACAAGTGTAACAAGTAATTAACATGTAAAAGATATCTAGGGAGTAATGAAGTCTAAGTAAACACAATTTCTCCAACCACTGCTCACAACCTTAGTTTAATATTAGTTTAATTTCATTTTCATTAGTTAATTAGTTATAAAGTAGTTTTTGGGTTAGTTGATTAGCAACTAATTCCGCCCACTCCTTCAAAACCCGAGATTTTACTTGCTTTCATAAAATAAAAATAAAACACAAAAATAATCATCTTCCATCTCTAGAACTATTAATTAGGCTTTCTAATCCTAGCGACACTATTCCTAAGCTGAACGATCAATCCCCCGGTACTTGTCACTATACTATACTACAACGATCAGGTACACTGCCTGGTGGGGGTTGTAAGCCTCGCGAGACCCCTCGAGAGGTAAAGCAAGGTGCGATTCCCGCGCATCACTGAGCTCAATGTTGGGATTAGAATTTAAAAGATTTTCAATTTCTTCCAGTTCGGCTTCGAAGTCAAACAGATCAACATCACTTCCCAATGGAAGTGGATTAATGTGAGTAAGTTCATCTATGGACTCCTCAAGAAGAGGGTCAACATCTGAATGAGGCAGTGATGCCTCTACATACTCAACGTCTCCATAAGATGTACAATCATCATTAAAATCGGAGAAAGTCTCAAAATGATCTTTTGGATTTTCAGGAGGGGAAGGTAGATCACACATTTGGTCAAGAATTCCCTGGAACTCACTTGGGATTGGGACAAGGTTCTCAACACTAAACTTTATGAATTCGTCTGTTTCCTTTTCAAGAATAGTGTCAAGATGCTCGTCCCCCATGCTCAGAGAGTTAATGGGAACTTTGGGTGTGATATCAGCAGACTGAGGGAGTTGAGAAGGACTAGCAGTCATGGATTCTACAAGTTCCATTTTTTCTACTGCTAGTAAGTCAGTCATATTCTTTTCTCCCTGTATTTCTACTGAAGCAGTTTCAACTGAAGTCGAATCAAAAGGTTTCTCAGATACCTTTGGGATTGGAACAAGGTCATTTATTTCCTCAAGAGGATTGACTTTGACTTCCTTGTACCCCATTATCAAGATATCTGAAGGTTCCTTAGAGTTTTCTTCTTTAAATGGTTCATCCTCATCACTTTCATCCTCAAGATAAAACGAGTTAACAGGAGGTTTTTGTTTTCTAAGAATAAGATCCTTAAGACTGTTTATTTCATCTTGAATGATCATGTTGAATTGTTTTTTAGTAATAATCGTTTTAGTAATCAATTCAGCTCTAGTTAACTCGCTCTGAAGAAGTGGTTGAGGGGTTGTGTATTGTGAAGGTTGGTTAAAACCGGATGAGTAATGATTGTCATAAGGAGTATGCTCATAGAGCATGTTCTTGGTATGACAATCAAAGCCATAATGCGAACCTCCACAGTGGTCACACCAACTAAAATGATGTGATTGTGTTTAATGTGGATTTCGGTTAAAACCAAATTCATGATTGTTACAAGGAACCTGTTCATAGACAAACTGATTCCTAGTTTGACAATCAGAGCTGTAATGAGGGCCTCCACAATATTCACATGAATATGTTCTTATCTCGGGATGTGGGGGTTAGTTAAAGAAACTGGTTGTCTCATTGTAGGGATTTTGGTTATAGACAAACCTGTTTCTCGAACTCACAATGCTACAACCAGGGCAATTTCCACCATTGTAAGGACCACCACACCATCGACACCCAAGAGGGTGAGGATGTGACATAGAAAGAATCAAAGGGTTTTAGAGGGTGAGGAATAAAGAATCAAAAAGGTGAGAGGGTAAAGGTGAATATTTTTGGTATTTTTGAGAAACATGCTTAGTGCGCATGCACTAAAAACAAAATCAATTAAAACAAGACCAAGGCAAAACAATAGGAAACTTAAACCAATAATCATAGTGTGAATGGCTTCTTTGAAAAAGGTACACCAATCACAAGGATACAAAGTCAAGTTTTAATCTTTAGTTTGGGAACTTATTAATTTTCATACCCCCAGTTGGTAGGTATTCAACTTTGGTTTTCGACAATGTATTTTATGTAATTATTATTAACAGAAAACAAAATGTTTTTGGCTTTTTGGGTGTGTGTGCAAAAAACTTTTGGAAATATTTTTGGTATCGATTCGTTAATCGGAATTGTTTTCTTTAAAATTACTCGCAGGGTGGCGGGAGAGAAGAACATATCTCTCTTCAGTTCGCAATTTAATGTCAGAACTTCCGTTTACCACCTGTGTAGGTTGTAATCTTAAAGAATACGAAGTAATTTAACTTCACGATTTGTTTTGTTGTTTTTGATTTTTTTTTTGTGTTGTTAACACTTTAGCAAAAGTGTTAATGAACTTTTAAGATTTTTTTTTACAAAAATTTACAAAGTGGTGAAATTTGTACATGGAGGGTTTTTGAAAATCACTAAACCTAAACGTTTTAAAACACGCAACAACCTCCCCGGCAGCGGGGCCAAAATTTGACTCCTCCCTTGCAGTCAGTCCAAATTAACCATGAATGGTCAACAGGTCAAACCTGAGGGAGAGGAGTGCAAGATATTAAATCCGTGGAACTACAGGGAAATCCCGGGGTCGTTAAGTCCCAACGAGATTGAAATTGTGTTTGGAAAAAGTTTGAAGGATACAGTGATTTGGAAAAGTAACAGATAATGATTTGGATTTTATTACACTACTGATTGATTGGTATTAAGACAAATAAACAGTATTAACACTTACAGGATTACAGATATAAACAAACGTAAACCAAATTAAAAATCAGATACGATTACAGACAGATAAAAAGGTGAGATATGAACAAATTTAAACTAGAGGGGTGAAAATGAAATTTTTACAAACTTAATTTTAAAAGAAAATTTAATTAAAAATAAATTTATTTTTTTGATTATTTTATTATTTAATATTAATTGAAAACTAATTTAAACTATTTAATAATTAATAAAACTAATTTATATTTAAGAAAAATACTAAATTGACTTAGAAAAATATGAAAATTTTTACCAAAATTAATTAACCATCACAGGAATCCTATAAAGTTATAAAAAGTTTATAAAAATTATTTTTAAACTAATTTACAAATTATTCACTTATTTAATTATTAAATCCTATTTAAACTAATTTAATTATGAAAAATACTAAATTAACAGGGAAAATTCTGAAATTTTTTCGAAAAATACTTTACTAATTATAAATCCTAGGAAAAATATAAAAAACTACTTTTGATTAAAAATAAGCACTAAGGACTTTTTATTTTTTATTTTTCAATTAAACTAATTAAACTTAAATTAATTATAATAATTACTAAAACTAATTAGAAAATTATGAAAATTTTTATACAACTATTTTAATATATTAGAAACTTAGGAAAATTATAAAAATAAAAATTTCTTTTTGAAAACCCTGAGCAATAAGCCAAATGGCTTAAATAGAAGCTATCACTTCTTTTATATTTTGATTTTCTGGATTTTTATTTTACAAACCTGTTTTACTACTGAAAATAAACAACTTTTACAAAGACAACTTTATTGAAACTTAAAAATAAGCAGAGAATGAGCTTAAAAGCTTAACAGCTTAAGCTTTTTGGGCTCAAATGAGGATTTAAAGCTCAAATAAGCTATACAGGGAACACAGGCTAGAAAATAAGCTGTAAACAACTTAGAGGAACTGTGAATGAGCAAAAACAAGTGAAGGGATACACTGATAAGCTTAAATAAGATAATAAGCAAATCCAAATCACACTCAGAAACAAACAGGCCTGTAGGTTTGTTTATGGCCACATTTAGCTTATCAAATAAGCTAATAAGCCAATTAAAAGCCTGGAACCTTAAAGTTAGGCTTATGAGCTTTCCCAAAAGCCCAAGCTCACACTGTGGGGTCCAATATTAAGCTTACAAGGAGCTTTGTGAGAATGGCACTTTACACTGACTCTTCAGTGTAAAGGCAGAGATGGGACAAGTTTGATAGCCAAAATAAGGAGTTTAAATAAGTAGTGAAAATGTAACAAAACACATGCACAAGCAGTAGGCCAGAAGGGCTTTCCAAAGAACCAAACAGCTAAGGCTATGGTACACTAATGAACACAATGCAGGTTTGTGAAAATGAGCTTAACAAGCAAAGATCCTGGGAGTCGGGGAGGCAAAATCTAACACAGGCAACTTTGAGCTTAATTTTTTGCGAGCAAATGAGATTAATAGGCCAAATTTCTTCTTGATCCAGACAGACTAGCTATTAAATAACACAAAACAACAAGAATTACCTATTTCCAATTTATATTAAACCCTAGAGATTAACAAGAAATTTTGTCCATTTTTCTGGATATGCAATTTGTTGACTTTTTCAATTCTATAAAACTTTGACTTAGGTGAACTTGAATCTTGATCTAAGGACTAAGTATGATGTAATAAGCTGTAATGCAACTGAATTAAGCTATCTCTAACAATTGTGCTATGATATGATGAGACCTAGTAATCCAAATCCTAATAGTGAACATGAAAGATGGAATTGAAGGTGGAATTTGACTTTTGAACAAAGGGCTCTGGTATATTGTGGTTTGAATGTGCTAATGGGAACTAATGCAACATAACTCAACTGAAAACAACAACAGAAACACCTCATGAATCACCTGTCTCAGCAAATCCAAACACCTCTTTAAAAGCAAACTGCCAATGTTTATCAAAGCAACTAGGGGGTTTAACCTTAACCAGTGAACAACTAACAATGAAAAAGGTGTAATAACATGAATTGAGCATAAAACATTCAGAGATGAGCCAAGAACAGTGAGCAATTACCAAATAGTAACATGAGACAGTTAATAATGAAACTTTGTTCAAGTGATAAATAAACTCTAAACTAAACTATCTAACACATAAATCTAACAAAAATAAGCATAATAAGCATGAAAGGGACACAACTTAATCAAATAAGTAGTTTGAACAGTAAATGGCCAAAAAACTGGAAATAGAGGCTTACAAATCATCCAATGCATAGAACAAGGTACCAAGGCCCAAATTCACAATCCTAAGACTCCCTATGGAGTTCTAAACCCATAGCAATCCAAAGTACACCCTGCTACAATCTCTTCTACTTCTGATTTTTGATTTTCTAATGATTTTTAGGTATTTTTATGAATTTTTAGTAAACTGGATTTTTTACTTTTAAAGCTTATGAACACTTTTTAATAAGCTAAAATGAGTTAATCAGAACTGTATAACTCCATTTTTAACAACATTTTCTTGAAAACTAGAATTTAATATAAAAGTGCATAAAACTGAATTTAGATTGGAAACTGAAATTGATGTTTCAATTAAGTTGAAAATACATTAAAAAGACTTAATACAATGATTTTAAACTAAAAATTGCACTGGAAAAGGAGAATTAAAGTAGTCGACACTAAACTATTCTAAGTTAACTACTTCATATTCTTCTCTCTTCTTCTTTCTTTTATACATGAATATTTGGGTTCCCTTTTGGTCTCTGAATAAATCCCATCAAGTCTGAGCCCTTGGATCTCTGTAAATTATCTTGGTCATTGAAATGGTAAATTTGGCGCCAAAAATATCAAGAGGTAGCGTGTGAGGTTTCCAGGGCATTTAATGGTCCTTGGTTTATGTGAGGTGGAGGAGATAGGGTAGGAGAGTAGTTGAGCAAGTGGAGGTGAGAGTTGGGGTGGAAAACCACTGGTTTTGTGGGGTGGCTTTTGTTCAGTGTTGTGGGAGGGAAAAGGAAGGGGAATAGTGGGTTTGACTGGGGCTTTGACCCTGGTATGGGTTGGGTTTGTTTTGTGGACTGGGCCTGGTGGAGTAATAAGGGTGGTGTTGGGTTTGTATGTTAGATTAAAAGAAAACAAAGGGTCCGGTTGGTTTTTATTAGTGAAAAGCACAAGGACCAAAAATGTAACATTCTAAAAATTGAGGGGTAAAAATTGGTACTGTTCCAAAGTGAATGCAAGGGTGTAATTTGCCAAACTTGAGTCATACAAGGACCGAATTTGATATTTTTCCACATTTGAAATTCCCAGGGACTAATTATGTCAATTCTGAAACTTCAGTGACTGAACTTGTAATTTCTGAAAATCCTTAACCTAAGGATGAGTTTTTGCTTCTTTGTGATTTTCCAGGGTCCCTTATTGTTTAATTTCCAAACTTGAACTTCCAGGGACCAAATCTATCAAAACTTCAAAGTTCAGGGACTAAACTTGTAATTCTTTCAAACTTTTTACCCAGGGATCAAACTTGAAAACTTATGAATTCCCAAGGACTTTTGTTGACTTTTCATTCAAATCCAATGCTGAGGGATTATTTCTGCCAAATTCCAAACTTGAGGGACCATTTATACCAATTTTGCAAACTTTTGTTCCAATGACTATTTGTGGCATTTTGTGATTCTCCAATGTGTGTTTTGACAATCTGAGCTCAAAAGTGGTAATTTGCTTCCCCGGCTCTGGCTTTTGATATGATTTCCAAATTCGTGCTTGTTTTTGTCCTTTTTGGCCTGATTTATGCCAATTTCTGAAATATCCATTCCTGCACGATCATAAACACAAAAACACAATATCTTTGGCATTTATGGTTAGTTTGTGTCTATTTTGGTCATAATATGGATAGAAAAAGGTGTGTGAATAAGCACACACCATTTTCCCAATCATGTCATGGAATATGGCCATCATACACCTTTGGAACGTGTCTAGAGCATTACATAAGCCAAAAGGCATACGTCTATAGGCAAAAGTTCCGTAGGGGCACGTGAATGTGGTCTTTTCTTGATCCTATGGATCAATGGGAATCTGAAAGTAACCCGAGAAACCATCGAGGAAACAATAGTACTCATTTCATGCCAATCTCTCGAGCATTTAGTCCATGAAGGGTAGGGGAAAGTGGTCTTTACGGGTGGCATCAATTAACTTTCTATAGTCAATGCACACACGCCACCCCGTAACCAGCCGAGTTGGAATCAACGCATTTTCATCATTTGTGACAACAGTAATGCCACCCTTTTTTGGAAAACAGTGAATGGGACTAACCCAAGGGCTATCAGAGATTGGGTAGATCAATCCGGCATCAAAAAGTTTGAGAACCTCTTATTTGATAACCTCATGAATTTTGGGATTAACTCGTCTCTGTTGCTGAACTGCTGGTTTGAAATCATCCTCCATTAAGATTTTATGATTACAGAATTCAGGGTTAATACCCTTGATATCGGAGAGTTTCCATGCAATTGCTTGCTTGTGAGATTTCAAAACCTTTATGAGAGCAGCTTTCTCCTCATCTTTTAAGTCTCTAGAAATTATGACGGGTAATTTATCATTACCCTCCGGAAATGCATATTCAAGATGAGGAGGTAGGTCCTTAAGCTCGACCTCAGGAAATTCATCAGTTTTTTCAACATATTTGATTTCCTCTTAATGAAGTTTTTGTGGAAGAACAGGAGGAGGAGAGGGATCTTCATTGAGCAACTTCTCAAGGAGAAGGATTTCTGTTTCCAGGTCAATCTCTTGGTTATCAACCCCCTCAGGAATTGAATCACTTTTGAGAAAGGCCTCAATTTCCTCTAAGACGAAGTCACTTCCCTCAAACAGAGTGAGGGAAGGAGAAGAATTAGCAATTATAGGTTGAGAGGATGGAGTGGGATTTCCACTCGGAGAATTATCGATGAAACCAAGAAATTCTTAAGAGTCCTCTTCCGCAGCAACATCGATGACATTGATGCGGTTAATTGAAACTGTGTCATAATTGGAAGAGTACCTCGAGGTTTGATCAAGGTTAAAGGTTATTGCTTCAGAACCAACACGTAATGTGATTTCCTCATCGAATACATCGATCAAAGCACGACCCGTCCTTAGGAATCCTCTTCCAAGAATGAGAGGAACCCTTGGATCCGCATCAAAATCAACAATCACGAAGTCTGCTTGAAAATGGAACTTTCCCACTTTTACAAATACGTCCTCGGCAATACCGAGGGAACGAGATATTGAACGGTCTGCAAGCTCAAGGGTCATGCAGGTGGGAGTGAGTTCCGGAAGAGAGACTTTCTTCCATACTGAATGAGGCATCAGGTTGATGCTAGCACCGAGATCGGCCAAGGCGTAGCATTCAACCATTCCCGGGAAAATGCATGGAATGAGAAATTTTTTGGGATCTCCCAGCTTTTCGAGAAGCTGTTTCAACTGAACTGCAGATCAGTTTTCATTTAGAGGAGTTTTTGCCATCTCGAACAGCTTTTCCTTATTGCTCAATAGGTTTTTGATTGTTGATGCAAACTTGGGCATCAAAAGAATAGCATCCGCGAAGCTGATATCAAAATGAAGATCTTGAAAATTTTGGAAGAATTTTTCCATTTGATGATTTGCTTTTTCGCAGAGCTCTTGGTCTTGTAAATGTAAAGGATATGGAATTGAAGGCTTAGGGTTGGGTTTTTGAATTTCAACGGGATTCACGGGAGTTTCAAATACGACCCTTGTTATGGTGGTCGGGACCGGGATAACTGGAGGAGGGACGTCATTGGTACTTCCGTTGTTAGTAGGAAGTACCTTGTCCGTTGCATAACAGTCCTTTATCAATAGAAGTACTTTAACTTTCTTCATGCACGAGCAGTGCTTTGACCATAATACACAAGCAGTACTTTGAGCTTCAGAAGTACTTTGATCTTCCAAAGTACTTTGATCTTCATATCCCAACAATCCTCCCCTAACTTGAATTCTACTTGCTTGATTTCAAGTTTCTTTGTAATTCTTTAACATCAACATCTTTATCTTCAAGGAAAGATTGAATCTTTATCTTCTTTTTGACTTGTGTCTTAATGTACTTTTTTATCAGCAACAGATGACATCTTTACAGCAACTAATCTTTTCAGCAACTCAGCAACATATGGCAAATGTACATCAAATCATAGAGTTTCATACTATTCTCATCACTTCCAGGTGCGTAAATTCCTGTGAGAGATGAATCATTGAAATTTTAATGGATTTAGATGTCTCTTTACCAAAGCCATTAACTCTGGAGTAGCCAATGTTTAGGTTTAGATTAAAAACCATGGTACATTGATAACCATATGATTTTTAGCAAATCATCAGCAATCAACGGATTTGTTTAGTCTTTACCAAGAACCGTTTGCTTTTCGACTAGTTAGTTCTTTTAGTACAATCACAACTATGGTGAACTAATTCCCATATAAATGGTTTTTCCACAGCCTTTACCACAAGCCATTTTCTTGTGGGCTAGCCAACTCTTCACTATTACACATATGGTGAGTTGAAAACCATACAATTTTTAGTAAATTGTCATCTAAAAACGGATTTGATAATCACATCAGAGCAGTACCCTCATGATGAGTCAAACTCTTTCTTGTTTCTTAAACATGGTGAGTTGATTACCATTTGTTGTGTAGTACAAGTACTAACACCATGTGTTCCTCTCAAAACATTTTGTTGCTGTCATCTTATGCTTCAAAAGTTCTTTTTCTTTTTATTTTAAACTTAATCAAAAGACTTTACTGGATTTATGCAGCAAGCAGTACTTTGAATAAAGTACTTATTATTCAAAAAGCTTTATACAATAAAAACCATACCAGTAATCACGCATCATCATCTGAAGTAGTCCACTTGATAGACAATTCAATCACCATAAGTGCTACTTCATTCTCAGCTTCAACTTCCATACCATGATCTAGCATTCTGATCATGAGATCTCTTGTAAGTGGATTTCTTCTTTCTGCTAGCATGTGAATCATGGTCCCATCTTCTAGCTCCAATGAATGCACTCCAGATGATTCAAAAAATCTCCATCTTGTAATCTCCCAATTCTCTTGATTATTCCAGAGAGCATCATTGCTTGTTTCATTTGTTTCCTAGATGGTTGTAAGATCACCTAGCAAGATCAATCCCACTCCTGTTGGTATAGTTTTCTCAAAGTAAACTTGCACATGTTGATATACATGATATAGATCTTCTCTGTCTATCATATGCAGTATATCCCACAAACAGGTTGAATACTCTGAAACTTTCATCTTCTCTATGAAATATGAGATAATCTCCTTCAGATGATTCTACAACAGAATTACCAAGAAATTATGCCAATTTGAAACTGTGCCATGATTTTAAGCGATTGTGTTATCTCTTTGTATCGTGTTCATTATTAGAGGACAATGACATTGAAAAATGAATTTTGAAAGTAAAGTTCAAACTGCTATTTCTGACCTGTTAGTAAATATGCCAAATGTTTGAGTCTCACTGAAATTATGCCATTTTGATCTTGCAAACTATATTTTTTATAAGTGAGCTTGAACCCTGAAACTGTGCCATGATTTTAAGAGATTGTGTTATCTCTTTGTATCGTGTTTATTATTAGAGGACAATGACATTGAAAAATGAATTTTGCACGTAAAGTTCAAACTGCTATTTCTGACATGTTAGTAAATATGCCAAATGTTTGGCATATTTCAAGTAAAATTGGGAGATAACGACCAATTTCTGTGCCACGATTTTAAGCTTAATTTATATCATTTCCATTAGTGTAATCAAATCTAAAATTATTATCTGGTTACGTTCCTAATCACTGAATCCTTCAAACATTTTCCAAAATACAATTACAATCTCGTCGGGACATAACGACCCGAGAAAATACTGTGCTTACACCGGATCATAAATTGATCACTCACTCCCTTACTGCTCGACCTGTTGACCATTCCTGGTTAATATGTGAGGTTGGTTTGGGAGGAGTCAAATTTTGGCGCCGATGCCGGGGAGGTTGTTGCGTGTTTTAAAAACGTTTTGCAGTTTAGTGATTTTCAAAACCCTCCTTGTACAAATTTCACCACTTTGCAAATTTTTGTAAAAATCAAAATCATATCAGAAAAAGTCATTAACAAAAAAAAAAAAAAAAAAAAAAAAAAAAAAAAAATCGTGAAGTTAAATTACTTCGTATTCTTTAAGATTACAACCTATACAGGTGGTAAAGGTAAGTTCTGACATTAAATTACGAACTGAAAAGAGATCCATTCTTCTCTTCCGCCCCCTGCAAGTAATCTTAAAGGAAACGATTTTGGTTAACGAATCGATCCCAAAAATAATTTCCAAAAGTTTTTTCACACACAACCACAAAAAGCCAAAAACATTTTGTTTTTCTATTAATACATAAAAGACATTATCGAGAAACATTCGACAGGATACCTACCAACTGGGGGTATGGCCATTAATAAGTTCCCAAACTAAAGATTAAAACTTGCCTTTGTATCCTTGTGAATTGGTGTACCTTTTTCAAGGATGCCATTAATATTATGATTATTGGTTTAAGTTCTCTCTTGTTTTGCCTCGGTCTTTTTTTAATTGGTTCTGTTTTTAGTGCATGTGCACTCGTTCACAAATAAGGCGTAATCGTCAAAGAAACATACCCGAGTTACGTGCAGTTATTGAAGAACCCGTCATAAAAATGGACGAGCCCCCACCACCCCCACTTGACCCTCCCAAGAATGAAACAGCTCCCGATCTCCGAACGATGGAGGAGTTGTGTCAACCTACCATGCACGAGAGAGGTGGACCCATTGCACCACTCACTATTGGAGCCACAGACTTTGGACTAAAACACAACATAATCCAGCAAGTCCAGAATTCGTGCCAGTTCCACGGATTGCCGGGTGACGATGCTAACAAGCATCTTGTTCATAATCGATTAAGCTCAGACTTGTTAGGTCTTTATCTAGGAATAACAATAACAAACATTAACATGCATAGCGGAATAATCAAAGAACAATGTTATTGTATAAAGGTTTCTCGCCATCATCTCTACTCTATTACAATCTCCAATATAGCCCCAATCCTAGACGATCAACTCTAGGACATGTTATCTAAACACATAACAAGGAATCAATGATCCTTAAGGCTAAACAAACATACCCTAGACATTTTCCCGTAAAACGTCTCTACACACACGCTTTCCTGGTTTTCTACATCTTGACACATATAAAACCAATTCCCTGTATTCTCTTTATATAATAGAGAACTAGGGTTACAAAATACTACAAAGGACTAATAAGTAAAATCTTCTTTAGCAAGCAAGTCCCTTGTCTTTTGCATTCTTCACTTTGTCATCATAAGTCCTTCATCTTTCATATTTTGTCAATATCAACTCAAGTATAATTCCTAACAATCTTCCCCTAGTTGATATGACAAAACCAATTAATCATGAACATCCCCTGAAGCTAGTATATATGATAGATAAACGAACTTCCCCTTAAATCATGCTATATCACCAAGGCTCTTCACGTTGTAGCTTCTATGTATATCTTCTTTAGCACCAATAAGTCCTAGGGTAAAGAAGATATACATAGAAGCTTCTATGTATATCTTCCTAGATAAAGACCTAACAAGTCTGAGCTTAATCGATTATTAACAAGTGGTATCAAAGACAGGTTGCTCGTGATCTAGGATCTATAAGGTTTTTCCAAGAAAAGGTAAAAAAATTCGAATTTGGTTCAATTTTCGTAACTTACTGCAGACTAGTTTTCAAGGCGCGATATCTCATTCGTTAACCGTTGGATCGGGCTGAAATTGTTACTGAAGGTTCTAAGTATATCAAGCTAACTTTTCACCTGAGGGATCTTTAATTGAAGCCTTTATGTGTAAGATATAGGGTGTCAAAAATTGCTGTAGAGAGAGGTAAAATATTTCGAATTTTTTAGGTTTTTATGATATCAAACTTCCTGAATTTGCTCTAAACTCATAATAGAAGTTGGATATATATTGTTTGGTGGTTATTATTCATGATGAAAGCGGATTTGGTTTAGGGTTTTGTATTAACTTTAATGCACAAATCCTAATAGGGATCTGATGAGGGTTGCACGAAAACCCTAGTTGGCACAATGATTTGGTTTTAATGGTACTGTAGTTGGTGTAGTAGCTAAACGTCTTAGGGTTCGTGAGTTGAGTTATATTCAAACCCTTATTATTGGTCGATTGATGTTGTAAAGCTACTGATACAATAATGATTGGACTACGGTTACTGAATATATTGCTAGTTTACACGTTACTGCTAGTATACATTTTTCTGTTGCGTGAATATTGATTTGGAAGAGTATGCATGGTTTCACTGATGTTACTGGTACAGGTTCAAGATGTTGTGCATAGGGGTAAGTATGGCTACTCACGATAGGTTACTAGAGCAACGAATTGTGAGTTTACTAGTTTAGTAACACTACATGTTGAATGAGTAAGGCTACGCAATACATGGTGTTTTTTTCTGAGTAAGGATATGTCTTTATGGGGTTATTGGTTATCAATATAACTCTACTTCTTGGAACGTATTATGGACCGATGTGATCTGATGAACGTGCTTGTGATGATTGGTCTTGGTGATATCTAATGTGACTGATGTGGATGTCAAAAGAAAAGCATGGTTTACACATGTTACTGATGGATGATTGGCAATAGGGGTAGCTTAATCATGTTTTCATGACTATTACTTAAGATGGTTACTGGAAGCAATGCAAGTATATTAAACCGAGATTACTGATGTCATTCTTGTTTCCACTGCCAATGATATGTTTCCACTGCTCATTGGTGTTACCATTGTTACACTTCACGTTACCACTGCTTGCTTTAATTCATTTCCACTGCTGCCTAGATAGTTCCCACTACTACCTTTCGCGTTTGCACTGCTTGATGATTGGTACTGCTACGTTTAATATTTGTTGCTGATGGTATTAAGAATGGTATTCATGCTAATATTATGAGTGCTCGTCATGGCTGAAGCTAAGGTTAATTATTGTGGTGCGTTTTGTTTGACGACCTAACTGTTACTGTTAGGGTTTTATCATGATAATACTACTTTACGTTTTAAAAATGTGTTGTAGTAGAATAATTATATTAAGATTCTCTTTTGGAAGATATTGTGAATCAAGGATAATATTCTTTCATTGATATTATGGGACGCTGGTCTATAATCTCATGCTACAAAGATAATGGGTCGATGCAGAATTTTGATAGATTCATGTGGGATGACGTTTTTCATGCTACTGAATTGGATCATTGTATTCAACGTGATTGGTGATTTATTTGGCAAGAATGATTGTACTGCCGTCATGTCCGCCCAAGTGCCATTAGATAATATATGCAGTCAAGGGGAAGTCTATATACATTGGTTTAAAACAAGATGACACACACAAGTTTGGATTTGGTTTTGATAGTTTGGTTGGATAAAGACACACACAAAAGAATGTTTGGCGTTTGGTTTTTGGGCTACATGATTTTCATTGCTACTTGTAATTTTTATGGGCATGCGTTACAAGTAGTAAGGGAAAGCTTATATGGTTATCGGATATACACACACATAGAAGGATTTTTAGATTTTAGTTTATTGGTTCTTAACAGATTACAAAGGCTCGTTCTTATTTGATTTAATTGATTACGAAGAAAGGTTTTTATCACCTATTAGATGTTGAAGTGGAATTTTTCGGGTTTGTGTTCTTATTATATCTACGAATTGACAAACACTTAAAGGAGTTACGTCATTGTGCTAAGTGATTATTGTCAAGAGATTGTGGTCTCCCTATACATCGGTTTTGGTATACGTTCAAAGTTGTATTTAAGACATGAATTTGGATTGTACTACTTCAGCATCAAATTGGTAATACTTAGTTTTCTTCATCATTAATCATTACATAGAGCCTACATAATTGAAGATTCAACAAATGGTTAACATATGGGTTTCAGGGGAAGCTTAAGTGTTAAATGTTTAACCATTTATGTGCTACATCAAGGTGAAGGTTTTCAGTATTATTCATTGGTATTCTTACTGAAGATTTGGGATTTTTATGTCTTGAGTTCATTTAATAAGTAAGCGTTTTGGTGTTCTTAATGGTGGGTAATTCAAGACATTAAAGGACTAAATTGGATGTATGGTATTGGTTGGTGATTATGAAGATCATGGTTTTTCTACTACTAGTTGTTATTACTACTGCTAGTTTTGATTTCTATTGTTTCAAGTCCATTTTAAATGCGGAAAACTTAATGGTGGGCGACTTTGAAACATTGGAATGATGGATTGGATGTGTAATAATATTGATTTGTGGTTGTGAAGATCAAGGTTGCTTACATTTGTCCCCTATTTGATGATGACAAAAAAGGGAATAAGATATACATAGAAGCTGCAACTTGAAGAGCCTTGGTGATATAGCATGATTTAAGGGGAAGTTCGTTTATCTTTCACATATACTAGCTTCAAGGGAAGTTCGTGATTAATTGGTTTTTTCATATCAACTAGGGGAAGATTGTTAGGAATTATACTTGAGTTGATATTGACAAAATACGAAAGATGAAGGACTTATGATGACAAAGTGAATGCAAAAGACAAGGGACTTGCTTGCTAAAGAAGATTTTACTTATTAGTCCTTTGTAGTATTTTGTAACCCTGGTTCTCTATTATATAAAGAGAAATTAGTTTTATATGTGTCAAGATGTAGAAAACCAGTAAAGTGTGTGTGTAGAGACGTTTTATGGGAAAACGTCTAGGGTAGTTTTGTTTAATGTGTTTAGATAACATGTCCTAGAGTTGATCGTCTAGGATTGGGGTTATATTGGAGATTGTAATAGAGTAGAGATGATGGCGAGAAACCTTTATACAATAACATTGTTCTTATTGGTGATCTAATAGAGAACTAATAAGTAAAATCTTCTTTAGCAAGCAAGTCCCTTGTCTTTTGCATTCTTCACTTTGTCATCATAAGTCCTTCATCTTTCATATTTTGTGAATATCAACTCAAGTATAATTCCTAACACATCTTGACAAATTTTTAACTGTCACCCAGAGCATGAAACAAAATGGCATCACCGAATATGGCCTTCGTCTGTATCTTTTCCCATACTCTCTCACTCATCATGTGACTGCCTGGTTCGATCGTCTTTCGAAGAATTCGATCCACACTTTTTATGAAATGGTTACCAAATTTTTGGCAAAATACTTTCCACCATCCATGGTAACAAAGCTAAGAAATGATATCAGCAACTTCAGACAGCTTCCCGGCGAGTCCTTATTTGAGGCATGGGAACGCTATAACCTTGCTATTGATCGATGTCCCAATCACAATATGCTTCTTGTTACCATTATAGACACCTTCTATAATGGTTTGACACTTCGTCAATGTGACACCATCAATGCTGTTGCTGGGGTCACCTTTATGAAAAGGACCCCTGAAGAGTGCTACGATTTAATCGAAAACATGACTGCCCATCACAATTTCTGGGATTCCTCAGCAGAGAGGAATGACTCGTGTAAATCTGTCACTCCAGCAAATAATGATATAGTTGTCCTTGCTAAAAAGCTTAATGATTTGTCTACAGCAGTTTTACGTTTCCATCAGATAAATCAAAATCATCACGTCAAAATTGTCAACCCAAGTTGTGAAACTTGTGGTGGTCCACACCCGTACACTAAGTGCCCAGCCTCCGGTGGCTTCACTCATGAGAACGTGTATGCAGCTCAATTTTCTTATTGGGATATGAAGATCAAAGTACTTCTGAAGCTCAAAGTACTGCTTGTGTATTATAGTCAAAGCACTGCTCGTGCAAGAAGAAAGTTAAAGTACTTCTATTTATAAAGGACTGTTATGCAAAATCATTAAAGGACTGTTATGTAAAGTTATTATAGTATTCTAGAATTAGTTAAAGTTAGAATTAGTTTACTTGTCGTTCAAGTAATGTAAACCGACTTATTATGCCTATAAAAGGAGCCTTAGGGTGGTATTAGACGTACGAATACTTTAGAATACGATTAAAGAGTTATTAGGGTTGTTAGTGAATCTGTATAGAAAGCAGGTTCAAAGTTTGGTTTTAATATAATCATTGAAGTTCTTCTTAGCTTTGTTGAAGTAGATTCCGCACACTTAATAAAGTTATATCAGTGTTTCAATATTAATAGTTTTGGAGTTATTCAAGATTGTTAAACTTTTACAAGCTACATAGTTAGTTTCATCAGAGTACATCGATCCAACAAGTGGTATCAGAGCTTGTGTGGAAACTCTGATTAAAAAGAAACCCTTAAAAACCAATTTTACTACAAACCCTAAAAGATGTCGACTGAAGTTGCACCACTTCCATCCATCACCTCAATCAGAATTCCTATTGTCAAGAAGGGAGAGTATGATCTATGGAGCATGAAGATGAGGCAGTACATTGATATCACAGACCATGCTCTCTGGGATGTGATTGTCAATGGTAATGTTGTTATTGAAGAACCTGTAGCTGTTGAAGGACAACCTACACCACCTAAGCCAACACTGCCAGCAGTTACAAAAAGAAATCAAGATAAGGCTCTCAATATACTGCTGTCTGCTATTCTTGATGGTCACCTACTAAAGTTTCATGATGCTAAGGATGCAAAACAACTATGAGCTGCTATTAAGACAAGATTTGGAGGTAATGATGCTTCCTAAAAGATGCATAAAAACCTATTGAAACAACAATTTGAAACATTCACTGTTGGTGAAAGAGAAGGTCTTGACTCTGCCTATGACAGATACCAAAATTTGCTCAGTTTGCTAGAGTTATATGGAACAAAGGCATCAGTTGAAGATGCAAACTTGAAGTTCTGAAGAAGTTTGCCATCTGCATGGCATGTGGTTGCTACTATGATTAGAGGACAACCTGGTTTGGATTCTATGGACTTTGATGATCTCTACAACAATTTAAAGGTGTATGAGCATGAGATGAAGAGTAACATAGGTTCAAGTTCTCATCAGAAATCACATAACATTGCTTTTGTGTCTTCTGAAAATAGAGGCAATACTTACACTAAAAGTACTGCTTACCCTGTCCAAAGTACTGTTGAAGATAAACAGCACACTTGCATAACCATGACCACTACCACTTCATCACCTTGAAACAACACCAACTCTGATGATGTTATATGCTCTTTCTTTGCTCAACAAGCCACTTTATTTGTTACATATCAAGAAGATGTGTTGCAAATTGATGATGATGCTCTAGAAGAAATTGACATAAGATGGCAGGTTGCTATGATCACTGCAAGAATCAAGAAGTTCATGAACAAAACAGGAAGAGGTATTGATTTTAAAGCCAAGCAGGGTATAACATTTGATAAATCTAAGATTGAATGCTTTAATTGTCAAAAGACTGGTCACTTTGCAAGAGAATGCAAGTTTGCAAAGTATCAGGCAAATAGAATGATTGAAAAACCCAAGGTTGAAAGAAAGGAAGTTCCTATTGCTGAACCAAAATCACAAGCTTTGGTGGCTCAAGAAAATCTATCAGAGGTTGACTAGTGTAATGAATTTGATGATGAACCAGTAACCTACTCTATGGTTGCATTGGAAGAGTTTGATTCGAGCACAGCTTTTGATGAGGAACCAGGATTTGCTGCTTTAGAATCAAGAGATTGTAATACCCCAGTCAAATCCCACATTGGCTGTGACTTGGAGTGATGCTGGGACATATATGTTAACATTCGCCTTATATGACACAACGCGTTTTGTGGTGGAATGGTTAATCGGCCATACGGTTAAGCGTGCTCATGTGAGAGTAGTACTGGCTTGGGTGACCTGCCGGGAAGTCTTCACATGAGGGCCACAAGAACAAAGCCGTGAGCCTTCGGGCAAAGCGGACAATATTGTGGTCTATAAGGCGGGGTGTTACAGATGGTATCAGAGCCACTCCAAGCCGTTCGGGATGTGGGGCAAACTTCATCGGGGACGATGAGTCCCTACGGGGGGTGAATGTAATACCCCAGTCAAATCCCACATTGGCTGTGACTTGGAGTGATGCTGGGACATATATGTTAACATTCGCCTTATATGACACAACGCGTTTTGTGGTGGAACGGTTAATCGGCCATACGGTTAAGCGTGCTCATGTGAGAGTAGTACTGGCTTGGGTGACCTGCCGGGAAGTCTTCACATGAGGGCCACAAGAACAAAGCCGTGAGCCTTCGGGCAAAGCGGACAATATTGTGGTCTATAAGGCGGGGTGTTACAGATGGAATGTAATACCCCAATCAAATCCCACATTGGCTGTGACTTGGAGTGATGTTGGGACAGATATGTTAACATTCGCCTTATATGACACAACGCGTTTTGTGGTGGAACGGTTAATCAGCCATACGGTTAAGCGTGCTCATGTGAGAGTAGTACTGGCTTGGGTGACCTGCCGGAAAGTCTTCACATGAGGGCCACAAGAGCAAAGCCGTGAGCCTTCGGGCAAAGCGGACAATATTGTGGTCTATAAGGCGGGGTGTTACAGAGATGTTCTAGGAAGCTTTGATTAGAGCATGGAAAGTGAAGAAGAACCTATTCAGATTGCAATGGTAGCTACTTCACCAAGTTCATCCACTATCTCTGAGGTATGCTCTAAATAAAGTAATCTTTATCAAAATTTCCTTAAAGAATATGAGACCGAAAGAGATATTTATAGAAGGGCTAGGTCTGAAGTAGCTGGTTATCAATTGAATTTAGAGTCAATGGAAGCCAAAATAATTACTCATGAAAATAATGAAATGGCTTGGGCAGAAAAGTATGAGCAACAAGACTATCAATTAAAGTTGAGTGAATGGAAGTTAGGATGTAAGGTTTCTGAACTTGAAAAGATCACTAAAGAAAGGGATAAGTTGTTAGCAAAACTTGCTAGTTGGAAAGAATCAGGTTTGTCGCATGTTAGCATTGTAGAGAAACAAAGAACAGCAAACATTAAAACTGGCCTAGGTAATGATGTTGAGTATACTAGTTCAGAAGAGAACCCAACTAGTGATAAGGAACAAATAAATTCAGAGGAGATTTTAACTGGTGATGAAGAATTCATTAGCTTAGAAGAAAACACATTTAGTGATGAGGAATTAATTAGTCAAACACCTCCTGAATTTAAGAAAGAAAAAGGATACAATGAAGTTCCTCCACCCACTGGTAGTTTTCAACCACCTAGGACAGATGTTTCTTGTTTTGGAGTAGACAACTTGGAGTTTAGGAAGAAGCTTACAGGTTAATCTAATTCAAGTCCATCTAGTTCTGAATCCTTAAGAGAGACAGTTGAGAAACCTATGGATGATAACAAGAGTTCAGGGAGTGATAAAGTGTTTTCCAAACAAGCAGTACTTCCGAAAACTTCTCAAAGTACTGCTGGACAACCAGCAGTATCTTCAAGAAAAACTTTTCAAAATACTACTACCTTTAGAAAATCTTTTCATAATTCACCAAAAAGTCAAACTAGTTTTGGTCATAGAACTAATGGAAGAGAATTTGGGGATCAAAAGTTATGTTTTGTTTGCTATAGTCCTAATCATTTGATTAAGGACTGCGACTTTCACTCAGAATATTTAAGTAAATTCCCAAAGTCCACTAACCACAAGCCAAGGGAGAATAAACCAGTTTGGAATCATTCACATATGGTTAACCATAGTAATTTCTCAAAAGTCTATAGGTACCCTCACTAGATAAGACCATTTTCCAAAGCATCAGTACCTTTTCAAAGTACTGCTAAGTATTCACCCAATCAAGGTACTGCTAGACCAAGGAGATTTAATTCTTATCAACCTAGAATGCCTTACACATCAAGAAGAGTACCTAGATCAAAGAACCCACCACATATTGTTAAAACTAAATGGGTTAAGAAAGAAAGTACTGATGGGGGACAAACAGGTGTTTCAGCAAGTAAGGGAGAAAAAGGGAGTGTTGATGAAAATCCAACACAGGTTTTGGGATAAAAAACAGTGGTGATTACATATTCAAAGAATTTGAGTATGTCACTCCACAAGCGGAACACAAGTCAGTAATGACTTGGGTTCCTAATAGAAACTAACCCTTTATATCTTTATGCAGGGCAACCCAGGAGAGGAGCTTAAGGATCATATTATCATTGATAGTAGTTGCTCTGGCAGCATGACAGGAGACAAGGATCTTTTGTCATATTTTTAGGCAGATTTTGGAGGAAGAGTTGCTTTTGGGAATGATCCTAATGGAGGTAGAATTACTGGAAAAGGAACCATCAAGACTATATGTATTGATTTTGAGAATGTTCGTTATGTGAAGGAGCTTAAATTCAATCTTCTGTCAGTATCTAAGATCTGTGACAAGAAATATCCTGTGTTATTCCTTGACACAGAATGTCTTATTCTCTCCCCTGAGTTCAAGTTAGTTGATGAAAACTTGGTAATGCTAAGAGTACCAAGAACCAATGATGTGTACAGCTTAGATTTTAAGAATATCAATCCTACTGAAAGATCAACATGTTTGGTAGCAAGGGCAACAATGGAAGAAGCACATCTTTGGCATAGAAGATTAGGACATGTGAATTTCAAGAATATCAACAAGTTGGTCAAAGGAAATTTAGTTAGAGGTTTACCTTCTAAAACAAACAAGACTGATCAATCATGCTTGGCCTGCAAGAAGGGTAAACAACACAAAGCTTCATGCAAAAAGATTGAAGAAAGAACCATTAGAGAAACTTTGGAGTTGTTGCACATGGATCTGTTTTTGTGGCTAGCTTAAACAAAAAGAAATACTGCTTAGTTATAACAGATGATTGTAGCAGATTTAGTTGGGTCTTTTTCTTGGGATTTAAAGATGAAACCTTTGATGCTATTCATGATCTTATAATAGCCCTTGAAAATCAGTTGAGACTCAAAGTAAGATCCATAGATGTGATAATGGGACTGAATTCAAGAATCAACTTATGGATGAGTTTTGTGCCAAGAAAGGAATAAAGAGGGAGTTTGGCATTGCTAGAACTCCACAACAGAATGGAGTTGCAAAAAGGAAGAATAGAACATTGATAGAAGCAGCCAGGACAATGCTTGTAGATTCTTTATTACCTATTCAGTTTTGGGTTAAAGCTATAAGTGTTGCTTGCTATGTGTTTAATAGAGTATCTGTCACTAAGCCTCAGATAAAGACACCTTATGAGTTGCTTATGGGAAAGAAACCAAATATTAAATTTATGAAACCTTTTGGTTGTCCTCTGACTATTCTAAATACTGTTGATTCTCTGGGCAAATTTGATGGCAAGTCAGATGAAGGATATCTATTGGGTTACTGTACCAATAGCAAAGGATTTAGAGTGTACAACAAGGTTACCAAAAAGGTTCAAGAATGTCTTCATGTTGAGTTTCTTGAAGATCAAGACTGTCAAAAAGGTAAAGGCCCTGATTGGATGTTTGATCTTGATATCTTGGCTTCTTCTCTGAACTATGTGTCTGTCAGAGAAGAAAATCAAGTTGTTCATAATGAAGAAGAGTTAGTACATTGTTCATGGAGTCAATATTATATCTGATGATGTTCCTGATGAAGAACCAAAGAAGAATAGTACTGTTGAACCACAAAGTACTGTTCAACCAACAACCATAGTTTCTGATGAAGATCAAGCTATTCAAGATGAACTTAATAGGATGCTTTTTCAAGAAACCATTGCAAAATCCCATGAAGATGATCAAAGGAGAGCTTATGAAGCAGGAAAGAAAAAGGCTAAAGTCACATATAACTATGACAGTACTTTGCATCAAAGTGCTGCTGAACCTGTTGAAAGTACTTCAAATGTCTTAGATACATCAAATTAGATCAACACTGATGATTTAAATGATCCAAATGCCTGATTTACAAGACATTGATGATGAGCTTCCTAAGGAAGGCATTTTCTCAAATTCTAATGAAGATCCTGATCTCACAAATTTAGAGGATGATCTTGAAGTTCCACCAACTCCTACATTAAGAATTCATAAAGATCATCCTACTAGTAAAATCATTGGACCTTCCACTTCAGGAGTGCTCACAAGGACTAAAGCTAAAAATCTCTCTAAGCAACATAATGCTTTACTTAGCTTTGTCTATAAACAAAACAGGGTAAATCATAAGGATCAACAATTGCGCCTATTTGCTTGCTTTCTATCTCAAGTAGAACCCAAGAAGGTTTCTCAAGCATTGGTTGAATAGAGTTAGGTTGAGGCCATGCAAGAGGAACTTTTACAATTCAAACTTCAAGAGGTTTGGTGTTGAACCTCAGACCTTGATAGATCTTTGAGCACTCGTGGATCGTTAGTAATGTTGATGTAATCACAAACACACTAATAGAAAGTCTCTATAACTTGTATTCTGAAGCAGAAATTAAACACAAGTAAGAACAATGATTACTAAGAATACTTTGATCCTCTATGGATCTTTGAATAATACTGAAATTGTTTTTCTAAAACGTGTACCTAATACATAATCGTGTGTTCCTTTTATAGACATGGAACCCTAAACCGTTTCATAAGAAACGTATCTTCTATAAACTTAAAGAGATATGCATTATCACTTCCTAATAAAACTCATGCATATCCTAACTAAATAACAAACTATGCGTAACATCTATATCCGCATAAACATAATAAACGGAATCTATCCTTCAGCAGATATACTGCTTCAGCAGGAACCAACTATTCAGCAGGAACCATCAGCAGTAACTTCAGCAGAATTCTTTATTTAGCAGAATTCCCAACAATCCTCCCCTAATCTTGAATTTGACATGGTTAAGTTCAAGATTCTAGATAGATCTTTAAAGTTACAAACCAAGAGGATTGAATTCGAACCTCATCAGTAAAGAATCTTCATCAGCAGGATCTCTATGATCAGCAAAAACTTGAAAACACCATTCTTTGCAGCAACAAATGACCAAATGTACATCAAAACATATGAGTTTCATACTATTCATATCACATCTGGGTGTGTTAACTCCTGTGAGAGGTGAATCATAGATAATAATGGATTTGATTTCTCTTTACCAATAGCCATCACTATTGGAGTAGCCAAATGTTTAAGTTAGAAAACTATGGTACACTGACGACCATATGATTTTTAGCAAATCATCAGCTATAAACGGATTTGAGTTGTCTTTACCTGTAGCCGTTTGCTCAGGACTAGTCAATTATTCTGATGAATAAATCAGCTTGAAAATTTAATACCAAATATGGTTTTCCACTGCCTTTACCACAAGCCATACACTTGTGGGCTAGCCAATTATTTGGGAATCCATAAGGAAAAATCCATTGTCAATTGACAACATTCAACTCTCAGCTGTTAAGCATGGGTGAGTTGAGTACCCAATAGTTTTTAGCAAACTATTAGAGCTATCAATAGATTTGACATATCTTTACCAAAGCTGTACCCTTTGGACTAGCCAACTTTTTGATGGAAGAGTCAACATCAGGTAAGTTGATAACCAGATAAGGTGTGGAAATAACCAACACCAAAACCTGCATACAACATACACAATACTATACAAATCTGTTAGTTTTTTTATTAAGAATGAAGAAAATAAACAAATATACAACAAAATACCATCAAGCAGCTCTGGGAACCCTGATCCTGATTTTGAACAAACGAACCAAAAATTCAGCAAACAATCTAGCATTCCCAACTGGATCAGGAGGAATCTCCAGCTTATGTTGAAGCATTTTCTCCATGAGAGGCACAGTCAGAGGATAATTCTTCTCAATGAACATTATTACCCTTATTCCAGATGTAGTCTCCAAGACATGAACATAAGGAAGAGGATAAAATTTCCAACTTTGTACTTTCCACCTCTGATTGTTCTTCCACACTCCATACCCAGAACCAGTTGGTGAAGTAGAATCCATAAGCACTTGAAGATCACCCAATAGAAATAATCCTGCACCTTCAGGAGTATGAATAGCATAATACTTGGAAACCAACTCATAGAGAGTGACTAAGTCCTGATGATCTACAAGATGCAAAATTTCTTGTAGAAATGTGAAAGACAGAGATGTTTTATCAAGCCTATAGATAGTATTGATCTGTCCATTACTAGACAGCTCCTATCTAACCAAAACATCCCTAAAACCCTCTGGCCAATCATCAGGAGATCCTTCTTTGATAAAAGAAGAATCAGCAGCATTTACATCTACTACCCTATGCACTTGAGGAGGGTGTGAGACCTTCATTCTAGCCATTCTTTTGGCTCTTCTACCAGGAATATATATAGCAGCATGTGGAGAAGAAGGTTCTTCAATAGTTACATCCTCAGCAGATACATCCTCTGACTCATGTGTTTCCACTGATGGAGAAACTAGTGGAACTTCAGTAGAAACCTCAGCAGAATGTTGGTCAAGTGAAACAGATTCAACTTGTGCATCCATCTCCATTCTAACTTGTTTAGCTCTAGCAGCTGCAAGCTCTATTTCTCTCACTTTGATCTCATGAAATCTTGCCATTTCAGCTTGTTGATCATCATGCAACCTCTTTGCAGCCTCTTCACCCAATCTCTCCTCCTCCATTTGTCTTCTTGTTCTCTTTTTAGAAGGAAGATCTTCTGCTACGACTTTTGCTTTTCCTTTGTCAATAACAGATGGAGCAATAGCAGTTATTGTATCAGCAGAGGTAGACACAGTAGGTAAAGGAGCATGAGTAACAGTAGAAACACCCATATCAGAAGTGAAAATAGCATCAGCAGAATGAGATACAGAGGTAGCAGGCACATCAGCAGAATCAACTTTATCCATCTTTAGTCTCTTAGAATGTGGTTCTGCATTAGTAGTAATCAGAGTAGGAACAAGCTTAGGAGCACTCAGTCCATCCTTTTGTAATCTGGTCTTGATTTTGTTATAATGAAAAACCAATTCTTCATCAGATAAAGACCAAACTTGTTTCCTAGTCCAGTCATGATTATATAGTGCACTGCTTTGATTCTTCACAAAGTTTCTCATAAAATCCCTTTGTTGTGCTTGAGTCATTGGTTTATCCCTCTTTGCTTTGGCAATTCTCTCAGCTTCAGCTTTCCTCCTTTGTTTCATTATCTCAACAATTCCAGGAACAAAATCATCTTCACTGACATTATTTCCAAAAATATCTCTAGCTAAACCAGGAGTAGAAATCACTTGTCTCCCAATATGCATCCAATCTGCTTCATCAAAATTTAGAATTGTAGCATCCAATTCTCTTTGTCTTGCAACAGGCAAAGTAGAGACATACTTAGTTGTAGCAGATTGGAACTCTGAGTCATATTTAGCTTGTTCATCCTTTGCCAATTCTGTACTTTTCTTCTGATCTTCCCATTCTTTCAAAAGTCTTTCTTGCTCAAGTCTTTCTTCTTCTGAGATAAGATCATCATCAGACACTCTAATAATATCAGTAGAATCATCATGAGGAATGACTAACTCCTCCAGAGGATCAGCAGGTAAATCTTGAACATCTAAATCAATTATAGTATCAGCAGATCCTGTAGTATGGGGAGCTGCAGTTGTGTCTTCAGGAGAAACTTGTTCAGGAACAGATGGATCAATGCTAGGTGAATCTATATACTCTTTACCAGCCACAAAGAATGAATACACTGATGTGTGAACCCCATCAGTAGCCTTTTCAGCAGCAACTTCAATTATTGGTTCATTATCCTGAAGAGTATCACCAACATCTGTCATTGGAATCTCATCAACATTGGACACCTTTGAAGATTCAGCAGACTTCTTTGCCAAATATTGTCTTCCCTTTCTTCTGCTGAACTGAATGGGCTTTTTTGTTTTGAAGATTTAGCAACTTTGGGAGAAGAAGCATGAGTCTGTTGAGCAACTTCAGCCAAGATCTCAAGTGAATCAAAATTCCTATCCTTATGAACTTCATCAGCATCAATCATAACCCTTCTTTGCTTTTGCTTACCAAGTTGAGTTTCTAACTCCTAAACCCTCTTTTTCAACAACTCAATCTCACCACCAAGAGAGAATTTGGTATCTGCAAGCTCCTTTTGAAGATCATCAGTCTTTTTAACATACCTACTGAGCAAATCATATATAGAGGTGAGAGTAATAGGGTCCTCAGCTCCACCAACAGATTGCTCAGTGGTCACGGGAGCTTCATTGAACTTATTAGGAGAAACAGACATATATACAACAGTGGGAGAGCCTTCATCAATTGGCTCTCTAACAGGACTAGGTGAGGTCAGTCTAGTAATCTCAGGTTCAAGAGGTGTAGGTACTTGGGTACCAAGAGACTGAATTGTCTCCTCAACCTCAGGAACAAGCTCATCAGGATCAACATGAGAAGGTGATGGAAAAGGACTAGGTGACAAAGGTAAAGGGGAAGGTGGAGGCAAGTCAGAAGAAACATGTAATGCTTCAGCAGTTGTAGATGGCTCTCCATCATTTACCAATGATGGATTACCATCAGCAGCAACACCAGAAGATGATGGATTACCATCATCAGCATCATTTTAAGAGGGTATATCACCAGTAGCATCACCCTCAACTACATCATCATTACCCTGTGGAAACATAGCAGCTAACAGAGGGTGATGTACCTCATCATAATTTGTTTTCATAGAAGCAAACAATTTAGAACTAAGACCCTTAATTGGGATATGGACTCTGTCTTGTGTGGTTATGTCTAAAATTATTTGAAGAAACCTAGGGTACATTAAAAACTTATGCTTTTTCTTCTCAATATTTTCTAGCATATTATCAAAAATAAACTTAGAAAAATAATAAGTTAAACCCTTGGAAAGACATACAATACCACAACCCAATTGGGCAGAGAATTGATCCCATCTACCAGAGTTGTTGCTGATACATTGGAGCAGTGTGTGCACCAGAAGCCTCCACTTGGGACAAAACTGATTCTTAAGCCACTTAGTTGTGTCAGTGCTTTGATAACCAGCTTCCCTCAACCCAGCAAGTATCACTTCTGTGTTTGAGTGAAAAACACCATTCTCATCATCCAAATGAAGCTTTATCCTTATTAATGATTCAGTCACCACATACTCAGTTCCATCAATAGTAGCTACAATATCTGTGTCAGACCATTTTGTAGTATATGCCCAAATTTGTTTCACCAACGATTCATATATCACATTTGGAGAATGTGTTAGAGCATAATGAATCTTGGAACGTTGCAAAAACTCCACCATAGGATCATACAGTTCATGATCTTTTGTCTTACTCAGAAAGGCAACCTTGTTATGATCTTGCTTTAATTGAAGTGGTGCCATTCGAAGAAATTGTGAGAAACGGTTATGAATTATGCAAATGGATGATGGGTTTAAATTGATTGATGAGGGAATAAGTTGGTTTTGGGCGAAGATATGCGAATTAGGTTATAAATGGAAGTTACCCAATCATGGTCAAGAACATCGGAACAAATCATTGACCATACCTGACGTGTAAAGCGACTCTATCCAATTTCAAAATTAACCCTTCAGCAGAAACTATGGTCAATCTGCTGATGAAAAGTCAATCAGTAGAATCCATTCAAGAGTAAAAATATCTTCAGTAAATATCTTGAGTTTTACTGTGTCACCCAACTCGCATTAATTAGCATCAAACATTGACTTTGCCTATAAAATAATCCCCAAATCACACTTTACAGATATCAATTACCCCCAATTATCATCAAAACCCTGATTTCTCAATAAAATCCCAATTATCCACTAAAATCGTGTCTTCCAAACCAGAAATAATAGATCTAACCTCCTCCACCTCATCCTCATCATCATCAAGTGATGGATGAAGCGATTACTTTCCACCCGGTGCTCATCCAAAGAATAATCCTGATGTGAAACCTCCAAGTCCCTCACCCTCAGAAGATCCTGCAAACATTCCTTCGGATTTGAATGATTCAGATGCTGAAAGGGAACTAGAGAAGAGGTGGAATGCTTTAGAGAGAAGTGAACCAAGCCATGCCCCCAATCCTGTTGAGAGACAATATGTCTCTCCTTTTATCTTTACCTTTGATGAAGAATCTTCAGAGGATGATGATGAAGATCCATCATTCATCCTACCTTCCACGCCAGAGAGATTCCAACCAAGGCCAAGGAAGTCTAATCCATCTCTTCGAACATCACGGGAAGTGGTGATGGGTCTTCCTGCTCCAGGATCTGGTGCTTCACACCATGGACGCAGGGGAAAGGGCAAGAAGGCAGAGGTGATGGGTAAGGGAAAATGGAAGGTGGAGTAGAAGATGGTGTGATGTTGCCAGGGATCAAAGATTTAAAACTAGGTTCTTGAGCATCATCGTCGTCATCATCATCATTCCCTCCTTTCCATTTTCACCTTCAGCTTCTTCATCGTACTGGTCATGCATATCCACCAGCCTTTTGTAATAGATGATAGAAGCTAGAATAAGTTTGGTAGACATAGTATAGGAATGGTCTTGTATTTCATTTGAAGTTGATTGTAAGATGTAAATTGTTTCTTGAACGAATGAAAAGCTTTTCTCAATTATCATCACTTTGAGATTTACTTCAGTAGAAACACTTAGTATCAGCATATATTACTCTTCAGTAGAAACAGCTTTAAGCTTACATGACCACTTTCTCATTGAAACAATCTTGGTGAACATCAACTAAAAATCAGCAACTACTCATAAGGGCATTCTGCAAAACAGACACAAAGTAGCAAACATACCAAATAAAACTTACAAGAACATTAGTTGGTTAGTGTTAGTAAACAAAAATATACAAATAATATACAATATTAAAAATACAATCCTCCCTTGAGGCATATGCCTCCCCTCAAGCTTTGCAGTTAAGGGTTAAGCATACCAATATGGACAACTAAGTGTTGAAACCTAGGTCCATCAAAAGCTTTAGTCAACAAATCTGCCACATTATAATCTGTGTGAATCTTAACCACTTTAATCAAATGTTTTTCATACGCATTTCTTATAAAGTGGTGCCTGATTTCAATATGCTTAGTTCTATTATAAAAAATTGGATTTTTAACTATGCATATGGTGCTTTGATTATCAATGAAAATTATGGTATTCATGAAATTAAACCCATAATCTAGCAATTGATTCTAAATCCATAGAACCTGTACACAACAATTGGCAGCAGCAACATACTCTGCTTCAGTAGTTGAGGTAGCAACAATAGTTTGTTTCTTGCATTACCAAGAAATCAATATTCTTCCTAGAAATTGGCATCCTCCAATTATGGATCTCCTATCCATATTTGCACCAGCATAATCACTATCACTATAGGCTTCCAACCTAAAAGGAGACTCTCTTGGGTACCCAAGACCTAAATTGGGTTGGCCTTTGAGGTACTTGAAGATCCTTTTGACTGCATTCAAGTGGGAAGTAAGTGGAGTGACCTGGTGTCTAGAACAAGCACTCACAACAAATGTAATGTCAGGTCTAGAAGCTGTCAAATACATCAATGAACCAATCATGGATCTGTATAAATGAACATTGACAGCAGGATCTGGTTCAAGATTATTCTTTGGTTTTGGAGCTTCATATGGTGTAGTGGCAGTTCTGACATTTTCCATATCAAACTTCTTCAACATATCCCTCACATATTTATCCTTACTAATAAATATACCATTAGGTTTCTGCTGAACATGTAAACCCAAAAAGAAAGTAAGCTCCCTCATAGCACTCATCTGAAACTCTCCCTTCATCAAGTCCTCGAACTCCCTGCACCATTCTTCTTTAGTGGAGCCAAAGATGATGTCATCCACATAAACTTGCACAAGAATGATATCCCTGGAATTTTTCTTTAGAAAGAGTGTTTTGTCAATGGCACCTCTTCTGTAACCATGCTTCAGCAGAAATGCAGAAAGCCTAGCAAACCAAGCTCTTGGTGCCTGATGTAGTCCATAGAGAGCTTTTACAACCTTGTAAACATGATTGGGATGATCTGGGTCTTCAAAACCTTTGGGTTGAGTTACATAAACCTCCAATTCTATTTCACCATACAGAAAAGCACCTTTTACATCCATCTGATACACCATGAAACCCATATAAGATGCATAGGCCAAGAAGATTCTAATTACCTCAACTCTAGCCACTGGTGCAAAGACTTCATCATAGTCTATGCCTTCCTCTTGCCTGAACCCCTGAGCCACTAATCTTGCTTTGTTTTTCACCACAATACCCCTGGCATCTCTTCTGTTCTTCAAAATCCATTTTGTCCCAATTGCAAATTTTCCATCAGGGATCCAAACCTGCTGATTCTTAAATTGTAGCATCTCTTCTTGCATTGCTTCAAGCCAACTTGAATCAGCAAGCACTTGAGGAACACTGGTTGGCTCCATTTGAAAAAGAAAGCAAGCAAACAAATAATGCTTAAAGTCTGTATGATTGTCCCTTTGTTGATTGGAGACATAGGAAATAAAAGCAACTTCACCATACTTAGTATTTTTCACAGTACTTCTAGTTCTAACAGGTGCTTGAGGATCTCCAATAATTTTTGATTGAGGATGAGGAATGTTGATCCTTTTTGTTGCAGTGGGGTTGACATCAATTGTGGTGTCAAGATTGTTCACTGTGGGTCCAAAATCACTGTCATATGAAGAGGAGGTGAAGATTCCAGCTTTGGGTTGGTGATTACCAAGATCAGAAGGACTTGAAAATCTTATATATGGTTTTCCAAAGTCTGTGGACACACTAGTAGAGATTGGAGATTGTGTAGCAGGACTATCAGCAGATTTGATCATGTTAGAGGAAACAGGAGAACCTTCAGTAGAACTGTCAGCAGAGTCCTGATTTCCACTGACTGCTTATGCTGATTGTCTGAGTAAAGCCTCAGTATCTCTTGCAAACTTCTCACCAAGCCTCTCAGCTTCTTGAGTGGCTGCATGTTCTTGCTTCTTGAGTCTAGCAAGATCCTCTGCATAGTGTGACTCATCTTCATACTCATCAGCAGAATGATCACCTGCAAATGGGTTAGGAGGAAAAAAAGGTACAAAAATGGTTTGTTCATCTTGCTTAGATTCACTATCTGAGTCATCATCCAGGGTACCTGCATGGTTAGGGGGAGACTCTTTTGTACCTGCAGATTGGTTAGAAACATATCTAGTATATCCTAAGTGACCAGTCAAGTAATCCAGGTCAAAATACCAAGCATGACCTTGTCCCTGAACATTAGGCTGATCTTCTAGGTAACTCAGGTTAAGGGTCTCCTCAATCCTTTTAGCATGTAAATTGTAAACCCTATATGCCTTACTTTGAGCTGAATAACCCACGATATACCCCTCATCAGCTTTTCCATCAAATTTTCCCAGTGAATCACTAGTGTTCAAAATGGTCACTTTACAACCAAAAGGTTTAAGGTAATGAATGTCAGGAACTTTCCCAGTGAGAAGTTCATAAGGTGTCTTGAAATGAGGTCTAGTGATGGATACCCTGTTCAAAACATAACAAGCAGTGCTTACTGCTTCAGTCTAGAACATAGTGGGCAATTTAGAGTGTGCAAGCATGGATCTTGCTGCCTCTATTAAGGTCCTATTCTTTCTTTCAGCAACCCCATTTTGTTGTGGGGTTCTTGGAGTGCTATAGTCCCTTTTTATCCCTTTAGACTGACAAAGTTCTATTAATACAACATTTTTGAACTCTGTCCCATTATCACACCTAATGCCTTTAACCTTTTTGTTTTGCTGGTTTTCAATAAGGGCAATGAATTCTTTTAAAATTGGAGATGTTTCATCTTTAGTTTTCAGAAAGAATACCCAACAAAACCTACTATAATCATCAGTGATTACCAGGCAGAAGTACTTATGATCAGGCAGAAGTACTTTTGATTTGAGTTGGACCAAACAGACCCATGTGCAGCAACTGAAGAGGTTCTGAGATGGTGCTCACAGCTGTTATGGCTTTGTATGAGGCTCTGTGTTGCTTTCCTTTGTTACAGGCAACACAATTATGTTCATTGGTGAAGACTTTTGAAGGAAGTCCCTGAACAAGACCAAGTTTAGAAATCTTGTTAATGGTCTTGAAATTCACATGAGCCATCCTTCTATGCCATCTTGTAGATTCATCCAGGGATGCTTTGGCCACCAAACATGTTAGATCACCTTCAGGTTGGACATCATTCAAATTGAATGTGTACAAATTGAAGTTTCTACGAACTCTTAGCAGAATAGTTGTATCTTCTGGAAGTTTGAATTCTTTAGAGAGCACAAGACATTCATCCTCAGAGAAGAAGACTTTATTCTTGGTGTCACAAATTTGTGATACTAAGAACAGGTTGAAATGTTGCAGTTCCTTTACATAGTATTCATTCTCAAAATCCAACAGAGGTGTTCTGATTGTGCCTTTCCCAGTGATTCTACCATCTCCTCCACCAAAAGTCACATTGCCTCCTCCTTCTATAGGTACAAAATCATGCATCTTATCCTTGTTTCCTGACATGCTCCTGGAACAACCACTATCTACAATTCCTAATTCTTTACTTTTTAGAGGATGATCCTACAACAACAACAACATTATACAAAATGTTAGTACACATTGGAGACTCAATTCATTGCTGACTTGTGCCTGCCTTGTGGATCATAAGAGTTAGGCCATGTAGATGTATTAGATCCACCATTGTTCTTGGGCCTTCTTTGAAAATTAGGTCCCTTTTGAGTCCAAGAACAACCTGCTGAGGGCTTCACAACAGTATCCCAATATCCTCCACCAACATACATTGAGTCAAAATATCTAGGCCATTAACCATTATGAAAATAAGAATTAGTTGGTCTCACATATGGTCTAGCAACAGATCTTCTCCAAGGAGAAGGTTTATCAGCAGAATTGTGTTTGCTGGTTTTATGAGTTGTTTGTGGAACAAAAGATGGTATATCATTAACATTTTTCCACATTGGTCTAGGTTTCCTTTGACTAGCACATACACCCATTCTTTGCTCATGAAAATTACAATCCTTAATCAAATGAAATTTACTTCCACACACCAAGAAATTCTTCTTTTTAGAATATTCATTCAAAGTGAAAGATGTTCCATGACATGAAAAAGCATTCAAACCACAAACACTAACAGAATTGTTTTTGACGGAATTAAAAACATTGTTTTGCAAAGAATTAAATAACAAGTCTTCAGAGGAAACTGTCTTGGAATTAGCAGTAACTCTAACAGGCTTGTAGGGAGTCTTGGGTGTTGTCTTGGGTGTGGTTCTGGGAAGGTCTGACTTTTCACTTGAATCACAACTGGTATATGTAGTAGACCCTTGGTCAGAGGACTTGTCGCTGTCAGAACAAGAGACAAAGTATGTAGATTTAGAATCAGGGTCTCGCAAGTCACTTGACTTTTTGCCATAAAGATGGTGTGATCCATCAAAGTCAACAGATATGGAAAGGTCAGTGGGCATGTGTTCTCCTCTAATAGGTCCAACTATAGCATGTAAGTTACCTTCTTTTACATAATTAGCTAATCCTACCGGTTTTGATTTACCTAGATCATTCCTAGCTTCTAAACCAACATACTTCTTAAAACCTAAACCTATTCCAGAGTTAACCGATTGACTATCATAGTTTAAGCTAGCTAAATTGTCACCTGATATTAACCATGATTTAAGTCTAGCTACTTCCTCATCTAGTTTCTCTTTCAGCACTAGGTTTTCTGAAACTACATCAGCCTTTTCTTTCTCAGTATGCCTTAAATCAATCTTAGTACATTCTAATTTACTTTCTTACACCCTTATCTTTTCATCATAAGCAAGGTGATTCTTCTGAAACCATATTTTTTTTGTCTTTCTAAAGTTTTTAAAGCCTGTTTATAAGCCTCAACTTCTACATAGCATTCATTATATTTAGGTTTCAATTCATCATAAGCTTCCTTAAGTTCATTATATCTTTCACTACAACCAAAAACACAGTTATGTACCTGAGAGATGCCCATCAAGGCAACTTGATCATGCTAATCCTCTGTCGTGCAACTTCCCAGCATAGAAACCTGCTCAGAACCAGGCTCATGAACCGTCCAGTTGATATGTTCATCCACAGTGACCAATGCTTTGGAAGATCCAGCTTTAGAGGTTCCAGCTTCCACTTGACTCTGCTGATTGGTAGTATATCTAACCTCATCACTAGCCTTCCTATCCTTGCATTCTCTTGAGAAGTGACCCATCTGACCACAAGTGAAGCACTTGACCTTTCTTCTGTCAAATCTTGCTGGATCTCTTCCCTTGAAACCAAACTTTCTCCCAGACTTATTCTCAAACCTTTTGATGTTCAGAGAAATCATGGCCAACTGCCATTTCAAGTTCATCTCTTCGATATCCAGTGGATCCAACTGTTCAAAATCCTCATAAGCTAGTTGCTGCTGATGTTCATAATCAGCAACAAAAGAGTGAAGTACCTCTTTCATTACATTACTGGATTTTGGTTGAGGATTTGATTTAGTGATGATGTGGGAAGATGATGCTGAGGAATATGGGCTTGAGGCATGAGTCATCTGATTGGATGTGGTGCTAACAAAGGCTGAGTGAGTGGATGTACGAATGGGACTTCTGACATCAGGCTCAAGATATTTAAGTATGTTGTAGAGATCATCAAAAGAGAGCATATCCAATCCACCTTTAGCTTTGAGTGCAATGCTTACTTGCAACCAAGATGGTGGCAAAGATCTTAGGAACTTAGCATTGCAGTCCTCATTGTCTGGTCTAGCCTTCAACTGATTTAATTGTCTCAAAATCCTATGGAACCTGTCATAGCCCTTGTGGATGCCTTCTTCCTCATATATTTGAAATTCTTGAAACTGTTGTTTCAACATGGATTTCTTCATCCTCCTTGACTCCTCTTTCCCACCAAACCTAGCCTTGATTGCCATCCAAATGTCCTTAGCATCTTCCATGAAGTGAAAGTCACCTATGTGATCATCTGGTATAGCCTGAAGGAGAATAGTTCTGACTTTATTCTCTCTCTGAACAGCTAGAACTTCTTCAGCAGTTTTAGGACCCATAATGGTAACAACCCCATCAGCATCTTTGACGTGTTTCTTCAAGCTGTTACCCTTACGGACAACTTCCCAAAGATTCCAGTCAATATTGGTGATCTAATTTTGCATTTTCATAGACCACAATTCATACTCCTCTGCATTCTTAAGGTATGGGAATTTGGCATTACTGTTTGTGAGAGTTAGTTATTGGAAAGATGTGGTGTTTTGGTTCTGAGTAGCATCTGATTCATCATCTGATCCAGTCATTGGTTAATTTGATTGTTTTGGTTGTTTTTTATTGTGACGGTGTAAGCTGGATGTTCTTAGTATCACAGAGACTGTCCCAAGGCTCTGATACCACTTGTTGAACCTCAGACCTTGATAGATCTTTGAGCACTCGTGGATCGTTAGTAATGTTTATGTAATCACAAACATACTAATAGAAAGTCTCTATAACTTGTATTCTGAAGCGGAAATTAAACACAAGTAAGAACAATGATTATTAAGAATACTTTGATCCTCTATGATCTTTGAATAATACTGAAATTGTTTTTCTAAAACGTGTACCTAATACATAATCGTGTGTTCCTTTTATAGACAAGGAACCCTAAACCGTTTCACAAGAAACGTATCTTCTATAAACTTAAAGAGATATGCATTATCACTTCCTAATAAAGCTCATGCATATCCTAACTAAATAGCAAACTATGCATAAGATCTATATCCGCAGAAACATAATACTCTGAATCTATCCTTCAGCAGATATACTGCTTCTGCAGGAACCAACTCTTCAGCAGGAACCATCAGCAGTAACTTCAGCAGAATTCTTTATTTAGCAGAATTCCCAACATTTGGGTATTATGTGATTTGCCAGATGGAAAGAGATTAATTGGTACAAAATGGGTTTTTGATACGTGGGGATCGCACCAGGCTTTACCTCTCAAGGGATCTCGAGAAGCTTACAACCCCCACCAGGCAGTGTACTCGATCGTTTTAGTATAGTATAGTGACAAGTACCGGGGGATTGATCGTTCAGCTAGGAATAGTGTCGCTAGGATTAGAAAACCTAATTACTAGTGCTAAAGGTGAGAGATAATTCTTTTTGTATTTTTATATTTTTTAGAAAGCAAAGTAAAATCTCGGGTTTGGAGGATAAGGGCGGAATTAGTTGCTAGTCAACTAACCCAATACTAAAGATGCAATTAAAATAAAATACTAGAAATGAAAATAAAGCTAAATTATACTAAGGTTGTGAGCAATAAGTGGAGAAGTTGTGTTTACTTAGATTTCACTACTCCCTAGATATCTTTTACGCGTTAATTACTTGTTATAGTTGCGTGGATGACGGATTGTATTCCTTAATACCATTCATGGGGTAGCGCACTTAACTCCCCAATCCTATGAGTGCCCACTTCACTCCTATGTCGAGCCGGCTAAGAAGCTCCTAACATGGGATCATTAGAATTTACTCATGCATTAAATACAACCAATAAAACCTAGTGCCCATCGGTTCATGTTTCCTAAGACGTTCAAGCATGTTACCATTTGGAGATCTGCCAGTTTTCTTAAGCCTAACATTGAAATCATTCATCCAATACAACCAGAAACAAGTAATCAACACATAATTAACATATAGGTTTCATTAGATCCAAGAAAACACAAGAGAGATCTAGCCTAGCATAGTAGAATTAAGATAAGAACAAGATATAGACAACCAACACATAGACATATTGATTGAATTAAAAGAACACTTATCTCCATTACACTTGAAAGGTTTCAAGGGCTGAAAACCCTTGAAAAACCTGTAAAAATCGTATTAGGTTCGGCCTTAGGGTTTCTCCAAAACTTCCTCCCTTAATGCGTAAAAATTTGAAAACTATATATAGGAAATAGGGTCTGACGGCATCAAGACCAAATTGGTGACGCCGTCATCTCGCCGACAAAATACTTCTCGGACTGCCTTGATCTACATCTGACGCCGTCACGTTATAACTTTTTCCAGGCCGTCATGTATTTTACTCTTGACGCTCATCCTTGTGACGCCGTCATTTCTGTACTGGGTCATCATGGAAATTACTCTTGACGCCGTCAGGAAATTACTCTTGAAGCCGTCACGTACTGTTCCCAACTTGGAAAATTGAGACTTTGCCGTTTTCTTCACTTTTATGCTCCAAAAACGTCAAAAATGCCTTCTTTTCCAGATTTCACTCCCAAAGTACCTAAAATCACAAAAGGAACGATTTAGGGCAATATTTGATCAAATAAATTCAATTCCGGGCTTAAATGACCCCCTAAAAGTGGTTCATTTTTCGCCTCATCATATACCCTTACACTTGAGATTTGCTTGTCCTCAAGCAAATGCGCTTTTATTCTAGCCAAAATACAAGTTAGGGGTCATTTAACACTAATATAAAAGTAATTACAACAAATGATCGTTCCACTAAAGACCAATAGACAAGCACATAGGTCATACACAAGCACCTCACAAATAGTGTTTAGATACTCACATCTCTCGGGTGTAATAAAGTGTAAATTACAATATGGAAACGGAAGATATCTCTCACTACCTGTCATAGCAAAATAGATTACCATAGGCTTGGGAAAGGATCAAACCTCCACCACATGGCATAAGCACCTAGGATAAACTATTAAAGAGGTCTTTTAAAGGGTTGTAACGTTAGGTGTAGGGATATGAAATACACGGTTTTGTTGGATAAAGGCAGTTTTGACTGGTGGCGAGTTAACAATCTTGGTCAATTACATGTACAATATGGCGTTGCTAAGCCAAGACTAGACTCGACTTAAGCTAATAAATGAAAAAAAAACAAAAACATAAAATGAATATAGAATGAAACGGGATGGTAGTCCGTATGTTTTTTCTCTTTTTCTTTTTCAATATTTTTTTTTTCTTTTTCTTGATTTTTTCGATTTTTTTTTCTTTTTTTTTTTTCATACATTCTTACCCTACCATCCAAAATAATACATCATAGGGAATGAAAATTCCCCTTACACTTGAATCTTTACATACTTTACAATAAACTAATCTAATGACTCGAATTAAGAAAATCAAAACACTTGGAGCACTTTTTAGGATTAACGTACATATGGGGGTAATATATGATGTTCTTCCCCATTACTCCATAAAATAAGTACTTTACCCATGAGTCCCAATCGTCCCAAAACAATATGTACAAGGATATGACTCGACTTAGCAACCATGTAATCAATTAGATAGTTAACTTAGGGTTTAACAAATAACAATAATGCACTAAAGATGAGTGCATACACGGAAGGCTAAGGCGATTTTGGTGTACATTTAAGTGGGGTGTAACAAATTCTTCCTTTAAGTAAGATGCTTAAAGTTAGAAACGAAAAGATAGGCTCGGAGGGGTGTACTAGGGGTTTCGTGTACTAAAAATGAGTACAACGCTAAGGTGTGGGGAAAATTAGTTGACTTAAGTAGCCAAGTAATATGACTTAAGTGGTCAAGTAATTATAATACGGGTTTAACACAAGGGTGATCCTAATGCCTCTTATCATGTAGTAAATCCTACTACACGAATGTAGTCTTACTAGCGGTCTCGGGATGCATCACTAACGCAAGTTCTAGAATCTAAATGCTACCGGTACACTCATAAGCACTGATAGTAAATGCTTTTCCTATCAAATCTAAAGGCGAACCTCACATATTTGGGTGGAAAATTTTTCTGAATATACGGTTATGTGCTAGTCATACAATCTCCTATCCATGAGACGCTTGCTATGGCTAAAGTTTCACTCCTAAATGTTGTAAAAAATTTTAAATTTGGCGCTAAAATTGCACTAACAAGTGTTTCTCATAGTTTTATTACACACCTACCATCAAACAAAGCAAACTCAAGCGAAAGTGTATTTGTAAGGTATCATCATTTTACCCTTCCCTTACACTTAAGATGAACATTGTCCCCAATGTTCAAGTAAAGAATGTAAAAGTGAAATAAGTAAAACAAATGAAATCAAATACTCCCCTAATTCGCTCAGTATGGATAATAAGGTGGCCAGGTTAAATATTCCTCCAAGAAAATGAACAATCAAAGCTTCCCTTCCATAATATAAATCATCTTCTTGTCGTACATAACCTGTAAACCCTGAGAAAACAAACAAGACAACCTCGCATAAAATCGGCGGCATCCTACATAAGTTTCTAAATCCTAGAAAACAAGATAAGATATAATGCTTGTGGAATGAAGTTTGCAGATTTCCTGGAGATTATAAAACTTAATAATTCAACAAAAACTTTAAGATTCCATTAGAAAAACAAAACCGGTAAAATTTCTAGATTTTTACCCGTGACACCGTCAAGAGCAAGCTCGTGACGCCGTCAGGATTGACCTGCATAAATTCTTATGTTAAGTTTCCGGAAAATTACTGGAAAAACTTGGTCCTACTTCCTGGAAAATCCTGCAAAACTTCATTATGACTCAATACAAGCATTTGACTCTAACAAATACGAATATACATGTTCACTTAATATTGTGGAGAATCATGATCGGTTTGTTTCTTAAAAACATATTTGGGGTTTCCACTTACACTTATCTTTTGCAAAAATACCTTTAGGTGGAGTTAAGACTAGGCTAAACAACAAAGTAAAGTATTTCCACATTTTAGTTTAGAAACATGATCTACCAACAATAAAAATAAAACATGCATACGGAAGCAAATAACAAACAAACAAAAATAAAATCACACAAAGCATGGGTTGCCTCCCAAGAAGCGCTTTTCTTTATTTACGAGTCTTGTAGCTAGACTCAAGGCCATTGGTTACTACGTGATCTCATCATCAAACGTTACATTTTCCTTACCAATCATTTCATTATTATTTTCTTGATAATGTTTTACACGTTGAATGTTAACAGTAAATTCCCTACCTTCATCGTCTAATAACACAACGGCTCCAGTTTTAGAGAAGCTTCTCACCGTAAATGGTCCATACCATCTAGACTTCAGTTTTCCCGGAAATAATCTCAACCGAGAATTGTACAATAGGACTTTGTCTCCTTCTGAAAATTTTTTGGGTTTCTTAATTCTCTGGTCATGCCATCTTTTTGCTCTCTCTTTGTATGTGATTGGAGATTCATAGGCTTCTAACCTAAGCTCATCAAGCTCGTGTAATTGCAAGTACCTATTAGTTCCGGCAATTGTATAGTCTAAGTTACATGCCTTAAGCGCCCAATAAGCCTTATGTTCTAATTCTACTGGCAAGTGACACGCCTTACCATACACCAGGCGAAACGGGGTCGTTCCAATGGGTGTTTTGTAGGTGGTTCGGAATGCCCACAAGGCTTCGTCGAGTTTAAATGACCAGTCTTTCCTATTCTGACTAACCATTTTTTCAAGTATTGTTTTAATAGCTCTATTTGTGTTTTCAACCTAGCCATTGGTTTGTGGATGATAGGCAGTGGAGAATCGATGGGATACACCATACCTCTTCATGACCTTTTTTCATTTGCGCATTGCAAAAGTGGGTCCCCTATCACTAACGAGGGCTTTAGGAATCCCGAATCTAGCGAAAAGCTTTTTCAAAAAATGAATAACTACCCGGGCATCATTGGTCCTAAGGGCTTGTGCCTCTACCCATTTTGAAACATAATCGATGGCAACTAAAATGTATTCGTTACCCCCTGAAGATGGAAAGGGTCCCATGAAGTCAATTCCCCAAACATCGAAGACCTCACATACTTGTATAAAATTCTGGGGCGCTTCATCCCTATGTGATATATTCCCGGCCCGTTGACATGCATCGCATGCCTGTACCATCTCTTTAACATCCCAGAAAATTGTGGGCCAATAGAATCCCGCGTCGAAAATCTTTCGGGCGGTGGTGCTTATCCCATGATGCCCTCCAGAGGGACCAGAATGACATTCCCTCATAATCTTTACTGCCTTACTTTCTGAAACACAACGTCTTATAATTTGGTCAGGACACCTTCGGAATAGAAATGGTTCATCCCAAAAGTAGTATTTTAACTGAGAAAAGAACCTTTTTCTTTCGTATCTAGTCAGGTGTTCAGGAACGATTCTGCTTGCGAGATAATTGGCAAAATCGGCGTACCAAGGCTCCGAATCAATCATTAACATGAGTTGTTCGTCAAGAAATGAATCCCTAATCTCACTTCTATCGTGCTCACTTAAGGGGTTTTCAAGACGAGATAGATGATCTGCGGCCAGATTTTCTGCCCCCCTCTTATCACGAATCTCAACATCAAATTCTTGCAGCAACAGGATCCACCGAATTAGTCGTGGCTTAGCATCCTGCTTAGCAAAGAGATATCGAAGAGCCGAGTGATCAGTAAAAACGACTGTCTTTGAAAGGACAAGATATTGCCGGAATTTATCGAATGCGAACACTACGGCTAACAATTCCTTTTCGGTGGTGGAGTAATTTTCTTGAGCGGGATTCATGGTTTTTCTAGCGTAGTAAATAGGTTGGAATAGCTTGTCACGCCGTTGGCCCAGTACAGCCCCGACAGCGAAATCGCTAGCGTCACACATGATTTCAAATGGTAACTCCCAGTTGGGTGTAATCATGATTGGAGCTTGTGTGAGCTCCTTTTTTAAGAGATCGAATGCATCCTTGCATTCTTGGGAGAAATCGAATGGAGCATCCTTCACGAGCAATTGAGTCATTGGCCGAGCTATTTTGGAGAAGTCTTTGATGAATCTCCGATAAAACCCGGCGTGCCCTAAGAAGCTGCGTATTGCTTTAACAGTCGTGGGGTAAGGTAACTTAGATATAGCTTCAACCTTAGCTTGGTCCACCTCTATCCCATTCCCGGAGATCTTATGCCCTAACACAATCCCTTCTTTTACCATGAGATGGCATTTTTCCCAGTTTAACACCAAGTTGGTTTCCTCACAGCGTCTAAGCAACTTTTCTAGATTAGCAAGACAGCGGTCGAAGGAGTCCCCGAAGACTGAAAAGTCATCCATGAACACTTCCATGCTGTCTTCCATAAGTTCGTGAAAGATTGTGGTCATGCATCGTTGGAAAGTGGCGGGGGCATTACATAGCCCAAAAGGCATTCTTTTATAGGCGAACGTTCCATAAGGGCAAGTAAACGTGGTCTTTTCTTGGTCCTCAGGTGCTATGGGAATTTGAAAATACCCTGAGAATCCATCCAAGAAACAATAGTATTCGTGCCCAGACAATCTCTCTAACATTTGGTCAATGAATGGTAAGGGAAAGTGATCTTTCCTTGTGGCATCATTGAGCTTTCTATAATCAATGCATACCCGCCATCCAGTAACTGTTCTCTGGGGTACCATCTCACCCTTGCCATTCTTAACTACGGTCATTCCACCCTTCTTTGGTACAACCTGTACAGGACTGACCCATGGGCTATCCGAGATTGGGTAAATCAATCCTACATCCAGAAGTTTTATGACTTCTTTCTTCACCACTTCCTTAATATTGGGGTTCACTCGCCTTTGGGGTTGCACGGTAGGTTTATAATCTTCTTCCATGAGAATCTTATGTGTGCAAAAAGTTGAGTCAATCCCCTTAATGTCGGCTACACTCCATGCAAGCACTCCCTTATATTTCTTTAAGACCTCTAAGAGTTTACCTTTTTGTTCATGTTCGAGGGAAGAGTTTATGATTACCGGCAGTTGGTCCTCTCCCTGAAGGAAGGCATACTCTAAATGGTTAGGAAGTTCCTTAAGATCAAGCTCAGGAGGTTCGATAATAGAAGGCTTAAGCTTGTTTTCGGGCTTTCAGAGCTCGAGATGCTCCGTGGCCTCTTGTGTAGGGTAGAAGGATACTGCACCAACATCCTCCATCTTCTCCACCTCTAGCAAAGGTAGAAAACTCTCATCCCGTAGCCAGCCTTCCTCAATTTGTTCATCAACACATCTATCAATGACATCAGTGAGTTCATCGACCTCCCCAACGAAATAGAGCCGGTTAGCTGCTTTGAGAGAAAGATCCATAGAGTTCTTAATGTCGAAGGTTGTGCTATCGGTTCCCACTCGCAAGGTTAACTTGTCGTCATAAACATCAATGACTGCACGAGTGGTAGCAAGAAATGGTCTCCCTAAGATGATGGGTACCAAGTCATCCTCCTCTATATCTAGGATTACAAAGTCGACCGGGAATTTGAATTTCCCAACTTTGACTAGCACATTCTCGCATATCCCTACGGGGTACTTGACTGATCTATCGGCTAGTTGGATGTTCATACGGGTAGGCTTTAATCCAGAGTATCCTAACTTAAGGAACATGGAGTGAGGCATGAGGTTGATACTCGCCCCTAAATCGGCAAGAGCATTCTTTATTGATAGAGATCCTATAGAGCAAGGCAAGGTGAAGCTGCCTGGATCGTCGACCTTTTTTGGTAGCCCTCGATGGGTCACCACCGAACATTCTTCCCCTAAGGTCACAAGACCCTCAAGTTTCTTTTGGTTAGCGAGTAATTTTTTAAAGTACGCACTGTACTTCGGCATGTGATAACAAGCATCAAGGAGGGGTATGGTGACTACTGAGTCTTTTAGATATGACAGGAATCTTTTATTATCATTCTCAGTTTTCTGGGTTTTTAATCTGGATGGGAACGGGATTCTCACAGGTTGGCTAGGTGGGGTTGATGGGGAAGGGGTCATCAAGGGAGGTTGGTTGGAAGTATCGATGCTCACATCCTCCTCCTCTTCGCGAGGTTTGTTTGGATCGGGATTGATGGGGGACGAGCTCGGGTAAGGAGGGTCCTTGGTTGTTGTTCCAGCTCGAGTGGTTATCGCGAGCATGGGATCTTTTTTGCTTACTGATGGCATTTCAAGGTTATCAAGGGCTGAGTTAAGCTTGTTGAAAAATTCTCCAATGTCATCATGTTGCCCGTCAACAAGTTCATTAAGACCTTTCAATTGCAGGCCCTTTTCTTGAGTGAAGTGACCAAGGTCATCTTCAAAAGTGCTCCTGATTTTGAATTCGGGACCTTCCTCCCCTTCTTTTCTTTTCACCAGATTTCCCCAGAGGGTGTAGTCGTCATTTTGGTAAAAAGGCAGAAGAGAGGGATCAGCATAGATGTCACCTCCTAACAAACATGCATGTTCAGTTGTGGCTTCTCTTCCGCATTCCTCTATCTCATGCGGGGCCCCACAGTAATCGCAGATCAAGCAAGGATTTGAAAGTTGCTTAGGTAACTGCGACCCAGCTAGGTAATCTACTCTTTTGTGAACTTTTCTTAACCGATCTGAAGTGATTTCAGAAATGTTGACAGTCGACTCAGGTTCATCCCAAGTGTCATCCTGGTCATGAGCATATTCTTCAATCCTATCCCATCCTTCTTCGGCACTAAGATTGGCTAGTCTCCCTTATCTAGAATTGTTGATTCCGTTTCGATCATTTAAGGGGATACTGTCGTAGAAGATTTGGACCAAAAGCCAAAGTTCGATGCCATGATGGGGAACTTGTCTTATTAAATCCTTGAATCTAATCCACGATTTATGGAAAGGTTCATCCTTCCCTTTTCGGAAACGGAGGATCCTATCTCTAAACGCTGAGGTTTTTCCAGGTGGAAAGAATTTTTCATAGAACTTGGATATGAGTTGCTCCCAGGTGAAAATAGATTCAGAAGGAAGTTTATCATACCACTCTTGAGCTTTTTCATATAGGGTGAAAGGGAAGAATCGCAATCGGGACGTGTCTCTAGAAGCCCCATCCGTATGGAGGGTGTCTACTATTTTCATGAAGTCTTTAATGTGTTGAATTGAATTTTCCTCATCTAATCCACGAAACTTACACACACTTTGGACAAGCCAAACATAGGGCGCATGCAAGACCTCACTGGTGTGTTCGTTTGGGTAGACAATGGCATTTGAGAAGTCACGAGGGGTTGGGGAAGAGTAGTCCTTAAGGCGCTTAATAGTAGGAGTTACGGGGGTACTCATCTCGTTGTTGGATTGGGAGCTAGGGGTTGTAACGTGATTTTCTGAATTTTCCTCAGAAAGGGGTGCATCAAAATCGATAGCAACGCTAGATGGTTCAGGAGTTGAGTGAGATCGTCTTAACCTACACATTTCTCTTTCGGGTTCTGCATAAGGCAAGACAAGGTCTCTAGTGGTACTACGACTCCTAGTGATCCTAAGGTTGAAGAATTCGTTGGTTGCCATAATGGCGGACGGTGGAGAGGTACAAACAAAAACACAAAGAAATAAGATAGACTAAAGAAAACCTAAAAATAAAAATGAAATCTTACTAGAAAGGAATCTAGCAAGTAGACCTAATAAAAAGAAGTTCTAACCTAGACAATAACTATTCCCCGGGATGCGGCGCCAAAAACTTGATACGTGGGGATCGCACCAGGCTTTACCTCTCAAGGGATCTTGAGAAGCTTACAACCCCCACCAGGCAGTGTACCTGATCGTTGTAGTATAGTATAGTGACAAGTACCGGGGGATTGATCGTTCAGCTAGGAATAGTGTCGCTAGGATTAGAAAACCTAATTACTAGTGCTAAAGGTGAGAGATAATCCTTTTTGTATTTTTATATTTTTTAGAAAGCAAAGTAAAATCTCGGGTTTGGAGGATAAGGGCGGAATTAGTTGCTAGTCAACTAACCCAATACTAAAGATGCAATTAAAATAAAATACTAGAAATGAAAATAAAGCTAAATTATACTAAGGTTATGAGCAATAAGTGGAGGAGTTGTGTTTACTTAGATTTCACTACTCCCTAGATATCTTTTACGTGTTAATTACTTGTTATAGTTGCGTGGATGACGGATTGTATTCCTTAATACCATTCATGGGGTAGCGCACTTAACTCCCCAATCCTATGAGTGCCTACTTCACTCCTATATCGAGCCGGCTAAGAAGCGCCTAACATGGGATCATTAGAATTTACTCATGCATTAAATACAACCAATAAAACCTAGTGCCCATCGGTTCATGTTTCCTAAGACGTTCAAGCATGTTACCATTTGGAGATCTGCCAGTTTTCTTAAGCCTAACATTGAAATCATTCATCCAATACAACCATAAACAAGTAATCAACACATAATTAACATCTAGGTTTCATTAGATCCAAGCAAACACAAGAGAGATCTATCCTAGCATAGTAGAATTAAGATAAGAACAAGATATAGACAACCAACACATAGACATATTGATTGAATTAAAAGAACACTTATCTCAATTACACTTGAAAGGTTTCAAGGACTGAAAACCCTTGAAAAACCTGTAAAAATCGTATTAGGTTCGGCCTTAGGGTTTCTCCAAAACATCCTCCCTTAATGTGTAAAAATTAGAAAACTATATATTGGAAATAGGGTCTGACGGCGTCAAGACCAAATTGGTGACGCCGTCATGTCGCCGCCAAAATACTTCTCGGACTGCCTTGATCTACATCTGACGCCGTCACGTTATAACTTTTTCCAGGCCGTCATGTATTTTACTCTTGACGCTCTTCCTTGTGACGCCGTCATTTCTGTACTGGGTCGTCATGGAAATTACTCTTGACGCCGTCAGGAAATTACTCTTGACGCCGTCACCTACTGTTCCCAGCAGGGAAAATTGAGACTTTGCCGTTTTCTTCACTTTTATGCTCCAAAAACGTCCAAAATGCATTCTTTTCCAGATTTCACTCCCAAAGTACCTAAAATCACAAAAGGAACGATTTAGGGCAATATTTGATCAAATAAATTCAATTCCGGGCTTAAATGACCCCCTAAAAGTGGTTCATTTTTCGCCTCATCAGTTTTCAGAATCAAGAGAGATGAAAGAGGGAATGTCATCAAGAACAAATCAAGATTTGTTGCACAAGGATACAGACAAGAAGAAGGAGTGGACTATGATGAAGTGTTTGCTCATGTGGCAAGGATAGAAGCTATAAGGTTGTTTCTTGCCCTTGCATCATATATGGGCTTTCCTGTTTATCAAATGGATGCCAAGAGTGCCTTTCTTAATGGCACAATTACAGAGGAAGTCTATGTTAAACAACCTCCTGGTTTTGAAGATCCTGCACATCCAAACAAAGTCTATAAAGTTATTAAGGCTCTGTATGGTCTTCATCAAGCTCCTCGAGCTTGGTATGAGAGACTCTCCACTTTTCTATTACAACATGGTTACAGGAGAGGTGCAATTGACAAGACTTTGTTTATCAAAAGAGATAAAAATGATATTGTGCTTTTTCAAGTTTATGTGGATGACATCATTTTTGGAGCCACAAAACAGTCAATGGTGAAAGAATTTGAAGAGCTCATGCAACAAGAGTTTCAAATGAGTTCCATGGGTGAATTAACTTTCTTCTTAGGACTTCAAGTTAAACAATCCAGTAGTGGAATCTTCATAAGTCAAGATAAGTATGTCATAGACATTCTTAAAAGGTTTAACTTCACCACTGTCAAGCCAGCCTCCACACCTATTGATGCTAATAAACCATTAGGAAAGGATGAAGATGGAGATGATGTGGATGTTAAGCTTTACAGATCTATGATTGGTTGTCTTATGTACTTAACAGCATCTAGACCTGACATCACTTTTGTTGTATGCTTATGTGCAAGATATCATGATGTATATGGTAGGTATACTTTTGGACCGTTCAGCATATATATGATGCAAAATTACCAAGATGCAGAATTACCAGAAGTTTTGGAGCTCAAACACGATGGAGTTCATTATGAGCTCAAACATATACTCTCTTCGTCTCAAAATAAATGTCAGAAGACAAAAATAACAAAGTTTAATAAAAGTGGAGCCAGTTTAGTTTTAACCACCCAAAGAGAATATTTTCCTACTATATTCTCTAGTTTTTAATTAAAAGAAAAAATAGATAATTATTTTGAGACAATTCAAAATGAAAATATGGACAATATTTTTGAGACTGAGGGAGTATATAAAGTTTGACATGTCAAAAGTAGTGAAACACAATAAATATAGAGCGGAAAACCATGAATAATATGCAATACAGTAATTCAATGTGCTGGACAAAAGGAAAAAAAATGCAGGAATCTAACCACCAAATATGTGATATCATCTCAAGCTCTACTACCAAAAAAAACAAGGAAATCTCTACCTACCTAAACTACTCAGTAAAATTATAAAATTATCTAACCTTTGCAATGCAATAACACTAAGGCAAACTAAAATGTAAAACAAGTGATTTACATATTCAGAAAACTCATTCATCTACACATTAGATCTGTAATGTTTTCCGTTTTTCAGTTACAAAATTAACAACACAAACGAATACTAGCAGATCCATGTCTTCACTCACTTTTACTTACCAACTAAAATGGTAACGATTGTTAATACTTAATGCGGGGTGTAGATCTCTATAATATTGCGATGCTGTGACAAGAGGTGACACCGACGCAGCTGCACTTGGAAAAAGAATAGTGTTTCCGTCAAGTTTTACAGGCAGCCCAAGATATATGATGCAGAATTACCAAGATGCAATGGCCCTATGTCGAGCTTACGGGAATCCGGTAGGTATTCTTTTGGACCGTTCAGCATATATATGATGCAGAATTACCAAGATGCAGAATTACCAAGATGCTTTAGAATAGGTTTTAGACTTTAGTGTATTTTGTTACCAAGATACATTAGACGTATGAGTCGAGTTGTTATTGATTTACAAGAAATGTTCAAAGGATGATTCTCGGTGAAATCATTAGCAAGAGATATAAACAAACCTTCTATTTCTGACCTGTTAGTAAATATGCCAAATTGGCCGTTATCTCCCAATTTTAATTAAGCTATTTTAATAATTATTTACTTATTTATTAATTAAAACCTATTTAAACTAATTTAATTATGCAAAATACTTAATGAACAGTAAAAATTATGAAATTTTTTCTAAAAATACTTTATAATTTATAAAACTTGGGAAAAATATAAAAATGTACTCTTGCTAATAAATACGCAGAAAGGAAATTTATTTTTTATTTTTCAATTAAAACTATTAAATATAAATTAATTATTATAAATACTAAATCTGCTCAGAAAACTATAAAAATTTTCACACAACTATTTTAATATATTAGAAACTTAAGAAAAATATAAAATTGGAAAATTGCTTTTCGAAAAAGCAGAAAAATAAGCCAAATGGCTTAAATAGAAGCTATCACTTATTTTTACTTTTGATTTTTCTTATTTTTCTTTTACACAACTATTATAATACTGAAAACAAACTATTTTTGTGAAACCAACTTTTTTGAAGCTTAAAAATAAGCTGTGTGCAAGCTATTTAGGTTAACAGATTGCTTATTAAGGGATTTGATGGTTTTTTTGGTAAAATAAGCGACTAACAAGCTACACAGGACAAAATAAGCTATATCCACATGAGATACGTACAAATTAAGCTAAAACTATTAAATAAGCACTCTGAATAAGGAGAAAAGGCAAAATAAGCAAAACCAAAACCACACAGACCAAATACGCTAAAATGGGCTAATTGCAGCCCTATATGGGACCCACATAAGTGATCAGGGGTCCAATTTGAAACTTGATCTAACAAGATGGGCAGAAGGGCTTTCTAATAAGCCAAGAAGCAAACCCTGGGGTCCACTAATAAGCCAAGGATGGGCTTGTGAAGTTGGGTCTGTCAATCTAAGTTACTCAAGGTTTTGGTTTGGTCAGAGTAACTTGAAGGGCACAATAAGCTATGGGCAAGGGGTCTTAAAGCCAAAATAAGCCCTGAACTAATGAAATGGCTTATTAAGCTTTCTAAAAAGCCAAGGGTTGGGGGTTGGGGTCCACAAACAAGCTCAGGGTGAGCTTATGAAAATAGGGCCAAAACCTGGTGCAGGGGAGGTGTTTGCCCTGCAGGCCTAAACAAGCTCACTAATAAGCCACTAGAAAAATTCCTAAAAATAATCTAAAATAACATTTCACAAGTTCAGCTGGTAAACTTTAACTTCCAAACAGCTCAAAGCTTAATTTTGAAAACTAAAATCATGAAAAATCTAGCAATTTTGGAATTTCAATTAAGCCTATGCAATTTGACTTTTTGAGATTTATGAACACTTTGACTTTTATGAGATTTGATCTGATCCTAAGGACTTAATATGATGTAATAAACTATTTTAAGGCTAAATTAAGCTACATATCATAGTTATGCACAAATATGAAAGATCATGAGACCAAAAATCTTGACTGTGAACTGTGATGCAATGTTAATATTGATTTTGACTTTTTGCAGTTAGACCTAAGTATTTTATGACCTAAATTAACTAAGGAAACCTAAAGTGAGTTATCACAACCACAAACAACAACAAATTCTCACTAGATTACAGTGAATTCAGTAAATCCAAACACACCTTATGCTAACTATTTGTGTGATTTTCAAACAAAAAGCTTTATTCAAACCAAGAGACTGATGCAAAAGGGCGTGAAATGATGAAATGAGTCCTATGAACCACAAAAACACAAGTCTAAACAACAAATACTCAATAACCACTAAAATGCTATTTTGGTAGTCAAAATGGAAAATATGAGCACAAAAGAAACTAATGAACAAGGACCATGTATTAAGCAACAATTACACTAAGGGACACTGAATAAGCATAAAAAGCAAAGATATAAGCAATATTAAGCACTTGAACAATTGAATGCAAAAATTGTACAAAAAGGCTTACAATGTGCAATCCAAGCTAAACCAAGAACCAGGATCAAAGAACACACCTACAGGCTTTCCACAAAGCCACTAACCCACTGTCATCCTTAATTAACAGTGCTCCATATTTTCTTCATCTTCTTTTTTCATTTTTTATTTTTTTGCTATTTTCTTTTTTTTTTTATTATTTTTATTTTTCTAAGTGACACTGGTTTTAGTACTTCTAATAGCTCACAGAAGCTAGGTTATGAGCTTAAATGAGCCTATGGGTCCCTAACAACATCTTTCAACAACATTAAGGGTGACATGAGATTTTGAGGTAAAATAAGCATAAACTGAATTCAAAGGGTAAAACTGAAATTGATTGTTGAAATGAGTTCAAAATACATTAAAAACACTTAGTACATTAATTGTAAACTGAAAATTACACTAGAACACTAAAAATTAAGCTATTCGACATATATTTAGCTAAAGTAAACTACACACTTCTCTTTTCTGCTTCTTCTTCAATTTATAGACACCAATTAGGGTTTGTAGAGTCCTCTGCACATATCCCACCAACAATTGCAAACATTGGATCACTGAAAATCATCCTAGCCCTTGATTCATTTCTTGGCGGGAAAATTAGTTTGTCCATTTGCTTGCTTAATTGCAACTAGGGGTGCATTAAATGTGGAGGTGATGGTAGGTAGACAGTGGGTTGAGGGTGATGATGAAAATACTAGTGGAATTGGCGGTGGAGGTGACTGGTGTGTAGGCAAGTTGGGGACGAAGGAGGGAAGGGGGTGGATGTTTGACCAAGGTTTGACCCTGGGATTATTACTAATAAAAGGGAGTGGGCTTTGGGGGTGATTGGGCTTGGATGGTGGATCAGGGTGTTGTGTTTAGACTTGGACTGTGGAGGGTGTTGTGTTGGGTTTGGTTTTTGGACTTCGTATAAAAAAGGGTCTGTTTGGTTTTTATTAGTGAAAAGCACAAGAACCAAGTTGTAATTTTCTAAAAGTTTAGGGGTGTATTGTTGTATTGTTCCAAAGTTAACCAAGGGCCATTAGTGATAAGTGTGAATAACCAAAGGATCATAAATGGTAATTTCCCACTTTTACACATCGAGGAGCTAAAACTGTCAAATATGAAACTTGAGGGACTAAACTTGTAATTTCTTCAAACTTTTCACTAGGTACCAAACTTGACAACTTGTGAATTCCCAAGGACTTTTGTTGACTTTTCATCCAAATCCAATTCTCTGAGGCCATTTCTGTCAATTTCTAAACTTGAGGGGCCATTTCTGTCAATTTCTAAACTTGAGGGGCCATTTCTGCCAATTTTGCAAACTTTTGCTCCAAGGACTGTTTTTGGCATTTTGTGATTCCACAAGGTGTGTTTTGACAATCTGAGCTCAAAAGTGATATTTGCCTTCCCGGCTCTGGCTTGTGACACGTTTTCCAAACTCGTGCTCGTTTTTGTCCTTTTTGGCCTGATTTTTGCTAATTTCTGAAATATCCGTTCCTGCACGATCACAAACATACAAACACAATATATTTGGCATTTATGGTTAGTTTGTGTCTATTTTGGTCTTAATTTGGTCAGAAAAAGGTGTGTGAATAAGCACACACCAACTCTCAAAACTAGTTACCAGGAGTTGACTTGTTTCTTTATCCACATCATCAAATAAAAATCCACATAGTTTTCAAGTTGCGTTTGCTATACATCATTTGTAACGTACAAATGTACCCATCAAATTATAACTTATCTTTATTAGAGTGCCATCAATGCACTGACATGAACTTCTTCATCATTAGAGGATACAACTTCTTCATCTCAATTAAAGGTTTCAGCAACAAGTACTTTGTTTTTAGCCTGAGGAGGTTTAGGGGCTTGGGTTGGCTGGGAATTTGAGGGGACTGCCTCAAGAAGTGCAAGTTTGGCTTTAGCCTTTCTATACTTAGCTTCAAAATCCTTTTGTGGATATTTTTCAGTATTGTTTTGAGAAGACTGGTAAACTGAAGCATTCTTGCTTAAAACTTGTTAGTTCCTGAAGAAGAATTGTTTCCAGAAAATTTGTGTGAGGGTTCTGAGGTAGTTTTAGAGAAACAACCTTTTGCAAAATGACCTTTTTACCATATTTAAAACACCCAGTGTTTTCATTTGCTTTAGCACTTGAAAAGTTTTTATTTTTTTTAATAAAACATTTTGAGTTAGCAAGGAGTGCCCTTTCTTGAAATTCTATTTGTAAATCATCAAGGTACTCCTCACTGGTTCTCTCATCAGCCTCATCATAAAAATTTTCTTGGAAATCCTACACAATACCATTATAATAGAAGCCAGTGGATATGGGTGCAATAGTCAAGGCCTTTTTGGTCTCCTGAGTCCTTTTTGAATCAGGGTATCTCCTAGAGATTAAGTTGTCTTCATAGAAAAACTTCCAATAGATTTCAGGGAGCTCAAGATTTTGAATGTGGTTAGCATTTATAAGACCCTGAGAGAAGTTTAACCATTTCTCAGGAAGACTGTTGACAAAGCCAACATTGATTTCATGCTTAGACAAGGTTATTCCATCATTGTTCAGTTCATTTAGAAGGGTTTTGTATCTGGTATAAGTATGAGAGAGACTTTTAGGGTCTTTAGCCCTGAAGGTGCTATACCCAAGTTTCAGGTCCATGATGCGTGCGAATTGCACCAGGCTTTACCTGTCGAGGAATCTCGAGAAGCTTACAACCCCTACCAGGCAGTGTACCTGATCGTTGTAGTATAGTTTAGTGACAAGTACCGGGGGATTGATCGTTCAACTCAAGAATAGTGTCGCTAGGATTAGAAAGCCTAAAAACTAGTTCTAGAGGTGAGGGATGATTCTTGTTGTATTTTTATATTTTATGAAAAGCAAGTAAAATCTCGGGTTTTGGAACAGTGGGCGGAATTAGTTGCTAGTCAACTAACCCAATAACTAAGATGCAATCAAAATAAAATAAAATAAAAATGTAAATAAAGCTAATTAAACTAGTGGTGTGAACAATAAATGGGAGAATTGTGTGTACTTAGATTTCATTACTCCCTAGATATCTTTTACAGGTTGATAGTTTGTTATAGTTGCGTGGATGACGGGTTATATTCCTTAATACCAATCGTGGGGTGGCGTACGTACTTCCCCAACTCTATAAGCTCCTACTTCACTCCTATGTCGAGCTTGCAAGAAGCTCCTAACATGGGATCACTAGAATTCGCTCATGCATTAAATACAACCATAAAAACCTAGTATGCATTGGTTCATGTTTCTTAAGACGTTCAAGCAAGTTACACTATGGAAGTCTGCCAGTTTTCTTAATCCTAACATCGAAATCATTCATCCATTACAACTATAAACAAGAAATCAACCTATAATCAACATCTAGGTTTCATTACATCTAAGCAAACACACAAGAGATCTAGCCTAGCATGTTAAAATCAAGACAAGCGTAAGATATATTCAAACAACACATACATATATTGAATGAATTGAAAGGATACTTATCTTAATTGAACATGAAAGGATTCAAGGGGTGAAAACCCTTGAAAATACTGTTAAAATCGTGCTAGGGTTTATTCAAGTCGTCCCTAAAATTCTCCTCTCTTTTGAATGAAAATTACAAAGACTATATATAGATTTTCTAAGGTGACGGCGTCAAGAACAAAATTCTGACGCCGTCAACCCGCCGCCCATAATAAAATTGGATTGCCTAGATCCCGATCTGACGCCGTCAAGAGTGTTTTTCTTCTGGGCCGTCAAGAGTAAAGGGACCGTAACGGCCTATGGTGACACCGTCACGCCCTAGTGTAAAACCATTCTGGATCGTCATGGTCTCTACCCTTTTCACCTCTTGTTTACATCTTGACGCCGTCATTAAGGAATTGGTGACGCCGTCAGGTACTGTTCCCAGCAAGGAAAATTAAGACTTTGCCGTTTTCTTCACTTTTATGCTCCAAAAACATCCGAAATGCTTCCTTTTCCAGAATTCACTCCAAAAGTACCTAAAATCATAGGAAAATAGATTACCATAGGCTTGGGAAAGGATCAAACCTCCACCACATGGCGTAAGCACCTAGGATAAACTATCAAAGAGGTCTTTTTAAAGGGTTATAACGTTAAGTGTAGGGATATGGAATACACGGTTTTGTTGGATAAAAGCAATCTTTACTGGTGGCGAGTTAATAATCTTGGTTAATTACATGTACAATATGGCGTTGTTAAGCCAATACTAGACTCGACTAAAGCTAATAAATCAAAAATAACAAAAACATAAAATAAACATAGAATGAAACGGGATGGTAGTCCGTATGTTTTTTCTCTTTTCTCTTTTTCTATTTTTTTTTTCTTTTTCTTTTTCTTAATTTTTTTTCGATTTTTTTTTTCATACACTCTTACCCTACCATCCAAAATAATACATCATAGGGAATGAACATTCCCCTTACACTTGAATTTTTACATACTTTACAATAAACTAATCTAATGACTCGAATTAAGATGATTAAAACACTTGGAGTACTTTTAATATTAACGTACATATGGGGGTAATAAAATGATGTTCTTCCCCATTACTCCATAACATAAGTACTTTACCCATGAGTCCCAATCATCCCAAAACAATATGTACAAAGATATGACTCGACTTAGCAACCATGTAATCAATTAGATAATTAACTAAGGGTTTAAACAAATAACAATAATGCACTAAAGATGAGTGCATACACGGAAGGCTAAGGCGATTTGGGTGTACATTTAAGTGGGGTGTAACAAATTCTTCCTTTAACTAAGATGCTTAAAGTTAGAAATGAAAAGATAGGCTCGGAGGGGTAAACTAGGGGTTTCGTGTAATTATGATACGGGTTTAACACAAGGGTGATCCTAATGCCTCTTATCATGTAGTAAATCCTACTACACGAATGTAATCTCACTAGCGGTCTCGGGATGCATCACTAACGCAAGTTCTAGAATCTAAATGCTACCGGTACACTCATAAGCACTAATAGTAAATGCTTTTCCTATCAAATCTAAAGGCGAACCTCACATATTTGGGTGGAAAATTTTTCTGAATGGTACGGTTTTGTGCTAGTCATACAATCTCCTATCCATGAGACGCTTGCTATGGCTAAAGTTTCACTCCTAAATGTTGTAAAAAAAATTTTAATTTGGCACTAAAATTACACTAACAAGTATTTCTCATAGTTTTATTACACATCTACCATCAAACAAACAAACTCAAGCGAAAGTGTGTCTGTAAGGTATCATCATTTTACCCTCCCCTTACACTTAGGATGAACATTGTCCCCAATGTTCAAGTAAAGAATGTAAAAGTAAAACAGGTAAAAGAATGAAATCAAATACTCCCCTGATTCGCTCGGTATGGATAATATGGTAACCAGGTTAGATCTTCCTCCAAGAAAATGAACAATCAAAGCTTCCCTTCCAGAATATAAATCATCTTCTTGTCATATACAACCTGTTAAACCAGAGAAAACAGACAAGGCAACCTCGCGTAAAATCGGCGGCAATCTATATATGCTAACAAATCCTAGAAAACAAAATAAGATATAATGCTTGTGGAATGATGTTTGCAGATCTCCTGGAGATTATAAAACTAAAGATTCAACAAAAACTTTAAGACTCCGTTATAAAAAACAAAACTGGTAAAATTTCCAGAATTTTACACGTGACGCCGTCAGGAGTTTCTTCCTGACGCCGTCAGAGGTGCCCTGCAGAAATTCTTATGTTAAGTTTCCGAAAAATTTCTAGAAAAACTTCGTCCTACTTCCTGGAAAATCCTGCAAAACATCATTATGACTCGATACAAGCATTTGACTCTAACAAATACGAATATACATGTTCACTTAATATTGTGGAGAATCATGATCGAGTTTGTTTCTTAAAAACATATTTGGGGTTTCCCCTTACACTTATCTTTTGCGAAATACCTTTGGATGAAGTTTAGATTAAGCCAAACAACAAAGTAAAGTATTTTCACCATCTTAGTTTGAAACATGATCTACCAACAGTAAAAATAAAGCATGCATACGGAAGCAAATAACAATCAAACAAAATAAAAATCACACAAAACATGGGTTGCCTCCCAAGAAGCGCTTTTCTTTATTTACGAGTCTTGTAGCTAGACTCAAGGTCATGGGTTACCGTGTGTCGCTTATGCTCACATAACCAAGGGTGAGCCATCTAATAGTCGCCTCATCTTTGTTAAAATCATCACCTAACTCTAAACATCCGCGATAATACCTTTTATTATTTTCATGAGTGTATTTAAGCCCTTTTCTCTTATCATTCTCACTTAGCATTTCTAGGGGCGGATACCTACAACACTTCTCCATGGAAAAATCCTTGAACCTAGGGTGTGCACGGGGCATTTGGTACACAAAATCTTCATCCCCATCTGAGAATGTAATTAACCCTTCCATAAGTTTTTCATCAAGGTTGGTCAACCTTTTGAAAGGTTTTCCAAACACAACTTGGGTTAACTTACTATCGATAAATTCTCCTATATTCTCCATAACCATGAACTCAACAAGATAAACGAAGCTTCCTACAAACACATGCAATGACACTGCCCTAGCAATAACATTATCTCCTTTGTTATCTAACTCATCTACCATGATTTTATTATATTCACTACGCGAGATTATGTTCATTGGGAGAGATGAGTTAAGGTAGGCATTAAAGCTCCTAAATCCAATCTTACAAGGAAATTGCATATTGAGTGAGCTATCACTCTCAATCCTTGTTCTAGGGTCGACATACCTAAGAGGGTTCACTTCATCTTCCATCCTATCCTCATTAATCACATCACCATCATCAAGATCCTCATCGGAGTCTGAATAGTAAAAAGGACTAGCCCTATGGTCATCATCGTGGTCAGAATCCTCCAGTTCAGAATTATTGTCAAAGTGGTGGTTAGGCGATAGGTTAGGTGGGTTCTCATTTTCCACTAAAGGGATTGGGGTGGGCATTTGGAAAATCCTACGACGAAAAACACGAATAACAGGAATCAAACGATCAATGTTATTGTCATCCATCGATACAGTTTACGAACAAAGGAAACAAAGAAATAAGATAGACTAAAGACAACCTAAAAATAAAAATAAAATCTTACTAGAAAGGAATCTAGCAAGTAGACCTAATAAAAAGAAATCCTAACCTAGACAATAACTATTCCCCAGGCTGTGGCGCCAAAAACTTGATGCGTGGGAATTGCACCATGCTTTACCTCTCGAGGGATCTCGAGAAGCATACAACCCCCACCAGGCAGTGTACCTGATCGTTGTAGTATAGTATAGTGACAAGTACCGGGGGATTGATCGTTCAACTTAGGAATAGTGTCGCTAGGATTAGAAATCCTAAAGATTAGATCTAGAGGTGAGGGCTGATTCTTTTTGTATTTTTATGTTTTTATAAAAGGAAGTAAAAATCTTGGGTATTGGAAGAGTGGGCGGAATTAGTTGCTAGTCAACTAACCCAATTACTAATATGCAATCAAAATAAAATAATAAAAATGAAAATAAACTAAATTAAGGTAGTGGTGTGAGCAATATATGGGAGAATTGTGTTTACTTAGATTTCACTACTCCCTAGATATCTTTTACTGGTTAATTACTTGTTACAGTTGCGTGGATGACAGATTGTATTCCTTAATACAATTCATGGGGTGGCGTACTTACTTCCCCAATCCTATAAGCTCCTACTTCACTCCTATGTCGAGCCGGCTAAGAAGCTCCTAACATGGGATCACTAGAATTCGCTCATGCATTAAATACAATCATAAAAACCTACTACACATCGGTTCATGTTTCTTAAGACATTCAAGCAAGTTACACAATGGAGATCTGCCAGTTTTCTTAAGCCTAACATTGAAATTATTCATCCAATACAACTATAAACAAGCAATCAACCTATAATTAACATCTAGGTTTCATTACATCTAAGCAAACACATGAAAGATCTAGCCTAGCATGTTAAAATCAAGACAAGCATAAGATATATTCAAACAACACATAGACATATTGAATGAATGGAAAGAAGACTTATCTTAATTGAACATGAAAGGTTTCAAGGGGTGAAAACCCTTGAAAATACTGTTACAAACGACATATGGTTTATTAGGTTCGGCCCTAGTATTCTCCATACAAGTTCCTCTTTTAATGAATGAAAAATAGAAAAGTATATATTGATTTTGGGAGGTGACGGCGTCAAGAGTAAATTTCTGACGTCGTCATCTCGCCGCCAATAAAGTTCTCGGACTGCCTAGATCTGGGTCTGACACCGTCATGTGTAATCCATCTTCAGGCTGTCACCAAAATAACTCTTGACGCCCTACTTGTGACGCCTTCAGGTTTTCTCTGGGTCGTCATGCATTTTGCTCTTGACGCCATCATCTTTTCCTTCTTGACGCCGTCAGGTACTATTCCCAGCATGGAAAAATAAGTCTTTGTCGTTTTCTACACTTTTATGCTCCAAAAACGTCCAAAATGCTTCTTTTTCCAGAATTCTCTCCCAAAGTACCTAAAATCACAAAAGGAACGATTTAGGGAAATATTTGATCACATAAATTCAATTCCGGGCTTAAATGACCCCCTAAAAACGGTTCATTTTTCGCCTCCTCAGTGCACTTCTTGGGATTTAACTTCATGTTTATTTTTCCCAATGTTTTGAACGTCTCCTCGATGTCGCGCACCAATTCTTCCTCTGTGTGGCTCTTGATGACAAGGTCATCAACGTAGACTTCCAAGTTGCGACCTACTTGTTTTTCAAAATCCATGTCCACCAATCGCTGGTATGTTGCGTGATGCATAGGAATTGCACCAGGCTTTACCTCTCGAGGGATCTCGAGAAGCTTACAACCCCCACCAGGAAGTGTACCTGATCGTTGTAGTATAGTATAGTGACAAGTACCGGGGGATTGATCATTCAACTCAGGAATAGTGTCGCTAGGATTAGAACGCCTAAGAACTAGGTCTAGAGGTGAGGGATGATTCTTTTTGTATTTTTTATATTTTATAAAAGCAAATAAAAATCTCGGTTTTTGAAAGAGTGGGCGGAATTAGTTGCTAGTCAACTAACCCAATTACTAAAGATGCAATAAAAATAAAATAATAAAAATGAAAATAAACTAATTTAACTAGTGGTGTGAGCAATATATGGGAGAATTGTGTTTACTTAGATTTCACTACTCCCTAGATATCTTTTACTGGTTAATTACTTGTTACAGTTGCGTGGATGACGGATTCTATTCCTTAATACCATTCATGGGGAGGCGTACTTACTTCCCCAATCCTATAAGCTCCTACTTCACTCCTATGTCGAGCCGGCTAAGAAGCTCCAAATATGGGATCACTAGAATTCGCTCATGCATTAAATACAATCATAAAAACCTAGTACACATTGGTTCATGTTTCTTAAGACGTTCAAGCAAGTTACACAATGGAGATCTGCCAGTTTTCTTAAGCCTAACACAGAAATCATTCATCCATTATAACTATAAATAAGCAATCAACCTATAATTAACATCTAGGTTTCATTACATCTAAGCAAACACATGAAAGATCTAGCCTAGCATGTTATAATCAAGACAAGCATAAGATATATTCAAACAACACATAGATATATTGAATGAATTGAAAGAAAACTTATCTCAATTAAACATGAAGGGTTTCAAGGGGTGAAAACCCTTGAAAATACTGTTACAAACGACCTAGGGTTTATTAGGTTCGACCCTAGAATTCTCCACACAAGTTCCTCTCTTAATGAATGAAAAATAGAAAAGTATATATAGATTCTGTGAGGTGACGGCGTCAAGAGGAAAAATCTGACGCCGTCATCTCGCCGCCAATAAAGTTCTCGGACTGCCTAGATCCATGGGTGACGCCGTCATGTGTAATTCTGCTCCAGGCTGTCACCAAATTTACTCGTGACGCCCTACTTCTGACACCGTCACGTTTTCTCTGGGTCGTCATCCATTTTGCTCTTGATGCCGTCATCTTTTCCTTCTTGACGCCGTCAGGTACTGTTCCCAGCAAGGAAAATTAAGTCTTTGTCGTGTTCTTCACTTTTATGCTCCAAAAACGTCCAAAATGCTTCCTTTTCCAGAATTAACTCCCAAAGTACCTAAAATCACAAAAGGAACGATTTAGGGCAATATTTGATCAAATAAATTCCAATTCCGGATTAAATGACCCCTTAAAAACGGTTTATTTTTTGCCTCATCGTATACCCTTACACTTGAGATTTGCTTGTCCTCAAGCAAATGCGCTTTTATTCTAGTCAAAATACAAGTTATGGGTCATTTAACACTAATATAAAGGTAATTACAACAAATAATCATTCCACTAAAGACCAAAGACAAGCACGGAGGTCATATACTAGCACCTCACAAATAGTGTTTAGATACTCACATCTCTCGGGTGTAATAAAGTATATATCACAATATGGAAATGGAAAACATCTCTCACTACCTGTCATAGCAAAATAGATTACCATAGGCTTGGGAAAGGATCAAACCTCCACCACATGGCGTAAGCACCTAGGATAAACTATCAAAGAGGTCTTTTTAAAGGGTTGTAACGTTAGGTGTAGGGATATGGAATACACGGTTTTGTTGGATATAGGCAATCGTTATTGGTGGCGAGTTAATAATCTTGGTTAATTACATGTACAATATGGCGTTGCTAAGCCAAGACTAGAATCGACTTAAGCTAATAAATGAAAAATAACAAAAACATAAAATAAACATACAATGAAACGGGATGGTAGTCCGTATGTTTTTCTCTTCTTTTCTTTTTCTATTATTATTATTTTTTTTTTATTTTTTTTTTCATACACTCTTACCCTACCATCCAAAATAATACATCATAGGGAATGAACATTCCCCTAACACTTGAATTTTACCAACTTTACAATAAACTAATCTAATGACTCGAATTAAGAAAATCAAAACACTTGAAGTACTTTTAAGATAAACGCACATATGGGGGTAATAATATGATGTTCTTCCCCATTACTCCATAACATAAGTACTTTACCCATGAGTCCCAATCGTCCCAAAACAATATGTACAAGGATATGAATCGACTTACCAACCATGTAATCAATTAGATAATTAACTAAGGGTTTAAACAAATAACAATAATGCACTAAAGATGTGTGCATACATAGAAGGTTAAGGCGATTTGGTTGTACATTTAAGTGGGGTGTAACAAATTCTTCCTTTAAGTAAGATGCTTAAAGTTAGAAACGAAAAGATAGGCTCGGAGGGGTGTACTAGGGGTTTCGTGTACTAAAAATGAGTACAACGCTAAGGTGTGGGGAAAATTAGTTGACTTTACTAGCCAAGTAATATGACTTAAATGGTCAAGTAATTATGATACGGGTTTAACACAATGGTGATCCTAATGCCTCTTATCATGTAGTAAATCCTGCTACACGAATGTAGTCTCACTAGCGGTCTCGGGATGCATCACTCACGCAAGTTCTAGAATCTAAATGCTACCGGTACACTCATAAGCACTAATAGTAAATGTTTTTCCTATCAAATCTAAAGGCGAACCTCACATATTTGGGTGGAAAATTTTTCTGAATAGTTCGGTTTTGTGCTAGTCATACGACTCCTATCCATGAGACGCTTGATAAGGCTAAAGTTTCACTCCTAAATGTTGTAAAAAATTTTAAATTTGGCGCTAAAATTACACTAACAAGTATTTCTCATAGTTTTATTACACACCTACCATCAAACAAACAAACTCAAGTGAAAGTATATCCTATAAGGTATCATCATTTTACCCTCCCCTTACACTTAGGATGAACATCGTCTCCAATGTTCAAGTAAAGAATGTAAAAGTAAAACAGGTAAAAGAATGAAATCAAATACTCCCCTGATTCGCTCGGTATGGATAGTGTGACAACAAGGTTAGATCTTCCTCCAAGAAAAGGAACAATCAAAGCTTCCATTCCAGAATATAAATGATCTTCTTGTCATACATAACCTGTTAAACCTGAGAAAACAAATAAGGCAACCTCGCGTAAAATCGGCGGCAATCTATATATGCTAACAAATCCTAGAAAACAAAATAAGATATAATGCTTGTGGAATGATGTTTGCAGATTTCCTAGAGATTATAAGACTAAAGATTCAACAAAAACTTTAAGACTCCATTAGAAAAACGAAACTGGTAAAATTTCGAGAATTTTACACATGACGCCGTCAGGATTTTCTTCCTGACGCCGTCAGAAGTGGCCTGCAGAAATTCTTATGTTAAGTTTCCGGAAAATTTCTGGAAAAACTTTGTCCTACTTCCTTGGAAATCCTGCAAAACATCATTATGACTCGATACAAGCATTTGACTCTAACAAATACGAATATACATGTTCATTTAATATTGTGGAGAATCATGATCAAGTTTGTTTCTCAAAAACACATTTGGGGTTTCCCCTTACACTTATCTTTTGCGAAATACCTTTGGATGAAGTTAAGACTAAGCCATACAACAAAATAAAGTATTTTCACCATTTTAGTTTGAAACATGATCTACCAACAATAAAAATAAAGCATGCATACGGAAGCAAATAACAATCAAACAAAATAAAAATCACGCAAAACATGGGTTGCCTCCCAAGAAGCGCTTTTCTTTATTTACGAGTCTTGTAGCTAGACTCAAAGTTATGGGTTACTATGTGACCTCATCCTTTGTCTCACTTTCCACCGATTGTAAATGTTCTTTATAGAGACCAACCACCTTTTTCTCAATTGCTCCTATAATCCTTTTGGCAAATTCCTTATCGACTTTATACTTCGGTGCAAAAGTCAAGCAATCTTTGTAGAAATGACTCTTCTTTTCCCATACATAATCAATGCCCTTTTTCTTATCCTCTTCATTGATGTCCTCGAAAGCACCAATGTTATCCATGTCAAATCGGGGCACAAAACGAAATTCTTTCATTCTATTTGGCATCCTATAAGTGATCCTATAGGTGTTACTAGCAAATTGGATTGTCCCTTCTATCTTATCATATTCTAACTTGGACTCTTCAACAAACGGTTTACCAAACACAACATTGGATAACCGACAATCGATAACATTAGCAAGATCTTCAACAACCACAAAGTCAGTGATATAAGTAAAATTCCCAACAAAGACATGTAGACCTTTAATTCTCCCGACAAAGTTACAAACTCTACCGAGGTATTTGGGATTTCTTCTAGGTCCAAGTCCTATTTTCACTATATTATTATAGACACTTGAGGACATAATGTTGATTGGCGATTTAAAATTAATGTAAGCATTGTCAATATGTTTATACCTTTATCTTAGCATTCTTAGGATCGCCTCTCTTTATCTTAGGTTCGATTCTAGTAAAAGGAGGTCGAGGGTTATCAATAAGATTATTATAGTACGCAATCTCCTCCTTAGTGGGGTATAGATTAAAATAATCATCTAGCTTTGGATCAATCTCCCATTCTTCAAGTTCCTCAACCACATCCTCAACATCTTTAGTCCCTAGGTCCTTATTTGTATACAAGGCGGTCGCTAGGTCACTAAATGCATGGTCGAGCTCAACCTTAATCAACCTATTCAGCTCCCTAAGTTCCCTAATCTCGCTCTCAATTGGTTCACGTAACAAGGTCACTTCTCTAGGGGAAAGGGGTGGATTCGCGTTTTCCATAATGGTCAACGGAATAGTCAATGAATTTATTTTACTAACAAAGGAACGAAGAAATAAGATAGACTAAAGAAAACCGAAAAATAAAAATAAAATCTTACTAGAAAGGAAACTAGCAAGTAGACCTAATAAAAAGAAATCCTAACCTAGACAATAACTATTCCCCAGCAGCGGCGCCAAAAACTTGATGCGTGGGAATTGCACCAGGCTTTACCTCTCGAGGGATCTCGAGAAGCTTACAACCCCCACCAGGCAGTGTACCTGATCGTTGTAGTATAGTATAGTGACAAGTATCAGGGGATTGATCATTCAACTCAGGAATAGTGTCGCTAGGATTGGAAAGCCTAAGAACTAGGTCTAGAGGTGAGGGATGATTCTTTTTGCATTTTTTATATTTTATAAAAGAAAATAAAAATCTTGGTTTTTGAAAGAGTGGGAGGAATTAGTTGCTAGTCAACTAACCCAATTACTAAAGATGCAATCAAAATAAAATAATAAAAATGAAAATAAACTAATTTAACTAGTGGTGTGAGCAATATATGGGAGAATTGTGTTTACTTAGATTTCACTACTCCCTAGATATCTTTTACTAGTTAATTACTTGTTACAGTTGCGTGGATGACGGATTGTATTCCTTAATACCATTCATAGGGTGGCGTACTTACTTCCCCATTCCTATAAGCTCCTACTTCAGTCCTATGTCGAGCCCGCTAAGAAGCTCCTAACATGGGATCACTAGAATTCACTCATGCATTAAATACAATCATAAAAACCTAGTACACATTGGTTCATGTTTCTTAAGACGTTCAAGCAAGTTACACAATAGAGATTTGCCAGTTTTCTTAAGCCTAACATTGAAATCGTTCATCCATTACAGCTATAAACAAGCAATCAACCTATAATTAACATCTATGTTTCATTACATCTAAGCAAACACATGAAAGATCTAGCCTAGCATGTTAAAATCAAGACAAGCATAAGATATATTCAAACAACACATAGACATATTGAATGAATTGAAAGAAAACTTATCTCAATTAAACATAAAGGGTTTCAAGGGGTGAAAACCCTTGAAAATACTGTTACAAACGACCTAGGGTTTATTAGGTTCGGCCCTAGAATTCTCCACACAAGTTCCTCTCTTAATGAATAAAAAATAGAAAAGTATATATAGATTCTGTGAGGTGACGGTGTCAAGAGGAAAAATTTGACGCCGTCATCTCGCCGCCAATAAAGTTCTCGGACTGCCTAGATCTATGGGTGATGCCGTCATGTGTAATTCTGCTCCACGCCGTCACCAAATTTACTCTTGACGCCCTACTTCTGACGCCGTCATGTTTTCTCTGGGTCGTCATCCATTTTGCTCTTGACGCCGTCAAAAAAACCTTCTTGACGCCGTCAGGTACTGTTCCCAGCAAGGAAAATTAAGTCTTTGTCGTTTTCTTGACTTTCATGCTCCAAAAACGTCCAAAATGCTTCCTTTTCCCGAATTCACTCCCAAAGTACCTAAAATCACAAAAGGAACGATTTAGGGCAATATTTGATCAAATAAATTCCAATCCAGGCTTAAATGACCCCCTAAAAACGGTTCATTTTTCGCCTCATCATTGTGCCTGCGTTCTTTAGGCCAAAAGGCATTTTTGTGTAGCAATAGACCCCTTGACTTGTGTGGAAGGCTGTTTTTTCTTCATCCTGCACTGCCATCTGGATTTGATGGTACCCTTTGTATGCGTCTAGGAAGCATTTAAAGGGATATCCGCACAGGGATTCTACTTTCCAGTCTATCTCTGGCAGTAGGTAGCAGTCCTGTGGACATGCTTTATTGAGGTCCATGAAGTCCACGCACATCCTCCAACTGCCATCACTCTTCTTTACCATCACTGGATTAGAGAGCCAGTCGTGATAGTATACTTCGCGCATAATGCCTGCGTCTACAAGTTTGTGTACTTCTTCCAGGATGGCTTTTGCGCGATCTGGAGCCTGGCCGCGCTTCTTCTGTCGTATTGGGGAATATCCTTGTCGGATTTGTTGCTTGTGCTCCGTAATAGAGCGTGGCACTCCGGTCATGTGCTTTGGTTCCCACGCAAAGATACTCATGTTCTTTTGCAAGAGTGCGCACACAGCTGCTTTACCTTTGTCAAATAAAGATCCACCAATCGATATTTGTTGATCTGAGTAATCAGGATGAATAGCGACCTTTAAGTTTGGTATTTTTTCTGCGCGCTGTTCTAGAATATGCTCCACCTCACTGGTTACTGTGTTGCATTCTTTAGGTGGCACTGTGGTGTTGTAGAGGGTGACAATCCCTCCTTCTACTGGAAATTTGAGCATCCCATGTGTTGTGGATGGTACAGCGCGCATGGATGATATTCCAGGTCTCCCAATGATGCTGTTGTACGGTGAAGGAGACTTGATTATCATGAAATTTATCCACGTTGCTGTAGAGTGTTGTTCATCGCCCACAACTACAAGTAAGCGTAATTGCCCCATAGGCCATATCTTTTCTCCTATGAATCCAGTCAGCGACGTCGTGGCTGGTATCAACTGATTTTCTATCTCAGGTCGTAGCCTTTTAAAGCAATGTTCATACAGAATATCTGCGGATGCTCCTCCATCAATATACATGCGGCGGATGTCATGTCCCCCAGTATGTATCTCAATGGTCAGTGGCTCTATTACTGTGTTGTCCGCAGCTAGAGAGGGGAAGGATATCTCCTTTTCTGAAGAGAACTTTTGACTGACTTTTTGCTTTGTCTTGCGTTGTCATGACTGTATCATGTAGATAATGTCCGCTTTATCTTTGGGAGGCTCTTTCTTGCCTCCATTCCTTTGCTTATCCTTCCCTTCTGAAATTGTTTCCATTCTACCCTCCTTTACTAATTTTTCAATTAGTTGTCGTAGCTGGACACACTCGTTGGTTGTATGGCCCTTTTGGCCATGGTATTTGCAGTATCCATTCCCTATACGCTTGTCCTTTGGGGTGCGCATTGGTGGAGGTTTTGGGAAGTTTGCGCCTTCCGTTACAAATATTTCCCTCGGAGTCTTTGAGAGGGGTATACTTGTCATTATCTCGTCCACTCCCCTGATTGCGATAATACTTGCTGCGGTTGCTGCTCTGATCATTGGATTGTCTCCTAGGTTGTTCTTGTTGCCTATAATTTGAGTAGCCTTTTTTTACTGTCCGCAGCAGCTGCTTCTCCTTAGATGAAGGATCTTGTGCGCTTCATTAGTTCATCGAAGGTTTGGGGAACCTTGTTGTTTAACTTCCTAATGAGTTCTGGGTTATTGATCCCATTCATGAACCCTGAGATTTTTAGGACTTCGGGACACGCCTTTACGTGTATACACTCATCTTTAAAGCGTTCCATATAAGCACTGGTTGATTCCCCTTGACGCTGTTTTACTATGGCTAGTTCAACAGGGTTTTTAGCGCACTTCTTTCTTTGGGTGAAGTTTAAACGGAATGTTTTTCGCAACTCTTCAAACCCGCCAATGCTCCTTCGTGGAAGCTTGCTAAACCACATGCGCGCATTCCCTACTAACGTGGAGTTAAACATATGGCACCACACAGGTTGTGGCCAATTTTCGATAGTAGCGGCAGATTCGAAAATTTTTAGGTGATCATCAGGATCACCCGTCCCGTCATATGTTTTAACATTAGTGGGCATGCGCCTTTTCTTATGATTAGAGTAGTCGCTGATGCGTCTTGTAAAGGCATCAACTTTCTGGCGACGCCATGGAAGAGATATGTCTTCGTCTTCTTCATCGCGACGTCTTCCTCTGGACTTCCAGTGTCCTGTTTCCTTATCCTCGTTGTTCGAGGAGTCACTAGAGGAAGAGTAATCTCTTTTGCGGCGCTTGTGCCGGCTTCCTTCAGAGGAAGAGCTTGAGGGGCTTTCACTTGGGGATGTTCTCCTCCCTAATCTGTCAAGAATTCTTTTGCCCCCAGACCTGGATGAGCCTTCGCTTGGTGAGTGTTGACGTCCTAATCTGTCTTGTATCCTTCGACTACCAAGTCTGGAATGAACATTGGTGCGCCTCTCGCCATCTTCATATTGCTCTGAATATTGTGAGTCAGATACCGTACCAAGTCTATCATGGTTATTTGTACATCTTTCGTTATTTTCGCGTCTTCCTCTTTGGTGGCGCGGTGGTGATACTTCGTGTTCAGGACCAAAGTTGAGCCGGCTTCCAGGCTCGTACTTCACCTTCTCCTTGCTTCTTCTTGCATGAGGGCGGTTAGGGTTTCATAATTTTGGGATACAAAATTACTCAATGTTAGGTCAGGTGTGTCCTCATCTGCTGCGAGAATATCTGCCTCAGTATTGGGCACCCTATCTCGGTTAGGTGCGCCAGGTGGCACAGTGTTGTCCATTATAGGTACCATTTGGTGGGGAGTATTGAAGAGGGTGCGCTGAAGTTCTTCAACGCTTGGGACTACTGTGGTGGCTTGGGTAGTCCTTATGGGCAATTCTATCGCTGGGAGAGGTAGGGTTGGTCCCGTTTCTTGGTGATCAGGCGCACTGGTTGTTCCAGAAGCCTGCCTAGAGGTCGAATCTTGATGGTTCTTCCTCTGGGGGTCATGTGTTTTCTCCAACTGCGGAGTCCGCTGGCTTGAGTTTTTGTTCTTCGTCATTCTAGTTCTTAGTTCTTAGTGTTGGTCCCACGGATAGCGCCACTTGTTGATACAAAAGTTGGGCGTTCCTAGTTTGGGCTCTTGCTCTCGTACCAATTAGCTCTTAATGCTTGAAACCTGCGCACTAAGAAAATAAACAAACACCGTTTGGCTTATCGTGGGATTGTCTCCCACGATTATCCTCCGGCGTGAGAGTAAGTAATCGGTTTTAGGGTTATCGTAAAGAGTTCGGGTTTGTGAATCATACCTTTAATGAGAATTATGTCATTCCTTATATAGGCGCAGAATCCTTGTAGGTTTCGTGCTCCTTACGTTTCGCACGCATGGTGCTTATCCGGTCAAAGGATCCTTATCCGTAAATAGAAGATCCTTATCTTGACCATAAATAGTTTGATTGGGCTTGAGTCTACGTGAGCCCAATCCCTTTGGTAATGCGGCCCAAGTCATTGTTATAACAGCCCACTCATGGTGGGTATGGGCCTTAGTAATGCTTATTATTTGGGTTTATGGCCCAAATATATACTATACGTCATCAGTTATAAATATTTTTTTGAAGTTTAGGATGTTAATGATAATGTATTGTACATAGAGGGGTTGTTTTATATCCAATGTATAAATGAGGGTTTATGTTGCAATGTTGGATATCTCATTAAAAATTAACATTGACTTCTAACTAATATTAATAAATTTTATCAATAAACTCAATTCTATATAGCTAACCAAATGAATATTAATTAATACACTATTAATAATTCACAAAACCTTTAGACTTCACTATTATATCTTAAACATTTTTTTAATTTATTATTATAATTTACAAAAGGGCTCGAGCAAAAAGTATGTACTTTATCATTTAACCGTTTAAATGTTGCTTACAAATATGTACATACTAAATGTGATTATGACCGGTTTACATAGGCATGAATTAGGTTAAATAATTAAATATTCTTGCAGCCATTTTCAACTTCATCTCAATCCATAACCGTCTTTTAATTCTTTACTAAATGCGTGATCAATTTCGGCAACCCTTAAACTTCCATCTCGATGTTTTATATACTTCACATTATATTATGGGACTCCATCTTGAGTATTTTGATTACTCCACATTAAATTAAGGGACTTAATTGAAAATTAACATTAAAGTCTAACTAATATTAATAAATTTTATTAATAATCTCAATTATAAATAGCTAACCAAATGAATATTAATTAACATACTATTAATAATTACTAAAACCTTTGGACTCCACTATTATGTCTTAAACTTTATTTTTTTTTTATTATGATAATTTACAAATGGGTTCGAGAAAAAATTATGTACTTTATCATTTAACCATTTAAATGTTGCTTACAAACATCTACATACTAAATGTGATTTTGGCCGGTTTATATAGGTATGAATTAGGTTAAATCATTAATTATTCTTGCAACCTTTTCAATTTCAACTTAATACATAACCGTCTTTTAATTAATTTTATACCAAATACGTGATCATTTCCGGCAACCCTTGCACTTCCATCTTGATGTTGTATACACTTCACATTAAATTATGGGACTCCATCTTGAGTATATTGATTACTCCACATTATATTAAGGGACCAAATCTAATAGTATTATAAAGTTTGTGAAATCATGTATATATAATAATGCCACATAAAATATATAAAAATTGTTGCAAATCTTTTTGGTTTCATCTCATTTTACTGTACAGTAATTATATTTGAAAATTAACATTGAATTCTAACTAATGTTAATAAATTTTATCAATAAACTCAATTTTAAATAGCTAATCAAATGAATATTAATTAACACACTATTAATAATTCCTAAAACCTTTAGACTCCACTATTATGTTTTAAACTTTTTTTTTTAATTTATTATTGTAATTTACAAATGGCTTCGAGCAAAAAATATATACTTTATCATTTGACCATTTAAATGTTACTTAAAAATATGTACATACTAAATATGATTTTGGTCGGTTTATATAGGCATGAATTAGGTTAAATCATTAATTATTCTTGCAGCCTTTTCAACTTTATCTCAGTCCATAACCGTATTTTAATTCTTTACAAAATGCGTGATCAATTTTGGCAACTCTTACACTTCCATCTCTATGTTGTATATACGTCACATTAAATTATGGGACTCCACCTTGAGTATTTTGATTACTCTACATTAAATTAAGGGACTTAATTGAAAATTAACATTGAAGTCTAACTAATATTAATAATTTTATTCATAATCTCAATTCTAAATAGATAACCAAATGAATATTAATTAACATACTATTAATAATTCCTAAAACCTTTGGACTCCACTATTATGTCTTAAACTTTATTTTTTTTATTATGTTAATTTACAAATTGGTTCGAGCAAAAATTTTGTACTTTATTATTTAACCATTTAAATGTTGCTTACAAACACGTACATACTAAATGTGATTTTGGCCGGTTTATATAGGCATGAATTAGGTTAAATCATTAATTATTCTTGCAACTTTTACAACTTCATCTCAATCTGTAACCATCTTTCAATTAATTTTATACTAAATATGTGATCATTTCCGGCAACCCTTGCACTTCAATCTCGATGTTGTATATACTTCACATTAAATTATGGGACTCCATCTTGAGTATATTGATTACTCCACATTATATTAAGGGACCCAATCTAATAGTATTATAAAGTTTGTGTAATCATGTATATATAACAATGCCACATAAAATATATAAAAATCGTTGCAAACCTTTTTGGTTTCATCTCATTTTACTGTACAACTATTATCATTGAAAATTAACATTGAATTCTAACTAATATTAATAAATTTTATAAATAAACTCAATTCTAAATAGCTAATCAAATGAATATTAATTAACACACTATTAATAATTCCTAAAACCTTTAGACTCCACAATTATGTCATAAATTTTTTTTTTTAATTTATTGTTATAATTTACCAATGGGTTCGAGTAAAAAGTATGTACTTTATCATTTAACCATTTAAATGTTAGTTACAAATATGTACATACTAAATGTGATTTTGGTTGGTTTATATAGGCATGAATTAGGTTAAATCATTAATTATTCTTGCAGCCTTTTCAACTTCATCTCAGTCCATAACTGTCTTTTAATTCTTTACTAAATGCGTGATCAATTTCGGCAACCCTTACACTTCCATCTCGATGTTGTATATACTTCACATTAAATTATGGAACTCCATCTTGAGTATTTTGATTACTCCACATTAAATTAAGGGACTTAATTAAAAATTAACATTGAAGTCTAACTAATATTAATAAATTTTATTAATAATCTTAATTCAAAATAGCTAACCAAATGAATATTAATTAACATACTATTAATAATTGCTAAAACCTTTGGACTCCACTATTATGTCTTAAACTTTATTCTTTTTATTTATTATTATAATTTACAAATGGGTTCGAGCAAAAATTATGTACTTTATGATTTAACCATTTAAATGTTGCTTACAAACATGTACGTACTAAATGTCATTTTCGCCGGTTTATAAAGGCATGAATTAGGTTAAATCATTAATTATTCTTGCAACCTGTTCAATTTATCTTAATCCATAACCGTGTTTTAATTCTATACGAAATACGTGATCAATTCCGGCAACTCTTGCACTTCTGTATCGATGTTGTATATACTTCATATTAAATTATGGGACTCCATCTTGAGTGTCCTGATTACTCCACATTATATTAAGGGACTCAATCTTATAGTATTATAAAGTTCGTGTAATCATGTATTGATGCGTGGGAATTGCACCAGGCTTTACCTCTCGAGGGATCTCGAGAAGAAGCTTACAACCCCCACCAGGCAGTGTACCTGATCGTTGTAGTATAGTATAGTGACAAGTACCGGGGGATTGATCGTTCAACTCAGGAATAGTGTCACTAGGATTAGAAAGCCTAAAAACTAGGTCTAGAGGTGAGGGATGATTCTTTTTGTATTTTTATGTTTTTATGAAAGCAAGTAAAAATCTCGGTTTTGGAAGAGTGGGCGGAATTAGTTGCTAGTCAACTAACCCAATAATTAAGATGCAATCAAAATAAAATAACATAAATGTAAATTAAACTAATGGTGTGAACAATGGATGGGAGAATTGTGTTTACTTAGATTTCACTACTCCCTAGATATCTTTTACAGGTTAATTGTTTGTTACAGTTGCGTGGATGAGCCTGCAATTGTGGGGTGGCATACGTACTTCCCCAACTCTATAAGCTCCTACTTCACTCCTATGTTTAGCCTGCAAGAAGCTCCTAACATGGGATTACTAGAATTCGCTCATGCATTAAATACAACCATAAAAACCTAGTACGCATTGGTTCATGTTTCTTAAGACATTCAAGCAAGTTACAAAATGGAGATCTGCCAGTTTTCTTATGCCTAACATCGAAATCATTCATCCATTACAACTATAAACAAGCAATCAACCTATAATCAACATCTAGGTTTCATTACATCTAAGCAAACACACAAAAGATCTAGCCTAGCATGTTAAAATCAGGACAAGCGTAAGATATATTGAAACAACACATAGACATATTGAATGAATTGAAAGGATACTTATCTCAATTGAACATGAAGGGTTTCAAGGGGTGAAAACCCTTGAAAGTACTGTAAAAGTCGTGCTAGGGTTTATTAAGTTCGACCCTAAAATTCTCCTCTCTTTATAATAAAAATTACAAAGAGTATATATAGATTTACTAAGGTGATGGCGTCAAGAAGAAAGTTCTGACGCCGTCAACCCGCCGAGAAAAATATAATCGGATTGCCTAGATCCAGATCTGGCGCCGTCATGTGTATTGCTGCTTTGGGCCGTCACCACTATTACTCATGACGTCCTTGATCTGACGCCGTCACGTTTCACTGGGCCGTCACCAAAATTGCTCTTGACGCCGTCATCAAAATCCTCTTGACGCCGTCAGGTACAGTTCCCAGCAAGGAAAATTAAGACTTTGCCGTTTTCTTCACTTTTATGCTCCAAAATGCTTCCTTTTCCAGAATTCACTCCCAAAGTACCTAAAATCACAAAAGGAATGATTTAGGTCAATATTTGATCAAATAAATTCCAATTCCGGCTTAAATGACCCTCTAAAAACAGATCATTTTTCGGCTCATCATATACCCTTACACTTGAGATTTGCTTGTCCTCAAGCAAATGCACTTTTATTCTAGTCAAAATACAAGTTAGGGTCATTTAACACTAATATAAAAGTAATTACAACAAATAATCGTTCCACTAAAGACCAAAGACAAGCACGGAGGTCATACACTAGCACCTCACAAATAGTGTTTAGATACTCACATCTCTCTGGTGTAATAAAGTATATATCACAATATGGAAACGGAAAACATCTCTCACTACCTGTCATAGCAAAATAGATTACCATAGGCTTGGGAAAGGATCAAACCTCCACCACATGGCGTAACCACCTAGGATAAACTATCAAATAGGTCTTTTTAAGGGTTATAACGTTAGGTGTAGGGATATGGAATACACGGTTTTGTTGGATATAGGTAATCTTTACTGGTGGCGAGTTAATCATCTTGGTTAATTACATGTACAATATGTCATTGCTAAGCTAAGACTAGACTCGACTTAAGCTAATAAATGAAAAATAACAAAAACATAAAATAAACATAGAATGAAACGGGATGGTAGTCCGTATGTTTTTTTCTCTTTTCTTTTTCTCTCTTTTTTTTTTTTTTTTTTTTTTTTTTTTGCATACTCTCTTACCCTACCATCCAAAATAATACATCATAGGGAATGAACATTCCCCTTACACTTGAATTTTTACATACTTTACAATAAACTCATCTAATAACTCGAATTAAGATAATCAAAACCCTTGGAGCACTTTTAAAATAAACGCACATATGGGGGTAATAATATTATGTTCTTCCCTATTACTCCATAAAATAAGTACTTTTCCCATGAGTCCCAATCGTCCCAAAACAATATGTACAAGGATATGACTTGACTTAGCAACCATGTAATCAATTAGATAATCAACTAAGGGTTTAAACATGTAACAATAATGCACTAAAGATGAGTGCATACACGGAAGGCTAAGGCGATTTGGGTGTACATTTAAGTGGGGTGTAACAAATTCTTCCTTTAAGTAAGATGCTTACAGTTAGAAACAAAAAGATAGGCTCGGAGGGGTGTACTAGGGGTTTCGTGTACTAAAAATGAGTACAACGCTAAGGGTGTGGGAAACATTAATGGACTTAACTAGCCAAGTAATATGACTTAAATGGTCAAGTAATTATTATACGGGTTTAACACAAGGGTGATCCTAATGCCTCTTATCATGTAGTAAATCCTACTACACGAATGTAGTCTCACTAGCGGTCTCGGAATGCATCACTAACGCAAGTTCTAAAATCTAAATGCTACCGGTACACTCATAAGCACTAATAGTAAATGCTTTTCCTATCAAATCTAAAGGCGAACCTCACATATTTGGGTGGAAAATTTTTCTGAATGGTACGGTTTTGTGCTAGTCATACAATCTCCTATCCATGAGACGCTTGCTAAGGCTAAAGTTTCACTCCTAAATGTTGTAAAAAATTTTAAATTTGGCCCTAAAATTACACTAACAAGTATTTCTCATAGTTTTATTACACACCTACCATCAAACAAACAAACTCAAGTGAAAGGGTATCCTATAAGGTATCACCATTTACCCTCCCCTTACACTTAGGATGAACATTGTCCCCAATGTTCAATTAAAGAATGTAAAAGTGAAATAGGTAAAAGAATGAAATCAAATACTCCCCTGATTCGCTCGGTGTGGATAGTGCGGTAACAAGGTTAGATCTTCCTCCAAGAAAATGAACAATCAAAGCTTCCCTTCCAGAATATAAATCATCTTCTTGTCATATAAAACCTGTTATGTAACACCCCCAAAATATCGCAGCGGAAGACTGTGTCATTGGGGTGCTACTTCATAATACAAAGTACAAGGTATAGAAAACGAACTCTAAATGAGACGTTTTGAAAAGTTACCATTCGATTAATAAATTCCGAATTACAAAATTGAGTTCCATAATACAATACATAAGAGTTTTAAAACATATCGAATGGTAAAGATAAAAGCATAAGTCTTCAAAACATGACAAGCGACTCTATGCTCCATGCAACAGCTATCACCTTACAGACCTGAGATAAACATTCTAAAGTGTCAACACGAGGTTGGTGAGTTCATAGAGTTTGTCTTAAAACAGTTGAAAAGTCTTTAAAGAATATTCGCACAGCAAAGGCATCGTGAATCCACTCAGTTGCAAGTCCCGCCATAAGAGACTTGCAACCTGTGTGTTCACAACCCACTGCTAAAAATATAGTATAATAAAGACATGTATAAGTTCATCAAAACAATTAAGCAATTAGTCGTGAGTCTACACTTCATCTTCGAAGACCTCACGTTTATGATGTATCCAACATTCGCATATGTTAGGATGTATCAAAGCCTCAATGGTCATCCAATAACTTAATTTGGAGCCACCGGAAGTCTCAATGGTCATCCAACAACTTAATTTGGAGCCACTAGAAGTCTCACAATTAAGTATAACGCAATCATGTATATATGAAATCAAGTATAATGCGATCAAGTATAAGAAAATCAAGTATAAATGTTTTGAGTATTTGTACAAGTAAGCAAGTAGTTGTGCATGTATCTCCCCCAAAGAGTTAAAACAAGTATGAAAAGAGTAGGGGCTATGACTCACCTTAAGCAATGTAATGAAAATGAAAGTGGTAGTCGAATCACGAAAGTCTCTAAGAACAGCCTATAATAGAACGTTGCGACTTAGGTTTGGAGTAAGGTCTAAGAATACGAAGAATTGCCTACATATGTCTTGCATAATGTTCATGATGTAGTACTTAGTATATAGTGTAAGTCTTTGAATATAAATGGTTTATGAAACATGTATAGGTTGTATATCTCTTACTACCATTCGGGCCGACATAATTCAGAAGTCATGGAGTAAACGTTCGAGGAGCCAGGACACTTTAATTCGTAAATCCACAACTCATCTCAACGGCTTACTTAATGAACTCCTCACATGAGGCTCCCTACTATTGTAGTATTTGATAACAAATATATATATAAGTTTTGATCCGAAAAGTTACATGTCCAATATTTGAATAAACTTAGGAAAGTTTATGATTACATGAAGATTGTTATTAAGGTAAGTTTCTTATAATTTATATGACAATTTCTTGTAAGTTCTCATGGTTCTTTAGATGGAGTAGATCCAAATTGTTTGTTCAAGTTATCGCCAACTTTTAGTTCATGTTTTCGCCTAGGTAAGTTTATATGGTCATTTAGTCATGGCTTTGCCATGACCTTTGGTCATTGTTCCATGGTCTTGAGACTCAACCTTGGTTCTAGCCATGGTTGTGGCCTTGAATCTAGGTCATAAGACCTCTTGGTCTTATTAAAACATAACCATTATATAGTGACTTATATATATGTAAATAGCTGTTAAGAAACTGAGAAAAATCTCATTCGTTATTGGTTTCTGGAGACGTGGCCCTGAGTTTTTGAAGAAAACGTGATTCCGGAAACTTTCGTGTTTTAACTTTTTCATGAAACGGACCAGAAAGGCCTCTTTTTGCGTGTTTTATGTTCTGTCACGGAAACTATTTAGGCAGTTTTGCCGCAAAGTTTTGGTAACTTCAAATGGTCATAACTTTTGACTCGGGTACTCGTTTTGGGTGATTCAAATTGCTATGTTTTCCTTGTTAAGTCCTCTTTAACAGTAAGTAAGTTTCAAATATCATAGTTATACTATTTTGGTCATGGTTCTCCATAAAAGTCACTAGTTTACTTGTTTAAAGATCATAAGTTAACATATATATATCATAACTTGTTTTACCAATTTTTATATATCATGAACATAATAACAAGACAATATATAGTAAGAATGAAATATAAATAGCATGAATATGATATTTAGCAAGAAATTATGTTAGGGTTTGCTTACAACTTGAGGCTTTCTAAAAGAAAGGTAAGTAACTAGTAAGGTACGGACTTTGATAGACTTAAGCTTCACCCTACTTCGCTTCAAGCAATCTTTCTACCCTTGTATTCTTGAAAGAAAGATGATGAAAGTTGAGGTGACTTGAGTGGATTCAAACTCAAGAGAAATCACCAAAGTTCTAAAGATTGGAAGTAGTTTTGATGAATCAAAACCAAACTAGGGTTTCTATCTTGAAGAAGTACTTGAACCTTGCTAGAAATTAGAAGGAAATAAGCTAAGTGTGGTGTGGTTTTGGTGTGTGATATGCACGGCAACAAAGGGGAAGGGGGGGCTTTTATAGCGTCTTAAGGAGGTTACATTTCATAGACTTGTCAACCCTTGGTGTGCAAGGTTAACACATGTAAGGATCTAAGGCCTCCTAGCATGAGATCAAGCCACATGGGTGGTGAATCCCCCCCCCTATGGCGGTTCATGAACTTGGAGAGGAAGTATTGGTTTGTGATGATATTATCCAAGCTTATGTAGTTAGTTTCGACTCCGTAAAATGCTAACCATAAGTTGTTAAGTCACGAAACGTAAAACCGGGTATCCTAAAAATATGAAACTTGAAAGTATGGTTAAACATGTCAATATACTCCATAATAAAATATAAAATGAGTGGTAGGTTCTATTTGGTTGCTCAAACCCTGCTAAAACTAGAAACACGGGTCTAAAACGCGTAATACGTAAAACGTACGAAAGTTGCGTAAAATTGAGAAAAGTAAAATGTAACTTTTCTAATAGGATAATAATGACTTAAAATGACTTATAATGTCTAGGCTGGGCTCATTCTAGTGTCGGTTGGTATTTAATGTCTTTTAGACATAAAACCGTAAGCCTAAAAATCAAGGAATGACTTATAAAATCATGGAATGATTTTTGGTCAAAGGAGGAGGGAAAAATATGTTGACTTTTTCTTATAAGTTGAAAACTCAAATTGTCTTAGAAACGCGGTTCAGGTATAGGCTAGGGTTACGGCTGAGTAAAAACGCTTAAAAACTGAAAATTCCAGTTTTTCACGGCCGAGGCTTATTTTGGTCATGTTTTTCTCAGTCATGATTAATTCTCTAATTAATCATGAGAGTACTAAACATTTTTCTGATGCGGGGTCACTTAACGCGGTCGAGTTTCGTTGTGCGTAGAATTTTTGAATGACGTTTTACCCTAAAACGTGTAATTCTGTGTAATTCCTTAATAACTTTCACGAAAATGATCTGATGAGTGTCAAACTTTTAATTTGCCCTGGAAATGATTTATCACTCGAGGCCAAGAAACAAAAATCAAATTTCGGGAGAATTTCAGGAAAAATGAATAGTAAAGTGAATAGTAAAAGTGAATAGTAAAATTTTCGGGAATAGAAATAAATCTGAAAATGCGAATTGTTACAGTCTCTACACCTTCAGGAAACTTCGTCCCGAAGTTTAGTGTATCTAGGTCTCTTATCTTAATAGTGGCATAATAAAGCTAGATTTAGAATAGAATAATATGGTAGGATAAGGTATGTACCCGTTACGCATTGCGGGCTTCCTTAGCACCCAAATAGTATGCTCGACCCCGAGGTGGACTAACATTGTATCCACGGTTTGGGTTATTTTCTTCAAGCATTACTGCTAGAGTCGGGTTATCCAACACTTGTCTCTGTGCCCTATTTAACTTAGGACAAGTATCTCGGAAGTGGTTTGGGCTGTTGCACTCATAGCATGTCTTTTGGTTGTTTCTTATATTGCCCGCATTCACCGGTGTTACTTGCCTTGCCGTTGCTTTACACTGATTTGTAAAATGGCTCTTCTGATTGCAATTAGTACACATTCGACAGGGCTCAGACCTCTGATGATGATAAGCACATTTATTACACTTAGGATGTGGACCTTCATATTTTCCCTGATCATAAACTGTTGCTGCAAATCCTCTTGCTCTCTTATTATCAACCATTGTACCCATTTGCTCGCCCGATTCATCTGCTCCCTTCCTTTTATCACTATTCTTCAAAGTTCCATTCCTAACCATCTCATCTGTTAGGGTCCCTGCTCTTAATAGCACTTTGAATTGTGGGAGGTTCGGTTGTTTTCACTGTCCCACGAATCTCAGGAACAAGGCCATAGATGTACCTCTCAATCCTTTTGGATTCAGGGGTAACCAGATGAGGAACTAGTTTAGCTAGTTCATGAAACCGATCTGTGTAGGTTGCATGACCAGCCCCTACCATAGAGTGATGCCAAAATTCGTCCTCTAGTTTTTGCATTTCATTAACCGGGCAGTACTCTTCCTTCAGTAGTCCCTTAAAGTCGTCCCATGTCATGCCTACAGCTGCTTCTCTACTCCTTGCATGAATCTGCATGTTCCACCATGTTAATGCCTTTTCTGATAGCAAGCATGCAGAATATTTCACTCTCTGGTGGATTGCACAGTTACTGATATCGATCACTGACTCCATCTTCTCGACCCATCGTGTATATGCCAATGCACCTCCTTTACCATTAAACTCAATTGGTTTGCATGACGTAAATTCCTTATACGTACATCCAGTCCTATGGTTGTTGTTGTTGTTGTTGTTGTTGTTACCATTCCTTCCTCCATCATTTGCAGCGTCATTTATGCTTCCGTGGTTTCCCGAATTGTTCATGTGATTGCCAACTTGTGTGACTATGGTGGGAAGTAGGTTTTGTAGTTGTTGGGAAATAATGGTGGAGACCTCTGGATTTCCACCATCGTTACTAGGGTTATTAGTGTCATGAGCATCTCCTCTACCTCCACGTCCACCAGTTCTTCCACTATCATTACTAGTGTCGTGAGTAGCTCCTCTACCTCCACGTCCACCAGTTCTTCCACCCCTTGGTGTTGCACCACCTCGGCTAGTGCTGCGAGTTACTCTCTTTGGTGCCATGATATCTACAAGGAGGGACATTTTGTCGACGTCAGATATGAGGTGATATTCCTAGACTACTTAGTCATAAATCTTGTCAATTTGAGTCAAACGTTGATTAATGTAAGCATAGTCACATATGTCTACGTGAGTCGTGACGCATTTATAATTATGTTGGCCACCATAATTATAATTGCTTCCTTTCACACGTATACATATTACCAGGCACACATATCTCAACAATTGATACTACATAATTGGGTAGACTTTCTATCATCTGCTCTTAAGTTGGGAAAGGGTAACGTAGTGTGGGTATCTAGAGAAGGGGATATGACGAAAAGGACTAGTCACGCTTGTAGTAAGGTTTGAGTGTCGTACTAGGACATATGAATCACTTCTAGGTATTAGAATCATATAAAGTAAGTATAAGGAAAATCATCAAATCTCTACAGGAAACTAATAACATTTATTTAACTTAATCTTATGTCTTATCAAACAAGAACTGTCACAAGATTAAGTTAAATAAATAATTATTACTTAGCTCTAAATTTTTGATGACTTGACTATTGTCTGGGGTTTCTCTTAAACAAACAATTAGCAATAAGCATATGCGCATGAAGTGTGTGTAAGGCAAAATAAAGAGGAGAGTCTTAATGTTTATAGCAGTTATAGTCTAGGTAATATATGGAACCTAGTTCTCTATAACCAAGGCTCTGGTACCAATCTGTAACACCCCCAAAATATCGCAGCGGAAGACTGTGTCATTGGGGTGCTACTTCATAATACAAAGTACAAGGTATAGAAAACGAACTCTAAATGAGACATTTTGAAAAGTTACCATTTGATTAATAAATTCCGAATTACAAACTTGAGTTCCATAATACAATACATAAGAGTTTTAAAACATATCGAACGGTAAAGATAAAAGCATAAGTCTTCAAAATATGCCAAGCGACTCTATGCTCCATGCAACAGCTATCACCTTACAGACCTGAGATAAACATGCTAAAGTGTCAACACGAGGTTGGTGAGTTCATAGAGTTTGTCTTAAAACAGTTGAAAAGTCTTTAAAGAATATTCGCACAGCAAAGGCATCGCGAATCCACTCAGTTGCAAGTCCCGCCATAAGAGACTTGCAACCTGTGTGTTCACAACCCACTGCTAAAAATATAGTATAATAAAGACATGTATAAGTTCATCAAAACAGTTAAGCAATTAGTCGTGAGTCTACACTTCATCTCCGAAGACCTCACGTTTATGATGTATCCAACATTCGCAATTGTTAGGATGTATCAAAGCCTCAATGGTCATCCAATAACTTAATTTGCAGCCACCGGAAGTCTCAATGGTCATCCAACAACTTAATTTGGTGCCACTGGAAGTCTCACAATTAAGTATAACGCAATCATGTATATATGAAATCAAGTATAATGCGATCAAGTAGAAGACAATCAAGTATAAATGTTTTGAGTATTTGTACAAGTAAGCAAGTAGTTGTGCATGTATCTCCCCCAAAGAGTTAAAACAAGTATGAAAAGAGTAGGGGCTATGACTCACCTTAAGCAATGTAATGAAAATGAAAGTGGTAGTCGAATCGCGAAAGTCTCTAAGAACAGCCTATAATAGAACGTTGCGACTTAGGTTTGGAATAAGGTCTAAGAATACGAAGAATTGCCTACATATGTCTTGCATAATGTTCATGATGTAGTACTTAGTATATAGTGTAAGTCTTTGAATATAAATGGTTTATGAAACATGTATAGGTTGTATATCTCTTACTACCATTCGGGCCGACATAATTCAGAAGTCATGGAGTAAACGTTCGAGGAGCCAGGACACTTTAATTCGTAAATCCACAACTCATCTCGACGGCTTACTTAATGAACTCCTCACATGAGGCTCCCTACTATTGTAGTATTTGATAACAAATATATATATAAGTTTTGATCCGAAGAGTTACATGTCCAATATTTGAATAAACTTAGGAAAGTTTATGATTACATGAAGATTGTTATTAGGGTAAGTTTCTTATAATTTATATGACAATTTCTTGTAAGTTCTCATGGTTCTTTAGATGGAGTAGATCCAAATTGTTTGTTCAAGTTATCGCCAACTTTTAGTTCATGTTTTCGCCTAGGTAAGTTTATATTGTCATTTAGTCATGGCTTTGCCATGACCTTTGGTCATTGTTCCATGGTCTTGAGACTCAACCTTGGTTCTAGCCATGGTTGTGGCCTTGAATCTAGGTTATAAGACCTCTTGGTCTTATTAAAACATAACCATTATATAGTGACTTATATATATGTAAATAGCTGTTAAGAAACTGAGAAAAATCTCATTCGTTATTGGTTTCTGGAGACGTGGCCCTGAGTTTTTGAAGAAAACGTGATTCCGGAAACTTTCGTGTTTTAACTTTTTCATGAAACGGACCAGAAAGGCCTCTTTTTGCGTGTTTTATGTTCTGTCACGGAAACTATTTAGGCAGTTTTGCCGCAAAGTTTTGGTAACTTCAAATGTTCATAACTTTTGACTCGGGTACTCGTTTTGGGTGATTCAAATTGCTATGTTTTCCTTGTTAAGTCCTCTTTAACAGTAAGTAAGTTTCAAATATCATAGTTATACTATTTTGGTCATGGTTCTCCATAAAAGTCACTAGTTTACTTGTTTAAAGATCATAAGTTAACATATATATATCATAACTTGTTTTACCAATTTTTATATATCATGAACATAATAACAAGACAATATATAGTAAGAATGAAATATAAATAGCATGAATATGATATTTAGCAAGAAATTATGTTAGGGTTTGCTTACAACTTGAGGCTTTCTAAAAGAAAGGTAAGTAACTAGTAAGGTACGGACTTTGATAGACTTAAGCTTCACCCTACTTCGCTTCAAGCAATCTTTCTACCCTTGTATTCTTGAAAGAAAGATGATGAAAGTTGAGGTGACTTGAGTGGATTCAAACTCAAGAGAAATCACCAAAGTTCTAAAGATTGGAAGTAGTTTTGATGAATCAAAACCAAACTAGGGTTTCTATCTTGAAGAAGTACTTGAACCTTGCTAGAAATTAGAAAGAAATAAGCTAAGTGTGGTGTGGTTTTGGTGTGGGATATGCACGGCAACAAAGGGGAAGGGGGGCTTTTATAGCGTCTTAAGGAGGTTACATTTCATAGACTTGTCAACCCTTGGTGTGCAAGGTTAACACATGTAAGGATCTAAGGCCTCCTAGCATGAGATCAAGCCACATGGGTGGTGAATCCCCCCCCCCCCTATGGCGGTTCATGAACTTGGAGAGGAAGTATTGGTTTGTGATGATATTATCCAAGCTTATGTAGTTAGTTTCGACTCCGTAAAATGCTAACCATAAGTTGTTAAGTCACGAAACGTAAAACCGGGTATCCTAAAAATATGAAACTTGAAAGTATGGTTAAACATGTCAATATACTCCATAATAAAATATAAAATGAGTGGTAGGTTCTATTGGGTTGCTCAAACCCTGCTAAAACTAGAAACACGGGTCTAAAACGCGTAATACGTAAAACGTACGAAAGTTGCATAAAATTGAGAAAAGTAAAATGTAACTTTTCTAATAGGATAATAATGACTTAAAATGACTTATAATGTCTAGGCTGGGCTCATTCTAGTGTCGGTTGGTATTTAATGTCTTTTAGACATAAAACCGTAAGCCTAAAAATCAAGGAATGACTTATAAAATCATGGAATGATTTTTGGTCAAAGGAGGAGGGAAAAATATGTTGACTTTTTCTTATAAGTTGAAAACTCAAATTGTCTTAGAAACGCGGTTCAGGTATAGGCTAGGGTTACGGCTGAGTAAAAACGCTTAAAAACTGAAAATTCCAGTTTTTCACGGCCGAGGCTTATTTTGGTCATGTTTTTCTCAGTCATGATTAATTCTCTAATTAATCATGAGAGTACTAAACATTTTTCTGATGCGGGGTCACTTAACGCGGTCGAGTTTCGTTGTGCGTAGAATTTTTGAATGACGTTTTACCCTAAAACGTGTAATTCTGTGTAATTCCTTAATAATTTTCACGAAAATGATCTGATGAGTATCAAACTTTTAATTTGCCCTGGAAATGATTTATCACTCGAGGCCAAGAAACAAAAATCAAATTTCGGGAGAATTTCGGGAAAAATGAATAGTAAAGTGAATAGTAAAAGTGAATAGTAAAATTTTCGAGAATAGAAATAAATCTGAAAATGCGAATTGTTACAGTCTCTACACCTTCAGGAAACTTCGTCCCGAAGTTTAGTGTATCTAGGTCTCTTATCTTAATAGTGGCATAATAAAGCTAGATTTAGAATAGAATAATATGGTAGGATAAGGTATGTACCCGTTACGCATTGCGGGCTTCCTTAGCACCCAAATAGTATGCTCGACCCCGAGGTGGACTAACATTGTATCCACGGTTTGGGTTATTTTCTTCAAGCATTACTGCTAGAGTCGGGTTATCCAACACTTGTCTCTGTGCCCTATTTAACTTAGGACAAGTATCTCGGAAGTGGTTTGGGCTGTTGCACTCATAGCATGTCTTTTGGTTGTTTCTTATATTGCCCGCATTCACCGGTGTTACTTGCCTTGCCGTTGCTTTACACTGATTTGTAAAATGGCTCTTCTGATTGCAATTAGTACACATTCGACAGGGCTCAGACCTCTGATGATGATAAGCACATTTATTACACTTAGGATGTGGACCTTCATATTTTCCCTGATCATAAACTGTTGCTGCAAATCCTCTTGCTCTCTTATTATCAACCATTGTACCCATTTGCTCGCCCGATTCATCTGCTCCCTTCCTTTTATCACTATTCTTCAAAGTTCCATTCCTAACCATCTCATCTGTTAGGGTCCCTGCTCTTAATAGTGCACTTTGAATTGTGGGAGGTTCGGTTTGTCACACCCCCAATTTACCTGACTTGCAGCGGAATGGAATGCCTGGGGGTGTAACTGTCATAGCACCATAACAAGGAAATATTGAACGACCTAAAGTGTCGTTTGGAAAATACATATCGTTTGATTTTTATTTAAAAGCATCCAGTGCTACAAAACATAGGTCCCCAGAAGTCATGAAAGGTTTACAGAAATAAGTTTAGACATGTCAAACGATAATTATACATAAGTGCATGAAAGTGTCAAAGTGAGACGCGTCATCCTAGGTCCTCACTAAAATGACTCCATGCATGCCATGATAATGCCTTAGTTACCTGAAAATACATTGCGAAAACGGTCAACACGAATGTTGGTGAATAATCATAGGTTTGTAAATTAAATCGTATGTACATAAGCCACAAGTATAAAATAAACCGACATAAATGTCAAAAATGCTACATTGTCTCTTAAGCTCATGGCCCCGAAGCTAGACGTACTAAATCGTGCCCCAAGTGAGTGTTTACCAGACACTCGTAATTTAGAAATGAAATGCATTCGTAATTCCGTTGGAGCAACCCAAACACGAATGGAGGAGTCACCCTCAATAGATCTATTCACTCACTCTCGCTCGTACTGTAATTAACGGTCCATGAAATAAAGGGGACTTGTCATGTCGTGGTAGTAAGGCAACTTAAGCAATGTAAGGAATTTGTAATACTTGGGCATGTACGAAAGTAATTGATGCAATGTATTCTCCCCCGTGGGATTTGAAATCAAATAAGTAATTGAAAACGGGGCTATGAAAACTCACCTCAACTGATGGTACTTGAAATGAAATGAAGTGAACAATAATGATCGGTTAACTGCCGCAACCTATAATGAATGATGCATGATCTCGTTAAGATCACCAAATGATGTTTATGAATGACCATGCTCATGTTTCTATACCACTCTACACTTTGGAAAAACACTTGTATTGTCAAAAATATATAATCCAAGAATTTGGAAAATATTGCTATTAGAAAATATAAATAGCTAGTTATAATATATATATACTTATATATATATAACGTAAGTTTCCATGTAAGCGTTGAAATACTCGGGTTGTAAACCTTGAAATGATGAAAACATACTCATAATAACTAATACTACGTTAGTTTAAAAGCTCGGTACTTGATATTATGTTTAGCTTGAAAATGCACTTCGTAGTTTTTGCGCCAAAATATATAAAAGCTGTCAATTAGAAAAGGGTTTTAGCCGATATTCAAATGAGTATATCTTTGTCGTTACTTGTCCGTTTTACTTGTTCTTTATATCCACGGTTTCGTCTTAGTATGTAGTAATATATTTTGGAAAGCTCGGCTCCTCCGGGTTACGTTTAAAGTCTCTTTTTGTCCAATGAAAAACGTCCAACAGCAAACATTTTCTGAAAAATACTTTTCGTCTATAATCTTGCAAAAATCATAACTTCTTCGTTATAAGCTCTTTTTAATCCGTTCTTTCGCCTACGGATTCGTTTTTGAAAGTATTTTCTAAAAATTTTGCCAAAGTTTCCTTGGTGTTTACTGATTTTCCAGATTTTTACAAAATGGGACAGCATGTCTAAAATGAGTTCCAAATCAAGTTTCCAAGGTTAAAAACCAATTTCTACCATCACCAATCCTCTTGTAATCACCACATGACTAATCTAATCTTACCATACACCTTCTTAGGGTGCCATGGACTCCTAACCAAGTTATTAGAGCTAGGGGATTCATAACAAGAAAGTTAGGGTTTGTATGTTTCATTTTAGCAAAAATAAAGTATAGTATAGCTACTTATACATGGTTTTTAGCATGATTCTTATGTAATACATGTAAAAATAGGATGATTCATGAAAAAAATAAAGATGAAAACTTACTTGATAAAATGAGGTGATTATTGGATGATTAAACTTGATGTTCTTGTGTTTTTGTTGCTTGTATCTTAACTAGAATCATAAAAGGAGTAAGATTGTAGCTTTAAGTTATGAAAAACCTTCACTTGATCTTGCTATTTGGGTTGGGTCGTGGGTTTGTAGAGAAGGAAAAGAGATGAGATAAAAATCTTTCTTATCTAAAAAGTTGATTATGATTTTAGGTTTTTGGTAAATGAAATGATTTAGAGGTTTATTAGTTAAATAAAGGTAAGTTAATGCAAGAGGTTAAAGGGTGTTTCATGGGCTGGTTTTCAAAGGGTAGGAGGGGGGGGGGTAGGGGTACTTGGTAGTTATTTAGAAATACTTGTAAGAATTTGCACTAGTTTGCGTTTTTAGTTACGATCGGGTATCGGTTTTATTAGAAATAAATGTTCACGAAGTATACCGGGACGAAATAAAGTTATAATAATGTTAAAAACATATTAAAAATATGTTGGGTACATTTACTGAGTGATCGGGTGATTAATGTTTAGTTTTAACGAAAACCGTCGTTATATTCACACGCGCACGTTATAAATAAAATAAATTTCCAAAATACTGGGTAACTGAATGTTATAACTTTTATGATGTTAAAATGGATATAAAAATATGTCGGGACCATCGTGGGAATATTTAGATATATTCGTCGTGTATAAACCGGGTGTTAACGTTTATTATAATTACGTATACGTAAAAACGTTAAATGTACTGAATATAGAAATTTGAAAATCCTGAGAGTGGTATAACATGAAAATGCTGTTATGATGATATGCAGACTATCCCCAGTCCGTATGCAGTGTACTCAACACTAATGAAATGAATTCGCACCTAAACCAATCCGGTTACGCGAATTTGAATACCCGTAAACTAAATTTACGATGAAATGATTAATGCAAGCGAATGGTGAAAACTTTTCCGGAAATGAATAGTGTTCGGTGAATAGTAATTTTCCAAAAAGTTTCTCAGAATATCAAACTGACCTCGAAAACGATGAATAGTAAAACGATGAATAGTGTTTTGATGAATAGTGATTTATGAATAGTAAAAAGTCGAAGTTTGGGAAAATGACCTGAAATGGTAAATGACCTGAAATGGTGAGTTGTGACATCCGCCCACCCAAATAGGAATTCAGTCCCTGAATTCAGCTAGTGTTGGTCTCGGTAATAGGTTTGGTGAAAAGGTGTGGATACTTGCGTTGCATTTGGTCCTCTCGTTCCTAAGTAAACTCGGTTCCTCTTCGAGAATTCCAGCGAACCTTAACGATCGGAATTCTACTATACTTTAACTGTTTGACCCCTCGGTCCATGGTTTCAAATGGTTCCTCCACAAAGTTAAGTTTGTCATATAACTGAATCTCTTCTAATGGTATAACGGATGACTCATCTGAAAGGCATTTCTTAAGGTTTGAGACAACTAATCCATACCGATAACAACGTCAAAACTTCTAAGTTCTACGGGCATAAGGTCTATATTGTATGGGTGATTTAGGAAATTGCTGGTGCAACCACGGATAACGGTGTTGGTGTTAACTAAAGACCTATCGGCTAATTCAACAATATAGGGAATGTCTAAAGTAGTTGGTTCTATGTTAAGTAAAGGTGCAAATGTAATAGATATAAAACTTCTATCCGCTCCTGAATCAAATAAAATAGATGCATAACGATTATTAACGAGGAACGTACCCATAACAACATTCGGGTCCTCACGGGCATCTTCTCCTCCCATAACATAAGCCCTTCCTCGAGCTACTCCTCCTTGATTTCCAGCTCCTTGATTCTTCCTCTTTGGGCACTCACCCCTAAAGTGTCCAATTTCTCCGCAACCATAACATGTTACTGGTGGTTTCTGATTGTCACCCAAGTTTGGAATCCTGCAATCTTTGGTGTGGTGACCAACCCTCTTACAGTTGCCACATGTATCTGGGCAACGTCCTGGGTTATGGTGTTTCTGACACCTATCACACTTGGGTAGAATTCCAGCATACCCTCTCCCTTCAGTAGGTCCTGCAGCATAGGCCCTTGCCATTTCTTGCCTCTTATTTCCACCTTGGTTATCGTCAAACCTCCTTTTGTTGTTGTTATTGTTGTTTGGGTTGTTGTTTCGGTTGTTGTTGTAGTTGGTGTTGTTGGAACGGTTATTGTTGTTACTTGCAGCAGATTTTCCTTTCAACACTTGGACCATAAGTTTCTGAGTTATACGAATGGCCTCCTCCATTGATTGTGGGTCGAAAGACATCACATCCCCTCGGATGCTTTCGGGTAGTCCTCCAGTAAAATTCTCCATCTTTTTCTCATTATCCGGAACCATAGTTGGACATAGTGTAGCCAACTCCTGAAACTTCCTGATATAAGTTTCAATATCATCTCCTTGAGTTACCAACTGGTAGAACTCTGTTTCTAGCTTTTGCACCTCAGTACGAGGGCAAAACTTCTTGGTCATCAGCTTTTTGAATTCAGCCCATGTGAGTTTGTAAGCATTCTCCATGCCAATGGGCTGAGCATACGAATTCCACCAAGACATGGCTTCATCCAGCAGCGTACCTGTAGCAAACTTAACCTTGTGAACATCCTGACAACCACACATGAGAAAAACGTTCTCAGTCTTCTCAAACCAGCGGATTAAAGCAACCGCTCCCTCATTTCCCTTATACTTGATAGGATCACTAGTCTTGAAATCCTTCCAAGTACATTCACGCCTAGTAGTGGGTTGAACCACTTCAGCAGTAGGTGGAACCTCAGCAGTCCTAGCAGCAACTTCAGCTCTTTCAATCTCTAGAGCTTCTGCTACACTATCCCTGACCAACTTGCGGATAGCTGCTTGTGTCATAGCGGGTGTTTCCGATGTAGCCTTTGCCTTCTTTGGCGCCATACTTCTGATAAATAATAATCGACAACAACCATGAGAAAACTATAATAGAAATAGTCATCGTACAAAATATACGCCCACAACATGTATATATACAACCACAACAAGTATAAATACAACCACGACACGTATAGATACAACCTCAACAAGTATAAATACGTTAACCATAAAGAGCAACCATGAAACATCATAAATATAATCACAACACATGAATATAATTCATGAAAATTTCGGCCAACATAGACCGATATATATATATAGCACAACATTTCCAACATAGTAGAGTCGCACTTGATATATTTGTTTGTACAACAACAAAAGACTACAAGTTCTTGAACTACGTCCCACACCTCGGGACTAGGAAATAGTAAAAGCTAATATAACACTAGTCTATGTCTATGCTCCTCCAGGTGCTCTAGACGGTCCAGGAGCTCCAGATGCTCCAGGCTCTCCCCTCAAGCAGCGAATCTCACGATCCATCGCAACCACGATCTCCTCCAGATGCTGAACTCGTAACTGAGAAGAAACATCCCTGCCCTCCAAAATGACCAACCTCTCTCGAAGCAATGCCAACTGATCTACCTGCTCCCACTGAGTCTCCTGTGTCGCCTGAGCTCTATCTCTAATCTCAGGTAACTCATCCCTAAGCAGCTCAATCTCCTCCTGATGCCTCAACTGTCGCGCCTCAAGTCCATGGTATGTCACATCGATACCAACCCTGCCCTGCACCAGATCTTCCACCTGCTCCTCGACAGTCTCAAGTCGAGTAGTAATGATCTCATCAACTCTATACCCCAACCTATCTACTTGCTCCTGCTGAGCACCCAACTGATCCTCTAATGTGACGGGTGTAGGGCTCCTAGCCGCAGCCGCTCTAGAACTCTCACCTACGTGGTATACTGGTGGTGGTTCTGCTGATTCTGACTCTGTAGTGGTAGGTGAATCTGGAGTGGTAAACCTAACACGCTTCCTAAGTGGCAAGAGTGAGGTGGATATAGGGGTAGCAGTGGGTATGGCTGGTAGTGGTGTAGGCACAGTGGGACTAGGTAGGGTCCTATAAGTAGATGTGGCATAACGAACCTTCTTACTAGCAACCTGGATAGTCTTTTCCCTACGAAACATAAGTCTCGGCTCAGACTGGATAGTGGTGGTAGGAGATGGTGTGTCTGTGGGTACACGGGTGAGGATGTCACATGGTACAATAGGATAGACATGAGGAGTAGGAGCCGTCTCCTCCTCCTCGAAAGGCTCTGTGTCATCATCTGATGCCAAAAGTGGCAACTCAGGTACAATAGGACTAGGTGGTGGTGAACGGACTGTAGAAGACATAGTGTCTTCAATAGGTGGTGGTGAACGGGCAGTAGAAGACGTAGAGTCTTCAGTATCGGAGTCTGTGATGGTGTACAGTATAACATTTGGGTTTGCAGACATGGTTCTGTGATAATCAAGGTGAAATAAAATAAATAACTCGAAATGAAATCACCATAAACAATGAACATGCACATATGATGAAATGATGAGATGCTATGATAATGTGGTTATAGTCTAGGGTCAATGATACATCCTAGTTCTCTATAACCTTAGCTCTGGTACCAATCTGTCACACCCCCAATTTACCTGACTTGCAGCGGAATGGAATGCCTGGGGGTGTAACTGTCATAGCACCATAACAAGGAAATATTGAACGACCTAAAGTGTCGTTTGGAAAATACATATCGTTTGATTTTTATTTAAAAGCATCCAGTGCTACAAAACATAGGTCCCCAGAAGTCATGAAAGGTTTACAGAAATAAGTTTAGACATGTCAAACGATAATTATACATAAGTGCATGAAAGTGTCAAAGTGAGACGCGTCATCCTAGGTCCTCACTAAAATGACTCCATGCATGCCATGATAATGCCTTAGTTACCTGAAAATACATTGCGAAAACGGTCAACACGAATGTTGGTGAATAATCATAGGTTTGTAAATTAAATCGTATGTACATAAGCCACAAGTATAAAGTAAACCGACATAAATGTCAAAAATGCTACATTGTCTCTTAAGCTCATGGCCCCGAAGCTAGACGTACTAAATCGTGCCCCAAGTGAGTGTTTACCAGACACTCGTAATTTAGAAATGAAATGCATTCGTAATTCCGTTGGAGCAACCCAAACACGAATGGAGGAGTCACCCTCAATAGATCTATTCACTCACTCTCGCTCGTACTGTAATTAACGGTCCATGAAATAAAGGGGACTTGTCATGTCGTGGTAGTAAGGCAACTTAAGCAATGTAAGGAATTTGTAATACTTGGGCATGTACGAAAGTAATTGATGCAATGTATTCTCCCCCGTGGGATTTGAAATCAAATAAGTAATTGAAAACGGAGCTATGAAAACTCACCTCAACTGATGGTACTTGAAATGAAATGAAGTGAACAATAATGATCGGTTAACTGCCGCAACCTATAATGAATGATGCATGATCTCGTTAAGATCACCAAATGATGTTTATGAATGACCATGCTCATGTTTCTATACCACTCTACACTTTGGAAAAACACTTGTATTGTCAAAAATATATAATCCAAGAATTTGGAAAATATTGCTATTAGAAAATATAAATAGCTAGTTATAATATATATATACTTATATATATATAACGTAAGTTTCCATGTAAGCGTTGAAATACTCGGGTTGTAAACCTTGAAATGATGAAAACATACTCATAATAACTAATACTACGTTAGTTTAAAAGCTCGGTACTTGATATTATGTTTAGCTTGAAAATGCACTTCGTAGTTTTTGCGCCAAAATATATAAAAGCTGTCAATTAGAAAAGGGTTTTAGCCGATATTCAAATGAGTATATCTTTGTCGTTACTTGTCCGTTTTACTTGTTCTTTATATCCACGGTTTCGTCTTAGTATGTAGTAATATATTTTGGAAAGCTCGGCTCCTCCGGGTTACGTTTAAAGTCTCTTTTTGTCCAATGAAAAACGTCCAACAGCAAACATTTTCTGAAAAATACTTTTCGTCTATAATCTTGCAAAAATCATAACTTCTTCGTTATAAGCTCTTTTTAATCCGTTCTTTCGCCTACGGATTCGTTTTTGAAAGTATTTTCTAAAAATTTTGCCAAAGTTTCCTTGGTGTTTACTGATTTTCCAGATTTTTACAAAATGGGACAGCATGTCTAAAATGAGTTCCAAATCAAGTTTCCAAGGTTAAAAACCAATTTCTACCATCACCAATCCTCTTGTAATCACCACATGACTAATCTAATCTTACCATACACCTTCTTAGGGTGCCATGGACTCCTAACCAAGTTATTAGAGCTAGGGGATTCATAACAAGAAAGTTAGGGTTTGTATGTTTCATTTTAGCAAAAATAAAGTATAGTATAGCTACTTATACATGGTTTTTAGCATGATTCTTATGTAATACATGTAAAAATAGGATGATTCATGAAAAAAATAAAGATGAAAACTTACTTGATAAAATGAGGTGATTATTGGATGATTAAACTTGATGTTCTTGTGTTTTTGTTGCTTGTATCTTAACTAGAATCATAAAAGGAGTAAGATTGTAGCTTTAAGTTATGAAAAACCTTCACTTGATCTTGCTATTTGGGTTGGGTCGTGGGTTTGTAGAGAAGGAAAAGAGATGAGATAAAAATCTTTCTTATCTAAAAAGTTGATTATGATTTTAGGTTTTTGGTAAATGAAATGATTTAGAGGTTTATTAGTTAAATAAAGGTAAGTTAATGCAAGAGGTTAAAGGGTGTTTCATGGGCTGGTTTTCAAAGGGTAGGAGGGGGGGGGGGGGTAGGGGTACTTGGTAGTTATTTAGAAATACTTGTAAGAATTTGCACTAGTTTGCGTTTTTAGTTACGATCGGGTATCGGTTTTATTAGAAATAAATGTTCACGAAGTATACCGGGACGAAATAAAGTTATAATAATGTTAAAAACATATTAAAAATATGTTGGGTACATTTACTGAGTGATCGGGTGATTAATGTTTAGTTTTAACGAAAACCGTCGTTATATTCACACGCGCACGTTATAAATAAAATAAATTTCCAAAATACTGGGTAACTGAATGTTATAACTTTTATGATGTTAAAATGGATATAAAAATATGTCGGGACCATCGTGGGAATATTTAGATATATTCGTCGTGTATAAACCGGGTGTTAACGTTTATTATAATTACGTATACGTAAAAACGTTAAATGTACTGAATATAGAAATTTGAAAATCCTGAGAGTGGTATTACATGAAAATGCTGTTATGATGATATGCAGACTATCCCCAGTCCGTATGCAGTGTACTCAACACTAATGAAATGAATTCGCACCTAAACCAATCCGGTTACGCGAATTTGAATACCCGTAAACTAAATTTACGATGAAATGATTAATGCAAGCGAATGGTGAAAACTTTTCCGGAAATGAATAGTGTTCGGTGAATAGTAATTTTCCAAAAAGTTTCTCAGAATATCAAACTGACCTCGAAAACGATGAATAGTAAAACGATGAATAGTGTTTTGATGAATAGTGATTTATGAATAGTAAAAAGTCGAAGTTTGGGAAAATGACCTGAAATGGTAAATGACCTGAAATGGTGAGTTGTGACACGGTTGTTTTCACTGTCCCAAGAATCTCAGGAACAAGGCCATAGATGTACCTCTCAATCCTTTTGGATTCAGGGGTAACCAGATGAGGAACTAGTTTAGCTAGTTCATGAAACCGATCTGTGTAGGTTGCATGACCAGCCCCTACCATAGAGTGATGCCAAAACTCGTCCTCTAGTTTTTGCATTTCATTAACCGGGCAGTACTCTTCCTTCAGTAGTCCATTAAAGTCGTCCCATGTCATGCCTACAGCTGCTTCTCTACTCCTTGCTTGAATCTGCATGTTCCACCATGTTAATGCCTTTTCTGATAGCAAGCATGCAGAATATTTCACTCTCTGGTGGATTGCACAGTTACTGATATCGATCACTGACTCCATCTTCTCGACCCATCGTGTATATGCCAATGCACCTCCTTTACCATTAAACTCAATTGGTTTGCATGACGTAAATTCCTTATACGTACATCCAGTCCTATGGTTGTTGTTGTTGTTGTTGTTGTTGTTGTTGTTGTTGTTGTTACCATTCCTTCCTCCATCATTTGCAGCGTCATTTATGCTTCCGTGGTTTCCCGAATTGTTCATGTGATTGCCAACTTGTGTGACTATGGTGGGAAGTAGGTTTTGTAGTTGTTGGGAAATAATGGTGGAGACCTCTGGATTTCCACCATCGTTACTAGGGTTACTAGTGTCATGAGCATCTCCTCTACCTCCACATCCACCAGTTCTTCCACTATCATTACTAGTGTCGTGAGTAGCTCCTCTACCTCCACGTCCACCAGTTCTTCCACCCCTTGGTGTTGCACCACCTCGGCTAGTGCTACGAGTTACTCTCTTTGGTGCCATGATATCTACAAGGAGGGACATTTTGTCGACGTCAGATATGAGGTGATATTCCTAGACTACTTAGTCATAAATCTTGTCAATTTGAGTCAATCGTTGATTAATGTAAGCATAGTCACATATGTCTACGTGAGTCGTGACGCATTTATAATTATGTTGGCCACCATAATTATAATTGCTTCCTTTCACACGTATACATATTACCAGGCACACATATCTCAACAATTGATACTACATAATTGGGTAGACTTTCTATCATCTGCTCTTAAGTTGGGAAAGGGTAACGTAGTGTGGGTATCTAGAGAAGGTGATATGACGAAAAGGACTAGTCACGCTTGTAGTAAGGTTTGAGTGTCATACTAGGACATATGAATCACTTCTAGGTATTAGAATCATATAAAGTAAGTATAAGGAAAATCATCAAATCTCTATAGGAAACTAATAACCTTTATTTAACTTAATCTTATGTCTTATCAAACAAGAACTATCACAAGATTAAGTTAAATAAATAATTATTACTTAGCTCTAAATTTTTGATGACTTGACTATTGTCTGGGGTTTCTCTTAAACAAACAATTAGCAATAAGCATATGCGCATGAAGTGTGTGTAAGGCAAAATAAAGAGGAGAGTCTTAATGTTTATAGCAGTTATAGTCTAGGTAATATATGGAACCTAGTTCTCTATAACCAAGGCTCTGGTACCAATCTGTAACACCCCCAAAATATCGCAGCGGAAGACTGTGTCATTGGGGTGCTACTCCATAATACAAAGTACAAGGTATAGAAAACGAACTCTAAATGAGACATTTTGAAAAGTTACCATTTGATTAATAAATTCCGAATTACAAACTTGAGTTCCATAATACAATACATAAGAGTTTTAAAACATATCGAATGGTAAAGATAAAAGCATAAGTCTTCAAAATATGCCAAGCGACTCTATGCTCCATGCAACAGCTATCACCTTACAGACCTGAGATAAACATGCTAAAGTGTCAACACGAGGTTGGTGAGTTCATAGAGTTTGTCTTAAAACAGTTGAAAAGTCTTTAAAGAATATTCGCACAGCAAAGGCATCGCGAATCCACTCAGTTGCAAGTCCCACCATAAGAGACTTGCAACCTGTGTGTTCACAACCCACTGCTAAAAATATAGTATAATAAAGACATGTATAAGTTCATCAAAACAGTTAAGCAATTAGTCGTGAGTCTACACTTCATCTCCGAAGACCTCACGTTTATGATGTATCCAACATTCGCAATTGTTAGGATGTATCAAAGCCTCAATGGTCATCCAATAACTTAATTTGGAGCCATCGGAAGTCTCAATGGTCATCCAACAACTTAATTTGGAGCCACTGGAAGTCTCACAATTAAGTATAACGCAATCATGTATATATGAAATCAAGTATAATGCGATCATGTATAAGACAATCAAGTATAAATGTTTTTAGTATTTGTACAAGTAAGCAAGTAGTTGTGCATGTATCTCCCCCAAAGACTTAAAACAAGTATGAAAAGAGTAGGGGCTATGACTCACCTTAAGCAATGTAATGAAAATGAAAGTGGTAGTCGAATCGCGAAAGTCTCTAAGAACAGCCTATAATAGAACGTTGCGACTTAGGTTTGGAGTAAGGTCTAAGAATACGAAGAATTGCCTACATATGTCTTGCATAATGTTCATGATGTAGTACTTAGTATATAGTGTAAGTCTTTGAATATAAATGGTTTATGAAACATGTATAGGTTGTATATCTCTTACTACCGTTCGGGCCGACATAATTCAGAAGTCATGGAGTAAACGTTCGAGGAGCCAAGACACTTTAATTCGTAAATCCACAACTCATCTCGACGGCTTACTTAATGAACTCCTCACATGAGGCTCCCTACTATTGTAGTATTTGATAACAAATATATATATAAGTTTTGATCCGAAAAGTTACATGTCCAATATTTGAATAAACTTAGGAAAGTTTATGATTACATGAAGATTGTTATTAAGGTAAGTTTCTTATAACTTATATGACAATTTCTTGTAAGTTCTCATGGTTCTTTAGATGGAGTAGATCCAAATTGTTTGTTCAAGTTATCGCCAACTTTTAGTTCATGTTTTCGCCTAGGTAAGTTTATATGGTCATTTAGTCATGGCTTTGCCATGACCTTTGGTCATTGTTCCATGGTCTTGACACTCAACCTTGGTTCTAGCCATGGTTGTGGCCTTGAATCTAGGTCATAAGACCTCTTGGTCTTATTAAAACATAACCATTATATAGTGACTTATATATATGTAAATAGCTGTTAAGAAACTAAGAAAAATCTCATTCGTTATTGGTTTCTGGAGACGTGCCCCTGAGTTTTTGAAGAAAACATGATTCCGGCAACTTTCGTGTTTTAACTTTTTCATGAAACGGACCAGAAAGGCCTCTTTTTGCGTGTTTTATGTTCTGTCACAGAAACTATTTAGGCAGTTTTGCCGCAAAGTTTTGGTAACTTCAAATGGTCATAACTTTTGACTCGGGTACTCGTTTTGGGTGATTCAAATTTCTATGTTTTCCTTGTTAAGTCCTCTTTAACAGTAAGTAAGTTTCAAATATCATAGTTATACTATTTTGGTCATGGTTCTCCATAAAGTCACTAGTTTACTTGTTTAAAGATCATAAGTTAACATATATATATCATAACTTGTTTTACCAATTTTTATATATCATGAACATAATAACAAGACAATATATAGTAAGAATGAAATATAAATAGCATGAATATGATATTTAGCAAGAAATTATGTTAGGGTTTGCTTACAACTTGAGGCTTTCTAAAAGAAAGGTAAGTAACTAGTAAGGTACGGACTTTGATAGACTTAAGCTTCACCCTACTTCGCTTCAAGCAATCTTTCTACCCTTGTATTCTTGAAAGAAAGATGATGAAAGTTGAGGTGACTTGAGTGGATTCAAACTCAAGAGAAATCACCAAAGTTCTAAAGATTGGAAGTAGTTTTGATGAATCAAAACCAAACTAGGGTTTCTATCTTGAAGAAGCACTTGAACCTTGCTAGAAATTAGAAGGAAATAAGCTAAGTGTGGTGTGGTTTTGGTGTGGGATATGCACGGCAACAAAGGGGAAGGGGGGGGCTTTTATAGCGTCTTAAGGAGGTTACATTTCATAGACTTGTCAACCCTTGGTGTGCAAGGTTAACACATGTAAGGATCTAAGGCCTCCTAGCATGAGATCAAGCCACATGGGTGGTGAATCCCCCCCCCCCTATGGCGGTTCATGAACTTGGAGAGGAAGTATTGGTTTGTGATGATATTATCCAAGCTTATGTAGTTAGTTTCGACTCCGTAAAATGCTAACCATAAGTTGTTAAGTCACGAAACGTAAAGCCGGGTATCCTAATAATATGAAACTTGAAAGTATGGTTAAACATGTCAATATACTCCATAATAAAATATAAAATGAGTGGTAGGTTCTATTGGGTTGCTCAAACCCTGCTAAAACTGGAAACACGGGTCTAAAACGCGTAATACGTAAAACGTACGAAAGTTGCGTAAAATTGAGAAAAGTAAAATGTAACTTTTCTAATAGGATAATAATGACTTAAAATGACTTATAATGTCAAGGCTGGGCTCAGTCTAGTGTCGGTTGGTATTTAATGTCTTTTAGACATAAAACCGTAAGCCTAAAAATCAAGGAATTACTTATAAAATCAATGAATGATTTTTGGTCAAAGGAGGAGGGAAAAATATGTTGACTTTTTCTAATAAGTTGAAAACTCAAATTGTCTTAGAAACGCGGTTCAGGTATAGGCTAGGGTTACGGCTAAGTAAAAACGCTTAAAAACTGAAAATTCCAGTTTTTCACGGCCGAGGCTTATTTTGGTCATGTTTTTCTCAGTCATGATTAATTCTCTAATTAATCATGAGAGTACTAAACATTTTTCTGATGCGGGGTCACTTAACGCGGTCGAGTTTCGTTGTGCGTAGAATTTTTGAATGACGTTTTACCCTAAAACGTGTAATTCCGTGTAATTCCTTAATAACTTTCACGAAAATGATCTGATGAGTGTCAAACTTTTAATTTGCCCTGGAAATGATTTATCACTCGAGGCCAAGAAACAAAAATCAAATTTTGGGAGAATTTCGGGAAAAATGAATAGTAAAAGTGAATAGTAAAATTTTCGGGAATAGAAATAAATCTGAAAATGCGAATTGTTACATGTTAAACATGAGAAAACAATCACAAAAACCCAAAGCATCAATCCGAACAAAGAGAACTCACAACTAGATGTAATTCCAAACTTAGGAATAAATATAAAACAATTAAATATATAATGCTTGTGGAATGAATGTTTGCAGATTTCCTGGAGTTTATAAAACTAAAGAATTAAAAAAAAACTTTAAGACTCTGTTAGAAAAACAAAACTAGCAAAATTTCCAGAATTTTGCACATGACGCCGTCAGGAATTAATTCCTGACGCCGTCAGAAGTGACCTGCAGAAATCTTTACGTTAAGTTTCAGGAAAATTTCTGAAAAAACTTATGTCCTACTTCCTGGAAAATCCTGCAAAACATCATTATGACTCGATACAAGCATTTTGACTCAAACAATTACTAATACACATGTTCATTTAATATTGTTGTGGATCATGCTCAATTTCGTTCTTATAAACAAATTTGGGTCTCTCCTTACACTTAGCTTTTGCAAAATACCTTTATATGCAATTAAGACGAAGTTAAAAATAAAATAAAGCATTTTCACAATTTACTTTGAAACATGAGCCACAAACAACAAAAATAAAACATGAATACGGAAACAAATAAAATCAAATAAACAAACAAACAAATAAATAAATAAATAAAGCTTGGGTTGCCTCCCAATAAGCGCTTGTTTTTGTTCGAGTCACGAGCCTGACTCTACCCTTATTTAACGGAAATAGGGGAGGTTTTCCCTACACTTTGAATTAAGTGCGGGTGGAAGTAGCGATACACACCCTTAGGGTGGAAATATGCTACGTGAGGTGAAGGGTGTGAGTGAATGGCTTCCTTCATCCTAAAACTACCCGGATAATGTTGGTTGATGGGTGGGTCAGTTACTCTTTTGTCTCCTAGAAATATATCCAAGGATGGAAAGGTGTTTAAAGATTGAGGTTCCGGTTCATCAACACTAGGAAATTCCCTAGAACTAGGAGTAAGGTTATCACTACAAGTATTCAAACCTATATCCTCAAGTGGTGCCTAGTCCAAGGGTTCTACTTCTATTGGGGTTCCTATAGTCTCTTCTACTTCTTCCGGGTAAGTCACGGGCGGTGTGTATGCCTCAAATGATGATAGGACTTGTGGGGTACTTAGTGGGCTTGGGTTTTCTACTATCTCTTCCATCACATCAATATCACCTATGTGTTCATCTTGTATTATGGTAGTGCCTAACCATGACATGCAACTAGGTGGCTCAACTCTAACCTCATGTGTGTCGTATGTTTTGGTGAAATCTATCCCGCTCATGCAACTAGGTAGTTCAACACTAACCATCTCATAATCTTGATTTGATTCTAAGTTCATGTTCTTAGAAACTAGGTCATCTTGCTCATACGAATCCACCAATTCGTCGAGCTTATGGGTCATGGTTAGAAAGCTTTTCTCAAAATTCATCCAACGGGTCTAACTAAAAGGAATTGATCCTGATAATGATCGTCTAATAGAAATCACACATGCATATAATTTATCAAACCCATCTAACTTTACCCCCAACTGCTCTTGGATGTCATAAAGATCACACAAAAAATCATTGGAATGATAGGAAGAAAATCTATTAGTGAAATATAGTTGTTCCTCTATTGTCAGTGATCAAAATGGAATTTCATCTGCCATAGTGACAAGTGAAAATGGTTTCACAAACAAAGGGCACAAAGAAAAAGATAGACTACAAGAAAGCTAATAAAAAGAAAATAAGAATCTCACTAAAAAGGAATCTAATGAGTAGACCTAATCAAAATAAATTCCAACCTAAGCAATAACTATTCCCCGGGCTGCGGCACCAAAAACTTGATGCGTGGGAATTGCATCAGGCTTTACCTCTCGAGGGATCTCGAGAAGCTTACAACCCCCACCAGACAGTGTACCTGATCGTTGTAGTATAGTATGGTGATAAGTACCGGGGGATTGATCGTTCAACTCAGGAATAGTGTCGCTAGGATTAGAAAGCCTAAAAACTAGGTCTAGAGGTCAGGGATGATTCTTTTTGTATTTTTATGTTTTTATGAAAGCAAGTAAAAATCTCGGTTTTGGAAGAGTGGGCGGAATTAGTTGCTAGTCAACTAACCCAATAACTAAGATGCAATCAAAATAAAATAACAGAAATGTAAATTAAACGAATGGTGTGAACAATGGATGGGAGAATTGTGTTTACTTAGTTTTCACTACTCCCTAGATATCTTTTACGGGTTAATTGTTTGTTACAGTTGCGTGGATGACGGGTTATATTCCTTAATACCAATTGTGGGGTGGCGTACGTACTTCCCCAACTCTATAAGCTCCTACTTCACTCCTATGTCGAGCCTGCAAGAAGCTCCTAACATGGGATCACTAGAATTTGCTCATGCATTAAATACAACCATAAAAACCTAGTACGCATTGGTTCATGTTTCTTAAGACGTTCAAGCAAGTTACACAATGGAGATCTGCCAGTTTTCTTAAGCCTAACATTGAAATCATTCATCCATTACAACTATAAACAAGCAATCAACCTATAATCAACATCTAGGTTTCATTACATCTAAGCAAACACATGAAAGATCTAGCCTAGCATGTTAAAATCAAGACAAGCATAAGATATATTCAAACAACACATAGACATATTGAATGAATTGAAAGGATACTTATCTCAATTGAACATATTGGGTTTCAAGGGGTGAAAACCCTTGAAAATACTGTAAAAGTCGTGCTAAGGTTTATTAAGTTCGACCCTAAAATTCTCCTCTCTTTAGAATGAAAATTACAAAGAGTATATATAGATTTACTAAGGTGACGGCGTCAAGAAGAAAGTTCTGACGCCGTCAACCAGCCGCCAAAAAATATAATCGGATTGCCTAGATCCAGATCTGACGCCGTCTGTGTATTGCTGCTCTGGGCCGTCACCACTTTTACTCTTGACGGCCTTGATCTGACGCCGTCACGTTTTCACTGGGCCGTCACCAAAATTGCTCTTGACGCCGTCATCAAAATCCTCTTGACGCCGTCAGGTACTGTTCCTAGCAAGGAAAATTAAGACTTTGCCGTTTTCTATTTTTATGCTCCAAAAACGTCCAAAATGCTTCCTTTTCCAGAATTCACTCCTAAAGTACCTAAAATCACAAAAGGAACGATTTAGGGCAATATTTGATCAAATAAATTCCAATTCCGGCTTAAATGACCCCCTAAAAACGGATCATTTTTCGCCTCATCATGTATATATAATAATGCCACATAAACTATATAAAAATCGTTGCAAACCTTTTTGCTTTCATCTCATTTTACTATACAAATAATTTCATTTAAAATTGACATTTAATTCTAACTAATATTAATAAATTTTATCAATAAACTCAATTCTAAATAGTTAACCAAATGAATATTAATTAACACAATATTAATAATTCCTAAAACCTTTAGACTCCACTATTATGTCTTAAACTTTATTATTTTTAATTTATTATTATAATTTGCAAATGGGTTCGACCAAAAATTATGTACTTTAACATTTAACCATTTAAATGTTGTTTTACGTACATGCTCGTCAATAACCGTCTTTTAATTCTATACTAAATACGTGATCAATTTCGGTAACCCTTGCACTTCCATCTCGATGTTGTATATACTTCATATTAAATTATGGGACTCCATCTTGAGTATCTTGATTACTCCATATTAAATTAAGGGACTCAATATTATAGTATTATAAAGTTTGTATAATCTTGTATATATAATATTGCCACATAAACTATATAAAAATCGTTACAAACCTTTTTAGTTTGATCTCATTTTACTGTACAACTAATTTCATTGAAAATTAACATTGAATTCTAGCTAATACTAATAAATTTTATCAATAAACTCAATTCTAAATAGCTAACCAAAGATGTTGTATATACTTCACATTAAATGCACCGGTTTTGTTTTTCGATAAAAGTTTGAACTTTTGCTTATATTTAAAACTCAACTTTTTTATTTGATATTATTATTTAGAAACGGCTTTTAGTCAAAATTATGTATTCTTTCCTTTTTATTCATTACTCAATGTGATATTTTTAATATGTCGTATTTTGCTATTATGGCAAACTAACTTACATACTAAATCCATATAATCTACAAATATTACATGATTTATTTCAAATATGTCACATCAAATATTGCATTACTTGATAAATGGTTTCGTCATTACAATTTTTTGTTTTGTACAATGCTATTCATTTGCCTTTTACTTCGAATAATAAAACATGTTTAACTAAAAATAAAATACATTAATGAAAAACACATTACATAAAATTACAAAAAAAAGTACATTAGGGTCTAACAATGTAAATACATCAAGGATGTCAAATGGACACAAAAGAGGGGTAATCGGGGCACAAAAGATTTTGATGTAGATACATTCTTAGATACTCATATTGCATTTTACATTCATGGCATATAGTCCAAAACGTCTTCTGATTTGTGCTTGTGGGAGGAGTAGTGCTAGTGGTGCCTCTATCCTTTGGAGTAGTACTTGTAACTTTACTTTGAGTGGTTGTAATTTTAGTGAAATTGTAGAAACCATTTTGGCCCGGTGAAGCACCGTTTTGAGCAGTATTTCTTCGATCGTCATACGCCGATCTTTTACTTTTATCAGACAGTTGACCCCATGCTTCTAATATATATTTGAATGCCCCATCTACCCCTACAGATTTGTTTTTTATCAGGATGAAGAGATAAAGCTAGTTTTGGGTAATTTTTCCTCACGGTTTCATCATCCGTTGATGGGTTCACACCAAGAATTGAGTAAAAATCTGATATTAGGATAGATGAAAAGTTTCACGTTTTAGAAAATGTGAATATGTAATTTGAACTTTTTGTCTACCAAATTATGTAGTTCGCTAGTTTCCAAAATATATCGAAAGAAGCATTTGATTGACATTCGGTTTCTTGGAGTGTTTTATAAATTTTTCATCAAAAATATTTTGTGGTGAGCAAGTTTTTGTGAGAATATAATCTCGTACCATCAACATATTAATAGTAATATAAGAATAATACATATGTACCTTAATCAAGATATGTATTTTTTCATAGAATTGCCACATCCAAAGTTGTCAAATTTTCGTTGTTGACGGCATAAATGTTGACCCCACGATCCATTTCCATTTCATCTATTTCGAATCAGTAATATCTAAGGATCCAATGTTGGGATCTGCCTCTAATAAAGCTTCTATTGTTGCTTCTTCTATATCATAATAAACATAATAATGGAATGGTGCCCACCCATTATGTATTCAGGTTTAGTGTGTTCTTGAGCTTGACATGCATGTAAGTGTGTTATGTGTCAAACATTGAAGTAATACATGTAAGCTACAGGAAAAATACATTACCTTTGGTTGATGGTAGTAATGATAATGTTGTATAACCTGCACACGAAAAAAAATTGATGGTAGTATTGATAATGTTGTATAACCTGCACACGAAAAACAAATCATGAATGAGGATTTGAACTTTTAAAATCAAGAATGAAGATTCGAACTTTTGTTTTTGTGCATGTGATTTTGGCCGGTTTATATAGGCATGTATTAGGTCAAATCATAAATTATTCTTGCAACTTTTGCACTTCATCTAACCAACTTTTAATTCTATACTAAATACCATGTCTCTTCATCTAGCCAACTTTTAATTATATACTAAATATCATTGAAGGCATGTAATAAGTGAAGCAAAAATAGAGTCTCTTCATATTTTTTGGACATTTTTTTTAAATAAATTAGACACAAAAAATGGAGCCTCTTCATATTTCTGTAATAAATTCCGAAGCATTAGGTTGTTGTACGCTATGTAATCTTAACACCTCCGCATCCAATTAGAGGGGACAATCTTTTAGTATGATAGATAATTACTAAAAATCTTCATATATATAAAGGCGATACGTAATTGTAACTTGTACAAATTCCATTATTTTAATTAAGGCTATACTTAATTGGAAATTATCTCAACGAAACTAACTTTTTACTTATTCAAAAATAATGAACTTGACAAATTCAACTAATTTGTAAATGTGAATTCATAAAATGTTAATTAAAACTTGTTTTTCTAATTTATTTTTCATATCTAACTAGTATACGTTTTAACTAGTATATTAGACTTGAAAATTTAATTGCGATACGTAAAAAAAATTTCAATTAATAAATTATTAATTTATCGATATAATAATATCTCGCCAAATTAATAAAATATCTCGGTCAAAACATCATCAATTTATAGAGGTTTTATTGTATTTTATTGTATTACAGGCATCTTCCAGAACAGTGGCGGAGCCAGGAAAAGTGATCAAGGGGCATCAGTTTAAAAAATATATGTAGATAACTTGTTGATAAATGTATTTTTTACGTAATTCAAACCAAGTGTAGAGAACTGCAAAAATCCATATAATTAACAACGATTAATTATATATTAATCTCTGTCATTATTTTTAGTCTCCATTTTTACGGAAAAATTTAAAATTTTTTTTATTATAATATTTTAACGCAAAAACGTTATTACATAAATTACCAAATAACGAGACGAGCTCGTACGTGAACCACAGATAAAAACTTTACACAAAATATACACTAATACATCACATGGGCCTATATACCAACCCAACACTTAATTTTTTACTGTTCACCCAGCCCACCAAGGGCCCAATTTTCCCTTTTATTCTAATTTCCAGTCGAGCAAGCACCCTCCAAATCAGCCCATTATCTCTCGAATTCTAAACATGACATGTATATAGTATTGAACCTCCTATTTGTCCTCCTACCAAAGAACTAGTATGCAAAATATTAGCTCTAGATACGAACGTTTAATACATTTCCGAAAGCCAAAGTGTTTGTCCCATTTCCATTTAATCAATCCATATTAGTTTTCACAAAACTCAACCATTTTGATCCGGGTTTGTTTTAAACCCATTCTAACGATTTTGTTTGATCATTTATGAGTATTGAGAATATTTATCATCAATGAAATCAAGGTTATACGCTAGAACTCATCTTTGTACATTTAAAAAGTCCTAGTCGACATATGTTAAAACACAACTCAATTCTCATTTGCTTTCCCTCACCCTCACAACCCTTAAAGTCTTCTAAATGTCAGGAAATCCTTATCAAAATCCCAACATTACTGACATTGAATAGTTATAACAAGTGGTAAGAAGAAAAACTCAATATAAACACCTATACGTATTTACATATACACGTGTCCTCTTTCATTAGTTCACCACCCCTCACACTTCACTCCTTTCTACAATTTTCAGTTCCTCTCAACTCTTAAACAACTCACAAACGACCAGAAGCTCCCTCCTTTCTTATTTGGAATCAATTCGAAGGTTTTGGAGTTTAATATAAATCGTATATTGGTTCTAGCCATTCATGGGATTGTTCCTCTTGTTCTACTCATTCTTGCTCGTTCACTCACCACCCTAGAGGTGTAGTAAGTCATTTAATCTCCTTTTCAATTCATATCTCACGTTTTTATATCACCATGCAACACATATTAATTATTGTCGAACGTATAGTTTTATATTTATTTTTACGTACACGTTTAATTCTAGAACCCAACTCAGTCACAACTCGTAATTTCAAGTCCTTTTCAAACGTCAAAATTTCATTATTCATCTCAGGAAGTTACTATTCATTGATCACTATTCATCATTTTACTATTCATCGTTTTCGGAGTTAGTTTGAGATTCCGAGAAGCATTCGAAAATTTTACTATTCATATGACACTATTCATTCCCGGAAGGAAATCACTATTCACGATTGTCGTTAATCATTTCGTAAACCTAATTTACGAGTTTTTAAATTCGCGTAACCAGTTAGGTTTAGCTGCGAATTCATGCATCATCAGTAGGGACGCGTCATATAGACTGGAGTAGTCTACATATCATCGGTAACACCATCAGCACTTTAGATCATGCACGGATATGCATTATTTCCATTTACGTATGATTAATTTGTAATTAACGTTACCACTCAGTTTTTGCTACTAACTTATACCAAATACTCCCGTCTACGATCCTAATATATTTTCATACTCATTATAATAATATAAAAATTATATTACTAATTTACTCGGTGTTTTGAAACCGTTTGCTATATTTTCCGGTAAACGCCTATAACTACGTCGGATCACAATATTTCAACACTACAATTATTTTAACACCCGATTCTTATCAAGAATGTAATTTCATAATTTTTACAACGTCGTTACATTTTATTTGGTACCGTTAAACTTTATTTCTAGCAAACTCGGTACCCAGTATCACTTAAAACACTAAATATACAACTAATATCTTACCAAATCTACCAAAATTTCTTACAAGATCTACCCACCCTATTTTTCTTCCCCAAAATCACGCCTCATTGCCCCCTAGCATTATTGACTCTTGACTTTGGCAACAAAAATATCTATAACTAGTTTATATTTTCCATATTACACATTTTACTTCAAGTAACCAAAAGACCTAACAAAGAAAATTCTCTCAACCTCCCCATCATCCTTGTGTTCGGCCAACATAAGAAGAAGAAGAAAAATTCATCAAAGTTCCAAGATTCAAGTACTTTACAAGTTCTAGTAGAGTATATTTTAGGTTTTGAAATAAAAACCTTTAAGTTAATCAAGTTTTAGATCACCAAACATCTTCATCACTCAAGTAAGTGTCTAAATAAATTTTCTACTCTTTTATACTTTTATTCAAGCCATTTTGATGTTTTAGTAGCAAATCATACAAATATATATATATGTTACATACCACTCTATTTTAATCTTATATTTTTAACATAGATCTATAAGTATTTAGAGTAATCTCATGAGATCCACCAAGATTGGTGGTGTTTAGGAACCCATTACACCCTAAGAAGGTGTATGGTAGGATTGAGTATTTGTGGAGTTGATTTGGAGTAGTTTGGTAAAGATTTGAACAAGCCTTGAACTAGAAAAGTGGATTTTTCAAACTATATATAAGTTGCTGTCCATTTTTGTAAAATCTGGAAAGATCAGGGGTTTCCTGGTAACATTGGGCTAAATAATCAGAAAATACTTTCAAAAACGAAGCCGTGGGCGAAAGAACGGATTAAAATGAGTTTATAACGAAGAAGTTATGATTTTTCCAATTTTAACGACGAAAACTATTTTCTGAAAATACCTTGCTGATGAACAGTTGTCACGACTGTTTCGAGGCGTAAAACTAAATCTAGCCATCCCGACTTATCAAAAATATGTTAGTATTTTGTCCCACGATTCCGGGGATATAAAGAACGTAGAAAACGAGCTTATAACGAAGAAGATACAAGCGTTAGAACATAGGCGATTTATATATATATTTACTCAGCTTTTACACTAATAGAGTTTTGACGTAAAATGACTTTACAAAGTGCCATGTTCGGCTCAGTTTGAGTGCCTAGCCGTACTTAAGTAATTTCAATTATTCCCGACACACTATCCAAAACACTTGACCGTTTACCCGTTGGCCTTGTAACGAGTAACTTACAACCTCAATTATATTACCCAAAAACCACACAAAAAATGGTTATTTTCACAACGGACCAACTAAACATATTTTTCTATCGAGGGTCGGAACTCGATGAGATCAAAACTTAATAACACGTCTTTAGACCATGTTACAAACTTACTAAAAACGTCAAATTCGTTTTCCAGAACTTAATATTATTCGTTCACGACTAGCTTTTTGAGGCTATATATTAAGGATTACAACTATTATTTAAGGATAATATTTTACGACGAAAAACTCTATTTTCGTAATAAATCACTAAACAACTACAAGGGATTGTCACTACAACGTAAATACGCGTGAAGTATTTTATATTTATACAAGACGTCAAAAATGTATTTTTCGACGATAAACGTTATTTTCAAGTTTCACGAGTGGTATCGATAACATACGTATTTGCATGTGTAGCATCATTTCATTTCTTACATTAGACCATATCATTCATATTAGGTTGCGGTTAGAGATCGTGCCTCATTTTAGTGTATCCACTTTTGTCATCGTAGCCATCGCACCAGGTGAGTCATAGCCCCTACTTTTTCAATTGTTTTTGGTAAACTCTTTTGGGGGAGAATAAATGCTCGTTTTACTTAAACACACTACTCGCTTTACATGGTTGATTACTTGTATTTCATTGGTATGGTTGATTACCTGTATTTCATTGGTATGTTTGATTACCTGTATTTCTTTGGTATGTTTGATTACCTGCATTTCATGGGATTTGTCATCCTTGTTTATATGACCTCATGGTCACCAATTGTTCATATATGTCAAATGTAGTATTGTGGTTTCCCCACTTGGCTGTGATGTCAAACGTATTGTGGTTTCCCCACTTGGCTGTGATGTCAAACGTAATACTGTTGTTTTCCTACTTGACAGATTTATCATATGACCTCATTGTCATAACTGTTTATCTCACGACATTGTCAGGAGTGTCAAAGTTGTTTTACTGGCGACATTGTCAGACTTATTTTATATGACCTCATTGTCATTATTGTTTACCTGGCGACATTGTCAGCTTTGTCAAAAATTGCTTATATGGCCTCATTGTTAAAATTATTTATATAGCAGTTTTGCTATATTTATCTTTGAATCTAGATACAAGTATTACTTTTGTTCACGTAAACCAAATCATATTTGGCAGTGGGTCATAAACACACAGGTTACAAGTCTTTTTTGGCGGGACTTGGAACTGAGTGGATTTACGATGCCTTTGCTGGGAAATCTTCATTCATATGCATTACAATTCTTTTTCACAAGACTATGAACTCACCAACCTCGTGTTGACACTTTAGCATGTATTTTCAGGTTTTAAGCAATGGCACGCTACAGGAGGTTTTGGCAGGGCATGGCATGGTCATAGAAGACTCTGATTATTCATTTGGGGACCGTTTTAAACTATTTTAAGGGCCTACTTCCGCACTACTTTTAACAATGTAAATTCAACACTTTTGGTTAAATGATTTTATTCTAAATGATTGAAGTGACAACCATTTTTGAACTTGTGTTGTAATACCAATTGAGTTATACCCCGGCTACATGTATGCTTCCGCTGGACCCGATTTTGGGGGTCTGATACATTGGCATCAGAGCTTTGGCGATAGCGAACTAAGTGTTTTTAAAACCTAGACTATAGCTACTGTCACGAAAACTTAACCCTATGACCGTCACGTGCCTGCCTGCCAAGCTGAAGCCTCATTTGTGGTTAGTTGCTGACATAGGTGATGAGATTTGTGTCTCATTATCTGATATATTATATTCATTTATTATAGTTGATTACTATAATTGTCTTTCATATAAGCATGTTCACGTATCATATATGTCACAGCGTTATGTTTTTCCTTGCATAGTTTCATCATTTGACCTCGAGTTTGGTCACCTGCCTTAGTCTTTCAGAACGTCTTGGTGTTTGTGAAGGACATAATATTAGTATAACTGAACTGAGTATTTCAAAATTCATGGAACCTCGGTGGAATGTAGACTGGTCATCTACATTCGACCCGGGATAGTGAGATAGGTTGACCACCTATGTCTGACTCAGAGATGAATTTTGCAACACTGAGAATGGTTAAAATAAAATTTTGTCTGGATTAAATTCTCTGCCCAATTTCCAAATGTTTCATTCATGTGTGCGTACTTACTTTCATCACAATCTCATTACGTAGCAGCTGTCACACTCTTTTCCCTTCTCACCATCATTATCATTTCCTTTCCCCATCCCTATATATATAAGGAATTAGCTTACACTCTATAGATTCTGATGTCACTCGTCACTCACTATTCCCAATATTGATAAGTGGATATTATCAATGACCCCCCCCCCTAGGAAAGACTTTCCATACCATTTATAAGGAGGATCCATCGGTACATTATGACCATTTAAAACTCAACAGAAATCTCAGGATACCACAAAACCACTCGAACCACGCTAACTAATCATGACGACTTCAAACCTTTCATTCTATGACAATCCACTCTCGAACACCTACTACTAGGAAACGTCTTATTTATGTTTCACCCTTCTTTTCTTGTTTTAAAGAGCTATGCCGCCAAGGAAAGTTAAAGCTACTCCAACTATGACACCAGCTGCTATTCGAAAACTTGTTAAGGATAGTATAGCCGAAGCTCTAGAGATCGAGAGAGCTGAGTTAGCTGCAAGGGCTGCTGAAACCGCTTCACAGACAGGGACGAATGAACAATCCAATAATAGGCGTGAATGCACTTGGAAGAATTTTAAGATTGGTGATCCCATCAAGTTTAAGGGCACTGAAGGAGTGGTTGCTTTGATTCGCTGGTTCGAAAAGACTGAGAATGTGTTCATCATGTGCAACTGTCCTGATGTCAGCAAGGTAAAATTCACTACTGGTATGCTTTTGGATGAAGCTATGTCATGGTGGAATTCATATGCTCAACCGATTGGTATGCAAAATGCCTACAAGCTCACCTGGGATCAATTCAAGAAATTGATGACTACGAAGTTTTGCCCTCGTACCGAGGTGAAGAAGTTGGAAACAGAGTTTTATGAGCTAGTGACAGCAGGTAATGATATCGAGGCATATATCAGAAGGTTTTAGGAGTTGGCTATGCTATGTCCAACTATGGTTCCAGATAATGAAAAGCTGTTAGAAAATTTCATCGGTGGACTACCACACAATATCAGTGGGAACGTAACTGCTTCTGAACCACACACGCTGGATGAAGCTATCAGCATGTCTCAGAAGCTTATGGCTCAAGTGATGAAGCAAGAAACTACTGTCAACAACAACAACGAAAACAAGAGGAAAAGGGATGACAACCAAGGAGACGATCAAGTATGGCAGCCAAACAAACAACATGAAGTGGTTATGGCCTACGTTGCGAAGCCAAGTGAAAAGAAAGGTTACCAGGGTACCTTACCCAAATGCAACAAGTGTCAGAATCATCATAACCATGGATCTTGTCTTAATCCATGTGGCAACTGTAAGAAGGTTGGTCATGCAACTTGGGAATGCTAGTTTCCAATCATTACCGGAGATCAGAAACCCTCAGTGACATGTTTTGGCTGTGGAGAAATAGGGCATTACAGGAATGAATGCCCAAAACAAGGAAACCAAGAGAAAGGGAACCGAGGTGGAACGGCTCATGGGAGAGCCTAGGTCATCGGAGGAGGAAATGGTCCACACATCAACAACGCTGAGGACGACAACAATGTTCAAGAACCAAGAACTTCTGCCTTAAAAATAAACCAAAGCCTAAACTCTCTAGTGTTGTATTGCTTTGGTGTTTTATTCTACGTTCTATCGTATCAGTTTCATGTACTATTAACGAATTCCGATCTAATGAATGTTCTATCTTTTATCACCGCTATGCGACTCAAATATCATCATCGGTTCACTAATACCACTTCAGAGACCAACACAAACTGAACTCCCGGACGAAGTTTCTGTTAGAGGGGAAGACTGTCACAACTCGTAATTTCAGGTCCTTTTCAAACGTCGAAATTTCATTATTCATCTCAGGAAGTTACTATTCATTGATCACTATTCATCGTTTTACTATTCATCATTTTCGGAGTTAGTTTGAGATTCTGAGAAGCGTTCGAAAATTTTACTATTCATATGACACTATTCATTCCCGGAAGGAAATCACTATTCACGATTGTCGTTCATCATTTCGTAAACCTAATTTATGAGTTTTTAAATTCGCGTAACCAGTTAGGTTTTGCTACGAATTCATGCATCATCAGTAGGGACGCGTCATATAGACTGGAGTAGTCTACATATCATCGGTAACACCATCAGCACTTTAGATCATGCACGGATATGCATTATTTCCATTTACGTTTGATTAATTTGTAATTAACGTTACCACTCAGTTTTTGCTACTAACATATACCAAATACTCCCGTCTACGATCCTAATATATTTTCATACTCATTATAATAATATAAAAATTATATTACTAATTTACTCGGTGTTTTGAAACCGTTTGCTATATTTTCCGGTAAACGCCTATAACTACGTCGGATCACGATATTTCAACACTACAATTATTTTAACACCCGATTCTCATCAAGAATGTAATTTCCTAATTTTTACAACGTCGTTACATTTTATTTGGTACCATTAAACATTATTTCTAGCAAACTCGGTACCCGGTATCACTTAAAACACTAAATATACAACTAATATCTTACCAAATCTACCAAAATTTCTTACAAGATCTACCCACCCTATTTTTCTTCCCCAAAATCACGCCCCATTGCCCCCTAGCATTATTGACTCTTGACTTTGGCAACAAAAATATCTATAACTAGTTTATATTTTCCATATTACACATTTTACTTCAAGTAACCAAAATAACTAACAAATAAAATTCTCTCAACCTCCCCATCATCCTTGTGGTTCGGCCAACAAAAGAAGAAGAAGAAGAAGAAAAATTCATCAAAGTTCCAAGATTCAAGTACTTTACAAGTTCTAGTAGAGTATATTTTAGGTTTTGAAATAAAAACCTTTAAGTTAATCAAGTTTTAGATCACCAAACATCTTCATCACTCAAGTAAGTATCTAAATAAATTTTCTACTCTTTTATACTTTCATTCAAGCCATTTTGATGTTTTAGTAGCAAATCATACAAATATATATATATGTTACATACCACTCTATTTTAATCTTGTATTTTTAACATAGATCTATAAGTATTTAGAGTAATCTCATGAGATCCACCAAGATTGGTGGTGTTTAGGAACCCATGACACCCTAAGAAGGTGTATGGTAGGATTGAGTATTTGTGGAGTTGATTTGGAGTAGTTTGGTAAAGATTTGAACAAGCCTTGAACTAGAAAAGTTGATTTTTCAAACTATATATAAGTTGCTGTCCATTTTTGTAAAATCTGGAAAGATCAGGGGTTTCCGGGTAACATTGGGCTAAATAAACAGAAAATACTTTCAAAAACGAAGCCGTGGGCGAAAGAACGGATTAAAACAAGTTTATAACGAAGAAGTTATGATTTTTCCAATTTTAACGACGAAAACTATTTTCTGAAAATACCTTGCTGATGAACAGTTGTCACGACTATTTCGAGGCGTAAAACTAAATCTAGCCATCCCGAATTATCAAAAATATGTTAGTATTTTGTCCCACGATTCCGGGGATATAAAGAACGTAGAAAACGAGGTTATAACGAAGAAGATACAAGCATTAGAACATAGGTGATTTAAATATATATTTACTCAGCTTTTACACTAAGAGTTTTGACGTAAAATGACTTTGCAAAGTGCCATGTTCGCTACCATTTTTCTCCATGTTCGGCTCAGTTTGAGTCCTAGCCGTACTTAAGTAATTTCAAGTATTTCCCGACACACTATCCAAAACGCTTGACCGTTTACCCGTTGGCCTTGTAACGAGTAACTTACAACCTCATTTATATTACCCGAAAACCACACCAAAAATGCTTATTTTCACAACGAACCAACTAAACATATTTTTCTATCGAGGGTCGGAACTCGATGAGATCAAAACTTAATAACACGTCTTTAGACCATGTTACAAACTTACTAAAAACGTCAAATTTATTTTCCAGAACTTAATATTATTCGTTCACGACTAGCTTTTTGAGGCTATATATTAAGGATTACAACTATTATTTAAGGATAATATTTTACGACGAAAAACTCTATTTTCATAATAAATCACTAAACAACTACAAGGGATTGTCACTACAACGTAAATACGCGTGAAGTATTTTATATTTATACAAGACGTCAAAAATGTATTTTTCGACGATAAACATTATTTTCAAGTTTCACGAGTGGTATCGATAACATACGTATTTGCATGTGTTGCATCATTTCATTTCTTACACTAGACCATATCATTCATATTATGTTACGGTTAAAGATCGTGCCTCATTTCAGTGTATCCACTTTTGTCATCGTAGCCATCGCACCAGGTGAGTCATAGCCCCTACTTTTTCAATTGTTTTTGGTAAACTCTTTGGGGGAGAATACATGCTCGTTTTACTTAAACGCATTACTCGCTTTACATGGTTGATTACTTGTATTTCATTGGTATGGTTCATTACCTGTATTTCATTGGTATGTTTGATTACCTGTATTTCTTTGGTATGTTTGATTACCTGTATTTCTTTGGTTTGTTTGATTACCTGCATTTCATGGGATTTATCATCCTTGTTTATATGACCTCATGGTCACCAATTGTTCATATATGTCAAATGTAGTATTGTGGTTTCCCCACTTGGCTGTGATGTCAAACGTAATACTGTTGTTTTCCTACTTGACTGATTTATCATATGACCTCATTGTCGTAACTGTTTATCTGGCGACATTGTCAGGAGTGTCAAAGTTGTTTTACTGGCGACATTGTCAGACTTATTTTATATGACCTCATTGTCATTATTGTTTACCTGGCGACATTGTCAGCTTTGTCAAAAATTGCTTATATGGCCTCATTGTTAAAATTATTTATATAGCAGTTTTGCTATATTTATCTTTGAATCTAGATACAAGTATTACTTTTGTTCACGTAAACCAAATCATATTTGGCAGTGGGTCGTAAACACACAGGTTACAAGTCTTTTATGGCGGGACTTGGAACTGAGTGGATTTACGATGCCTTTGCTGGGAAATCTTCATTCATATGCATTACAATTCTTTTTCACAAGACTCTATGAACTCACCAACCTCGTGTTGACACTTTAGCATGTATTTTCAGGTTTTAAGCAATGGCACGCTACAGGAGGTTTTGGCAGGGCATGGCATGGTCATAGAAGACTCTGACTATTCATTTGGGGACCGTTTTAAACTATTTTAAGGGCCTACTTCCGCACTACTTTTAACAATATAAATTCAACACTTTTGGTTAAATGATTTTATTCTAAATGATTGAAGTGAAAACCATTTTTGAACTTGTGTTGTAATACCAATTGAGTTACACCCTAGCTACATGTATGCTTCCGCTGGACCCGATTTCGGGGGTGTGACAGTGTGCCTCCCTTGTGGAAGGCCTAGGAACCACGAAGAACACTCACTTCACGTTTATATTATTGTTACATGCATCTATCGAGACCATTTTATACCATGTTCCAAACATATAAATCATAAACACTTAGAAATTTCACTAAGTCTTTTAAGCAGAAATCTATCCCAGTCGCTATATAAATGGCTTTGTAAAACTCAAATTCATTAAACGACCCTTCTATATTTTTACATGAACTCATAGACGCCATGACTAGCTACAACTTTCATATATATAACTTGTAAAAACAATCACGTCTCGACCCTCTAAAATGACTAAAGTGAATCGACCCAAAAGAGATAAAACTGAAAACTTAGAAAATATTCTAAGTCTTTCTAACCAGAAAAACTGTTTCGATTAGCCTACAAAACGCCCTTGTAAAACTCGATTTAACTTAACAACATATCAATATTTTTATACAATCTAATAGAGCACCTAACTAGCTATCACTTTCGTATAAATAACTTGTAAAACTACTCACGTCTAGACCTTCAAAATCGAGCAAAGTGAATCGTTCAAACAACTCTTTTAAAAACCAAACATTTTAGTGAGATGGGCTTTTAAGCCCAATAAGCAGTTTCAAGCACTTTGAAATAAGCTAGCTTAACCAGGCTTTTTGACATGAATTTAGAACATGAAAAATGATATTTTCGATGAGCCCAACTCGTCTCACGATGTACGGATTTTAAATCGTTAATGGGCCTTAGTTACAACTCGTTAAAAGCCCATAAGCTGAAAAATAAGCTGTTAGGAATACGAGTATTCCTGTAAAAGTCTCGGTCACCTAATTATTGTAATGGCATTGTATGTTAGCTCATAGTTAGTTAATTATCATATTAGAAGTAGTTTAGTAATCACTTGTGGAGTCGGGTCGGGTCTTTACCCACTGTCAGCTCGATCCACAGCCCGTTTGATAGGGTGTTTAGTTGGTTGTATAAATACCCCTCTCCACTAGTGGAGAGGGTTGGAGTTTTTCATTCTCAATCTAACATTCTACATTTTCTCTCATCTCTTTCTCTCTCTAGGATTCTCCCAACTCTCTTCCTCTCTCTATTCTTCTTCTATTAATTCGAACCATATTCACAATAACCATACATGTTACAATTATGAGTATTATACAATTGGTATCAAGAGCCAAGGTTTCATCCTAGGATTGTTGGTGCTCGAATTTATAGATTGGTTTTGTGGTTTTCTAGTTGGTTCAAATAGTATAGCAAGTTCATTCATTTTGTTGTTTTGTTCGTGGTTAGGATTGTCATGGTATTGTTGCTTCGTGTTTAGAATAGTCATTATAGCTCATCTTTGTCTCTCGACTTCGTATTTCATCAGCTCATTAGTTTTTTTTTCAAAACATTGAAGTTCATGGTCTATGTTCATAGTGGCGAGTTGATTTTCATTGGGGGTATTCTATTGTAGTGAGTTAAGGATCAGTGCCTGATGCAATTTGGCCTTTAACCGAAAATGGTATGAGGACAAAACAATGGACAGTGATGGGTTTGTTTTTTTTCTCTAGTGAGTTGCTGGGTATTCTAAGTAGCGAGTTGTCGTGGTTTTCTTAGTAGCGGGTTGACACAGTTTGTAACAGTAGCGAGTTGTGTTTGTGGCGAGTTGTCTCTATTGCAGTTTGTTTTAGCGAGTTGTTATACGATTTCATTTCAGCAATTTGGTTATTAAATGGCTCCGATTTGATCAATAGACAACAAATTTCAACAGATCATGTTAACAAACTTCTGCTACAAATCCAAACACTTACTACAAAGTGATACATCAATCTCCATAAGGTTTTACCAGATATATACTACAATCAACAAAGATTAAGATCTCAGTTTATCTTTTCATTGGTTCTGTAACAATTCGCAATTTCAGGATAATTACTATTCCCGGAAAATTTCACTATTCACTTTTACTATTCATTTTTCCCGAAAATTTTCCCGAAATTTGATTTTTATTTCTTGGGCTCAAGTGATAAATCATTTCCATGGCAAATTAAAAGTTTGACATTCATAAGCTTATTTTCGTGAAAGTTATTAAGGAATTACAGGGAATTACACGTTTTAGGGTAAAACGTCATTCAGAAATTCTACGTACAACGAAACTCGACCGCGTTAAGTGACCCCGCATCAGAAAAATGTTTGACACACTCATGATTTATTTGAGAATTAATCGTGACTGAGAAAAACATGACCAAAGACTTCCCGGCAGGTCACCCAAGCCTGTACTACTCTCGCATGAGCACGCTTAACCGTATGGCCGATTAACCGTTCCACCACAAAACGTGTTTCTAAAAAGAATTGAGTTTTCAACTTATTAGAAAAAGTCAACATATTTTTCCCTCCTCCATTGACCAAAAATCATCCCTTGATGTTATAAGTCATTCCTTGATTTTTAGGCTTACGGTTTGATGTCTAAAAGACATTTAATACCAACCGACACTAGACTGAGCCCAGTCTAGACATTATAAGTCATTTTAAATCATTTTTATCACATTAGAAAAGTAACATTTTACTTTTCTCAATTTTACGCAATATTCGTACGTTTTACGTATTACGCGTTTTAGACCCGTGTTTCCAGTTTTTAGCAGGGTTTTACCACCCAAATGGAACCTACCACTCATTTTATATTTTATTATAGGACATATGGACATGTCTAACAATACTTTAAAGTTCCATAATTTTACGACACCCGGTTTTACGTTTTGAGGCCTAATCATTTACGGTTGTCATTTCCCGGAGTCAAAACTCTTCCTAATACTTAGGATAATACCAAGCAAAGTCCACACCTTGTCCCCCAAGTTTAGGAACCGACCTAGGGGGGGGGGGGGGAATTCAGCCTTGTGTGTCTTAATCTCATGCTAGGAGCCTTAAGATGTGAACATGTGTTCAACTTGGCCTCCAAGTGTTGACTAGTCAACAATGTAACCTCCTCATTTGCATATAAATGCCTCTCCTTCCCCTCCTTGACCATATGAACGACCCACACACACAACACACTTCATTTTACTAGTTTACTTCAAGTTCCATCCAAGAAATCAAGTGCAATATCCATACATAAACCCTAGTTTAGTTTTGATTCATCAAAACTACTTCAAATCTTTAGAACTTTGGTGATTTCTCTTGAGTTTGAATACTCTCAAGTCACCTCAATTTTCATCATCTCTCTTTCAAGATTACAAGAGTAGAAAGATTGCATGAAGTGAAGTGGGTTGAAGCAAGTCTATCAAAGTCCTATCCTTACATGTTAACTTCCTTTCATCTTTGAAAGCCAAAAGTTGTGAGCCAAACCCTAACTTGATTCTTGTTAAATAATCATGTTCATGTTATTTACATGTTATTCTTGCTATATTATGTCTTGTAGTTATGTCCATGATGTATAAAAATGATTAAAACAAGTTATTGTTATTGATTGTTACAACAAGTTACTAAAACAAGTAAACTAGTGACTTTCTTGGTAAGACCTGATCAAAATGGTAAAAATATGATATTTGATCATTACATATTACAGTAGAGGACTTAACAAGGAAACCGTAGCAACTTGAACCACCCAAAACGAGTATACGAGTCAAAAGTTACGCCCATTTGAAGTTACCAAAACTTTGCGGCAAACTGCCAAATACCATTCTGATCAAATTTGGGTTTTGAAAGTCCCACTTCTAGTCCGATTCATCAAAAAGTTAAAACACGAAAGTTGTCCGGAACGACGTTTTCGTTCAGGAACAAAGAAGCTCGAGACCTAAAAACACTTTCCGAGTGATAAAATTCTTCAAATTCTAAACAGCCCATTTTTAGGCGAAAGTCACAAGATTATGGTTATACTTTGAAAGGAACAAGAGGTCTTATGACCTATAATCAAGACCACAACCATGGCTAGAGCCAAGGTTGTGTCTCATGACCTTGAAACAAGGACCAAAGGTCATGGCTAGGCCATGACGAAATGACCATACCAACTTACATAGGCGTAAACATGAAACAAAGAGTTGACGAGAACTTGAACAAGCAATTTGAATCTACTTCACTTAAAAAGGAACCATGAGATATTACAAAGAGAAAATGGTCATACAAGACTTATGAAACTACCCCTAATAACAATCTTCATGTACAAATAAACTTTCCTAAGTTTATTCAAGTATCGGACATGTAACTTTTCGGATCAAAACTTATATCTATATATTTCATCAACTACTACAATAGTAGGGAGCCTCATGTGAGGAGTTCATTATGTAAGCCGTCGAGTTGAGTTGTGGATTTACGAGTTAAAGTGTCCTGGCTCCTCGAACGCTTACTAACATGACTTCTGAATTATGTCGGCCCGAACGGTAGTAAACGATATACAAAACATACATGTTCATGAATCTTTTCTTTCAAAGACTTACACAATACATTGTACCACATCATGGACTAAGTGCAAGATATATATTGGCATGTTTATGTTTCCTTAGACATTATTCCAAACCTAAGTTGCAACGATTATTCTAGGTTGCTCGTAGAAGTTCTTACGGCATACCCATCATTCTCATTATACATCATCCAACTCAAGGTGAGTTCATAGCCCCACTTTACATTACTTCATTGTTTTACAAACCCTTGGGGGGAATACATGCTATTTTTAACCGAGCACAATGTTTTTAAATTGTATGCTTGCCTGATTGTTTTATTATCACTAAGTACCATCCTTGCCAAACCGAGATCCCATATTATGAACCATTTAATCACTTGCGAGGGTTACTTGCAAGTGAGCGCGAATATTGTGAATAGGCCTATTGGGATTGACGAATCCCATTTGTATTGACTAAGTTCAAACAAATGCATTAATATTTGAGACATTAGGTATGACGGCAAAGTACCTACCGGGATAACTCCGCCGATTGATATTGGTACCCGTTAACGTTTTGGTGTCATAAGCTTAGTATTTGATAATAACTGTTCCGGGCGTGTAACAACATGGCCCATATTTGTTTTCCAAACATTGGTGTGAGTCTATAGCTCACACTACCAACATATTGTGTTCAAACATTAAACAAACTCTATGAATATCACTCAACCTTTGTGTTGACCTCTCAAGCATGTATTTCAGGTTCATGACGATCAAGGATGGCACGGAAGGACACGGATACTCAAGAGGGCTATAAATTTTATTATCATTCAAAACTCATTTAATTTGTAAACATGGAACCATCTGGGACCTCATTTTGTAATCTCTGATATTTATACAAATTTGAATGATAAACCTTTTAAAACGACTCAATTGGAGTTCGTTTTCTATTATTGTGACTATTGTGCCGTCGAGTAACACCCAGTTCGAATTCCGCTGCAACCATGAATTGGGGGTGTTACAGATTGGTACCAGAGCCATGGTTATAGAGAAACGGGTCTAAGTGAGACCTAAACTATAACTACAATCACAAACAAAAACATTTTATAGCCTTCCGCTCTCCGTGTCTTCCATCCTCCAGACGATTATGGACTTAGTAAGAATGTTATGCTACACAAACATATTAGTATATTCATATATACCCATTTTGAGCATTTCCCCGTAGACATTTTTATGCTACACAAACATAATTGCATATTGATATATGTACCCTAAACATAATTGAGCATTTCCCCGTAAGCATTTTACGCTACATGAACACATATACGTATATTGATATATACACATTAGGCATTTTATGCTACATGAACACATATAAGTATATTGATATATACACACTAAGCATTTTATGCTACATGAACACATATAAGTATATTGATATATACACACTAGGCATTTTATGCTACATGAACATATTAGTATATTGATATATAAACTCGGTTTATTTTCAATCATTTATCTAAACAATGGACTAAACATATCTGTGTATGCCTATTCTAAGGCATTTCGGCACAGCCACACTCTCCCAATCATGTTCCTACTCCAACATTATATGTCCAAGACATTGTAACTAATTACAATGGTCTCATTCATTTTGCAAGACATTGTGGGATACAATGGTCTCATTCATTTTCCAAGACATTGTGAGATACAATGGTCTTATTCATTTTCCAAGACATTGTGAGATACAATGGTCTCATTCATTTTCCAAGACATTGTGAGATACAATGGTCTCATTCATTTTCCAAGACATTGTGAGATACAATGGTCTCATTCATTTTCCAAGACATTGTGAGATACAATGGTCTCATTCATTTTCCAAGACATTGTGAGATGCAATGGTCTCATTCATTTTCCAAGACATTGTATGATACAATGGTCTTAATCATTTCTCAAATGTTTTGAGTCACACAACGGTTTAACCTACTTCCCAGACATTGTGAATTGCACAATGGTCTAACCTACTTCCGAGACTTTGTGTTTTGTGCAAATGGTCTCTAGAATTATTCCATCACATCATCAATATCATTTCTTATGATATCAAAAACCCGTCACAATCTATCGATTTCAAAACAAGAAATATGAGATTTCTAAAGGACAAACTAATCCATCATCGACAAAAGCTGAACTTTCTCTACATTCATCAAAGTTTTCTTATGAAACCTTCATTATTAAAAGTTCGTGATCCTGGCCAAGTATGTTCTATTTTAGAACTACTTAAAACTTCCTTTCCATACGTATCTACCCTTACTACCTTCTATACAATGGAATATGAAAACATACGTTACAAGTCTTGTATGGACGGGACTTGCAACTTAAGGGTTTGACATCGCCTTTGTTTAGTGAACAGTTTCCCGAAAGCAACGGACATATCAAAAGTATACCTAGTTTAGGTATTTGAAAATTTTATCGAACCTTGGCTAAATATAGACTAGTCACCTATATTTAACCTAGGGACAGTGGAATATAGTCTGACTAACTATATTCGACTTAGAATTTTCAAATACTGAGAGTAGTTGTACTAGGGTTATGTTTAGGTTGATTTCCTACATGAACTCGATAAACCACCAGAATACATTAAAACAATCTAGAGACACGATAATGTCTTACCACTCAGCGAAATCTTAACACCTTATTTGTGTTACCTAATTTCATTCTTGAAATTTTTCATTTATGAGATAATCCGAACTACTATCTTGGGATAGTTATCAATTATTCTCTTCATCCTGTAGAAGTACTATCCTGTTTAGGTCCTAAGGATACCATTCCATCATAAACTTTTAAAATCTCTTAAGATTTTTAAAGCAAACTCAACATCTATACCTAAGAGTATTAACGTTAAGCATACACTACACACTTTTGTTCATCAACATATCACATCATTATCTTCACAACCGTTTCAAACACAAGCTCATTAACAGATCTTGATGCACTTTTAAAGCTCAAATCATCCTTAGTTACACCACAAGCACCCTTATCAGCTTTACAAGATTGAATATTCATCTTGTACTTTTGGAACACCAGTATCATCTCGTAATACACTACCTTGTAACTCACCGGCTAAGTATGAATGTTGTGTCGGGAATTCTTGAGTAGGATGATTTATAATATCCTTATTTGAATGGATTGGGATGCCTTTTCATTTAAATAAAGAAATGATAAATCATCGAACCATACGTTTATATTCCTTTAGTTACATTGTTTGGGATGCCTCTCTATGTAAATAAAGAATTATAAACAAGTGGGCTTAATTATATCCGAAATAACATAAGTATGAAGTCAATAAACACTAGATACAACAACAGATTACCTACTAGGCTATGATTGCAACGACTATCCCAATTTCCATTAGTACGAGGTTTACATTTTGGTTTTCATAATGATAGTGCAATAATAAACAAACTCATTGTGAGGCCATGTAACCATATGCATGTGCAGTCGTACCAAACTCATTACGGGGCCATGTAACCATACGCATGCGCAGTCATACCGAACTCATTGTGAAGCCATGTTGCCATATGCATGGGCAGCCGTACAATTCAAACAGGACTTGGTCCAACCACATGTTCAACGCTTATTCCATGATTCGATTCTTATATCAATTGCTATTGTTACTTGACAACTATATCAAGTTCTATTTTGATATTCAACTACTATATCAATTCCTATTAATATTCGACTGCTATATCAATTTCCTTTGATATTCGACTATTACCATACCTTTCCTATATAAAAGTAAGCCTCATCCTACACCATACACTGAAATGACAAATCAAGTTACATCACCGGTAATCCCAGACTTTAGTCCTCATAAGTAACCACACATCTTTATCGACACCACTCCAACATATGACACACATAGAACTTCGGGACGAAGTTCCCCGTAAGGGGTAGAGACTGTAACAATTCGCAATTTCAGGATAATTACTATTCCCGGAAAATTTCACTATTCACTTTTACTATTCATTTTTCCCGAAAATTTTCCCGAAATTTGATTTTTATTTCTTGGGCTCAAGTGATAAATCATTTCCATGGCAAATTAAAAGTTTGACATTCATAAGCTCATTTTCGTGAAAGTTATTAAGGAATTACAGGGAATTACACGTTTTAGGGTAAAACGTCATTCAGAAATTCTACGTACAACGAAACTCGACCGCGTTAAGTGACCCCGCATCAGAAAAATGTTTGACACACTCATGATTTATTTGAGAATTAATCGTGACTGAGAAAAACATGACCAAAGACTTCCCGGCAGGTCACCCAAGCCTGTACTACTCTCGCATGAGCACGCTTAACCGTATGGCCGATTAACCGTTCCACCACAAAACGTGTTTCTAAAAAGAATTGAGTTTTCAACTTATTAGAAAAAGTTAACATATTTTTCCCTCCTCCATTGACCAAAAATCATCCCTTGATGTTATAAGTCATTCCTTGATTTTTAGGCTTACGGTTTGATGTCTAAAAGACATTTAATACCAACCGACACTAGACTGAGCCCAGTCTAGACATTATAAGTCATTTTAAATCATTTTTATCACATTAGAAAAGTAACATTTTACTTTTCTCAATTTTACGCAATATTCGTACGTTTTACGTATTACGCGTTTTAGACCCGTGTTTCCAGTTTTTAGCAGGGTTTTACCACCCAAATGGAACCTACCACTCATTTTATATTTTATTATGGGACATATGGACATGTCTAACAATACTTTAAAGTTCCATAATTTTACGACACCCGGTTTTACGTTTTGAGGCCTAATCATTTACGGTTGTCATTTCCCGGAGTCAAAACTCTTCCTAATACTTAGGATAATACCAAGCAAAGTCCACACCTTGTCCCCCAAGTTTAGGAACCGACCTAGGGGGGGAATTCAGCCTTGTGTGTCTTAATCTCATGCTAGGAGCCTTAAGATGTGAACATGTGTTCAACTTGGCCTCCAAGTGTTGACTAGTCAACAATGTAACCTCCTCATTTGCATATAAATGCCTCTCCTTCCCCTCCTTGACCATATGAACGACCCACACACACAACACACTTCATTTTACTAGTTTACTTCAAGTTCCATCCAAGAAATCAAGTGCAATATCCATACATAAACCCTAGTTTAGTTTTGATTCATCAAAACTACTTCAAATCTTTAGAACTTTGGTGATTTCTCTTGAGTTTGAATACTCTCAAGTCACCTCAATTTTCATCATCTCTCTTTCAAGATTACAAGAGTAGAAAGATTGCATGAAGTGAAGTGGGTTGAAGCAAGTCTATCAAAGTCCTATCCTTACATGTTAACTTCCTTTCATCTTTGAAAGCCAAAAGTTGTGAGCCAAACCCTAACTTGATTCTTGTTAAATAATCATGTTCATGTTATTTACATGTTATTCTTGCTATATTATGTCTTGTAGTTATGTCCATGATGTATAAAAATGATTAAAACAAGTTATTGTTATTGATTGTTACAACAAGTTACTAAAACAAGTAAACTAGTGACTTTCTTGGTAAGACCTGATCAAAATGGTAAAAATATGATATTTGATCATTACATATTACAGTAGAGGACTTAACAAGGAAACCGTAGCAACTTGAACCACCCAAAACGAGTATACGAGTCAAAAGTTACGCCCATTTGAAGTTACCAAAACTTTGCGGCAAACTGCCAAATACCATTCTGATCAAATTTGGGTTTTGAAAGTCCCACTTCTGGTCCGATTCATCAAAAAGTTAAAACACGAAAGTTGTCCGGAACGACGTTTTCGTTCAGGAACAAAGAAGCTCGAGACCTAAAAACACTTTCCGAGTGATAAAATTCTTCAAATTCTAAACAGCCCATTTTTAGGCGAAAGTCACAAGATTATGGTTATACTTTGAAAGGAACAAGAGGTCTTATGACCTATAATCAAGACCACAACCATGGCTAGAGCCAAGGTTGTGTCTCATGACCTTGAAACAAGGACCAAAGGTCATGGCTAGGCCATGACGAAATGACCATACCAACTTACATAGGCGTAAACATGAAACAAAGAGTTGACGAGAACTTGAACAAGCAATTTGAATCTACTTCACTTAAAAAGGAACCATGAGATATTACAAAGAGAAAATGGTCATACAAGACTTATGAAACTACCCCTAATAACAATCTTCATGTACAAATAAACTTTCCTAAGTTTATTCAAGTATCGGACATGTAACTTTTCGGATCAAAACTTATATCTATATATTTCATCAACTACTACAATAGTAGGGAGCCTCATGTGAGGAGTTCATTATGTAAGCCGTCGAGTTGAGTTGTGGATTTACGAGTTAAAGTGTCCTGGCTCCTCGAACGCTTACTAACATGACTTCTGAATTATGTCGGCCCGAACGGTAGTAAACGATATACAAAACATACATGTTCATGAATCTTTTCTTTCAAAGACTTACACAATACATTGTACCACATCATGGACTAAGTGCAAGATATATATTGGCATGTTTATGTTTCCTTAGACATTATTCCAAACCTAAGTTGCAACGATTATTCTAGGTTGCTCGTAGAAGTTCTTACGGCATACCCATCATTCTCATTATACATCATCCAACTCAAGGTGAGTTCATAGCCCCACTTTACATTACTTCATTGTTTTACAAACCCTTGGGGGGAATACATGCTATTTTTAACCGAGCACAATGTTTTTAAATTGTATGCTTGCCTGATTGTTTTATTATCACTAAGTACCATCCTTGCCAAACCGAGATCCCATATTATGAACCATTTAATCACTTGCGAGGGTTACTTGCAAGTGAGCGCGAATATTGTGAATAGGCCTATTGGGATTGACGAATCCCATTTGTATTGACTAAGTTCAAACAAATGCATTAATATTTGAGACATTAGGTATGACGGCAAAGTACCTACCGGGATAACTCCGCCGATTGATATTGGTACCCGTTAACGTTTTGGTGTCATAAGCTTAGTATTTGATAATAACTGTTCCGGGCGTGTAACAACGTGGCCCATATTTGTTTTCCAAACATTGGTGTGAGTCTATAGCTCACACTACCAACATATTGTGTTCAAACATTAAACAAACTCTATGAATATCACTCAACCTTTGTGTTGACCTCTCAAGCATGTATTTCAGGTTCATGACGATCAAGGATGGCACGGAAGGACACGGATACTCAAGAGGGCTATAAATTTTATTATCATTCAAAACTCATTTAATTTGTAAACATGGAACCATCTGGGACCTCATTTTGTAATCTCTGATATTTATACAAATTTGAATGATAAACCTTTTAAAACGACTCAATTGGAGTTCGTTTTCTATTATTGTGACTATTGTGCCGTCGAGTAACACCCAGTTCGAATTCCGCTGCAACCATGAATTGGGGGTGTTACAGATTGGTACCAGAGCCATGGTTATAGAGAAACGGGTCTAAGTGAGACCTAAACTATAACTACAATCACAAACAAAAACATTTTATAGCCTTCCGCTCTCCGTGTCTTCCATCCTCCAGACGATTATGGACTTAGTAAGAATGTTATGCTACACAAACATATTAGTATATTCATATATACCCATTTTGAGCATTTCCCCGTAGACATTTTTATGCTACACAAACATAATTGCATATTGATATATGTACCCTAAACATAATTGAGCATTTCCCCGTAAGCATTTTACGCTACATGAACACATATACGTATATTGATATATACACATTAGGCATTTTATGCTACATGAACACATATAAGTATATTGATATATACACACTAAGCATTTTATGCTACATGAACACATATAAGTATATTGATATATACACACTAGGCATTTTATGCTACATGAACATATTAGTATATTGATATATAAACTCGGTTTATTTTCAATCATTTATCTAAACAATGGACTAAACATATCTGTGTATGCCTATTCTAAGGCATTTCGGCACAGCCACACTCTCCCAATCATGTTCCTACTCCAACATTATATGTCCAAGACATTGTAACTAATTACAATGGTCTCATTCATTTTGCAAGACATTGTGGGATACAATGGTCTCATTCATTTTCCAAGACATTGTGAGATACAATGGTCTTATTCATTTTCCAAGACATTGTGAGATACAATGGTCTCATTCATTTTCCAAGACATTGTGAGATACAATGGTCTCATTCATTTTCCAAGACATTGTGAGATACAATGGTCTCATTCATTTTCCAAGACATTGTGAGATACAATGGTCTCATTCATTTTCCAAGACATTGTGAGATGCAATGGTCTCATTCATTTTCCAAGACATTGTATGATACAATGGTCTTAATCATTTCTCAAATGTTTTGAGTCACACAACGGTTTAACCTACTTCCCAGACATTGTGAATTGCACAATGGTCTAACCTACTTCCGAGACTTTGTGTTTTGTGCAAATGGTCTCTAGAATTATTCCATCACATCATCAATATCATTTCTTATGATATCAAAAACCCGTCACAATCTATCGATTTCAAAACAAGAAATATGAGATTTCTAAAGGACAAACTAATCCATCATCGACAAAAGCTGAACTTTCTCTACATTCATCAAAGTTTTCTTATGAAACCTTCATTATTAAAAGTTCGTGATCCTGGCCAAGTATGTTCTATTTTAGAACTACTTAAAACTTCCTTTCCATACGTATCTACCCTTACTACCTTCTATACAATGGAATATGAAAACATACGTTACAAGTCTTGTATGGACGGGACTTGCAACTTAAGGGTTTGACATCGCCTTTGTTTAGTGAACAGTTTCCCGAAAGCAACGGACATATCAAAAGTATACCTAGTTTAGGTATTTGAAAATTTTATCGAACCTTGGCTAAATATAGACTAGTCACCTATATTTAACCTAGGGACAGTGGAATATAGTCTGACTAACTATATTCGACTTAGAATTTTCAAATACTGAGAGTAGTTGTACTAGGGTTATGTTTAGGTTGATTTCCTACATGAACTCGATAAACCACCAGAATACATTAAAACAATCTAGAGACACGATAATGTCTTACCACTCAGCGAAATCTTAACACCTTATTTGTGTTACCTAATTTCATTCTTGAAATTTTTCATTTATGAGATAATCCGAACTACTATCTTGGGATAGTTATCAATTATTCTCTTCATCCTGTAGAAGTACTATCCTGTTTAGGTCCTAAGGATACCATTCCATCATAAACTTTTAAAATCTCTTAAGATTTTTAAAGCAAACTCAACATCTATACCTAAGAGTATTAACGTTAAGCATACACTACACACTTTTGTTCATCAACATATCACATCATTATCTTCACAACCGTTTCAAACACAAGCTCATTAACAGATCTTGATGCACTTTTAAAGCTCAAATCATCCTTAGTTACACCACAAGCACCCTTATCAGCTTTACAAGATTGAATATTCATCTTGTACTTTTGGAACACCAGTATCATCTCGTAATACACTACCTTGTAACTCACCGGCTAAGTATGAATGTTGTGTCGGGAATTCTTGAGTAGGATGATTTATAATATCCTTATTTGAATGGATTGGGATGCCTTTTCATTTAAATAAAGAAATGATAAATCATCGAACCATACGTTTATATTCCTTTAGTTACATTGTTTGGGATGCCTCTCTATGTAAATAAAGAATTATAAACAAGTGGGCTTAATTATATCCGAAATAACATAAGTATGAAGTCAATAAACACTAGATACAACAACAGATTACCTACTAGGCTATGATTGCAACGACTATCCCAATTTCCATTAGTACGAGGTTTACATTTTGGTTTTCATAATGATAGTGCAATAATAAACAAACTCATTGTGAGGCCATGTAACCATATGCATGTGCAGTCGTACCAAACTCATTACGGGGCCATGTAACCATACGCATGCGCAGTCATACCGAACTCATTGTGAAGCCATGTTGCCATATGCATGGGCAGCCGTACAATTCAAACAGGACTTGGTCCAACCACATGTTCAACGCTTATTCCATGATTCGATTCTTATATCAATTGCTATTGTTACTTGACAACTATATCAAGTTCTATTTTGATATTCAACTACTATATCAATTCCTATTAATATTCGACTGCTATATCAATTTCCTTTGATATTCGACTATTACCATACCTTTCCTATATAAAAGTAAGCCTCATCCTACACCATACACTGAAATGACAAATCAAGTTACATCACCGGTAATCCCAGACTTTAGTCCTCATAAGTAACCACACATCTTTATCGACACCACTCCAACATATGACACACATAGAACTTCGGGACGAAGTTCCCCGTAAGGGGTAGAGACTGTAACAATTCGCAATTTCAGGATAATTACTATTCCCGGAAAATTTCACTATTCACTTTTACTATTCATTTTTCCCGAAAATTTTCCCGAAATTTGATTTTTATTTCTTGGGCTCAAGTGATAAATCATTTCCATGGCAAATTAAAAGTTTGACATTCATAAGCTCATTTTCGTGAAAGTTATTAAGGAATTACAGGGAATTACACGTTTTAGGGTAAAACGTCATTCAGAAATTCTACGTACAACGAAACTCGACCGCGTTAAGTGACCCCGCATCAGAAAAATGTTTGACACACTCATGATTTATTTGAGAATTAATCGTGACTGAGAAAAACATGACCAAAGACTTCCCGGCAGGTCACCCAAGCCTGTACTACTCTCGCATGAGCACGCTTAACCGTATGGCCGATTAACCGTTCCACCACAAAACGTGTTTCTAAAAAGAATTGAGTTTTCAACTTATTAGAAAAAGTTAACATATTTTTCCCTCCTCCATTGACCAAAAATCATCCCTTGATGTTATAAGTCATTCCTTGATTTTTAGGCTTACGGTTTGATGTCTAAAAGACATTTAATACCAACCGACACTAGACTGAGCCCAGTCTAGACATTATAAGTCATTTTAAATCATTTTTATCACATTAGAAAAGTAACATTTTACTTTTCTCAATTTTACGCAATATTCGTACGTTTTACGTATTACGCGTTTTAGACCCGTGTTTCCAGTTTTTAGCAGGGTTTTACCACCCAAATGGAACCTACCACTCATTTTATATTTTATTATGGGACATATGGACATGTCTAACAATACTTTAAAGTTCCATAATTTTACGACACCCGGTTTTATGTTTTGAGGCCTAATCATTTACGGTTGTCATTTCCCGGAGTCAAAACTCTTCCTAATACTTAGGATAATACCAAGCAAAGTCCACACCTTGTCCCCCAAGTTTAGGAACCGACCTAGGGGGGGAATTCAGCCTTGTGTGTCTTAATCTCATGCTAGGAGCCTTAAGATGTGAACATGTGTTCAACTTGGCCTCCAAGTGTTGACTAGTCAACAATGTAACCTCCTCATTTGCATATAAATGCCTCTCCTTCCCCTCCTTGACCATATGAACGACCCACACACACAACACACTTCATTTTACTAGTTTACTTCAAGTTCCATCCAAGAAATCAAGTGCAATATCCATACATAAACCCTAGTTTAGTTTTGATTCATCAAAACTACTTCAAATCTTTAGAACTTTGGTGATTTCTCTTGAGTTTGAATACTCTCAAGTCACCTCAATTTTCATCATCTCTCTTTCAAGATTACAAGAGTAGAAAGATTGCATGAAGTGAAGTGGGTTGAAGCAAGTCTATCAAAGTCCTATCCTTACATGTTAACTTCCTTTCATCTTTGAAAGCCAAAAGTTGTGAGCCAAACCCTAACTTGATTCTTGTTAAATAATCATGTTCATGTTATTTACATGTTATTCTTGCTATATTATGTCTTGTAGTTATGTCCATGATGTATAAAAATGATTAAAACAAGTTATTGTTATTGATTGTTACAACAAGTTACTAAAACAAGTAAACTAGTGACTTTCTTGGTAAGACCTGATCAAAATGGTAAAAATATGATATTTGATCATTACATATTACAGTAGAGGACTTAACAAGGAAACCGTAGCAACTTGAACCACCCAAAACGAGTATACGAGTCAAAAGTTACGCCCATTTGAAGTTACCAAAACTTTGCGGCAAACTGCCAAATACCATTCTGATCAAATTTGGGTTTTGAAAGTCCCACTTCTGGTCCGATTCATCAAAAAGTTAAAACACGAAAGTTGTCCGGAACGACGTTTTCGTTCAGGAACAAAGAAGCTCGAGACCTAAAAACACTTTCCGAGTGATAAAATTCTTCAAATTCTAAACAGCCCATTTTTAGGCGAAAGTCACAAGATTATGGTTATACTTTGAAAGGAACAAGAGGTCTTATGACCTATAATCAAGACCACAACCATGGCTAGAGCCAAGGTTGTGTCTCATGACCTTGAAACAAGGACCAAAGGTCATGGCTAGGCCATGACGAAATGACCATACCAACTTACATAGGCGTAAACATGAAACAAAGAGTTGACGAGAACTTGAACAAGCAATTTGAATCTACTTCACTTAAAAAGGAACCATGAGATATTACAAAGAGAAAATGGTCATACAAGACTTATGAAACTACCCCTAATAACAATCTTCATGTACAAATAAACTTTCCTAAGTTTATTCAAGTATCGGACATGTAACTTTTCGGATCAAAACTTATATCTATATATTTCATCAACTACTACAATAGTAGGGAGCCTCATGTGAGGAGTTCATTATGTAAGCCGTCGAGTTGAGTTGTGGATTTACGAGTTAAAGTGTCCTGGCTCCTCGAACGCTTACTAACATGACTTCTGAATTATGTCGGCCCGAACGGTAGTAAACGATATACAAAACATACATGTTCATGAATCTTTTCTTTCAAAGACTTACACAATACATTGTACCACATCATGGACTAAGTGCAAGATATATATTGGCATGTTTATGTTTCCTTAGACATTATTCCAAACCTAAGTTGCAACGATTATTCTAGGTTGCTCGTAGAAGTTCTTACGGCATACCCATCATTCTCATTATACATCATCCAACTCAAGGTGAGTTCATAGCCCCACTTTACATTACTTCATTGTTTTACAAACCCTTGGGGGGAATACATGCTATTTTTAACCGAGCACAATGTTTTTAAATTGTATGCTTGCCTGATTGTTTTATTATCACTAAGTACCATCCTTGCCAAACCGAGATCCCATATTATGAACCATTTAATCACTTGCGAGGGTTACTTGCAAGTGAGCGCAAATATTGTGAATAGGCCTATTGGGATTGACGAATCCCATTTGTATTGACTAAGTTCAAACAAATGCATTAATATTTGAGACATTAGGTATGACGGCAAAGTACCTACCGGGATAACTCCGCCGATTGATATTGGTACCCGTTAACGTTTTGGTGTCATAAGCTTAGTATTTGATAATAACTGTTCCGGGCGTGTAACAACGTGGCCCATATTTGTTTTCCAAACATTGGTGTGAGTCTATAGCTCACACTACCAACATATTGTGTTCAAACATTAAACAAACTCTATGAATATCACTCAACCTTTGTGTTGACCTCTCAAGCATGTATTTCAGGTTCATGACGATCAAGGATGGCACGGAAGGACACGGATACTCAAGAGGGCTATAAATTTTATTATCATTCAAAACTCATTTAATTTGTAAACATGGAACCATCTGGGACCTCATTTTGTAATCTCTGATATTTATACAAATTTGAATGATAAACCTTTTAAAACGACTCAATTGGAGTTCGTTTTCTATTATTGTGACTATTGTGCCGTCGAGTAACACCCAGTTCGAATTCCGCTGCAACCATGAATTGGGGGTGTTACAGGTTCCCAATGATTCGTTCAAAGACTCACACCAAGGAGATAATCATCACAGATCTATTTGAAGTCGTGTTTCAATTGAATATCCGAAACACTTGAGAAATAACCAAACACTATCTGTTTAATCATTTCTTTTGTTTGTTACATGAAAATGATATAAGATTCGACTTAAGTTAAGACATAACAACAAGCTACACTTAATCAAACATCAACAGCCTCAAAAGCTTTGTGCTTACCTTTGAAGATCTCAGACTGTTTTTTTTTTCGTTCACATACCATTTATGGCTCTAAGCTCATTCAAGATCTGATCTATTCGAAAAACATATTATCACTGATTTCTTTAAAGGTCTTACTTTCGGTTCAAAGGATTTCACAAACAAAACCCACATCAATCTATAACAAACGTCCTACACCCCACCCTAAACAAGATCTTAAGAAATTAAATGTGACCGTTCTCTGATTTGTATAACTCTAATCAAAGGGTATTTAACCATCATTGATCTTGTTGAAGCATAAAAACTTCCTTTAAATTTTTGAAAGCTATAAAGTATAAACGAGAACAAAAGTGTTAACGTTCATCTTTGTTTCGGTTAAAGAAAAACAAGATTAAGCCTTACCAAGGATCATTATACGTGGCCCTAGTTATCTTCAATTTGAATCAGAAGATAAGTGTGTTCGTTGTTGTGCTCGGATTTGATTCACAGGGGGCGGAGTACTATATGATCTGATTTTTTTAGGGTTAGACAAATGAGAGATTAATTTGGGCAAAAAGAGATTAGTGTGATTATATATTCGATTATTAGGGTAAGGGTCATTGGACTTGGGCTTTGTGTTGTGTTCCTTATGTTTTGTTGGGCTACGGATTTTATGATAATCAAGATTGGGCTTCGATTTTTCTGTGGGCCGCGTTTACTAAAGATTGTGATTGGGCCGAGTGAACACATTGGGCTGAAGAAGGGACGAATCTCTTATTAATTCTTGTTGGGCTGTTTGTTTGTGCGAATAGTAGTTTGTTTCTTCAAGGGACGGTTTTTTTTGGTTGGACGAATTTTCTTTGTTTTGCTAGAACCATGAAATTTTGTTTACCATTCTTTTCGGGTGTAAGTATTACTCTTGGTGCTAAATTGTAGAGTATAATTTTGGACTACGGTTTTTGTGTGAGCTTCAAAGTACGAGATTGAGCAATATCTTGGGTTGTGATATTTTTGGTCTTATTGGATATATCTACGGAGTTTTCTTCAAATTTCGTCACACGAACATTGTCTGATATTTACTGTGACTTGTCTACTTCACCACTCTAACTCACTTCAACTAAACCAGATCAATTCTTCGGTGTCTTGCGGTTTATTCTTGATTTTGTAAAATCCCGTGAAAGAATTTATTTCTCGGTTTAAATCATAGAATTGTAAAATCCCGTGCACGTTTACATCATGTCTACCACTTCAGACTCTGTCATTTCTGAGAGAGAACTTCATCAGTCACTTAAATTGATAGATAATGATAAAGATTGCTGCATAGAATGTTTTTGACAACTTCATTCACACCTCTCGATACTCTTAGAGGGAACTGGATTCAAGAGGGGATTCAAACGTGCATTTGCAACACTCTTTGGTCAAGATGTTCTGACTTTCATAGACACATTGCTTCTTAACTTAGATCAACTACAACAACAACTTGAGCAAGGAGAATATTCCAAAATTGGATCCATTGCTGCCCTTTGTATGATCAACAAACAACTCCAAGTGTTCATCGATTCAAAATCCACTATGGATTATGACTACGAGAGTGAGATGAGGAAAAAGTGTTTTGCTGATCACACGGGAATAGAGGTTGACACGTTCAGAGACACTCTCCTCCAACTCATGGGTAATGTGAAGAGGTTCATTGAGGAAAGAGCACAATACAAACTTATGTATGACGACATGGTGAAGGCATCTCGGGTGCAATCATGTGATGGTATTGGAAATTTGGGTAAAGCATCGGATGTTGGATCTGTTGTCACGATATGCAAAGGATCAGAGACTGATACGCTTGACACCTCCTGCAGTTCATTGACTCTTGTTACACATGACATGGATGCAGACTTCATATCAGTAAAAGAACAAGTATCATGTGCTGAGGTACCCCTCACTAATCAATGTAATGTGCTTCTCAATTATCGACATCATACTGATCAAATTAAACCCACTTATGACACATACTTGTTGGAAAAGATTTATAGCAATATCATTTTTGATTCAACAAATATGAATCATAAAGGGGGAGAAAGTGATCAGTATGCTGAACATGCTGATGTGTCAAGTTCTTTGTTTAAGGCTGAGATGGTTAAATCAAATGACATGGTTGATAAAGAAGTTTTTAATGAACTTTCAAACAGATTTTCACAACTTGAAAAACATTGCATTTCACTTGAAATCGCAATGCAACAACAGAAAGAAAGTTCTCAAACTAACCAACCATGTAAAAATCTGGAACTTCCTGATTTCCGTGAATTCTTTATGATTAATGATTTAAAAGCCCAGCTAGAAGCCAAAAACTTGACAATCACCAACTTGAAGAAACATATCTCTGCTATGAATGAGAAATGTAGTTTAGTTGGATCTAATAAGGACATTGATGCAACCAAGTCTAGAATTAGTGAACTGTCAACCTATGTGGCTGAATTACGTAAGGAAAATGAGGCTTTGAGAGTTCAGTGTAAAGACCTATGTGACTCAAGTAACAAAAACTAAGACTGTTGAGCAGACAACTTCTTTGATTGCTAAAAATGATGAACTCAAAGCTCAACTTCAGGAAAAGGGTTTTGCAATTGTGGCATTAAGAAATGATTTGAGAAAATTAACAGGAAACAGTGTGAACACTAAGTTTACAAAAATATCAATCTTGGGAAAACCACTTTCACAAACTCTTAGGAAACAAAGTGTTGTTAGGCAACCGACTGCGTTTAGATCTGAACGACCAAAATTTTCAAAATTGCGGTTTGCCTCCCAAGTTGATCCGAAACAAGTTTTGACAAAACCAGTCACTTCACATAATTTGCTTAAGAAAAATGCCTCTGGGTCTGTTAAAGGTCAACAAGTAGCTACACCTACACCTCACTCTTCTGGGTTAAGTTCGAAAACAGTGTCAATACCGAGTGTTAAAACTCAAATCTCTTCTTATATAAATGACTTGTACAAGAACTACAATCTTGAAAAAGCTAGGAATGGGGCTCTACTTCAAAAGGATGGAGTCTTAGGTTCACGACCCCATAGGATCCCTTCTAGCCTATTGCAGAACTCGGCCAGTTGCAGCAAACCAAAATCTGTGAGCACTCAACAAACATTTAGGAATTGTCTAGTGTCCAAGAGTAGTTGCACATCGATTAAAGTGATTCCCGTTGCAAATCACTCTAAGAAACCTAGACCTTGTTCGGAATCCAAAAACCTTGTTTGTTCAACTTGTCTGAAATGTGTTGTTAAGGCAAATCATGACAAGTGTGCTACAAAATTCCTGAAGGATGTGAATACTTGTGATAAGATTCTACCATCTAAGCCTAGAAACTACAACAAGACCGTAGAATCAAAGAGTTATACTCAGAAACCTGGCAAGCAGATTGATTTAGGACAAAGGTTTTCTCTTAACAAGACTCCCACTTTACATGAGAAACCAAACACTCCCAGAACTTGCCTTAGGTAGATACCGACGGGTAGAATTTTTAAGATTGTTGGTCTTAGATGGATACCTATGAGAAAAATGTTCACTGATTGCAAAGCCAAGGTTGACGGTAGAACCCCAAATGGTATATATGCTGATATCACTAACCCAATTAAATGCAAACAAACTCCCAATGTCAGTGCAGGTAGTCTTTACTTAAGTGCAGGTACATCGCTCAATACGATTAAGGAAAGACTCAGAGTTTGGTTGCCGAAAAGAGTGATATCTCATCAATCAGGTGTTAAAGAAGCTCAACTTTGAGGCATATGATAAATGACGTCTGTTCACTTCAGTACAGGCCTCGTTCTTCAACGACTATGACGTTTGATCACATCAGATCAAGCCTCGCTCTTTAACGACAATGACGTCTGTTCACTTCAGTTCAGGCCTCGCTCTTCATCATTATGACATTTGAACACCTCAGTTCAAGCCTCAGTCCTCAACTTCATCACTATGGTGTCTGCTGACAACACTTCAGGCCCCGTTCATCAAAGAAAAGAAAGGTGTACGATTCAGTGCGCCTTATCTTCGGAAGAAGAGAAATCTTCTTATTTTTTACCATTCTCAACAACATGCTTCATGCTTTCTCCATATTCGTTCAGTCATCAAGTGGATCTACTCATCTTTGCTTGAATTCATATTCACATGCTCAATCAAAAATGGCAACCTCGTATGCAATTTTTGAGGGGGAGAAGAGTGAATAAACTACATAATTAAGTGTATTCTTATTCACATGCTCAATCAAAAATGGCAACCTCGTATGCAATTTTTGAAGGGGAGATGTCACACCCCCAAAATCGGGTCCAGCGGAAGCATACATGTAGCTGGGGTGTAACTCAATTGGTATTACAACACAAGTTCAAAACTGGTTTTCACTTCTATCATTTAGAATAAAATCATTTAACCAAAAGTATTGAATTTACATCGTTAAAATATAGTGCGGAAGTAGGCCCGTAAAATAGTTTAAAATGGTCCCCAAATGAATATCAGAGTCTTCTATGACCATGCCATGCCCTGCCAAAACCTCCAGTAGCGTGCCATTGCTTAAAACCTGAAAATACATGCTAAAGAGTGTCAACACGAGGTTGGTGAGTTCATAAGTTTGTATTAAAACAATAGTGTTGTGAGTTCAATAGAGAGTTTTGTGACCATTGTGTGACTCACAATGTCATAAAAATAAAGTGTTGTGACCATTGTGTAACTCACAATGTCATAAAAATAAAGTGTTGTGACCATTGTGTAACTCACAATGTCATAAAAATAAAGTTTACCTTACAGTAAAATCAGGATTGTGGACCATGAGTAGAGTATGTGATCATTACAACAGATATAATATCACATAGAAAAATAGTCTATTACGCTAGCGCTAAGTTCATGCAACCGAAGCTGTAACAGTGTGCATGCTCTAGAAGCATGTTAAATATAAAGGCCCGGCAAGTGTTTATCCCGTTACACTTGTAATTCGACATGTTATACGCTCGCGTTTGCCTATCCGGTCAAACCGAACGGGGGAGTCACCACCAATAGATCTATTTATAACATTCGCGCTTCCCAGCAGGAATTGACGGTTCATGAGTTTGGGCATAGCGGGATTCAAGGGCTTAGGCTAATCCGCGTAATAGTTTAGATAAAACATATGTTTCAGTATGGTCCATAAAAGTGTTTGCATAAAAGCAATAGTTCATAAAGTGTGTTGCATAAAAGCAAGAGTTCATAAAGTGTGTTGCATGAAAGCAAGAGTTCATAAAGTGTGTTGCATGAAAGCAAGAGTTCATGAAGTGTGTTGCATGAAAGCAAAAGTTCATAAAGTGTGTTGCGTAAAAGCAAGAGTTCATAAAGTGTGTTGCATGAAAGCAAGAGTTCATAAAGTGTGTTGCATGAAAGCAAGAGTTCATGAAGTGTGTTGCATGAAAGCAAAAGTTCATAAAGTGTGTTGCGTAAAAGCAAGAGTTCATAAAGTGTGTTGCATGAAAGCAAGAGTTCATAAAGTGTGTTGCATGTTTATAAAACACTTGTTTATGTTAGAAAATAATCAAGTATGCAACCAATATACACATAGGTGCATTTGAATAATCAATCAAGTATTGCGCATTCAAACATTGAGTTTAGTCATAAACGAGCATGTATTCTCCCCCAAAACAGTTATAAAAACAGGTAAAAGTAGGGGGGTATGAACTCACCTGGTGCGATAGCTATGATGACAAAAGTGGATACACTGAAATGAGGCACGATCTCTAATCGCAACCTAATATGAATGATAGTTTCTAATGTAAGAAACGAAATGATGCTACACATGCAAGTACGTATGTTATCGATACCACTCGTTAGTTTTGAAAATAGTGTTTATCGTCAAAAATACATCTTTGACGTCTTGTTAAGTTAATACCCACTTTTCATGTAGTTGTGTTGAAAAGGTACTCCACGATCCTCGTTTGGTGTTTTATCGGTAAATATAAGGTTTTCGCCGCAAAAATAACGTTTTCATTACTTGAAAATATGACCAAAATGGCCTCGCAAAACTAGTCGCGAAATATTATACGTTAAGTGTTAATGGTCAAGCTCGGCGTTTTTGAAAACCTTGTAACAATATCTTGAAGTCGTGTTATTTAACTTTTGGCTATACGGGTCTTGATCAATGAGAGAATCGACTCTTATTGTTGCTATTTGAAAATATTATGCTCAACACTTAGCAAATTTCATTATAGTAAAAGCTGTCAAAATATAAAGTTTATCGGGTATATAGATGAGGTCGTAGTTTATTCGTTACGAGTCCAATGATCAAACGGCCAATTGATTTGAAAAGCTAGCTGAGAGATCTTGATTTCATAAAACTACGGCTCGGACTCAAACTGATCCGATCATAAAGAAAAACAGCCGTGAAAGTGGTGTCTCGCAAAGACAGTTTACGTCAAAACTCCATTAGTGTACAAAAGCTGATGGAAATTTATATATATCGTCGGATTTCAAACACTCGTATCTTTTTCGGTATAAGCCCGTTTTCTATGTTCTTTATATCCCCGCGAAGGTATTCAAGTATACTTTAGGTTTTTCAAGGTCTCGGCTAGTCAAGATATCATTTAATCTCAGTTTTCCTTAACTAGAAAGTCGGGACAGATTCAATTTTTCAGAAAATATAGTTTTCGTCGTAAATCTTGAAAATAGCATATCTTTTTCGTCGTAACTCGGATTTTATCCCCGTTTTCGGCCATAGTTTCGTCTCGGAATGTATTTTCTAAATATTTGGTCCAAAGTTACACCCTAGACCCTGAGTTTCCCACGTTTTACAGAAATGGACAGCAGCTTTTATATAGTTGTGAAAATCAACTTTCCTAGTTTGTAACTTGTTCAAGGCTTAACCAAACCATCTCAAATCAACTTCACAAATACCAAATCCTACCATACACCTTCTTAGGGTGTCATGGGTTCCTAAACATCACCAATCTTGGTGGATCTCATGAGATTTCTAATAAAAATTATAGATCTAGTGTTTATAAAAACAAAATGAGTAATAAGTGGTATGGATCTTACATACTTGCATGTTTTGTTACTAGATCATGAAAATATATAAAAATATAAAGTAAAAGAAAGTATGAAAAGATCAAAAGTGTTTTTGAAGCTTACTTGAAGATTTGAGGTGATTTGATGAAAAATTGATTAATAATCTTGGGTTTTTACCACAAAACCCCAACTAGATCTTGATTAGGACTTGATTCAACACTTGATCTTGAAAATTTTATGGATTCTTCTTATGGTTGTTTCTTGGTCGATTCATATAGAGAGGAAGAAAGGGATGAGAATTTTTCTAGTGTTGGTATAAAATGAGAAGTGTAAATGGGATGAAATATGGTGGAAAGGAGTATATATATAGCAAGATCAAGTCAAGGTCAAAAAGTTGGTCATAGGGGGGGGGGGGGGCGGCACCAAAAAGGAGGGAAACATGGGCTTGTGTTGGTGGCTCATTAATGCTCTTGTCTAACACATGTGTAGTTATTAGTTGGTTTTGTTGTGTATTAGGTGTTACCGGGTACCGAGTTAACTAAAAATAAATATTAACGAGGTGAAATAAAATACGACGAAATTGTAAAAGTTGTAAAATAATATTCCTGATGAGATTCGGGTGTTGAAATAATTATCGAATTGAAATAACGCAAACCGACGGAGTAATAAGCTCCGACCGTAAAATGTAGCCATTGGTTTTAAAACACCGGGTAAATTAATAATATAATTTTTATATCATTATTATGAGTATGTAAATATGTTAGGATCATAGTCGGGAGTATTGAGTATACGTTAGTAGTAAAACTGAGTGGTATCGTTAATTACCAATTAAGCATACGTAAATGGAAATAATGCATATCCGTGTAGGTTCTCAAGTGATGATGATAATGTGTAGACTATTCCAGTCTATATCAAGTGTCATTACTGAATGATGCATGAATTCGCAGCTAAACCTAACTGGTTACGCGAATTTGAAGACTCGTAAACTCAGTTTACGAAATGACGAACGACAATCGTGAATAGTGATTTCCTTCCGGAAATGAATAGTGTCACATGAATAGTAAAATTTCTGAACGCCTCTCGGAATCACAAACTGACTCCGAAAACGATGAATAGTAAAATGATGAATAGTGACCGGTGAATAGTAAATGATGAATAGTAACTGATGAATAGTGAATAGGAGAAATGTCCCGAAAATGCGGGTTGTTACAGTCTCACCCCCTTAAAAGGAACTTCGTCCCGAAGTTCAGTTTGTGTTGGTCTCTGGAGTTGTATTGGTGAAAAGATGATGATTCTTATCGTGTGAGCTATTGAGCTCTAACAAAGTTCAAGTCTGACGGCCACCAGGCTTACTCTGTCAGAAATGTTGAATGGTCCAGTGTATATCGGGTTCATGAATGTTTACTGGACTAGAGAGTTGGGCTTTTCCCAATTTCAATCCGTCAATGGATGTTGGCACTTCGGCCATAGAGTGCTTCAAATGGTGTAGTCTCTACACTCGTGTGGTAACTAAGGTTGCAACTGAATTTGATTTATGGCAAATGGTTAGTCCAACCATTTCTAGTGTCAATCACACCCGATTTGGGCATATCTCCCTATGTTTGAATCAACCTCAAATTCTGACCATTGGTCTGAAGATAATAGGTGGTGTGGTTCCAAAGGAATCTTAATGAAATCGCTAGGAGTTCGAGGTGAATCAAATGCCTCTATTAGAAATAATTGAAATGGATATCATGAATCTTGTTTTGAAAGACTTACAAGGTTAAGTCCGTCAAAGGGTGTTGTTAAAAATAATAGATTAGGATAAGGTTGTGATCCTCCGCAGGATTTCAGGAATTGAGTCTCTTTCCACCTGCGATGCTTAGTTTCCATTACTAAGATTTTCCCCAAGTTCTATGTCGTAAATTCACAAAATCCTAAATGTATAAGTGATGTAATATAGTGATTGATTTTCAAAGTTTGTGTTTAGATTGTGTGTTTTGTTCATAAACCTTCCCTTTACAACTTTAAGCAATCGGCTTTCCAAGTAACATTTTTCTCGATGTTTCAAAATTTAGTAGTTATGCAAGATAGGACAATTTTCAACATAAGGTGGATAATGTGGTTGACCAAAGATTGATGTTTAAAATTTTCTAATCATTCAATAGTGTTGTGAAAGATTAACCAAAAGGAATTTGCTTGTCAAAATAAGTGCCTCAGAAAAGTGTTTTGTATAACGGTAGTTTGGAGAAAAAAAAAAAATCCATTTAAAGTGAACGTATCAAGAGGATAAAAATAGCCAGGTATGTATGTCTGCACAAATGCATAGGTGTCTCACATGTTTGAATAAAGTCTATTGGTGAGGACATGTTCAACTGAAGGTTCTATAGTCTTGGTTAGGAGGTTGGATGTATCTTTATAGTGTTGCTTAGTGAGCATTCGCATCGAAACTAATCTGGTAATTCAGTCAAGCCAATACTTTCCAGATGAGGGAATTGTGGCAATCAGGCCAGTGATAGTGGTTCGATTGGTTTTGTGGTATCCTGAGATTTCTGTTGAGTTTTGAAGGGTTTCAATGTACCGAGGGATCCTCCTTATAGATGGTATGGAAAGTCTTTCCTAAGGAGGTCATTGATAATATCCACTTACCAATATAAGGAGTAGTGAGGAATGAGTGACATCGGAGTCTATAGAGTGTTAGCTAAATCCTTATATATGGGGATGGGGAAAGGAAATGATAATGAGGGTGAGAAGGGGAAAGATTGTGACAACCGCGACAAAATGAGATTGTGATAAAAGAAAATACTGTGATATAAGTGTATCGTGCATAGACGTAAATGTCCATGAGATGAAATGACCAGTTTGCGTTCTTCCAATCGGTGGTTAACGAGATGGTGAAAAGTATGGATGTTCTGCCAACGAGTATTTACACACACGTAAGTGAAACATTTGGGAATTGAGTAGAGAAATCAATCCAGACAGAATTTTATTATAACCATTCTCAGTATTGCAAAATTCATTTCTGAGTCAGACATAGGTGGTCAGCCTATATCTCACTATCCCGGGTTGAATATAGATGACCAGTCTATATTCCACCGAGGTTCCATGAATTTTGAAATACTCAGCTCAGTTATACTAAGACTATGTCCTTCCCAAATACCAAGACGTTCTGAAAGGCAAAAGCAAGTGACCAAACTCGAGGTCAAATTATGAAGCTATGCAAGGAAAAGCATAACGTGGTGACATATACGATACATGAGCATGCTTATATGAAAGACAATTATAATAATCAACTATAATAAGTGAATATAGCATATTAGATAATGAGACACAAATCTCATCACCTATGTCAGCAACTAACCACAAATGAGGTTTCAGCTTGGCAGGCAGGCACGTGACGGTCATAGGGTTATGTTTTCGTGAAAGTAGCTATAGTCTAGGTTTTAAAACACTTAGTTCGCTATAGCCAAAGCTCTGATACCAATCTGTCACACCCCCAAAATCGGGTCCAGCGGAAGCATACATGTAGCTGGGGTGTAACTCAATTGGTATTACAACACAAGTTCAAAACTGGTTTTCACTTCTATCATTTAGAATAAAATCATTTAACCAAAAGTATTGAATTTACATCGTTAAAATATAGTGCGGAAGTAGGCCCGTAAAATAGTTTAAAATGGTCCCCAAATGAATATCAGAGTCTTCTATGACCATGCCATGCCCTGCCAAAACCTCCAGTAGCGTGCCATTGCTTAAAACCTGAAAATACATGCTAAAGAGTGTCAACACGAGGTTGGTGAGTTCATAAGTTTGTATTAAAACAATAGTGTTGTGAGTTCAATAGAGAGTTTTGTGACCATTGTGTGACTCACAATGTCATAAAAATAAAGTGTTGTGACCATTGTGTAACTCACAATGTCATAAAAATAAAGTGTTGTGACCCTTGTGTAACTCACAATGTCATAAAAATAAAGTTTACCTTACAGTAAAATCAGGATTGTGGACCATGAGTAGAGTATGTGATCATTACAACAGATATAATATCACATAGAAAAATAGTCTATTACGCTAGCGCTAAGTTCATGCAACCGAAGCTGTAACAGTGTGCATGCTCTAGAAGCATGTTAAATATAAAGGCCCGGCAAGTGTTTATCCCGTTACACTTGTAATTCGACATGTTATACGCTCGCGTTTGCCTATCCGGTCAAACCGAACGGGGGAGTCACCACCAATAGATCTATTTATAACATTCGCGCTTCCCAGCAGGAATTGACGGTTCATGAGTTTGGGCATAGCGGGATTCAAGGGCTTAGGCTAATCCGCGTAATAGTTTAGATAAAACATATGTTTCAGTATGGTCCATAAAAGTGTTTGCATAAAAGCAATAGTTCATAAAGTGTGTTGCATAAAAGCAAGAGTTCATAAAGTGTGTTGCATGAAAGCAAGAGTTCATAAAGTGTGTTGCATGAAAGCAAGAGTTCATGAAGTGTGTTGCATGAAAGCAAAAGTTCATAAAGTGTGTTGCGTAAAAGCAAGAGTTCATAAAGTGTGTTGCATGAAAGCAAGAGTTCATAAAGTGTGTTGCATGAAAGCAAGAGTTCATGAAGTGTGTTGCATGAAAGCAAAAGTTCATAAAGTGTGTTGCGTAAAAGCAAGAGTTCATAAAGTGTGTTGCATGAAAGCAAGAGTTCATAAAGTGTGTTGCATGTTTATAAAACACTTGTTTATGTTAGAAAATAATCAAGTATGCAACCAATATACACATAGGTGCATTTGAATAATCAATCAAGTATTGCGCATTCAAACATTGAGTTTAGTCATAAACGAGCATGTATTCTCCCCCAAAACAGTTATAAAAACAGGTAAAAGTAGGGGGGTATGAACTCACCTGGTGCGATAGCTATGATGACAAAAGTGGATACACTGAAATGAGGCACGATCTCTAATCGCAACCTAATATGAATGATAGTTTCTAATGTAAGAAACGAAATGATGCTACACATGCAAGTACGTATGTTATCGATACCACTCGTTAGTTTTGAAAATAGTGTTTATCGTCAAAAATACATCTTTGACGTCTTGTTAAGTTAATACCCACTTTTCATGTAGTTGTGTTGAAAAGGTACTCCACGATCCTCGTTTGGTGTTTTATCGGTAAATATAAGGTTTTCGCCGCAAAAATAACGTTTTCATTACTTGAAAATATGACCAAAATGGCCTCGCAAAACTAGTCGCGAAATATTATACGTTAAGTGTTAATGGTCAAGCTCGGCGTTTTTGAAAACCTTGTAACAATATCTTGAAGTCGTGTTATTTAACTTTTGGCTATACGGGTCTTGATCAATGAGAGAATCGACTCTTATTGTTGCTATTTGAAAATATTATGCTCAACACTTAGCAAATTTCATTATAGTAAAAGCTGTCAAAATATAAAGTTTATCGGGTATATAGATGAGGTCGTAGTTTATTCGTTACGAGTCCAATGATCAAACGGCCAATTGATTTGAAAAGCTAGCTGAGAGATCTTGATTTCATAAAACTACGGCTCGGACTCAAACTGATCCGATCATAAAGAAAAACAGCCGTGAAAGTGGTGTCTCGCAAAGACAGTTTACGTCAAAACTCCATTAGTGTACAAAAGCTGATGGAAATTTATATATATCGTCGGATTTCAAACACTCGTATCTTTTTCGGTATAAGCCCGTTTTCTATGTTCTTTATATCCCCGCGAAGGTATTCAAGTATACTTTAGGTTTTTCAAGGTCTCGGCTAGTCAAGATATCATTTAATCTCAGTTTTCCTTAACTAGAAAGTCGGGACAGATTCAATTTTTCAGAAAATATAGTTTTCGTCGTAAATCTTGAAAATAGCATATCTTTTTCGTCGTAACTCGGATTTTATCCCCGTTTTCGGCCATAGTTTCGTCTCGGAATGTATTTTCTAAATATTTGGTCCAAAGTTACACCCTAGACCCTGAGTTTCCCACGTTTTACAGAAATGGACAGCAGCTTTTATATAGTTGTGAAAATCAACTTTCCTAGTTTGTAACTTGTTCAAGGCTTAACCAAACCATCTCAAATCAACTTCACAAATACCAAATCCTACCATACACCTTCTTAGGGTGTCATGGGTTCCTAAACATCACCAATCTTGGTGGATCTCATGAGATTTCTAATAAAAATTATAGATCTAGTGTTTATAAAAACAAAATGAGTAATAAGTGGTATGGATCTTACATACTTGCATGTTTTGTTACTAGATCATGAAAATATATAAAAATATAAAGTAAAAGAAAGTATGAAAAGATCAAAAGTGTTTTTGAAGCTTACTTGAAGATTTGAGGTGATTTGATGAAAAATTGATTAATAATCTTGGGTTTTTACCACAAAACCCCAACTAGATCTTGATTAGGACTTGATTCAACACTTGATCTTGAAAATTTTATGGATTCTTCTTATGGTTGTTTCTTGGTCGATTCATATAGAGAGGAAGAAAGGGATGAGAATTTTTCTAGTGTTGGTATAAAATGAGAAGTGTAAATGGGATGAAATATGGTGGAAAGGAGTATATATATAGCAAGATCAAGTCAAGGTCAAAAAGTTGGTCATAGGGGGGGGGGGGGGCGGCACCAAAAAGGAGGGAAACATGGGCTTGTGTTGGTGGCTCATTAATGCTCTTGTCTAACACATGTGTAGTTATTAGTTGGTTTTGTTGTGTATTAGGTGTTACCGGGTACCGAGTTAACTAAAAATAAATATTAACGAGGTGAAATAAAATACGACGAAATTGTAAAAGTTGTAAAATAATATTCCTGATGAGATTCGGGTGTTGAAATAATTATCGAATTGAAATAACGCAAACCGACGGAGTAATAAGCTCCGACCGTAAAATGTAGCCATTGGTTTTAAAACACCGGGTAAATTAATAATATAATTTTTATATCATTATTATGAGTATGTAAATATGTTAGGATCATAGTCGGGAGTATTGAGTATACGTTAGTAGTAAAACTGAGTGGTATCGTTAATTACCAATTAAGCATACGTAAATGGAAATAATGCATATCCGTGTAGGTTCTCAAGTGATGATGATAATGTGTAGACTATTCCAGTCTATATCAAGTGTCATTACTGAATGATGCATGAATTCGCAGCTAAACCTAACTGGTTACGCGAATTTGAAGACTCGTAAACTCAGTTTACGAAATGACGAACGACAATCGTGAATAGTGATTTCCTTCCGGAAATGAATAGTGTCACATGAATAGTAAAATTTCTGAACGCCTCTCGGAATCACAAACTGACTCCGAAAACGATGAATAGTAAAATGATGAATAGTGACCGGTGAATAGTAAATGATGAATAGTAACTGATGAATAGTGAATAGGAGAAATGTCCCGAAAATGCGGGTTGTTACAGGAGAAGTGTGAATAAAATACATGATTGATTGTATTCTTATTCACTTGCTCAATCAAAAAGTGCAAACATCGCTTGCAATTTTTGAGGGGGAGAAGTGTGAATATTCCACATGGTGATTGATGATTGAAGAATGGTCATACGACTCTCTTCCAACACCTAATGTTCTACATACTAAGGATAACTGGGATTTATGGTTAATGAATACTTCCAAGCTTCAACGAATGTTGATCATCTAGTTCCTGAAGCTCTTGCTCCGGTTCCTGCTGACTCAACTGGTTCACCTTCCTCAATCTCCATCGATCAAGATGCACCATTTAGAAGTATTACTCAGATTACTCTAGTAACCCAATCTCCAGTTACTCCTCAAGGTGTTGATGTTGACTATCATGATTGTGAAGTTGCATACATGAATAATGATCCATTTTTCTTGTTCTATTTCATCATGGATTGTTGTTCCTCCAAATGTGCACTTTGTAAATCAACCACAAGGATATAATGGAAAATGTCGACTAAAATGTCAAAACGGCTAAGAATTTGGACATGGAATGTCAAGTAATCACGGAGTTTATTTGGTATCCCTTATTTGGGATTGAAGTTGACTTTCACAAACGAGTGATCTTATTTTATCTTGAAGTCGGGGTTGGTTGGATGAAGACTCTTCGAGATCCTTGCATGAGCTTTTACCTTTACAATGACGAAGACTTGGATATCTAGTTATTTTGGTAATTATTCATTTCCATTACCACAAAATAACTATCACTTCAAGGAGTGTCACAACTTACACGAAGTTGTCGGTAGTCAAGAGGTGATGTACGTCTTATACTTGATGGTTGGTTGGTTGAAGAGTATAGAGTACTTAGGGATTCGATGTTGTACGAACTCTCTACACCGCTCTTAGTCACACATTAGTGCAAGCTTAAGTCACAAGTACGGGGAATTCTTCCTCAGTTTCAAGTTTGGTTTATTAAATTTGCTTCATCAGCGGTTACTTCAAACAGCCTACATAAGGGTTGATAATGATAGTAAGAGAGTTTCTGTAGCAGTTGATTCTCACAAGATCTATTTGAGCCAATTTTGTTCTCCTCTCATGATTTCAAGTAGATGTGCCTATAAGTTGTTGCTGATTCTGATGTATCAAAACCAGCAAGGGGGAAGGAGACATACATCTGAATGCATAACGAGTACACGTGATGAACATAATACTTCTTCTTAATTGAAGTTATCCCGGGAAGACATATGTCATGACTTCAGAGAATATCAGTGTATTAACTTGTGTCGTTTGGTGTATCATTCCAACTATGTGGGGGAAGTGGTCTCTTGATACTTGTGGTATGTATTACTTCAGCTTTCAGTGGGACGAAATATGAGAAGAACAACTGGAGAGTGAGATGATATTGCTTATCGACATCTTCATATGAGCTGATATGATTTTTGTTAAAGTGCTTCTGGTTAATGCATCATGTACACAATGTTACGCTGATTCCGATGAGATCGCAACCATCAGGGGAGAGATTTCTGTACATCAAGGACTCGCAACAGGTTCACATGATCAGGCTTAATCATATATTCCGGAGGTGATATCCGCAGAGATGATCAGTGCTTCAATCTGTTAATTTAGTGTCATCGTTTCTTCTTGTGTTGGATACATGCGTACAATATGGATTGAGTTGGTATGTGTAAGATAACCGGAAAGCATTTGATGAAATGAAGATGTTGATATCTCAATTCCCCTGAACAGATAACTGCTCCAAACCGCAAAAGTAATGTGAACATCGAGGACGTACAACAGGGTCATGTGATCGGGCTTCATCATACATTCCGGGATTGATTACCGCAGAGATGATCCGTGGTTCACCTTGTTACTTCAGTGTTATTGTTTTCTTCGGGGTTCTCGAGCTTCATTCAATGAGACTTTTTGCATCACTTCAACTGTCTAGGGGAAGTGGTCTCATGAAGATGATTGTCGGTTTGGGGGGAAGCTACCAAAGCATCACACTGAGAAGGCACAAGTTCAGACAATTATTATTCATGAGCCTCGAATGCTTTGGTAGTGAATGTTTAAGAGATGTCGACTACACGTTTCTACAACAAGCCGAATGAAATCCTTATTTCGGTATTCATGTCAACATCCTCTTAAACTTAATAGTATCCTTTGTACATATATTATACCTAAATGTATATAGATATATAAAACCAACAAAAACCCATAAAAATCAGAAAATTAGAAAATACCAAAAATAGTTTTTTTAAGGCATGTCTTCTGGCATCGATAACATTTACGGTCCTAGAAATGTCATTCAATAATGACACGGGTCTTTAAATGAAGTTCGAACAAAAGTTCAAAAGGTTTCTCAAAACATGCCTAAATGGCTTGCAGTCATTTCAGGCTATAACCCGCGCTTAAACTCATGGCTTACAGTTACTTCAGACTGTAACCCGGATTTAATCTTATGGCTTACAGTCATTTCAGGCTGTAACCCGGACTTCAAAATGATGGTTTTCTATTACTTTAGATAGCAACCCGGTCTTTGTATTGGGGAAAGTTCGTCGCCAAAAAGACAACTGTTCCTAACAAAGGCATGAATTACTTTATATTCGTGCCTTTCTGATCTAATGTACGCCTCAGTGCATTATTTCTTGATAAGGAAGAGAAATCTTCCTATTATCGCAAATACTTTTCCTTCCATGATTCTTCCGGAAAGTATTTGTGAAAAACTTGGTAGTACCATGAAATTTTCTAAAATCAAAATGAAAACATTTCATGCAATTTATCTCTCAATCAATGCCATCAAATTTTTCTTCAAAGATTATTAAACTGGATCATTGATTGAGGGGGAGATTGATTTCAAAATTTTATGTAACATCAAAACGCAACACTTTGTACAAAATAAGCAATAAGACAAGTTGTGATGGTTATGTGTCAGTATGAGAACTTTTCAAAGAGTTTTTCGTCAAAACTTTACATCTTTTGTAAACTCTTCATGTCTGACACATAACCACCTCCCTCACAAATTGAGGGGGAGCAAGTAAAAGGTTCCTTTTATCAGAAAATGTTAAAATTAACCACATTTCTCTCCTAAACATTTTCTAAATTATTTAAATCACTTGAGATCCAAAATGTCAAAAGATTTGAAATTTTTGATCGGGGGAGAGAATGTGATTTAAATATGAGATCTGATAATATCAAAAGTGATCTTTTGGACTCAATAAATGTGCTCCCACATATGTGCTAAACTCTTTCGAATATCGAAGCACATATTAAGGGGGAGCAAAAGGCGTTTGTGGAAGTTATACCAAAGACCGACCATTTATCTTTATGCATGGAGTTATAAGGTTGGTTAAGGTTAGGTATGAATTCCCATGATCCACCAGAACCGGAAGGATCTTCCCAGGGACAATCCTCTAGATAGATTAGAAGTCCTTAGGAATGATTGAAAAAAGGAGTAAAGTGAGAAAGGGAAGAGTGCGGACTGAGATAGAGATAGGACTGGAACAAACCCAACAAGGTTCTAGTGGTGAAGTCTTGGTAAGCACTGAAGGGGTTGAACAATGAAAAAGAAATGAAATGAGAAAGGGTGAAAAGAAATAGCCCTCCTTATATTCAACCTTAGGGCAGAAACCGGGTTCAACTTCATGAGCTACGGGCGGTTACTAAGGTAACTCCGGTATTGAGAACAAGTCGTCATGGACCCAGGGACGCACTGCACTAAACTTCCCAACCACTCAAGTTCTCTTAAAAGAGCTTGTTTCATTCTCACGGGGAACCCTATGTAATGTATCGATCGCTCATTCCGAGCTATGTTGATACCTAAAACAGGGGACGCCTCCCCAGTCTCCAGGAGCGGATCAAAACACACTATTGAGTCTAGAGCCATGAGATCATCCATAAATCTCAATAGGACACATTTCCAAATATGCTTATTGTTTCACACAATGTGGAAAATAAGATAAAATATTTTGAGTCCTACGCATTATCCTTGTGGTATTGCCAGAACATCCGAGTGATATGAAAATATTCACAATGAAGATGGAAATCCTTCTAGAACGAACATCTCTCAAGCTCTTGGTAGGTGACATGTGAGATCCATTTTGGATCAATGATCAAGTGACAACTGGAAAGCAACAATGGTACGATTCAAATTTGAATCAAACTTGTTCCAAGATATGGATTGACGGATACTTTTGCTAAAACCTTTCAATGTGCTCATAAACTAATTTTTCGAGCACATTGATTGTGTATATCCTTTCAAACAAAAGTATGTTTGATGGAAATGTGATTCAAAGTTAAAAACTCTCGTCGTGTCACAAAAATGTTTATTATTTGACTCGCGAGTGATTTTTTTATAAATCAATTTCTAATCAATCAGTGAATGTCAATTCACCGATTCACTCTACCGTGCTGTCTGCTTTGAGACGTTCTGGTACGAGAACATGCTAAGTATGAAGATTCCGAAGTGGATTCTTTGGAAGATTCATTACAACAAGCTGGAAACTCCTGTCAAGGAGTGTCTTCATTTAAAAGAGACACTACCTGATCACAGGTCGGTTCTCACAGAACCGGAGGGTAGTCTGTCCTCGCTGAACGAATGACAAAGCCATATTCGTTCTCTATCTTTATTGCTAACTGTTTTATTTCAGGGACACATATAAAGATGGCGTTGATAGCTCCTTACTCCAGTTGAATCGGGCCAATCTATACCTCATGCTCACACATCCTACTCACTATCAATGATAAAGAGAGACTTACTACAACAAATGTTGAGAGACTACCAACAACGTTTCCGCAACTCTGATAAGAAGTCTCCTGAACCACAATTCCGAGGTAAAGTCTCCTGATCCAGAAGGGTGTGAGCATGACAGTCCTAAAGTCACTACATCACATGAAGACGATACTACTGTGGATGAGCTTGGAGATTTAATGTGGCTGATGATCTCAAAGAAGCTCAAAGATCACACATCACAAAGGAATCCAATTCACAGGTTCATTGCTTGAAGTACAAAGTGTGCAGAAAAGTGAAGAATCAGAACCTATGAGCTACAAAGTCAAAAGAATGCCTAAAGATCAGAAAAGCTTAATTTCCATGGTGACCTCGCTTAGGGGGAGATTGTTAGGAATACAAATATTCCTATAAAAGTCTCGGTCATCTAATTATTGTAATGGCATTGTATGTTAGCTCATAGTTAGTTAATTATCATATTAGAAGTAGTTTAGTAATCACTTGTGGAGTCGGGTCGGGTCTTTACCCACTGTCAGCTCGATCCACAGCCCGTTTGATAGGGCGTTTAGTTGGTTGTATAAATACCCCTCTCCACTAGTGGAGAGGGTTGGAGTTTTTCATTCTCAATCTAACATTCTACATTTTCTCTCATCTCTTTCTCTCTCTAGGATTCTCCCAACTCTCTTCCTCTCTCTATTCTTCTTCTATTAATTCGAACCATATTCACAATAACCATACATGTTACAATTATGAGTATTATACATAAGCTCTTGGCCTAACAAGCTGTCAAAATAAGCTTTTTATTTCGTAAATAAGTTTCGGAAATTATAATATAATTTTTCCTATGATTTTTGTGACTTTGGATTCAAAATGTAACGCGACGCACCTGGAAAGATCAAAACCGCCAAACGCCTAAAATAGGGACTGAAAGTGTAAAAACAGAATCTTAAGGATAGAAATTGACATTATTTAATATTCCAAGCTCAGAATTGATTATTGGACAAGTAGAGGACTAAAATTGTAAATTATATATAAAAAGGACTAACGGTGTAACGCTAACGTCGTTAGAGTAAAAAGTGTAAAAACTAGAAATGGACAAGGACCAACATATTTTATTTGACATTCTTATTTTATTTTTCATTTTACAAATTTCCGTCACGTCACATGAATTTTTGTATATTTCGTATGATTAATATATAACGTTCGTTATATATTTATATAAAGGATTTTTAAATGATTTAACTATACGTTTCAGGGAAATGATATTTTGGAATATAAGACATAAAAATAAGATAATATTAAGAATAATATTATTTCTGAACTTTAGGCATTTTAAGCATATCATATTCTCACTCTAACGATAATATCGTTATTCGTTCTCATTATCATTTCCATCATTAGTATAAAGTCGAAATCTTAAGACCTTCCTTATAATTAGGTTCCGTATTGAAGACGTTTCCATAATCGTTCCCATAATCTCACCCGAATTTACTTTTCATCATTTCCAGTATCGCTCAAGGTGAGTCATTGCCCCATTTCCAATACTTGTTTTAACTCTTTGGGGAGATACATGCTTACATATACTTTGATAATTTTATAAGTATATGAATAAATTACATGATTCAAATCAATTTCCTAATTAATATTTAACTGACGAAGTTTATGAATTAAGATGTGATATATATATATATATATATATATATATATATATATATATATATATATATATATATATATATATATATATATATATATATATATATATATATGATGCGTGGGAATTGCACCAGGCTTTACCTCTCGAGGGATCACGAGAAGCTTACAACCCCCACCAGGCAGTGTACCTGATCGTTGTAGTATAGTATAGTGACAAGTACCGGGGGATTGATCGTTCAACTCAGGAATAGTGTCGCTAGGATTAGAAAGCCTAAAAACTAGGTCTAGAGGTGAGGGATGATTCTTTTTGTATTTTTTATGTTTTATAAAAGCAAGTAAAATCTCGGGTATTGGAAAAGTGGCGGAATTAGTTGCTAGTCAACTAACCCAATAACTAAAGATGCAATTAAAATAAAATGATAAAAATGAAAATAAACTAAATTAACTAGTGGTGTGAGCAATATATGTGAGAATTGTGTTTACTTAGATTTCACTACTCCCTAGATATCTTTTACAGGTTAATTACTTGTTACAGTTGCGTGGATGACGGATTGTATTCCTTAATACCATTCATGGGGTGGCGTACTTACTTCCCCAATCCTATAAGTTCCTACTTCACTCCTATGTCGAGCCGGCTAAGAAGCTCCTAACATGGGATCACTAGAATTCGCTCATGCATTAAATACAACCATAAAAACCTAGTACACATCGGTTCATATTTCATAAGACGTTCAAGCAAGTTACACAATGGAGATCTGCCAGTTTTCTTAAGCCTAACATTGAAATCATTCATCCATTATAACTATAAACAAGCAATCAACCTATAATTAACATCTAGGTTTCATTACATCTAGGCAAACACATGAAAGATCTAGCCTAGCATGTTATAATCAAGACAAGCATAAGATATATTCAAACAACACATAGACATATTGAATGAATTGAAAGAAAACTTATCTCAATTGAACATGAAGGGTTTCAAGGGGTGAAAACCCTTAAAAATACTGTTACAAACCACCTAGGGTTTATTAGGTTCGGCCCTAGAATTCTCCACACAAGTTCCTCTCTTAATGAATGAAAAATAGAAAACTATATATAGATTCTGTGAGGTGACGGCGTCAAGAGGAAAAATCTGACGCCGTCATCTCGCCGCCAATAAAGTTCTCGGACTGCCTAGATCCATGGGTGACGCCGTCATGTGTAATTCTGCTCCAGGCTGTCACCAAATTTACTCTTGACGCCCTACTTCTGACGCCGTCACGTTTTCTCTGGGTCGTCATCCATTTTGCTCTTGACGCCGTCAAAAAATCCTTCTTGACGCCGTCAGGTACTGTTCCCAGCAAGGAAAATTAAGTCTTTGCCGTTTTCTTCACTTTTATGCTCCAAAAACGTCCAAAATGCTTCCTTTTCCAGAATTCACTCCCAAAGTACCTAAAATCACAAAAGGAACGATTTAGGGCAATATTTAATCAAATAAATTCCAATTCCGGCTTATATGACCCCCTAAAAATAGTTCATTTTTCGCCTCATCAATATATATATATATATATATATATATATATATATATATATATATATATATATATATATATATATATATATATATATATATATATATATATATATATGACGCGTGGGAATCGCAACAGGCTTTACCTCTCGAGGGATCTCGAGAAGCTTACAACCCCCACCAGGCAGTGTACCTGATCGTTGTAGTATAGTATAGTGACAAGTACCGGGGGATTGATCGTTCAGCTTAGGAATAGTGTCGCTAGGATTAGAAAGCCTAAATACTAGTTCTAAAGGTGAGGGATGATTATTTTTGTATTTTTATATTTTTATGAAAGCAATTAAAATCTCGGGGTTTGAAGGATTTGGGCGGAATTAGTTGCTAATCAACTAACCCGATACTAAGATGCAATCAAAATAAAATACTAGAAATTAAAATAAACTAATTATACTAAGGTTGTGAGCAGTAATTGGAGAAAATGTGTTTACTTAGATTTCATTACTCCCTAGACATCTTTTACACGTTAATTACTTGTTATAACTGCATGGATGACGGATCGTATTCCTTAATACCATTCATGGGGTGGCACACATAACTCCCCAATTCTATGAGCTCTTATCTCCTCCTACACCATGCCCAGCACAACTATAGGGATTGTAAACAGTGGCTCATGCATTAAATACAACCAATAAAGACCTAGTGCGCCTCGGTTCATGTTTCTTAAGACGTTCAAGCATGTTACCAAGTGGAGATCTGCCAGTTTTCTTAAGCCTAACATATAAATCTTTCATCCAAGACAAGAATAAACAAGTAATCAACACATAATTAACATCTAGGTTTCATTAGATCTAAGCAAACACAAGATAGATCTAGCCTAGCATGATGGAATTAAGACAAGAACATGATATAGACAACCAACACATAGACATATTGATTGAATTAGAAGAACACTTATCTTGATTAAACATGCAAGGTATCAAGGGGTTAGAACCCTTGAAAAACCTGTAAAGTTACACCAAAATCGTACTTAGGGTTTCTCCCAAAACTTATCTCTCATGTGTGAAAATTAGAAAACTATATATAGAAAAATAGGTCTGACGGCGTCAAGACAAACATTGTGACGCCGTCACCTCGCCGCCAAAACTCTTCTCGGACTGCCTTGATCTACATTTGACGCCGTCAAGACTTATACAATTCCAGGCCGTCATGACTCTTTTACTCTTGACGCCCTTCCTACGTGACGCCGTCAAATCTGTACTGGGTCGTCATGGACTTCTGCTCTTGACGCCGTCAGAGAAATACTCTTGACGCCGTCACCTACTGTTCCCAGCATGGAAAATTAAGACTTTGGCGTTTTCTTCACTTTTATGCTCCAAAAACGTCCGAATTGCTTCCTTTTCCAGATTTCTCTCCCAAAGTACCTAAAATTACAAAAGGAACGATTTAGGGCAATATTTGATCAAATAGATTCGGATTCGGGCTTAAATGACCCCCTAAAAAGGATCATTTTTCGCCTCATCATATACCCTTACACTTGAGATTTGCTTGTCCTCAAGCAAATGCGCTTTTATTCTACTCAAAAGACAAGTTAGGGGTCATTTAACACTAACATAAAAGTAATTATAACAAATAATCATTCCACTAAAGACCAATAGACAAGCACGGAGGTCATACACTAGCACCTCACAAATAGTGTTTAGATACTCACATCTCTCGGGTGTAATAAAGTGTAAATTACAATATGGAAACGAAAGATATCTCTCACTACCTGTCATAGCAAAATAGATTACCATAGGCTTGGGAAAGGATCGAACCTCCACCACATGGCGTAAGCACCTAGGATAAACTATCAAAGAGGTCTTCTAAAGGGTTGTAACGTTAGGTGCAAAAATATGAAATACACGGTTTTGTTGGATAAAGGAAGGTTTACTGGTGGCGAGTTAACAATCTTAGTCAATTACATGTACAATATGGCGTTGCTAAGCCAAGACTAGACTCGACTTAAGCTAATAAATGAAAAATAACAAAAACATAAAATGAACATAGAATAAAAAAGGATGGTAGTCCGTATGTTTTTTCTCTTTTTTTCTTTTCTTTTTTTTTTCTTTTTTTTTTCTTGATTTTTCGATTTTTTTTTTTTTTTTTTTTTTTTTTTTTTTTTTTTGCATACACTCTTACCCTACCATCCGAAATAATACATCATAGGGAATGAACGTTCCCCTTACACTTGAATCTTTACATACTTTACATTTAACTAAACTAATGACTCGAATTAAGAAAATCAAAACACTTGGAACACTTTTAAGATTGACGTACATATGGGGGTAATAAATGATGTTCTTCCCCATTACTCCATAAAATAAGTACTTACCCATGAGTCCCAATCGTCCCAAAACAATATGTACAAGGATATGACTCGACTTAGCAACCATGTAATCAATTAGAAAGTTAACTTAGGGTTTAACAAATAACAATAATGCACTAAAAATGAGCGCATACACGGAAGGCTAAGGCGATTTGGTTGTACATTTAAGTGGGGTGTAACAAATTCTTCCTTTAAGTAAGATGCTTAAAGTTAGAAACGAAAAGATAGGCTCGGAGGGGTGTACTAGGGGTTTCGTGTACTAAAAATGAGTACAACGCTAAGGGTGTGGGAAAAATTAGTTGACTTAACTAGCCAAGTAATATGACTTAAATGGTCAAGTAATTATGATACGGGTTTAACACAAGGGTAATCCTAATGCCTCTTATCATGTAGTAAATCCTACCACACGAATGTAGTCTCACTAGCGGTCTCGGGATGCATCACTAACGCAAGTTCTAGAATCTAAATGCTACCGGTACACTCATAAGCACTAATAGTGAATGTTTTTCCTATCAAATCTAAAGGCGAACCTCACATATTTGGGTGGAAAATTTTTCTGAATATACGGTTATGTGCTAGTCATACAATCTCCTATCCATAAGATGCTTGCTATGGCTAAAGTTTCACTCCTAAATGTTGTAAAAAATTTTAAATTTGGCGCTAAAATTGCACTAACAAGTATTTCTCATAGTTTTATTACACATCTACCATTAAACATTGTCCCCAATGTTCAAGTAAAGAATGTAAAAGTGAAAAAGTAAAGAGAATGAAATCAAATACTCCCCTGATTCGCTCGGTATGGATAATAAGGTGGCCAGGTTAAATCTTCCTCCAAGAAAATGAACAATCAAAGCTTCCCTTCCAGAATATAAATTATCTTCTTGTCATACATAACCTGTTAAACCTGAGAAAACAACTACAAAAACCCAAAGCATCAATCCGAACAAAGATAACTCACAACTAGATGTAATTCCAGACTTAGGAATAAAAACAAAACAATTAAAGATATAATGCTTGTGGAATGAAGGTTTGCAGATTTCCTGGAGTTTATAAAACTAAAGAATCAACAAAAACTTTAAGACTCCGGTATAAACAAAACTAGCAAAATTTCCAGAATTTTACACGTGACGCCGTCAAGAGTAAACTCATGACGCCGTCAGAAGTGACCTGCAGAAATCTTTATGTTAAGTTTCCGAAAAATTTCTGGAAAAACTTCGTCCTACTTCCTGGAAAATCCTGCAAAACATCATTACGACTCGATACAAGCATTTGACTCTAACAAGTACTAATACACATGTCCATTTAATATTGTTGTGGTTCATGCTCAATTTCGTTCTTATAAACAAATTTGGATCTCCCTTACACTTATCTTTTGCAAAATACCTTTATATGCAATTAAGACGAAGTTAAAAACAAAATAAAGCATTTTCACAATTTACTTTGAAACATGAGCCACAAACAATAAAAACAAAACATGCATACGGAAACAAATAAAATCAAACAAACAAACAAACAAATAAAAACATACAAAACATGGGTTGCCTCCCAAGAAGCGCTTGTTTTTGTTCGAGTCACGAGCCTGACTCTACCCTTATTTAACGGAAATAGGGGAGGTTTTCCCTACACTTTGAATTAAGTGCGGGTGGAAGTAACGATACACACCCTTAGGGTGGAAATATGCCACGTGAGGAAAGAGTGGTGGGTGAATTATATGCTCAAAGGGTTGTGCTCCTATCATCATAACCTTACCTAATTCAATTGGGTTAGTGGGCGGATTAAGATTTTCTCTTAGAAAGGGATCATTTTCAATCAACTTCAGGAGACTCCAAGTTGGGAATCCATCTTGACCTAATAAACCCGGTTTAAACCCATAATGTTTCTTGCGATCAATCATAAATGGGTGATGTAAGCATGTAAGGTCATTTTCCACTCCTATATTGGCTTCCTTTCTACAAGGCTTAGAGTCCACTACCTTTAACCTAAGACTACCCGGACTACATGGGTTGATGGGTGGGTCGGCTCCTCTTTTGTCTCCTAGATGTATATCTAAGGATGGAAAGTTGTGTGAAGATTGAGGTCCCGGTTCATCAACACTAGGAAATTCCCTAGAACTAAGAGTAAGGTTATCACTACAAGTATTCAAACCTATATCCTCTAGTGGTTTTTGGTATAAGGGCTCTACCTCTATTGGGCTTATATGACCCCCTAAAAATAGTTCATTTTTCGCCTCATCAATATATATATATATATATATATATATATATATATATATATATATATATATATATATATATATATATGATGCGTGGGAATCGCAACAGGATTTACCTCTCGAGGGATCTCGAGAAGCTTACAACCCCCACCAGGCAGTGTACCTGATCGTTGTAGTATAGTATAGTGACAAGTACCGGGGGATTGATCGTTCAGCTTAGGAATAGTGTCGCTAGGATTAGAAAGCCTAAATACTAGTTCTAAAGGTGAGGGATGATTATTTTTGTATTTTTATATTTTTATGAAAGCAATTAAAATCTCGGGGTTTGAAGGATTTGGGCGGAATTAGTTGCTAATCAACTAACCCAACACTAAGATGCAATCAAAATAAAATACTAGAAATTAAAATAAACTAATTATACTAAGGTTGTGAGCAGTAATTGGAGAAAATGTGTTTACTTAGATTTCATTACTCCCTAGACATCTTTTACACGTTAATTACTTGTTATAATTGCATGGATGATGGATCGTATTCCTTAATACCATTCATGGGGTGACACACATAACTCCCCAATTCTATGAGCTCTTATCTCCTCCTACACCATGCCCAGCACAACTATAGGGATTGTAAACAGTGGCTCGTGCATTAAATACAACCAATAAAGACCTAGTGCGCCTCGGTTCATGTTTCTTAAGACGTTCAAGCATGTTACCAAGTGGAGATCTGCCTGTTTTCTTAAGCCTAACATATAAATCATTCATCCAAGACAAGAATAAACAAGTAATCAACACATAATTAACATCTAGGTTTCATTAGATCTAAGAAAACACAAGATAGATCTAGCCTAGCATGATGGAATTAAGACAAGAACATGATATAGACAACCAACACATAGACATATTGATTGAATTAGAAGAACACTTATCTTGATTAAACATGCAAGGTATCAAGGGGTTGGAACCCTTGAAAAACCTGTAAAGTTACACCAAAATCGTACTTAGGGTTTCTCCCAAAACTTCTCTCTCATGTGTGAAAATTAGAAAACTATATATAGAAAAATAGGTCTGACGGCGTCAAGACAAACATTGTGACGCCGTCACCTCGCCGCCAAAACTCTTCTCGGACTGCCTTGATCAACATTTGACGCCGTCAAGACTTATACAATTCCAGGCCGTCATGACTCTTTTACTCTTGACGCCCTTCCTACGTGACGCCGTCAAATCTGTACTGGGTCGTCATGGACTTCTGCTCTTGACGCCGTCAGAGAAATACTCTTGACGCCATCACCTACTCTTCCCAGCATGGAAAATTAAGACTTTGGCGTTTTCTTCACTTTTATGCTCCAAAAACGTCTGAATTGCTTCCTTTTCCAGATTTCTCTCCCAAAGTACCTAAAATCACAAAAGAAACGATTTAGGGCAATATTTGATCAAATAGATTCGGATTCGAGCTTAAATGACCCCCTAAAAATGGATCATTTTTCGCCTCATCAATATATATATATATATATATATATATATATATATATATATATATATATATATATATATATATATATATATATATATATATATATTACTGGCAATTTGCTTAACTAGAATACTGAACTCAGATAATAATGTTTCCAAATTGATTATTGTAAGATGATATTTGATTTTACTATAACATCCTGAATGATTCCCTTATCTCTATATGATATTTCTATGTTTCAACGGAAATAATTGCTAGGAAGAGCACAAATACTCTAGTTACATCATTACCATGATATTGCCTATGTTACCCTTATCGCCATAAAGTCCCTCTATCATGAGCCATTAATCACTTGATGTGAGCGCGAATATAGTGAACAGCTTCAAAACCTGTTGAGGCTTGACATCCTATCCCACTAAATACTTGACGGAATGCCTTTGTGGCTAGTCGTATTAGTCGTGAAACACTATATTTGAGTAAAAATAGGAATTGGCAAATCACCTATTACACGAGGGCAACATTATCATTGACTTGATAATCATCTCTGCTTTTACGGTATTTTGTTAACGTTTTGTGTGTCATGAGGCTTGGGGCAATATCTATAAAAAAAATATATGTCTTCAAACATATATCTAGATACAGTTGTATAGGTAATTGACCAGATTTGAATTATAAATCTCACTACATTAGTATCATGACTTTCCATCTCATGTTAGGATTATGATCCAATACTTGAATTTGATTGAATACATATATGATTTATCTGTGATTATAATCAACATCACTCAATACTTGTTCTATCACTGTTAGTATTTATTACAATTATCATTAAATATTCCTGAATCTATTGAAATAAATGGTTTTCCATTAAACTCTATGAACTCACTAACCTTTGTGTTGACACTTTTAAGCATGTGTATCTCAGGTAATTAACGGAGCAGGACAAGACACGGAGTGGGCATTTATTACTCTGATAAATTAAAATGGTGTAAAAATCAAATATGTCATTCTTACAAACCTTTATATCTTTTAATGAGATTTTAAATCAAAGGTTTCATCTTTTATCAAAAAAATTATTTGAATGACAATAACTTACAAAACGCCTCTTTTAAGCCGTTTTATGTGATTATGACTTCGATCCTCACCGTAACACCCAAATTACTTTTCCTCTACTAAACCATAAATTTGGGGGTGTTACAGATTGGTATCAGAGCCGAAGTTATAGAGAACTAAATGTTTTCAAACATTAAACTATAACTACACTTTCAAAATGAATGATTTTACACCATATCATTTTATGCCCTCCGTGTCTGCAGACTGCCGTGCTCAATACCTTATTTGATAAGATTATTTTACATGCTTAGTAATTACTCTTATACGATTATTATTTCCTCCGTACTGTTACATCTTTAACGTATACATTACTTATAATTACTATTTACGGGTACTATAGTACCATGACTTCCCAATCAGTTGATATTTCCAAATTCTCCATTTTCTGACGCTCCAGATTTCTCGATACAATACATCTCAAACGATGTATCTTCAACCAATTCCCCTGAACAGAAACTTGTACCCACTAAACCAAAAAGGTTTTGGTTAGTGATGACGTATTTTCTAGTAATTCTGAAACTCTCAGAACTTGAAATCGACCTTTAATCAATAACAATCTCCTTTTGTTATAACCCTCTGTTGTTAATAAATTCTTTCCATCATGATGCTATACATACATGTAATGATTCCTCATACCTTCATGAAGAATCTCACCGTTTGTTACTCTCTTTGGTAGACAAATGACTCCCCGCAGATCAATGGAGTATTAATAAAAGACCTTGTACCATATGTTTTGCAAAAACAATCAGTCAAGTTATTAATATCATGTTGATGTTAGTGATTATAACCAGACCTGCCATGATATTACCTATGATTATGATTATCCCTTATACCTACCATAACTAGGATATAACCATAGAATTCTATAAGACAAATTTTTGGAAGAGAACTTGAAGAATAGAGAGAAGGTTATTGAACTTCAGCTTTAGTAGATAAATCAGTTTGTTCCTTAGCAATCCTATACCAAGAGTTGATCATTTATCTATGATACTACCCAGACATATCTTGAAATTAGATTACAGTAGGGATTCAATTCAGTCTATCATCAATGAAATAATTAGCTCCATATTCTTTCACTAAAGGGTCTAACGAAGTACTGAAGATATCCAGAAGATAGTAACCAGCATCATCGTAGTAATACTCAAAGTAACCATAATTCCTCCGATTTGCAATTACGTGGCAGGAAAAGAAAATAAGACGGCTATACCTTATAAGCATATCCACGAAAGTTTTACGGATTGTAGACCAACTCACCTAATAGGTACAATAAGAGTGACTGAACCTACCAGCACCAATATCAAAGGATTTTAGATCAAAACGTTAATCGGGACACTTTAAGAATCAGTGCCCAACTCAGAATACCATTTAGTACAAAAAGACTAGTGGAAGAGAATAGAAACTCTTTAGAACCTTAAGAACGTCAAATGATGACATTAATGTTTAAACATAAGAGAAATTCCTGTAGTAATAGAATAAACCATAGTTCAAACCCTCTATAGTTGCATTCCCTTTTGTAATTTACCTTAGGCACGATGGATGTAACCTAAGTGTAACAACTACCTTTCTACCGTATGAAAATTCTACCTAGTAATATTTCCGGAATAATCATAACCTACGTCTATTTTCAATTTCTATTCCATTTTCCTTGTTCGTAATCGTTAAGTAACAATACACTGATATCACCTTAGAAATCTAGTTAACATCATTTCCGACTAAACGATAGATTATTACCACCCTGTAAGAATTATCTCATGAACTTTAAGTTTGTACCAAGGATATCCTAGTATCTCCTTAGAAATTTGTAACTCATCACCATATTATGAACAAAAATTTACTAAATTCTTTTGAAAATGATTAGATGGCGTTCAACGTTGTACCTAAACCATTAAGACTGAACCATCTAAAACAATTTAAAGAAAAATAAATACCAATGTTACTGAGCCAAGCATCACATCATTTGGTCCTCAATTATACATAGCCTAGCTACCTATGTATAATTTAGGAAGAATCATATCATAAATGGAACAGTTATCTTTTCAGATTTTCTAATAACAATCTTCATTCAAAAGCAAAATCTTGAGATTAAATAAATTATTCATAAACCTCATTTTTTACAAACTCTAATAGATATTTACACTTAATACCCATCACTTTTATTATAGTAAGTCGAGAAAAGTACAAACATTAGAAACCTAAGAGTTCACAAAGACTTATGGAAAACATCAATAGCGAAAATTTTATTAGAAACCACGGAAATTAATACATAGGCATATAATTAGCATTGGAAATGCTATTATTACAATGATTACAATAAAAAGCATAGAATCTCCAATAGGCTGACCCGGAATAACAATAAGGATTCCCATCAACATTATCATAGTGAGAACCACCACAGGATGAATCACTCTGATTATTCTAAAAGATAAGTATAAGTAAACCATTAGAAACAATAGCAAGACTAGTTCTTAAACATAAAGACAAATAAGTTCTATTTCACAATTATTGAAGATTACAAAGAAACATAACATGGATACATTCTAAACAACCCTAGCTCGAGACTAATGCCTCCATATCTTATCCACAACATATGATAAAACCGTGAGTGGTATTAGTAAAACCAAGAGCCCGACCAAAACTTCATAATCTTCATCCGGGACAAAAGTCAAATAGGTAACGACAACAACGACATATACCATCGCAATAATAGTAATAAGGCTTGTCATTTTTGGAATTATTTAATGAGAGAAAAATGGTTGGTGGAAGAATAGGAAATTAAATGGGGTATTTATAGGCCAATATAGCCGTTATATTACTATTCACGACCATTTGAATTTACTATTCACGACCGTTAGAATACTATTCACTGGCCATAAATTTTCCACTATTTAGGACCACTATTTTCAATATTCACAGCCCTTAAATGCATCAGTTACTTTGTCTTGTCTAGTACAGATAAATCTAACTGAATCACGTTTCTTTAATTTTGGAAATAAAAATTTCTTTGACAACCCTTTGTCTATAATTTCTTACCCTAATAATTACTTTAAAACTTGAATTCAGGACGGAATTCAGAGTGAGGAGTGAGCAATGTAGAGAACCGCAAAAATCCATATAATTAACAACGGTTAATTATATATTAACCTCTGTCATTATTTTTAGTCACCATTTTTACGGAAAAATTTAAAATTTTCTTTATTAAATTATTTTAATGCAAAAACGTTATTACATAAATTACCAAATAACGGGACGAGCTCGTATGTGAACCACGGATAAAAACTTTACACAAAATATACACTAATACATCACATGGGCCTATATACCAACCCAACACTTAATTTTTTTTCGGCTACTGTTCACCCAGCCTACCAATGGCCCAATTTTCCCTTTTGTTCTAATTTCCAGTCAAGCAAGCCCCCTCCAAATCGCCCCATTTTCTCTCGAATTCTAAACACGACATGTACATAGTATTGAACCTCCTATTTTTCCTCCCACCAAAAAACTAGTATGCAAAATATTAGCTCTAGATACGAACGTTTAATACATTTCCGAAAGCCAAAGTGTTTGTCCCATTCCATTTAATCAATCCATATTAGTTTTCACAAAACTCAACCATTTTGATCCGGGTTTGTTTTAAACCCATTCTAACGATTTTGTTTGATCATTTATGAGTATTGAGAATATTTATCATTAATGAAATCAAGGTTATATGCTAGAACTCATCTTTGTACATTTAAAAAGTCCTAGTCGACATATGTTAAAACACAACTCAATTCTCATTTGCTTTCCCTCACCCTCACAACCCTTAAAGTCTTCTAAATGTCAGGAAATCCTTATCAAAATCCCAACATTACTGACATTGAATAGTTATAACAAGTGGTAAGAAGAAAAACTCAATATAAACACCTATACGTATTTACATATACACGTATCCTCTTTCATTAGTTCACCACCCCTCACACTTCACTCCTTTCTACATTTTTAAGTTCCTCTCAACTCTTAAACTAGTCACAAATGACCAGAAGCTCTCTCCTTTCTTATTTGGAATCAATTCGATGGTTTTGGAGTTTAATATAAATCGTATATTGGTTCTAGCCATTCATGGGATTGTTCCTCTTGTTCTACTCATTCTTGCTCATTCAATCACCACCCTAGAGGTGTAGTAAGCCATTTAATCTCCTTTTCAATTCATATCTCACATTTTTATATCACCATGCAACACATATTAATTATTTTTGAACGTATAGTCTTTATATTTATTTTTACGTACACGTTTAATTCTAGAACCCAACTCATGGTGTGCCTCCCTTGTGGAAGGCCTAGGAACCACGAAGAACGCTCACTTCATGTTTATATTATTGTTACATGCATCTATCAAGACCATTTTATACCATGTTCCAAATATATAAATCATAAACACTTAGAAATTTCACTAAGTCTTTTAAGCAAAAATCTGTCCCAGTCGCTATATAAATGGCTTTGTAAAACTCAAATTCATTTAACGACCCTTCTATATTTTTACATGAACTCATAGACGCCATGACTAGCTACAACTTTCATATATATAACTCGTAAAAACAATCACATCTCGACCCTCTAAAATGACTAAAGTGAATCGACCCAAAAGAGATAAAACTGAAAAACTTGTAAAATATTCTAAGTCTTTCTAACCAGAAAAACTGTTTTGATTAGCCTACAAAACGCCCTTGTAAAACTCGATTTAAATTAACAACATATCAATATTTTTATACAATCTAATAGACCACCTAACTAGCTATCACTTTCGTATAAATAACTTGTAAAACTACTCACGTCTAGACCTTCAAAATCGAGCAAAGTGAATCATTCAAACAACTCTTTTAAAAACCAAACATTTTAGCGAGATGGGCTTTTAAGCCCAATAAGCAGTTTCAAGCACTTTGAAATAAGCTAGTGTTGGGAATTCTGTTAAGTAACAATTCTGCTGATGGTTACTGCTGAAGGATACTGCTGAAGAGCTGGTTCCTGCTGAAGCAGTGTATCTGCTAAAGTCTAATTTCAGCATTATGAGTTTCTGCGGATATAGTTATTCCGTATTTTATGTAATATAGTTAAGATATGCATGAGTTTATTTAGGAAGTGATAATGCATATCTTTTAGAAGTTTTTAGAATATACGTTTCTTGTGAAACGGTTTAGGGTTCCTTGTGTATAAAAGGAACACACGATTATGTATTGAGAACACGTTTTTAGAAATCACTTTCATTATTATTAAAAGATCCATAGAGGATCAATTGTTCTTAGTATTCAGTTGTTAATACTTGTGTTTGTTTCCGCTTTAAAATACAAGTTACAGAGATTATCTTTTAGTGTGTTAGTGATTACATTAACATAACTAACAATCCATGAGTGCTCAAAGATCTATCAAGGTCTTAGGTTCAACAAGTGGTATCAGAGCCTCGGGAGAGTCTCTGTGATACTAAGATACACCAATCTTACACCCTCTCAATCAAAAACAACCAAAAACAATGCCTGAAACAGATGATGAATCTGATGCAACTCAGAACCAAAACACCATTTCTCTCCAACAACTCACTCTCTCAAACAGTAATGCCAAATTCCCATACCTTAAGAATTCAGAGGAGTATGAATTGTGGTCCATGAAGATGCAAAACTGGATTACAAACATTGACTGGAATCTTTGGGAAGTTGTCCGTAAGGGTAACAGTTTGAAGAAACATGTCAAAGATGCTGATGGGATTTTTACCATTATAGGTCCCAAAACTGCTGAAGAAGTTCTAGCCGTGCATAGGGAGAATAAAGTCAGACAAACTCTCCTTTAGGCTATACCAGATGACCACATGGGTGACTTCCACTTCATGGAAGATGCCAAGGACATTTGGATGGCCATCAAGGCTAGATTTTGTGGGAATGAAGAGTCAAGAAGGATGAAGAAGTCAATGCTGAAGCAACTGTTTCAAGAGTTTCAGATATCTGAGGAAGAAGGAATCCACAAGGGTTATGACAGGTTCCACAAGATCTTGAGTCAACTTAATCAGCTGAAGGCTAGGCCGGATAAGGAGGACTGCAATGCTAAGTTTCTGAGATCTTTGCCACCATCCTGGTTGCAAGTCAGCATTGCTCTCAAAACAAAAGGTGGATTGGGCATGATCTCTTTTGATGACCTCTACAACAAGCTTAAATCTCTTGAGCCTGATGTTAGAAGTCCCATTCGTCCATCCACTCACTCAGCCTTTGTTAGCACCACATCCAAACCGGTGCATCATGCCTCAAGCTCTTACACCTCAGCATCATCTTCTCATACCCACTCTAAACCAACTCCTAAATCAAAGTCCAGTAATATAATGGAAGATGTTCTTCACTCTTTTATTGCTGAATATGAACATCAGCAGTTTCTAGCTTATGAGGATTTTGAACAGGTGGATCCATTGGAGATGAAGGAGATGCACTTGAAATGGCAGTTGGCAATGATTTCTATGAATATCAAAAGGTTTGAGAATAAGTCTGGGAGAAAGTTTGATTTTCAGGGAAGAGATGCAGCAAGATTTGACAGAAGGAAGGTTAAGTGCTATACTTGTGGTCAGATGGGCCACTTCTCAAGAAAAGGCAAGGAGAGAAAGCCTGGTGATAAAGTTAGATATGGCTCATATCTATTGGAATCAGGAACTTCTAAAGCCGGACCTTCCAAAGCTTTGGTGACTGTGGATGACCATGTTGATTGGACTGTTCATGAACCTGCTAAAGAGGAAGCTTCTACTTCTGAACAAGTGAATATGCTGGCATACTGCCCCAGAGAGGATAAGAAGGATCAAGTTTCCTTGATGGGCATCTCTTAGGTACATAACTGTGTTTTTGGCTGCAGTGTAAGATACAATGAACTTAAACAAGAATATGATGAATTGAAACCTAAATACAATGAGTGTTATGTAGAAGTTGAGGCTTATAAAAAGGCTTTAAAAACTTTAGAAAGACAGAAGGTATGGTTTCAAAAGAATCAGCTTAAATATGAAGAAAAAATAAGAGTTTTAGAAAGTGATTTAGAATGTGCACAGATAGACTTAAGGCGTACTGAAAAAGAAAAATCTGATGTAGAACTTGCAAAACAAGAATTACAAGTAAAGTTTGATAAAGTAGTGACTGGTCGAAAGAAGTGGCAAGAAGGGGCTTCTCATTTAAATAAATTGCTTGATAATAGTCAATCTGTTAGGTCTAGAAAAGCATTAGGATATGATAAATATATATATGCTGAGGAATTAACTTACCTTGATATATCTAGTGTTTTTGACCCTGAACTTGTCCTAGAATTTCAAAAACCTGTAAAATATGTTAAGGAAGGGGGATTGAATGTTGTACCTGGACCTATTAGAGGAGAACACATGCCCACATACCTATCCATAACTGTTGACTTTGATGGATCAAACCATCTTTATGGCAAAAGGTCAATTGACTTGCCAGACCCTGATTCTAAATCTACTAACTTTGTCTCTTGTTCTGACAGTGACAAGTCCTCTGACCAAGGGTCTACTGCATATACCAGTTGTGATTCAAGTGAAAAGTCAGACCTTCCCAAGACCACACCCAAGACATCACCCAAGACTCCCTACAAGCCTGTTAGAGTTACTGCTGATAACAAGACAGTTTCTTCTGAAGACTTATTATTTAATTCTTTGCAAAACAATGTTTCTAGTTCTGTTACAAACAATTCTGTTAATGTTTGTGGTTTGAATTCTTTTTCATGTTATGGAACATCTTTCACTTTGAATAAATCTTCTAAAAAGAAGAAATGCTTTGTGTATGGAAGTAAATTTCATTTGATTAAGGATTGTACTTTTCATGAGCAAAGAATAGGTGTATGTGTTAGTCAAAGAAAACCTAGGCAAATGTGGAAGAATGTTAATGATATATCATCTTTTGTTCCACATCAGCAGAAACACAATTCTGCTGAAAAACATTCTTCATGGAGAAGAACTGATACTAGACCTTATGTGCGACCCACTAGTTCTTTCTTTCATAATGGTTATTGGCCTAGACAGTTTGACTCTACGTATGTTGGTGGAGGGTATTGGGATACTGCTGTGAAGCCCTCGGCAGGTTGTTCTTGGACAAAGAAGGGACCTAATATGAAATACAGGCCCAAGAACAATGGTGGATCTAAAACATCTACATGGCCTACCTCTTATGATCCACAAGGAAGGATCAAGTCAGCAATGACTTGAGTCTCCAATGTGTACTAATTCTTGTAATTTTTGTTGTTGTTGTAGGATCATCCCCTGAAGAGTACTGAAGTAGGTATAGTAGATAGTGGTTGTTCCAGAAGTATGTCAGGGAACAAGGATAAGATGCATGACTTTGTGCCTATAGAAGGAGGAGGCAATGTGACTTTTGTTGGAGGAGATGGAAAAATCACTGGGAAGGGCACTATTAAAACACCTCTGTTAGATTTTGAGAATGTATATTATGTGAAGGAACTTGAGCACTTTAATCTGTTCTCTGTATCACAAATCTGTGACACCAAGAATAAAGTTTTCTTCTCTGAGGATGAATGTCTTGTGCTCTCAAAGGACTTCAAACTTCCAAAAGATACAACTGTTTTGCTAAGAGTTCCTAGAACCTTTCATTTGTACACATTCAATCTGAATGATGTTCAACCAGAAGGTGATCTAACATGTTTGGTGGCTAAAGCTTCCCTGGATGAATCTACAAGATGGCATAGGAGGATGGCTCATGTGAATTTCAAGACCATTAACAAGCTTTCTAAACTTGGTCTGGTTCAGGGACTTCCTTCAAAAGTCTTCACCAATGAACATAATTGTGTTGCATGCAACAAAGGAAAGCAACACAGAGCCTCATACAAAGCCATAAAAGCTGTGAGCACCATTTCAGAACCTCTTCAGTTGCTGCACATGGATCTCTTTTGGTCTAACTCCTATCAGAAGTATTGATCATAAGTACTTCTGCCTGGTTATCACTGATGATTATAGCAGGTTTTACTGGGTATTCTTTTTGAAAACTAAAGATGAAACAACTCCTATTTTAAAAGAATTCATTACCCTGATTGAAAACCAGCTAAATAAAAAGGTTAAAGGCATTAGGTGTGACAATGGGACAGAGTTCGAAAATGTTGTATTCATAGAATTCTGTAAGTCTAAATGGATAAAAAGGGACTATAGCACTCCAAGAACCCCACAACAAAATGGGGTTACTGAAAGGAAAAATAGGACCTTAATAGAGGCAGCAAGATCCATGTTTGCAGACTCTAAGTTAGCCACTATGTTTTGGACTGAAGTAGTAAGTACTGCTTGCTATGTCTTGAACAGGGTATCTATCACTAGACCTCATGTCAAGACACCTTATGAACTTCTCACTAGGAAAGTTCCAAACATTCATTACCTTAAACCTTTTGGGTGTAAAGTGGCCATTTTGAACACTAGTGATGCACTGGGAAAGTTTGATGGCAAGGCTGATGAGGGGTATATTGTGGGTTATTCAGCTCTAGCAAGGCATATAGGGTCTACAATTTGCATGCTAAAAGAATTAAGGAAACCCTTAACCTGAGATTTCTAGAAGATCAGCCTAATGTTCAAGGACAAGGTCATTCTTGGTATTTTGACCTAGATTACTTGACTGATTACTTGGGGTACACTAGACATGTCTCTAATCCAAATGTAGGTACCAGAGATACAATTTCTAACCCTGCAGGTTCCTTGGATGATGACTTAGAGAGTGACTCTGAGAAAGATGAACAAACCATTGTTGTACCTTCTTTTCCACCTAACCATTTTGCAGGTAATCATTCTGCTTCTGAACATGAAGATGAGTTACATTATGCAGAGGATCTTGCTAGACTCAAGAAGCAAGAACATGCAGCCACTCAGGAAGCTAAGAAACTCAGTGAAAAGTTTGCACAAGAAACTGATGCCTTACTTCAACAATCAGCACAAGCAGTCAGTGGAAACATGGATGCTGCTGACAGTTCTACTGAAGGCTCTCCTGTTCCTGCTGATGTGATCAAAACTGATGATAGTCCTGCTGCCCAATCTCCCATTTCTACTGAAGAGTCTACAGACTTTGAAAAGCCATTTACAAGATTTCCAAGTCCTTCTGATCTTGATAATTATCAACCCAAGACTGGTATCTTCAACTCATCTTCCTATGATAGTGAGTTTGGTCCCATTGTCAACAACCTTGATCCCACAATCAATGTCAACCCCACAACAACAAAGAGGATCAATATTGCTCATCCCCTATCAAAGGTTATTGTAGAACCTCAAGCACCTGTTAGAACTTGAAGTACTGTGAAGAACACTAAATATGGTGAAGTTGCTTTCATTTCCTATGTCTACAATCAAAAGAGGGACAATCATATAGACTTCAAACATTGTCTGTTTGCTTGGTTCCTTTCTCAAATAGAGCCAACCATTGTTCCTCAAGCACTTTCTGATTCAAGTTGGCTTGAAGCAATGCAAGAAGAGATGCTGCAATTTAAGAATCAGCAGGTTTGGATACTGGTCCCTCTTCCTGATGATAAATATGCAATTGGGACAAAATGGATTCTGAAGAATAAAAGAGATGCAAGGGGTATTGTGGTGAAAAACAAAGCAAGGTTAGTGGTTCAGGCAAGAGGAAGGCATAGACTACGATGAAGTCTTTGCACCTGTTGCTAGAGTTGAAGCAATCAGGATATTCTTGGCCTATGCATCTTATATGGGTTTTATGGTATATCAGATGGATGTCAAAGGTGCTTTTCTGCATGGTGAGATTGAAGAGGAGGTTTATGTGACTCAACCCAAGGGTTTTGAAGACCCAGATCATCCTGATCATGTTTATAAGGTGGTTAAAGCTCTTTATGGACTACATTAGGCACCTAGAGCTTGGTATGCTAGGCTGTCTACATTTCTGCTGAAGCATGGTTATAGAAGAGGTGCCATAGACAAGACTCTCTTCCTTAAGAAAGACTCCAGGGATATCATTCTAGTGCAAGTTTATGTGGATGACATCATATTTGGTTCCACTAAAGAAGAATGGTGTAGAGAGTTTGAGGATTTGATGAAGGGAGAATTTTAGATGAGTGTCATGGGGGAGCTCACTTTCTTTTTGGGTTTACAAGTTTAGCAGAAACCTGATGGTATCTTTATCAGTCAGGATAAGTATGTAAAAGATATGTTGAAGAAATTTGATATGGACAATGTCAGAACTGCCACAACTCCCTATGAAGCTCCCAAACCAAAGAACAATCTTGAACCTGATCTTCCTGTGAATGTCCATTTGTACAGGTCCATGATTGGTTCTTTGATGTATTTGACTGCTTCTAGACCTGATATTACATTTGCTGTGAGTGCTTGTTCAAGGCACCAAGTCACTCCACTTACTTCTCACTTGAATGCTGTCAAAAAGATCTTCAAGTACCTGAAAGGCCAACCCAAATTAGGTCTTTGGTATCCAAAAGAATCTCCTTTTAAGCTGGAAGCATATAGTGATAGTGACTATGTTGGTGCCAATATGGATAGGAGATCCACAACTGGAGGTTGCCAATTCCTTGGAAGAAGACTGGTTTCTTGGCAATGCAAGAAACATACCATTGTTGCTACCTCTACTACTGAAGCAGAGTATGTTGCTGCTGCCAATTGTTGTGGACAGGTTCTATGGATTTAGAATCAATTGCTGGATTATGGGTATAATTTCATGAATACCACCATTTTTATTGACAATCAAAGTACCATTTGCATTGTTAAAAATCCAGTTTTTCATAATAGAACCAAACATATTGAAATCAAGCATCACTTTATCAGGGATGCTTATGAAAAACATTTAATTAAAGTGGTTAAAATTCACACAGATGATAATGTGGCAGACCTGTTAACTAAAGCTTTTGATGGACCTAGGTTTCAACACTTAGTGGTCCATATTGGTATGCTTAACCCTTGAATGCAAAGTTTGAGGGGAGGGATATGCCTCAGGGGAGGATTGTGATTGTAAACTTTGTATAATTTATGTATATTATTGTTTGGCTAACACTAACCAACTAATGTTTCCGTAAGATTTGTGTGTTTTGTTACTCTGTGTTTGATTTGTAGAATATCCTCATTGTTTGAAATTCACCAAGAGCTGTCTCAAAGGGAATATGGTCTTGTATGCTAAGTATTGTTTCTACTGAAGAGTCAATCATACTGAAACACATTGTTTCTACTGAATAATTACACAAGAATTGACAAATAAGGAAAGATTTTCATTCATTCAAGAAACAATTTACAGCTTACATACAACTTCAAAGTGGATTACAAAGATCATTCCTATGCTAAGACTACCAAATCTATACTAAGCTTCTATCATCTATTACAAAAGGGCTGGTGGATAAGCATGACCAGTACGATGAAGAAGCTGAAGGTGAAAATGGAAAAGAAGAGGAGGAAGAATGATGATGATGACGACGAAGATGCTCAAGTACCAAGTTTTATAACTTCAGTTCAAGGCAAGAAGATGCTCAAGAACCTAGTTTTACATCTTTGGTCCTTGGCAACATCCCATCATCACCTACTCCATTTTCCCTTTCCCTTTACCCACCACCTCTACCTTCTTACCCTTTCCCCTGCGTCCATGGTATGAAGCACCAGATCCTGGAGCAGGAAGACCCAACACCACACCCCGTGATGTTGGAAGAGATGGATTTCTCTTCCTTAGACTTGGTTGGGATCTCTCTGGTGTGGAAGGAGGAAGAAATGATGGATCTTCGTCTTCATCCTCTGAAGAGTCTTCATCAGAAGTAAAGATGAAGGGAGAGACATATTGTCTCTTAGCAGGAACGGGGGCATTACTTGGTTCCCCCTTCTCCAAAGCATTCCATCGCCTTCCCAACTCTCTAGCATAATCGGAATCATCTAATTCAGATGGATACGGTGGAAGATCATCTGATGAGGAAAAGGAGGAGGTCAGGTCAATAATTTCGGGTTTGGAAGACATTGTTTGGTGATGAATTTGGGTTAATTGTGAAATTAGGGTTTTGATATGACTTGGGGTAATTTGATATCTGAGAAGTGTGATTTGGGGGTTATTAAATAGGCAAAGTCTAGGTTTTATGGTCATTAATGCGAGTTGGGTGGCACAGTAAAATCAAGATATTCACTGAAGATATTTTTTTTACTCTTGATTGGTTTCTGCTGATTGACCATCCATCAGCAGATTGACTTCTATTTCTGCTGAAGGGTAATTTTGAAATTGGAGGGTTCCACGTTACACGTCAGACTCGGTCAACAGTTTGTTCCGATAATTTTGACCACGATTGGGGAACTTCCAAATATAACCTACTTTGCATATCTTTGCCTAAACTAAATTATTCTCCCATCACTCCATTTAAACCCATCATTCTTTTCATAATTCATAACCGTCTCTCGCAAAATAATTCAAATGGCACGACTTCAATTGAAGAAAGATCATAACAAGTTTGCTATTTTGAAAAAGGCTAAGGGTCATGAAGAGTATGATTCAATGGTGGAGTTTTTACAGCGTTCAAAGATTCATTATGCCTTAACACATTCTCCAAATGTGGTTTATGAATCTATGGTGAAGCAGTTTTGGGCATCTGCTAGGAAAAGATCTGACACAGAGATCGTGGCTGACATTGATGGTAATGAGTTTGTGGTGACTGAAAGTTTGATCAGGACAAAGCTTCAGTTGGATGATGAGAATGGTATTTATCACTCCAACACTGAAGAGATACTTGCTGGGTTGAGGGAAGCTGGTTATCAAAGCACTGACACAACTAAGTGGTTGAAGAATTAGTTCTGTCCCAAGTGGAGGTATTTGGTGCATTTGCTGCTCCAATGTATCAGCAATAAGTGTAGTGGCGGGGATCAGTTCTCTGCCCAATTGGGTTGTGGTATTGTCTGTCTCTCTAAAGGGTTAACTTATAATTTCTCAATGTTTATTTGTGCTAATATGCTAGAAAATATTGAGAAACAAAATCATAAGTTTTTAATGTACCCTAGGTTTCTACAAATTATTTTAGACATTACTACTGAAGACAGAATTCATGTGCCCATTAAGAGTCTTGATCCTAAGTTATTTTAGACATTCTACTGAAGACAGAGTTCATCGCCCTCTGTTAGCTGCTATGTTGCCACATGGAAATGATGATGCAGTTGAGGGTGATGCTACTGACCATTTGCCCTCTCCAAATGCTGCTGATGATGGTAATCCATCATCCTCTAGTGTTGCTGCTGATGGTAACCCTTTAGTGGAAAATGAGGAAGAGCCATCTACAACTGCTGAACCATTACATGTTTCTTCTGACCAACCTCCACCTTCCCCTTCACCTCTGTCACCTAGCCTTATTCCATCACCAACTCAGGTTGCTCCTGTTGAGCTAACTCCTGAGGTTGAAGAGACAATTCAGTCTCTTGGTACATAGGTACCTACACCTAGTCCTGTGAGAGAGCCAGTTGATGAAGGCTTTCCCAATGTTGTACATATGTCTGTTTCTCCTGCTAGGTTCAATGAAGCTCCTTTTACCACTGAGCAATCTGTTGGTGGAGCAGAGGACCCTGTTACTCTCACTTCTGTCCATGATTTGCTTTGCAGGTATATTAGAAACACTGATGCTCTTCAAAAGGAGCTTGCTGATACCAAGTCTACTCTTGGTGGTGAGATTGATTTGCTGAAAAACAGGGTTCTGGATTTTGAGGCACAACTTAATCAGCAGAAGAAAAGAAAGATTGTGACAAATGCTGCTGAAGTGCCTCAGGAGGGTAATTTGGATTCCCTTGAGATTTTGGCTGAAGTTGCTAGACAAACTCATGTTTCTTCTCCCAAAGTTGCTGAAGTTTCCCAACCCAAGCAGACAATTCATTTCAGCAGAAGAAGCAGAAGACAATATTTGGCAAAGAAAGCTGCTGAATCTTCTAAGGTGTCCAGCGGTGATGAGATTCTTATGACAGATGTTGATCTTCAAGGGAATGAAAAAACCAGTAATGTTCCTGCTGAAAAGACCACAGCTGATGCTTATCAATCAGCGGATACATTCTTTTTTTTCTGGAAAGGAATATGTAGTATCATATGACAAGACAACATCAGCTGATCCAATGCCAGAGGAAGTTCCTGCTGATAAATCAGCAAATTTACATGTTGATTGTCCTGATGGTTCTCCAGCACAAGATACTACTAGTCGGACTTCTGTTCCTCCTGAAGCTACTTCCACTCAGAAAGATAAAGGAAAATCTGTTATGGTAGCTTCAGCATTTCCTTCTAGAGAGAAAACTAAGCAAGAACTAGCCAATGAGAAGCTTAGTGAACTGCTTGCAGCACAATTGCAAGCTAAAGAGGAGTCTGCAAAGACTAAGAGAGATTTGGATATGAAGGCATCAGAGGAACTTGCTAGGAAGATCCATGCTGATTTGGATCAAATGGGTCCTCCACTTACTCATTCACTACCTGCTGAAAGGAAAAGGAGTTAGATGAAATTGCTAAGAGGTTATCTGCTGAGCAATGGGAAACTTTGGCTTCTCAAGTATCTGCTAAGCCTGATTTGGCAAAATCTGTTCTTGGAGTTGATTATCATGAGACTGATGTTGCTAAAAGGATGGTTGAAAGAGCTAAGTTACAGAGGCAAGCAGAGGAAGAGAGAAAAGCTAAAGAGCTAAGGGACAGCCTTGGACAAAAGGAGAGATTAAAAAGTATATGAGGAATTTTGTCAAGAATCAAGGGTGCTCTATGTTTGGATCAGGATGGACTCAAAAGAAAGTTTGGGGCTTTTTAGACACTCAACTCACTTTCTACTATGACAAGATCATCTCTAATCTTCATTCCTCAGGTATCAATGTTCCAGATGTATTAGAGAAGCGTGGCAGACTTATTGATAGGCATGTTGCTAAGAGGATCAGGCTTAATGATTCTGCTGATTAGCCCACAAAATCCACTGAGTCTTCATTTGGTGCTCAGGAGCATATTCATTCTCCTTCAGTGTTAACTCAAGTTGATGATTCTGCTGAAGGTGTTCCTTTACCATCTACTGATATTGCAGCTGATACTAGTGTGGAGCCTTCTAAACCTTCAGATGTTAGTAGGTCTTCTTCTACTACCATTGATGCTTCATCAGCTGTTTCTGTAGTTCCAGAGTCTGTTTCCACTGAAGCTCCTGCCTCTGAACCTATTTCTACTGAATATCAAAAGGATGTTTCTCCTGATGCTTCAGCAGATGTTCCTAAAGCTTCAGAATCCCTTCCTCCTGAAGATCCAAAGAGTGTATCTCTTGATGCTTCAACACCAATTCCCACTGATGAGACTCCTGATGATCCTCCACTTGTTACTCCTGCTACTCCTGGTAATAGAAAAAAGACTGTGGCTAAGAAGAGAAAAGCCTCTAAGGGAGAATCACCTAAGGATAGTACTTTTATTGACTTTGATTCTGATGATGACAATCTTATTGTTTGGGAGAGAGTATTTAAATGGGAACTTGTTGACTCTCCAACTGGTCAAGGACAAGTCAATGTACTTCACAGACAAGATGGTTCCACCAAAGAGTTTACTTTTCTAAGTCAAATTTTACATATGGTGGATAGGCAAGACATTCTTTCTATATATGGATGGGTTGTAACTTATTATAAATCTCATCAACCTGGAGGGATTGGTATGTTTTTGCTGGGAGATTTACAAATTCTCTGTGATTCTCATCTTTTTACTGGTACTGGTTTTCATGTGTGGAAAGGTCAGAAGAATTGGGTAGTTGATACTTGGAAATACTTTCCTCTGCCTGATGTTCATATGATCACTACTACCACTGGCAAAACCCTGTATTGTTGGGCAGATGTCATATATCCAATCACAATAGGTGTTATGAACCAATTGCTGGAAGTAAAACTCACTGTTCCTTTGGATATGATTGGGAATGATATGCATATGGCTGAACAGTTGATTAGAGCTATCAAGAGGAGTATTTTGGTTACGAAGGAACTGGAAACTGAGCATGGTGTTCATATTGAAACTTATTTGGACTGATTGGGTATTGGTATGGTATCTTGTTGTATATTTCTTTATTTTATTTCTTCTTTATTTTAATTAAAAAAAAAAAAAAAAAAAAAAAAAAAAAAAAAAAAAACCTAACAGATTTGTATAGTATTGTGTATGTTGTATGCAGGTTTTGGTGTTAATTCTTTTCACACCTTCTCTGGTTATCAACTTACCTGATGTTGACTATTCCATCAAAAAGTTGGCTAGTCCAAAGGGTACAGCTTTGGTAAAGACATGTCAAATCTGTTGATAGTTGTAATAGTTTGCTAAAAACTATTGGGTACTCAACTCACCCTTGCTTAACAGCTGAGAGTTGAATGGTTGTCAATTGACCACGGATTTTTCCTTTATGGATTCCCAACCATTGGCTAGCCCACAAGTATATGGCTTGTGGTAAAGGCAGTGAAAAACCATATTTGGTATTCAATTGACCAAGGTGATTAAATCAACCAAATAATTGACTAGCCTGAGCAAACAGCTACAGGTAAAGACAACTCAAATCCGTTTATAGCTGATGATTTGCTAAAAATCATATGGTCATCAGTGTACCATAGTTTTCGAACTTAAACATTTGGCTACTCCAGTAGTGATGGCTATTGGTAAAGAGACATCAAATCCATTATTTTCAATGATTCACCTCTCACAGGAGTTAACACACTTGGATGTGATGAGAATAGTACGAAACTAATTTGCTTTGATGTACATTTGGTCATTTGTTGCTGCAAAGAATGGAGTTTTCAAGTATGTGCTGATCATAGAGATCCTGCTGATGGTGATTCTTTGCTGATGATGTTCGACTTCAATCCTCTTGGTATGTAACTTTAAAGATCTATCAAGAATCTTGAACTTAACCATGTCAAATTCAAGATTAGGGGAGGATTGTTGGGAATTCTGTTAAGTAAGAATTCTGCTGACGGTTACTGCTGAAGGATACTTTTGAAGAGCAGGTTCCTGCTGAAGCAGTGTATCTGCTGAAGTCTAGTTTCAGCATTATGAGTTTCTGCGGATATAGTTATTCCGTATTTTATGTAATATAGTTAGTATATGCATGAGTTTATTTAGGAAGTGATAATGCATATCTTTTAGAAGTTTTCAGAATATATGTTTCTTGTGAAACGGTTTAGGGTTCCTTGTGTATAAAAGGAACACACGATTATGTATTGAGAACACGTTTTTAGAAAACACTTTCATTATTATTAAAAGATCCATAGAGGATCAATTGTTCTTAGTATTCAGTTGTTTATACTTGTGTTTGTTTCCGCTTTAAAATACAAGTTACAGAGATTATCTTTTAGTGTGTTAGTGATTACATTAACATAACTAACGATACACGAGTGCTCAGAGATCTATCAAGGTCTTAGGTTCAAGAAAAATTATATTTTCGATGAGCCCAACTCGTCTCACGATGTATGGATTTTAAATCGTTAATAGGCCTTAGTTACAACTCGTTAAAAGCCCATAAGCTGAAAAATAAGCTCTTGGCCTAATAAGCTGTCAAAATAAGCTTTTTATTTCCTAAATAAGTTTCGGAAATTATAATATAATTTTTCCCATGATTTTTGTGACTTTGGACTAAAAATGTAACGCGACACACCTGGAAGGATCAAAACTGCCAAACGCCTAAAATAGGGACTGAAAGTGTAAAAACAGAATCTTAAGGATAGAAATTGATATTATTTAATATTCCAAGCTCAGAATTGATTATTGGACAAGTAGAGGACTAAAATTGTAAATTATATAGAAAAAGGACTAACGGTGAAACGCTAATGTCGTTAGAGTGAAAAGTGTAAAAACTGGAAATGGACAAGGACCAATATATTTTATTTTATATTCTTATTTTATTTTCCATTTTACGAATTTCCGTCACGTCACATGCATTTTTGTATATTTCGTATACTTAATATATAACGTTCGTTATATATTTATATAAAGGATTTTTAAATGATTTTAACTATATGTTTGAAGGAAATGATATTTTGGAATATAAGAAATAAAAATAAGATAATATTAAGAATAATATTATTTCTGAACTTTAGGCATTTTAACCATATCATATTCTCACTCTAACGATCATATCGTTATTCGTTCTCATTATCATTTCCATCATTAGTATAATGTCGAAATCTTAAGACCTTCATTATAATCAGGTTCCGTCATGAAGACGTTTCCATAATCGTTCCCATAATCTCACCCGAATTTACTTTTCATCATTTCCAGTATCGCTCAAGGTGAGTCATAGCCCTATTTCCAATACTTGTTTTAACTCTTTGGGGGAGATACATGCTTACATATACTTTGATAATTTTATAAGTATATGAATAAATTACATGATTCAAATCAATTTCCTAATAAATATTTACCTGATGAACTTTATGAGTTAAGATGTGATATATATATATATATATATATATATATATATATATATATATATATATATATATATATATATATATTACTGGCAAATTGCTTAACTAGAATATTGAACTCAGGTAACAATGTTTCCAAATTGATTATTGTAAGATGATATTTGATTTTACTATAACATCCTGAATGATTCCCATATCTCTATATGATATTTCTATGTTTCAATGGAAATAATTGCTAGGAAGAGCACAAATACTCTAGTTACATCATTACCATGATATTGCCTAAGTTACCCTTATCGCCATAAAGTCCCTCTATCATGAGCCATTAATCACTTGATGTGAGCGCGAATATAGTGAACAGCTTCGAAACCTGTTGAGGCTTGACATCCTATCCCACTAAATACTTGACGGAATGCCTTTGTGGCTAGTCGTATTAGTCGTGATACACTATATTTGAGTAAAAATAGGAATTGGCAAATCACCTATTACACGAGGGCAACATTATCATTGACTTGATAATCACCTCCGTTTTTACGGTATTTTGTTAACGTTTTGCGTGTCATGAGGCTTGGGGCATTATCTATAAGAAACTATATGTCTTCAAACATATATCTAGATACAGCTGTATAGGTAATTGACCAGATTTGAATTATAAATCTCACTACATTAGTATCATGAGTTTCCATCTCATGTTAGGATTATGATCCAATACTTAAATTTGATTGAATACATATATGATTTATCTAGGATTATAATCAACATCACTCAATACTTGTTCTATCACTGTTAGTATTTATTACAAATATCATTAAATATTCCTGAATCTATTGAAATAAATGGTTTTCCATTAAACTCTATGAACTCACCAACCTTTGTGTTGACACTTTTAAGCATGTGTGTCTCAGGTACTTAACGGAGCAGGACAAGACATGGAGTGGGCATTTATTACTTTGATAAATTAAAATGGTGTAAAAATCAAATATGTCATTCTTACAAACTTTTATATCTTTTAATGAGATTTTAAATCAAATATTTCATCTTTTATCAAAAATATTATTTGAATGACAAATAACTTACAAAACGCCTCTTTTAAGCCGTTTTATGTGATTATGACTTCGATCCTCCTCGTAACAGCCAAATTACTTTTCCGTTGCTAAACCATAAATTTGAGGGTGTTACACCAAGTTGGGTCGGGTTGGGTTTTATTTGAACCATGTATAATATGAATTCTAATTGGCGATTTAAACTGGTTTATCTTTGAAAACATTCAATCACTTTGTTAATTGTATTCATACTTCCAGTACCGATACTTCATGGAGAAATAAAAATTAATATGTGTCAAAGAATACAATTTTTTAAACAATATCTGTAAAGCAATATAATTATTATAACCACTAACTCATAATGTATAAAAATCAAGAAATATAACTCGACATCAACATGAATTGTTATAATTTTAAAATCATAGCTTCCATAAGTTTTTGTTAAGGACTAAGGAGTGACAAATTTCTTTTATTTATTGGAGTATATATATTATAAAGGATCTAGTCTATAATATCACTAAATCAAGATAAAAACTGAGTAGGTGTCACAGATATAGACATAACACGTACACAAAATATGACATGTCTTATCCTCCGCAAATTTCTCCCTCTTTCAGTTTTCAACCTCCTCTATTATCCTAAAACTGAAATTGGCAGTTTTAATCAATTCAAAACCGTCATTGAATCATACTTCACACATCAGTTCATCTTTTTTTTTTAAAAGAAAACAGATTGCTGGAGTTTTTTTTTTTTTTTTTGAACTCATGTATGAAGTGTAATGTCAATTGGCAGAGACTGAAGGCCCTTAAATTGGTACTAAACATATACTTTTTTTTTCTTTCTACTAATCAGGTTATTCGATTGAGATTAATTGAATACGAATCAGAGAATATAAATTTGTATCGATTTATTGATATTCGCTTAAAAAAAAAAAAAAAAAAAAAAAAAAAAAAAAAAAAAAGGTTATTTATAGATTTTTAATTAATTGGTTATGTTATCGTTTTCGTTTTACAATGAATTGGTTAATGTATTTACCGTAAGAAGATGCGCGTAAAGTGTTTGTTTAAATGACATACTAAATTATAGCTTTTATCAAGTCCAAAAGAATTACATACGTGTTTATTTTGCTAAATAAGTTAGTTGTCATGACCGTTAACATTAGTAAATATTAGCATTTTCAAAAGAATTTTCTCATGTAAAAGATGGCTGGTTTCAGAAAATAAGTTGAAGGACAGACAAGTGGATGAATAGAATGAGTAAGTTGCATTATACTGTGAAAGAAATCTAACTTAAGTGGCATTGACATAATCACATAAATGATTATGTTTTCTTATGATCTTTTTAACGTCAATGAGGTGGGGCATCTTGAGACATTTATTTAAAGATTGGTTGATCCTGGTTATGGTAGTATTGCTTAAAGAATAGTGTTATGTGATTAGCAAATGGTAGTATTGATATTTGATTACTTAACATTGACATGTTTCAAGCAAGATTATTGTTTCTTTATCTCATTTAAACAACTGGAATTTGTTTATGTAGGAGGCATACATGTTCTTTCTATTCTTGAATTACTCCACGTAATTCATGATTTTTTAGTCAACTCTATTATTGAAATACGTTATAAAACAAATTAGTAGTTTTGCGTGTTTGCCTTATTTTGCTTATCTTAACGAAAATAGGTACTTAAAGTGAAATAGGTTGAAACCTGCTTATAATTTAGTAGACAAGCATTTCAAATAAGCAAGCCCAAACACCTCTTAAATGCTTATTTAGTCAAAAAAGAAGAGATAAGCATTTTCCCCCAATTTCCAAACACTATAAATTACTAATTTCCATTAAGAAAGAGCACTTGCTATGTATGAATTTTCACAAGTTGAGACTCTGACTTGATCATGGTTTAAAAAAACGGTCTTAGGCGGCGCCTCGAGGCGAAACGGCCATAAAACGCATATGAGGCGGCGCCTCAGGGGGGTGTTTTGGAACGTACGCCTCAGGTACCTGAGGCGGTGATGAAGCGTATGAGGCGGCGCCTCAGGGCCGAGGCGGATTTTCTTTTTTTTGAGCCAAATCAGTCAATAGTATTGATTTTGTACCTTGAATCGATTTACTTTTAGGGTTTTTAACCCCATATAGCGCCGGATTCGTGATTTCCGGCGACGAATTCCGGCGGCGGCGGTGCAACATCTGCCAGAAACCCAAGGAGGAAGAGAGGAAAGAGGGAAGAAAGATATAACGGCTGGAACTTTGTTTTACTCTTTTAGGTTTTAAGATGTTTAGACTTTTTAACATTTAACCCCTCTATCTTTCACTATTTTACATTTAATCTCAAAAAGTTTAAAATAAGTTTGTGTATTTAAACATTTGACCCCCTCTATCTTTAATAGTTTACATTTAAGTCTTAAACTTATATATAAAAGTTTATAAAGTATGTATATAAAATATATAAATACTTATTAAAACTTATATATATATAATTTCTATATTTTTTTTTAATTCCGTCTCGACCTTACGCCTCGGTCCGTCTCGAGGCTTACGCCTCTTGAGGTGGAGGGAAAACGCCTCGAAACTCGTTTCCGTACTTTTAAACTTTGGACTTGATTTCATTTGTTCTAATAAAGGTTTCGGAACAATCAGTATATCGTATATACTGTTTAGATAAATGTGGTAAGCACTCATTAAATATAGTTGTAAGTAACTCAATTATGATACTAATTGATAATTGATAGTAATGAGTTAGATGCTGTGGCCTTAACTAACTTATCTTCTTAGTTTTAGCGAAAGTGAGCAGTTATAGTTTTTGGCTAAAAACTGATTATATTAGTGTAAACAAGCACTAAAAATTTAAAGGTTGCTAATTTTTATAAGAAGGAAAGTAGTTAAAATAAAGCAATTCGAGCATATGGCGCTTATTGACTATAAAATAAGGAGATAAGCTACTTCATCCAGAAACTATGAAGTGTCACTTTGCTTAAAATGTAAGTCTTGTACACATTTTCATGATTTGAAAGTATGGCATGATTTCTTTTTCTTAATAAAGGTTTTTGGTGAATCAAATGCTAGAATATGATACTGATTTTTTATTATGAGCTAAAAGTGTGTTTAAGATTGCTTAATTAACTTATCTGCTTCGTTTTGAGTTTTTGGCTAAAATTTCTTATATGCTCGCACTTAGGGGTGTTCATGGTTCGGGTAATAAACCGAAAACCGAACCAAACCGAAAAAAAACCGAACCGAACCAAAAAAAAACCGAACCGAACTTATAACCGAACCGAATTTATCAAAACCGAACCGAACCGAATTAAAAATTCGGTTTTCGGTTTTGATATGGGTTTGGCTATCTCATCCGAAAACCGAATTTATATAAATATATATATTTTTTTATATATTTATATTATTTTTTATATAAAAAATGTCCATTAAAATTTTATATTAAGATAAAAAACAGTTTTTGTGCTTGAAATTTTTTTTATTTTTCCAAAAATATATATAATTAAATTTAAAAGAAATATATTACTAGTGTAATTCAAGTACAAAATTTGGTTTTCGGTTTTGACCCATAACCGAACCGAACTTCGGTTCTCGGTCCGGTTCGGTCACAGATATTTTCGGTTCGGTTTTCGGTTATGACCCAAAAAATTTTTTTAACCGAACAACCCGAACCGAATAAACCGAGAACCGAACCGATAAACACCCCTACTCGCACTTAAGCAGTGGTATAGAAACATCATGAACATCATGAACTGTTGTTTTGCGTAAAATTTAACACTTACTAAGTAGACATTCTCATGAGCTGCAAATATGAGATGCTTTCTTTTTGCTGACAGGGGTTTTTGGCTAATTAGAAGACTATAAATTATCTTGATCAATGTGGATAGTACTAATATATATATATATATATATATATATATATATATATATATATATATATATATATATATATATATATATATATATATATATATTAGTCAACTCTTTGACGATATCGACTGTGAGTTGAAAGTTTGGGGTTATGGATCTCTTATTTAACGTATCAACTTAAAAAGACTAATTGAGTAAAACTGATCCTTTGGCTAAAAAGTTTATATTATTCAATAAGCACTTAATCCAAACAAGTTGGCACATGCTTTTTTCTTTAAACCAACAAGATATTCGGTGGTTATTTACTCTTAAAAGAGCGGATATGCAATTTGCTTCTTACTTTGTATATGTTTTGTGGGTTATAACTGTGAGTCTGTGACATGAATTTTTTGTTAATAAATATTTTGGGCTAATCAGAAGGCCATAATGTATTGTTCTAATCAATGTGGTAAGTACTATCAAATTATTTTTGATCATGTTAAGATGATACCTATTATTAAGTATGAGTTAAAGGGTGATTGGGATTGCTTATTTAAGTACCTGGGGTAACTTTGCTCAATTTGGTTGATCGGTCTCATTTTGTACATGCATACTTTTTTTTTGTTGCTGTTTTGAAATGTTTCATTATTAAATATGCGTATTTCTTTTTTATCTTCTCTCAAATCATGCGGAGATGAAAGAGTTGCAAGATCATGAGTCCAAGATGATAATAGTGCGATTTAACAATGATGACAGGTTTGCAAATCGTACACAATGTATTTCTTATTTATTTAACTACAATCTTATAAGTGTGTGTTTGAACTTATATAGGGTTTTTGAGCGGGGTGGCGTGGTGTGTAGTATTTGTAAATGGTGCAACAAATTGATCCCAGAATTGGTCGATTCGGAATCGACTGGATTGGAGGAATTCGCCAATTCGGAGCCACAAGGATCTTCAACGGGTTCGAAAATCTTTTGATTCCAGGCTGCCGCGCTGACTGCTCTGACTGCTCCATGGGTCCCTGAGAGATACATGATCAATTCTTCCCCTTGTCGGGGTGCGACAAGCTTCGGTAGCTCTGCTAGGTTATGTTTTAGCTACTGGAAAGCTTCTTCCGCTTCTGGAGTCCATCGAAAATCTCCCTTCTTTGTGCACTTCGTGAGTGTTTTAAAGAGAGGAAGTGATTTGTCCGCTGATTTAGACAAGAATCGGTTTAGCCCGGCTAATTTGCCGTTTAGTGACTAGACTTCTTTTCGTGTGCGCGGTGAAGTTAGTTCGATGACCGCTCTTGTCTTTTCTGGACAAGGTTTAATACCATCGGGTTCTATTAGGTATCCAAGAAACATGCCTTCTGTTGCTCCGAAAGTGCACTTGTTAGGATTCAACTTCATGTTTATTCTTCCCAATGTTTTAAACGTCTCCTCTATATCACGCACCAATTCCTCTTCGGTATGGCTTTTTATGACTAGGTCATCAACATAGACCTCCAAATTGCGGCCTACTTGCTTCTCAAATGCGTTATCCACTAACTGTTGGTATGTGGCTCCTGCATTTTTTTAGCCAAAGGGCATTTTTGTGTAGCAATACACCCCTTGACTCGTGTGGAAAGCTGTTTTTTCTTCATCCTCCTTGGCCATTTGAATTTGGTGGTATCCTTTGTATGCGTCTAGGAAGCATTAAAAGGGATACCCGCACAGGGATTCTACTTTCCAATCAATTTCTGGTAGTGGGTAGCAGTCTTGTGGACATGCTTTGTTGAGATCGGTAAAGTCCACGCACATTCTCCAGCTACCATCGCTTTTCTTTACCATCACTGGGTTGGAAAGCCAATCGTGGTAATAACCCTCTCGCATGATCCCTGCGTCCACGAGCTTGTGTACTTCCTCTAGGATAGGTTTTGCGCGTTCTGGAGCTTGGCCACGTTTTTTCTGCCGTATTGGAGGATATCCTTGTCGGATTTCGAGCTTGTGTTCAGTAATGGCTCTTGGCACTCCAGTCATGTGTTTGGGTTCCCATGCAAAGATGTTTACGTTCTTTTGCAATAATGCGCACACAGCTGCTTTGCCCTTGTCGGACAGTGATCCCCCAATTGATATCTCTTGGTCAGGATAATCTGGGTGGATTGCAACTTTCAGGTTTGTCACCTTGGTTTTGTGCTGTTCTGGAGCACGCGGAGCTTCATTTGTCACTATGTTGCATTCTCTTGGAGATGCGGTAGTGTTGTAGAGGGTGACGATTCCCCCTTCCACTGGGAACTTAAGCATCCCATGTGCTGTGGATGGAACTGCGTGCATGGCTGATATCCCTGGTCTCCTAATGATGCCATTGTATGACGAGGGAGACCTGATCACCATGAAGTTCATCCAAGCCGTTGTAGAATGGTATTCATTACCGATGACCACAAGTATGCGTAATTGCCCCATGGGCCAAATTTTTTCACTTGTGAAACCAGTCAGCGACGTCATGGCCGGAATTAACTGGTTTTGTATCTCAGGTTTTAGCCTTCTGAAGCAGTGTTCGTACATGATATCCGCAGACGCTCCTCCATCGACATACATGCGGTGGATATCATGACCTCCCGCTTGTATCTCGATGGTGAGTGGTTCTACCACTGCGTTGTCCGCGGTGAGAGTGGGGAAAGAGATATGGTTTCCCTTGGAAAATCTTTGGCTGACTTTTTGTTTCGTATTTCGCTGCCATGATTGTATCATGTATATCGTATCAGCCTTATTTTTTGGTATTTCTTTTTTGGCCCCATTTCTTTGTCTATCTTTTCCTTCTTTGATGTTTTTAACGATGTGGTCCATCTTTCCTTCTCTTACTAATTTATCAATTAGCTGACATAGTTGAACGCACTCATTAGTAGTGTGACCCTTCTGTCCATGGTATTCGCAGTATCCTCCTCCGATGCGCTTTTCTTCTGGGGTGATCATGGGTGGAGGTTTAGGAAAATTTGCTCCCTCTGTCGCGAATATTTCCTTAGGGGTTTTTGTGAGTGGGACATACTTGTCGTTATCCCTTCCACTACCCTGGTTGCGGTAATTCCTGTTGCGGTTGCCACTTTGGTCATTGGATTGTCTCCTTGACTGTTCTTGTGGTTTAAAGGTTGAGTAACCTTTTTTGCTGTCTGCCGCTGCCGCTTCCCCTTGGATGAAGGATCTGGTGCGCTTTGTTAGCTCATCAAAGCTTTGGGGTACTTTATCATTTAGCTTCCATATCAGCTCTGGGTTATTGATCCCGTTCATGAATCCTGAGATTTTTAGTACCTCGGGGCACGCCTTGACTTGCATGCATTCATCCTTGAAGCGCTCCATGTAAGCGCTTGTGGATTCCCCTTGGCGCTGTTTTACTCTGGCTAGCTCCACGGGGTTCTTTGCGCACTTCTTTCATTGCGTGAAATTAAGGCGGAATGCTTTCCGCAGCTCTTCAAACCCATTTATGCTTCGTCGTGGAAGCTTGCTGAACCATGTTCGCGCATTCCCCACTAAGGTAGAGTTGAACATATGGCACCACACAGGTTGTGGCCAGTTTTCGATAGCAGCCGCTGACTCGAAAATTTTTAGGTGATCATCAGGATCACCCGTGCCATCGTATGTTTTAACATTGGTGGGCATGCGCCTTTTCTTGTCATCTGAGAAATCGCTTATGTGTCGTGTGAACACATCAACCTTTTGGCGACGCCAAGGAAGGGAAATATCCTCGTCCTCATCATACCGACGTCAGTTCTTAGATTTCCAATGTCCCGTCTCTCTATCCTCGTTGTCCAAGGAGCTGCTTGAGGGGGAGTTGTTTCTCCTGTGGCGCTTGCGCCGTTTTTCCTTGGAGTCCGAATTTGAAGGACTTGTACTTGGGGAATAGTGTTTCCCCAGTCTATCTTGGATTCTTCTGCTTCCTGACCTTGAGGTGCTTACGCTTGGTGAGCGTTGTCGTCCAAGTATATCTTGTATCCTGCGGCTACCAAGCCTAGCATGGACACTGGTGTGCCTCGCATTGTCTTCGTAATCCTTCGAGTATTGAGAGTTAGATGTTGTACCAAGTCTATCATGGACGTTGGTGCGCCTCTCACTGTTTCTGCGCTCATGGTGGCGTGTTGGAGATTTTTCTTGGCTAAAGTCTAGCCGATTTTGCAGGTTGCGGCTTGACCTTTTCCTTGCCTCCTCTTGCATGAGACTAGTTAAAGTCTCATAATGTTGGGACACAAAATCGTTCAATGTCACCTCAGGTGCATCCTCTTCTACTGCGAGGATGTCCGTCTCCGCATGAGGTTCCCTCTCCCTATTAGGCGCTCCTGGTGGCACAGTGTTGTCCACTATGGATGCCACCTGATGGGGAGTGGTAAAGAGAGTGCGCTGAATGTCCTCAGCGCTTGAGACTACGGTGGTAGTTCGGGTTGTCCCCAAAGGCAGTTGTACCGCAGTAGGGATTGGAGTTACATTCGATTCCCGATGATTAGGTGCACTGGTTGTTCCAGAAGTCGGCTTAGGAGTCGAATCTTGATGCTTCTTCCTATGTGAATCATCACGTGTTTTCTCCGGCTGCGGAGTCCGCTGCCCTGAGTTCTTGTTTTTCGGCATTCTGGTCTTGAGTTCTTAGTGTAGGGTCCCACGGATGGCGCCACTTGTTGATACAAAAGTTGGGCTTACCTTGTTTGGACTCCTGCTCTCGTACCAATTAGAACTTTAGTACTTGTGAAACCTGCGCACTAAGAAAGCAAACAACACCGTTAGGCTTATCGTGGGATTGTCTCCCACGATTAGACTCCGGCGTGAGAGTAAGTAATCGGTTTAGGGTTTAGTTGAAGAGTTAGGGATTGTATAAATCGTACCTTTTAATGTGAATATATAATTCTATATATAGGGCGCAGAAACCGTGTAGGTATCTTGCTCCTTACTCTTCGCACTCGTGGTGCTTATCCGGGGTAAGGATATATATTCCGTAAATAGGAGATCCTTATCCTTTAACCGTGCATTTAGGTTGGGCTTCAGGCTTCGTGAGCCCAAGCCGTTGGTAGTTATGGCCCAAATCATTTGTCATGATAGCCCACTCGTGGTGGGTTTGGGCTCAGTAATGTCTATAATTTGGGCTCGTGGCCCAACTATAGGCTATACGTCATCAGTACTCAGAGCCATCTAATATTTCTTCTAATTTCTCTCTAACTATCATCCTATAGTCTGTGTTTCCCCAACCCTCAAAAACCCTAAATTTTCCTATCCTTTTTTATCACAAAAAATTTTCACATATTAATTGTTCTTTATTCTTCGTTTATGATTGAAGGACAAAAGGTTGCCACATCTTGTGTTTTAATCTCCAAATTGATATATATTATATAATACTCTCTCCGACTCAAAATTATTGTGCACATTTCCATTTTGAGATGTCTCAAATTAATTGTCCACTTTCCTTTTTAAGTAAAAACTAAAAAATGTAGTAGAGGAATATTCTCTTTCAGTGGTTGAAAACAAAAGTGACCCCACTTTTATTAAATTTTGTAATTCTTGTCACCTGACAATAATTTTAAGACGGAGGGAGTAGTTGACACCAAAGATAGTGACGTCTGTGTTTTTTATTTTCAATTCATCAAAGGTATTGAGGCATATTATAATGGATTTTTCTAACTTGTGCTCTAGAGGCACAAGTTAAGCAGATCAAAAAGTATAAAAAATTACTCAGGGACCTACAAAAAAAATACAAAAACGTGTATTTTTGTATGGATTCCTATGTTATTTTTTCGTGGGTCCTATAGTACTTCTAGTGTGCTTAACTGGATATCTTAGGTGAATTAAGTTTGTTAGCCACTGGTACAACTTATCAGTATACCTTTAATACATTATAAAATCATGTCATCATGTATATGTATAGAATGGACTTCAAGCGTTCATGTTCAACTGCATTGACTGTTAATAGTAACAAGGATCCAGGAAGAAATTATGGAATTCAAAAGTTACATGTTCATCCTGTTCAGAAGTAACTAAAGGAAGACGGTCTCATTTAAAACAACATTCAATTGGAGTTTATAATGTTGTTTTTAACTATTTTGTGTCATGACTTAATGACTTATTTGTTTTACAAATAAATTATTTACCTATTTTTTTTATATCTAAGCGACTTATTTGTAAATTTAATGCATTTACTTAGTAATTTGTTTAATATACTGTATATACATATTTTTTGTATTTTTTAATACAAAACGCATTTTAACCAAAATGCGTTCGCATTTGCAATGCGCATCACGCATCGCCTTCTCGGACCTTTAACGCATTGGATCGAAAAACGCAATTTTAAACCAAGCCAAAGAAGAAGGTGATTGCCAGAAGAAAAAAAAAATCAGAGAAGATGGTGGTTGCCGGAAAAAACATTGAAGAAGATGGTGAGGTGAAAGAAAGTGGTGTTTGGGTTAATGTTTGTTGTGTGTTAAAAAAAGATTTATTAGAGTGTTTGGAGAAAAATAGACGAAAAGACGAAATTGCCGTTTCAACTAATGAAAAAACTAATGACCATTAGTTGACAAGGACGAGACGCAGACTTTGGGGACTAAAAGTGAATTTTTTAAGAAAAAAGGACCAAATATGTGAATCGGGTACACTTGGGGGACTAACGGTGTAATTTACTCATATTCTTATATATCATTGTCATTAGCAATTCACTCCTGATTTCTAAATAAAAATTATCCTAATATCAAAGTAAGCAAATCTGCATATGCTATCTTATAGAAGTTTGAGAAGTGATATCTAATTAAAGAAGTCAAACAAGAATATAAGTCAAAACTTTACAATCTTAGCGCAATTCGTGGAGTGACAAATCCTCGTAACTAACTGTTTGAGACGTGTCGATCCTATCAAATTGTGTATTAACGTTCTACTACCATGTTTAGTAGATAGATTATCCACATCAAAAGAATTATAAACATAGACACGTGGAAATGAGTGGAAGAGAAGTGGCAAAGATGTCTTTTGGAACTTATCATGTCACATGACTTACCATCACCATGATGACTCATTCCATTTTATCCATTTATCTTGAATTATGCAGTCCATCCATAATACAAATTGTCATATTCATAATGTCCCATGCTTCATTATTCTATATATGATCACATTCAACTCATTTCAAACATACAATCTTTGAAACACATTCCTTAAATCATAACAAAAGTTTCTGAAATATCTAGAGTTTTATAATGATGATGATTAAACAAATTGTTGTTGGTTCTCCAATCTCCTCACTTCCTAGTATATCTCCTCCTCAATCTGTCCCGAACCAAAGGTTTTGTTCTATTTATTTTTTGCTTTGATTTGTGCAAATTTTGTTATATCATAATTCATAAGTCAATTGTGTTTATGATTATTGTGTATTTTCAGATTGCCGCAATTGGTTTCAAATACTAAGGCTCAGTTGTCGAAGCAACGAGGCCGTAGGAATGGTAGTGGCAATGGCAGCCGAAAGTTGAACTTTAGGTGAGATGACAACTTTATGATCATGTCATGTTTACACAAAAGACTAATCTTGTAGATACGCAATATACTTTCTCAAAAGTACCGAAATACGTAAGCTATTAAAAATATTACTTATATCGCTAACAAACTTTCAAAATTGGCACAAGATACGTAATGTTGACCGGATTTTTACCTGGTTGACCGGTTTGGAGGTTAACATATAAAAAAACGTACATTATCGGTCCCTGTGGTTTGCGTCTGTTTTCACCGGTCATCCTTTAACGTTATTTCAGTTATAAAAGTTACAATAATGGTCCTTGTCGTTTGAGTTGACTTTCACCTTTAGTCTCTTAACTTTATTTTCACTTTTTCGTCCGTTTTTACACGTTTTGGTTCGTTTTTACACGTTTTCTTTCGTTTTTTCCACTTTTATAAAAAAAATCGAATAAAATTTTATAAAAAATATTTTATAAAAAAATCGAATTTTTTTTTCAAATATTTTTTCTAAAATATTTTCGAAAAAAAAAAAATATTTTTTAGAAAAAATATTTTTTTTTGAAAATTTTTTAGAAAAATATTTTTTCTCGAAAATTTTTTTAGAAAAAAAATAAAATTTTTTAGGAAAATATTTGAATAAACGAAATATTTTTTCGAATTTAAAAAAAAATACTTGAATAAAATATTTTCGAAAAAAAATATTTTTTTTTAAATATTTTCGAAAAAAAATATTTTTTAGAAAAAAATATTTTTTTTCGAAAATTTTTTAGTAAAATATTTTTCTAAAATATTTTCGAAAAAAAATATTTTTTCTAAAATATTTTCGAAAAAAAATATTTTTTAGCAAAAACATTTTTTTTCGAAATTTTTTTAGAAAAATATTTTTTTTCGATTTTTTTTATAAAATATTTTTTATAAAATTTTATTTGATTTTTTTTATAAAAGTGGAAAAACGAAAGAAAACGTGTAAAAACGGACCAAAACGTGTAAAAACGGACGAAAAAGTGAAAATAAAGTCAAGAGACTAAAGGTGAAAGTCAACCCAAACGACAAGGACCAGTATTGTCACTTTTATAACTGAAATAACGTTAAAGGATAACCGGTGAAAACAGACGCAAACCACAGGGACCGATAATGTATGTTTTTTTATATGTTAACCTCCAAACCTGTCAACCAGGTAAAAATCCGGTCAACAATACGTATCTTGTGCCAATTTTGAAAGTTTGTTAGCTATATAAGTAATATTTTTAGTAGGTTACGTATTTCGTTACTTTTGAGAAAGTATGTTGCGTATCTACAAACTTAGTCCTTACACAAACATTTCTTGTACGTAGTTCCCTTTATATATTTTCTTATTATCTAGAAACTGGCCCGTTTAGATGTCTCAATATAACATTATTCTATTATTATCTTGTAGGTTCTTATTGAATGAATATACAACTCATAACTTGGTATAAGCTAATATGATAAATATATAATACTACACCAAAAGCTATATACATCATCTTGGTTTCTTGTTTGAAGTTGGTTTTCACAAAGTTTACAAAACGTTGGAGATGTGTTAGAAATTGACATTTTACGTTTACCTAGGAAGTGTGCCCATTGCGGTTTTTTGTTTGTCGTAAAATACTTCACTTTAAACTATAACTAATCAGAAAGAGATGTTAAAGGTAGCAGATGACATTTTACTGGTGCACGCTATAATAATTGGGCTTGTATAAAAATGTAAATTTTTAAAAGTTTTGGGTTGCCTTGTGGAACAGTTGGATGGCTACAGTTGGAGAAAATGTGAAGCCAACAACACCAGTTACACCTACATCAGTGCCTGTGCGTGTGGCACATGAGCTTCATCAAGCAGGTCATCGTTATTTGGATGTCAGGTACTCAAACTGAGATCATATATTTATAAACGATTAAAATGTAGGGGTCTAAGGTTTAGTGTGGATTTGTGTAGGACTGCTGAAGAATTTGCCGCTGGACATGTTGTAGGTGCAATCAATGTTCCTTACTTGTTTAATCTTGGATCAGGTTTGTTATTTAGTACCCTAATGTCGGTTTTTAGAGTCGTTTACTTGTACATTCAGGGATTAAAGTTATGTATAATGTGTCACAGTCATTTAACAATGTAACTAGGAACCCAAAGGTGTTGGACATTACCCAATCAAATGAATGCAACCAACTTGATTAATTTTGTGAAAATGTTAGATTATCCTCTTGATGAATGTGTTTGACATATTTAATGCATTATTTAGATACTAACAGTGATTAAAGAAGTATTTGTGGATGCGGTGTCCTTGCCTATTTCAACACATACCCATTTTGACCCATTACTGTCACATCATTTTACTGTAGGCGAAGTTTTGATTTGTTTTAGTGTAAGAAGATTAGTGTTTTCATAAACTTTTTTGTTAAGTACAACATAACTTTGGTCCACCACTAATTAAATCAATAATCACATTTTACCTATTTTGCACACGGATTTGTACTTTCTATTATACGGAGTAATGAGTTGGTATATTATGTTATAGGAATGACCAAAAACCCTGAATTTCTAGAGGAAGTCTTGTCCCATTTCGGAAAAGATGATGAGATTCTAGTTGTAAGTGCTAAAACTTTGATTTTAGCGATTAATAATTTGCTACAAACATTGTTGCAAACTGTAACGGAATATTGAGTCACTTACTTTATATTTGTGATGAACAGGGATGCCAACTGGGTAAAAGATCACTCATGGCTGCTACCGAGCTTCTTTCTGCTGTAAGTATTCAGTTATTACAACAATTAGGTTCATTTCAGCTATATTTTCCCACTCATTTGTAAATTGTAGATTCCGCAAACTTATTTAAAGTCGAACACGTCAAATAAATCTACCCAGATATACCAAGTGTTGGACTTCAAAAATGAATACAAGTATCTGACAAATTTTCTTGCATTTCTGCAGGGTTTTACCGGTGTGACAGACGTAGCTGGTGGATATGCTGCGTGGAATCAAAATGGACTTCCGATTGAGTCTTGAAGATAATTAGTCTAATGAATAAATAAGTTTCTGATGTAGCAATGAAGCATCAATGTCAGTTTGTAAATACAGCATGTTCAGATATTTGTACATATGTAGTTAGCAAATTAAGGGGAGTGGTGTGGTTCTTGATCCATGTAACGACAAGGCAATAGTATCAACCCTTCCCACTTTGATTACATATTATTGGATAACAAAATGGAAAGTAAAAAAAAAACATCTTGGTATGATATCGAGTCTTGAGTGTGCCGCTATGAATCTTTGTAAAGATCAGTAATTTGTTGAAGTAAGTTGATGGCATTTGTTGAAATTCAAACATTGGGTTCCTTAAAACTAAGGGATGGAGTACCTATGTTCTGTGTTCTATAGAGCAACTGAATCCTCGATCCCGAGTTCTCGCCTTTTCACTCCTAGGGCCTATACGGCCCTGCAGCGTGTTAAATTTTTGCACATACGTAATGATGGCGGATACCATCGTGAATGCAAGAAACCACACAAAGAATAAAGGAGTTCGATAAACTCTCAAAAGGTGCCCAATCGGGACTTCAAGAGAAACTTCTCTTTTCTTAATAACTCATCATACTTCTTCAAAAAAGTAAAACCAAAACCTATTACAATGATTTATAGTCCCGATGAATCTTGAATAGAAAGCTAAATATCCCCACTATCTTAAAAATAAAAAATAAATAAAATAAAAAAATAAAAAAAATGTGAAAAGTGAAAAGTGAAAAGTTGAAACTTAAAAAAGGAAATATTGACAACAAATATTTTAAGGAAAATATTAGGGCCCGTTTGGTTTATATATGGGTTTAAGATTTGGTGTAGGGTTGAAAGAAAATATTTGGGTTGAGAAAAAAAGCGGAGAGAGAAATAATATAATAAGTTATAAAAAAATTTATGTTAAAAGTTGGTATAAAAATTGTAAACTATATTTTTCTATTAAAAAGTAACAATAAAAAGGTAAAAAGAGAAAGATCGTGGTTGTGAAATAAGATGGGCCCACAAATATAAGACTTATAGCTCTAAACCCATCAATCCCATCAGATTCGTGTATGCCTTATTATTTGGCATGAACCCAATTTTCAAGGCTTTAATTTTTCTACCAAACATAATTTTATACTTTAAAACCTAATACTAAAGTTGACTACCCCATACCAAACGGGCCCTTAATACACATCGAAAATCGGGTTAACCCAGGACGCTTCAAACCTAGCGGTTGACCCGATTTAATTTGACCCATTTTTTCGACCCAACCCATCAGGATGACCCAGTTTAAATTGACCCATTTTCGACCAAACTGGTTCAACCGGTTGAACCACCCAGATCGAACCGGGTTTTAAAACATTATGTTTAATCCCCAAATACTCAAACTTTTATTATTTTTCGTTTTTAATCCATAAACTTTTTTTATCACTAAAATTATCTGCCCCTATAAAATCACGTTGCTATGCACGAGTACTCATCTAGTATATAAAATAAGAAAATGAAATAACTCTTAAAAATCTAAAATAATCTTTAACGAAAATAGGTAAACTATTAAAATGAAAAAGATAGATTACGACAATATATTATATTGTCATTTTACCCTTCAATCTTCTCGAACCATTGAAATATATGACTTCATATGTTGACCAAAGAAACAACGGCTAAGCCAAAGGAGCGGGAGCCCAAACGTGCGCTGCATCACGTAATCAATTTTATTCATTAAATTTGACCATATACATATATACCAGTTTAAATGTTTGCCTATTTCTGATGATGATGATGACTATCAAATAATACCTTTTTTTTTGGGTTATATCAAGAATTTTAAGATTTGTTAGCAACGTTCCTTGTTTTTTATGTTGATAAATGATGACAGGTTCAAGGTGTTAGAGCATCAGGTGTGGATTAAGTCAAATTGTTAGGCTGCCCACAGTAACAATGTCAACCTTCTTTAGCCACATGGCAAGAACAACGACCCCTCAACTTTCTTTAGCCACATAAAAAACAAAGGTGTTTGGTATCGAATTGTGGGGTCTATCAATAGCATGCATGAGAAAAATATTATTCCCTATTCATCCATGCAGAGGATTGTTAACAATGGGGCCTCCACGAAATTCTGGCATGACTCTTGGAATGGTAATTCTCCTCTCGAATTCCAATTCCCTCGTTTATATCGATTGGCTATGAACAAGGACTGTTTGGTTCGTGATTGTTGGAATAATGGTTGGCATATTGAATGGGTTCGCACTATTTCTAACGGTTCCAATGCTCATCATCTCGCTATCCTTCAGAATTTTCTCGCTGGAATCATTCTAAATGATTCTGAGGATGTGTGGATTTGGTCTATTGATCCTCCCTCCTTCTCGGTTAAAAGTGCTCGTTGCCACATCGATATTGGTCTTCATCCTCAAGTTGAACCTGAAACAAGATAGAACAAGCTCCTTCCAAAAAAGATTAATATCTTCATATGGAGGACTCTTCGTGATCGCCTCCCTTCAAGATGGAACTTGAGCCGAAAAGGTCTGGAGATGAACTCCTTGAACTGCCCTATTTGCGATAAAGGGATTGACACTTTATATCATACTTTTTGGACCTGCTCTTTAGCCGCTAGTGTATGGGCTTGTGTTTTCAATTGGTTGGATCTTCATCCCCCCTCTTTTTCGAGCCTGAATGATCTTTACTCTTGGATTGATAATATTCGCATGTCAACTAATAAGAGAACCATTATAGACATCATCAGTGGTGTTGTTCTTTGGTCTTTGTGGAGCTTTCGTAACAAGACGATTTTTGGTAAAGAACCTCCAAAACGCAGCTTATTATTCGACAAGATTGTTGATTTCTCTTTTAGATGGTATTCTTCTAGATGTAAATCGCACTCCATTTCATGGAACAATTGGATTCAAAATCCGTTAGTGGTTTATTCCTTGTAATTTTTCTAGCGTCTTGCTAGCTTTAATAAAATCATGCCATTCAAAAAAAAAAAAAAAAAAAAAAAAAAAACAATGTCAACCTAGTCGGTCGTGTGGCTCTTAGTCGGTCGGCCTTGTTGTGAAGACTCGGTCTCGACCGATTGGAGGAGGAAAAAAATTAAATGGGTCGAGCCTGCGACGAGTTTCATTTCCCACCCATTTCACTTTTTGATTCTTTTCGGTTGGAACATTTAAGTGTGTAGCCATTTGAGCAAAAAAAAATAATAAAAAAAAATAAAAATAAAAATAAAAAATAAAAAATTCCTTTAAATTACCTTATAAATACACAACATAAACACACTCAATTCACACAATCTCACAATTATCTCTATTCAAAATGTCTAAGAAAACACCACAACAAGCAAAAGGCCGAAAATCCCGTTTACCACAAAACAACCCGCGATTATCACCGGATTTGACCTTCAATGCAATAGAGTGGAAAAATAGGATTCGTCCTAGAGTTGGAGCATTTTGTGCCATTTACAACAATTGTTATACAAATTTTGGAAGTGGTGAGAATGATCTCAATATTTACCAAAGAGCGTGTGAAGAATATGAAATAATGATGAAGCATGCCTTTCATTTGGATCATTGTTGGGAGATTTTGAGGGACCATCAGACTTGGAAGAAAAATGAGATGCCGGTTTTTTTTAATAAAAATGAGGCTCGAAAAAAACAAAGGACTTTTGAAACGGGCTCGAATGTGCCTGATAATGAAGAGCCTCGAAATGAGCGACTAGTTGGTCGTGATGCAGCTAAGAAAAATAAGGCTACTAAGAAGAAATCGTCGGAGAATTTCAAGTCTTGGAATTTGGATGGGGTAGCCAACAAATGGAAAACCATTAAGTCAATGGCATTGGGTAAGAAGTAGGAGCTTGCAGACGGATACTACAACTTGAAGAAAAAAGAGCTGGAGCAAAGGGATAAGGAGTTGGAGCTGCAGCAAAAGAAAGCGGAGCAAGAAGACAGAAGATTGGCAATGGAAGAAGAAAAACTTGAATTTGAGCAACAAAAGAAATATCAAAAAGACCTCATCTTCTATCTCACACCAATCAACCCATCTTTGCCCGCATTACAACGGCAAAAAATGCAAGAAATCAAAGACTCGATCAAGGAACAACACAACCTAGATTATAAGTTTTTAATAAGTGTTGTAATGTTTTTATTTATTTGAATTAATATGTAACGTATTAATTATGAATGAAATTTTAGTTTATGTTAAAAATGTTAAAAAAAAATGAACTTAGTCGCCCTTACTGGGGCACCCAATCGCCTGCAAGTTGCTGGATAGAGAAAGCTGACGTGGCAGGAAAAAATGGGGGAACTTGGTCGCCTTTCTGTGGCCAGCCTTACATCAATACTCTAATGTAAATAGACAGCTTTGTTGGTCGGTATCGATACATATATGCAACCAGTAAGAAAACAGCTGTCTGACATAACATACCCAGAAAACGTAAAGGGAAGAAACACAATATTAATTAAAGACAAGGAGCATTCTAGTAGTCTTAGGCTGCCCACAATGGCCTGAATAATATCGGTCGAGCACATTGCCAATCGATTTGGAGATCGGTCGACTCCAATGTGGAATATATTTGCAATATCGGTCGAGCAGCAATTTTTTAGGTTATCGGTTGAGTTTTCGACCGATTTTAAAACTAAACTTTCTTCCACTTTTCAAAAATGTAACCGTTGGTTAAAAAAATAATAAATAAATAAATAAATAAACTAATTTTTAAAAAACTTTACCACTTTTCATACTATAAATACTAACATCAAACACACTTCTAAACACACAATTTCAATCACAATTCAACCAACTTCTCACCCATATTTACCATGTCTGCGGATTCTTACGAGCTATTGTTTGGTTCTTTGTCTTCCGACGATGATGAAGTTATGAGTGAGTTTACGGAATTTTTGGAGTTTGCGGAGTATGCTTGGAACGCTTATCAAGCATCCAAGCCAAAAGTTTCACGAAGGTACATACCTAGGGATCATGTGGGTGCTCATGATCGTTTAGTTCAAGCATACTTCTCCGAAACTCCGCAATTCGACGAAAGAACATTCACTCGGCGGTTCCGAATGAGCCGAGAACTATTCACACGAATTGTTAGAGTGGTAACCGATTATTCTCCTTATTTTCAACAAACTAATGATTGTAAGGGCGTACCGGGTGTTATCCCGTTGGTCAAGTGTACAGCGGCCATTCGTCAATTGGGATACGTGGCCATTCCAGATTCTCTTGACGAGAATCTGGTAGTGGCCGCAACAACAGCCCGTGAATATCTCCGTAAGTTTTGCAATGTTATCATTGAGTTATATGGTGCTGAGTATTTTCGAAAGCCCACGTATTCTGACCTTGAAAGATTATATGCTCATCACGAGCATAAGCATGGGTTTCCTGGGATGATGGGAAGCATTGATTGTACAAGTTGGGAGTGGGATAATTACCCAAACGGTTTGAGAGGTCAATATGCTAGGGGTGATCACGGCCCACATCCATTCATTTTATTGGAAGTGGTCGCTTCCCAAGATTTATGGATTTGGCATGCGTTCTATGGTGTCTCCGGTGCGAATAACGACATAAACGTTTTACAGCGTTCCCCTGTCTTCAATGATATCAGATCTGGGAGAGCACCAGAGCTTGAATTTGAGGCTAACGATGTAGAATATAAATGGGGATATTATCTTACTGACGGGATATATCTACAATGGTCAGTTCTTATTAAGTTCATTTCAAATCCTCCAATGGATGTTAAAATGGAAAATTGTACAAGAGAAAGCACGAAGCAGCAAGAAAATATGTGAAACGGGCTTTTGGTGTGTTGAAGAAGAAGTGGAAAATGCTTAAAGTTCCGGCTCGAGTGATGTATAAAAAGGACCTCGCAGATATTATATATAGATGTATCATATTACATAATATGATCATCCAACACAAGCAGCGGGCGATATGTCTTACATGGTTCGAAGAGGAGGTCCACCAACCACACGATCCCTTAAGAGCATTTGAAGAATCTTTAGAAGTTACTCAGGAGCTCGAGAACGCATCAGCTCATATAAACTTAAAATCTGATTTGGTCGAGCACATTTGGAGAAATCGTAGAAATCATCGGCTCCCTCAGGACAATGAAGACGAAGATGAGGACGATGAGGACGAAGACGATGAAGAATTTCTGTGATCTTTTTAGTGTTATTTCAATAATTTACGTAACGTTTTTAATGTTTAATGATCTTTTTAATTTGATTTAGTATTGTAATGTTTTTTTTTTTTTTTTTTAATGGATTTTAAAATTGTTTTTTAAAATGTTTGAATTAAAAAAAAATATATATTGGTCACCACTGTGGCACTTGGGTGAATATGGGTTGAGAAGAGAGAAAGCTGAGGTGACAACTGAAAAGATGATGCAATATAGGTCACCACTGTGCCTTGCCTTAATATAGAGTTAGACAAAAGGTTCATAACTGCCAACGGCAATGATTAGCGTCAGCATCATAACATAATCTGCTTAAACAAAATTACTTGCTGATTTTGAAATTTAATGCATTTGAATGCAGAAAACATGTCTAGCAAAAACATGAATTCAAAGTGCCATCAATCAACTAACTTCTTCCCCATTAGGACCGATCAAGCAATAGTTCTACCCTGCATCAGTTTGATTTAATCTCTTGAAGAAGAACCTTCATGTTTGATGGAAATATGAAATCTTTAGCTTTTAAACAAGCGAGAGCCTGACAACAACAACAACCACACACACACAGAGAGAGAGAGAGAGAGAGAGAGAGAGAGAGAGAGAGGTGCATTGCCTGTGTGAATTGATTGTTATCAAGACAAAAATAAAAAGGAACTTGCAATTACATCCCTTAAGAACAAAAGATACAGGAGTATATAGGGAAAACGTCGATACTCCATGGAGGAGTTATAATCAGAAAATAAAAGCACCTTTCCCAATGACCAAGAAGAAGAAATCACAAAAATGTGCTTATGAAAAGCACACAAATGCGCATAGCGTGGGCATTCGGCTAGTGAAATAAAATATGTCAATTAGTCACATGTTATAACTATAATATAGTTGCAGTTTGAACCATGCTATAGCAACAATGCACTGTGTACTCTGATTTGACTAAACTGATCCCTAGTATTTGATCAATAAATGATCCGACTTGAGCCGTGCTGATAACAGTGGCTGATAAACTTGTTAAAGATTGATACGAAGCAACCAACAAAAGCCTCTCAGAAGAAAAATAAAATATTTTTACCTTAATATTACCCACAAAACTATAATAAAAAAGAATATCCTTAACCCCTAATCAGTAATCAACTACTTACAACATCAATATAATCATGCATTTTATTTCAATACAAGGCTAAAAACCCAGCGCGTGAACTGTCGGCACTATTTTGCAAATCTTGAATCCTAGAAATCTTTATGTACGTATCCACACATAAACATGTACTAGAGAAAAAACATTGATAATATTCTAAACCTCAAATATGGGCATGTTTGTGGGTAGGGGTGCTAATCGGGTCGGGTTCGGGTCGGGTCAAACTGTCGGCACTATTTTGCAAATCTTGAATCCTAGAAATCTTTATGTACGTATCCACACATAAACATGTACTCGAACCCGACTCTATTTGAACTCGGGTTAGTCGGGTTCGGGTCAAATCGGATCGGGTCAAGTCGGGTTCGGGTTTGTCCAATTTACAAAATCACATAATTTTATTTCTTAAACTTAGTAGTTAAAATCTAGTAATTTGTTGCATAATATGAACCATAAGTCTGCTTAGTTTTTATATTGTTCTTGTCATAGTATGTATCAAAACTAGTCTTTAAAATCATTTTCTGTAACAATTGTTTCTATGAACTAGTAAGTTAATTATAAACTTCTGCAAGTTAATTATAACCTTTTTTCGTCTCGGAACAACAAATCAGAAGCATACCATTTTGTAATATGCATATCCATACACATTCTTATTATTAAAGTATACAATTCATGTGAAATGATGACTCACGATATAATGATATAGTTGACTATAGGATACGTACGTCTTAAACCTACAAAGTTTTCAAGCCAAAAACCACACTAAAAATTAGATAGAAAATGGGCCAAGTTTACTACATAGATCACTTAATTTAATTTGGGCCTTTCAATTAAAAAAAAAAAAAAAAAAAAAAAAAAAAAAAAAAAAAAAAACTCGGGTTAGTCGGGTTGACCCCAACCCGAATAGGCAAGTATTTTGAACCCGATACCCGACCCTAGTTCGTAATCGGGTTAGTCGGAGTGACCCGATTGACCCGACTAAGATTTTGGACCCGAGTATCCTTATTCGGGCTCGGGTCCGGGTCGGGTCGAGATTTATGACACCCCTATTTGTGGTACAACCCGGTTCACCAAGTTTAACAAGACATAAATGTACATGTTTCAACCCGAATTCATATTAACCTAGTAACCTGTTACCCAACTCATCTAACTAGACCATTTGGCCACAATTACTAATATGGTTGACAAAAGTTGACCAGGTATACTCAAATTGTGGGTGTAGTCAATCACTAGAACGTGCTTGATAAATAAAGTCAAAAGAGCATAAGAAAAAGAGACAGTTTCAGAAGTATGGACGAGCGTTTGAGGAGCAACTAGTAAGGATTAGCTAATTCACTTTGAACAAAGAATAAACGAAACAGCCATAACGGCAAGGCATGAGAATGTAAAGATACTTCTTATTTACCCCTTTTCTTTATTACATGACTTTTAAACTCCGAAAATTCATGCTTGTAAACTCATGTGCCACCCGCGGAGATGAATGCAGATTCGAAAATTCGAGTTTGTGCATGAGACTTTTTGATGCACGAAAGTAGCTCTGAAAATTCGAGCTAGTGCGTGAATCTTTTTACTGTATATTTTGTTTTCTATTTATATAATTTCCAAATTTCGTTTGTAGCAAACTATCTCTCATTCGTTTTAGACAAACACAAAACACATACTCTATACATGTTTCCAACAAGCTTCGTTCAAGAACACGCCATCAATTTCATGATTGTCTAGGCAAGTTTGTCATGTCTGATAGTACATCTGCTTTGGGCTTTTTTTTTTTTTTTTTTTTTTTTTTTTTTTGTAAAGGGTTTATACCCGGTGAAATATATTGAGTAAAAATGTTTGATACACAAAGGGCGGTAATGAGCCACCTTAAATCAAAAAAACAATATACTTTGAACATGCTCAAAGCATAACAACCAAACTAACAAAACGTGAAACAGATACTACAAAAGATACATATTAAACTGACCCTCTGAGCTGCATCACTTCTAACTCACTTCCACTTGCACATTAGCAATCTTCCACGTTCTCTTCATTTGCTCCACACGAGCATTCTTCTTAAATCGAATAACTGCCAATTTTAAGCGAACTGTGTCAACTACACTTTTGGCAACCTCATTAGGTTGTCTTCCACCATTTCCATGAATTCTGTTGTTTCATTCTTGCCACACAAAGTAAGAAGAAGCTATCACCGGTGGACGACCAACAATAGTTGTCACCTAATTTGTTTTGAGATAGGAAGAAGCCAAGCAACAATGTCACTCCACTTTGATGATATTCCTCTCATTCTAGCCACGTCCATGACTAGATTCCACACTTTCACTGAAAACGGGTCGAAGAAAAGATGCTCATGAGAATCTTGTTGATCTTTGCAAAGTGGACACCGAAGTAATGCAAGATCTACCTCATTCCCAACATGCCATTGTCTCATCCTATCTTGAGTTAGTAAACGTCTCCTCATCACGAGCCACAAATGTGTAGTATGTCTTGGGATGGTATATTTCGACCACACAAGATACGCCTAGTTTACTTCTTCCCTACGATCTCTCGTAGCATTCCAAGCATGTTTGACAGAGAAGTCATAACACTCGCCATCATATTTCCAAACAAGCATATCTACTTGATCTTGTCTTAGGTTAGGAAAGTTGCATTGGTTTAGAATAGGAAAAGAATTAAACCACTCCTTGCCAGCTCCACGAACCTTTTGTAACAAACATCACCCACTGTTTCAAGCCTATTATATCCAACATTACTTACAGCTCTATGCGTTATGTGATTTATTAGAGGAAACAACTCATCTCATGTGTCATACCAAAGTAAAGCTTTTCCTCCATTTCCATGTTTATACCAGACATGTGGCCTGATAATATTGCGAATTTAGAGAAGTTTTCTCCATCCCTAACTCACATTAGATAATAACGGAATATCCAGAAGCTGCGATGTTCTAGTTTATATGCATGTATCCACTTGACCCACATGGATTCTTTGTGTGTTATGAGCTTCCAAATATAGGTTGACATTAAAGCAATATTAAAGGTTCCAAGTTTTCGAACGCCAAAACCCCCTTCATAGTTTGGAAGACACACATCATCTGACGAAACTTTCACCTTCCCACGGTTCATGTCTCATTGACACCATAAGAAACCATTCATAAGCAGCTCAATATCTTGAATAATACCGCTGGAAGAATAAACACCAAGGCCTGGTGTAACAACCGTGATTTTAGCAGGTCAGTATAACTGATAGTCTTGACTCAGTTGACGTTTGTTCGGTGTGTCTTAGGTGATTGGAGTGATATATGTATGATATGAGTGTGTGTTGGCACTAAATCCCTTTGCGTGGTTTTATTATAGAGATTGAGTAATGTTGTTTTGGTTAAGTTCATTTTGTTCACCTTGGTGACGTGGAAATGACTTGTGTGGTTTTATGTTCGGTGTTTTGCATAACGAGTTTTGTTTGAGCTATTGAGTGTTATTAAATAAGTAGTGTTTGGTTTTTTATTGGTTATATTGTTAATGAGTGTGAAATTTTATTTTTGAAAACTTTAGTTTGAAAATAATAATTTTTCGAGTCGTCGTAAAAACGAAGGTTTAACGCGTAAGACGTTAGGTATCGTTATGCGTTGTTATAAAATATTAAAAGTATAAGGTTTTGAGTGTAATAATTAAATAATAAATTAATATATATATATATATATATATATATATATATATATATATATATATATATATATATATATATATATATATATATATACTAGCTTCATGACCCGGCCGATGGCCGGGCGAGTCTCATGTAATATCTTGATAGACATTTTAAATTTATATATCTAAATTGGTTTATATTACTCCCTCTGTCTCATATTAAATAACCACTTTTGACTTTTCGAGTCTTTTTTCTTTAACTTTGACATTAAATATTTTTGTTTGTATTATATCACAACAATAATGCTTGTTAATTGATAATTTGCTAATTATGCACCGATGACATTATTCTTTTCAAACATAACATACTACAACCCTCAAATTATTGTAAATTTGTACCTCGTATTCTCAACTATTATTTTATAAATATTGTTTTACTCTAAACGTTTGATAATCCTACCCACCTTCATGATTTTTAGCACCAATATTTTATGCGATATCGCTTATGTTGATGAGCCTGCTTTGTGAACACAAATTTGCGATGATTGCTCCCACCTAGAGTAGTCGCATTATACTATATTTCAATGCAATTCTTTAGTTGCACCCACTTATTGACCGTCTTTAAACTCTCTTCTTGCTCTTCCATGCTTCAGTTTCTCCTCTAAATGTAATTGTCTGCCACTTTATTATCATAAAATCAGTTTCAAAAAATTAACTTAGGGACCACAATATTCAAGCGAATGAATAAACAAAAGATCTTACAATTTCCTTTTATAAAATGCTGTAATTTAAGCAACCACATTTGCAGAAATCGAATGGCAACAAATATATATTTTACCAAAATCGAATGGAAATTTAAGCCTCACCTCATGTGATATCTTGTTTAAAATTTCTAATTTATGTACTTAATTGGTTGATATCAGAAATGAAATGTAGTTTTATTTTCATAGGATTTAGATTACTATTTGTAATCATATTATATTGTAATAATATAATAATAAGTGCCCAATTGACTATTCATATATATTGATTAAATTTGAATGAAAATCAAATTACCTTTATTGTGAAAGTATAAATTATATAATTGGACTTTTAATTAAAGGAACATGAAACTTATTTTATTTAAACTGAAGCTCCACAAAAATGGAGTCTTTACATAATGTTAAGTACTCAAATCATGTAAACAGACTAATTAAATTGTTTCCATTATAATGAATAAATGCATCCTTCCATACAAATAATCATTTGCATCATCTTCTTCTTTAGATTAGTCATTTGTAAAGCTTATAGTTTCTTCTATGTTCATGCGAGCTTTCTTCTCAATCCAGCACCAACTTAGAGATCAAACCACTTTCCGTTCCTTTGTTAAGGGCAAACACATGGGCATCGTCTCTAATAGAAAATGTTGGGTAAACCCTTTATGTTATGCAAGTCTTTCCTCCTCCAAATCTCTCAACAATCGAACAATATACTTGCAAACATCTCAAAACCAACAACGTTAGATTTCATGATCAATGCAGAGAAAGAAATTGTGAACATGTATTAATAAAGTCCACCATATAAAGTCCACCATATATTACTTAGTGCAAACACTAAAATTTGTTTCCCAAACTATTAAAATGTTTAGCTACTTGAACAACTTGTGAACATGTATTAATAAAGTCCACCATATATTAATTATTTAGTCAATCTTTATAGCATTATTTACTCAATTTTTATAGCAATTAGTTTATGATCCAAACATACTTACAGCTTCATCAGCTTGTCCTTCAAATGTTATCTTTTGACCATGCTGCATTCCCTTTTCACATGAACTTCAAGTACTTTCTTCTCATGTGTAACCTTCTTTCCCTTGCACGGTTGGCACCAATCTTTCTCATTAATTGATTCACCTGATAAATAAAACATAACTTGGCATCCAGGACACCTTGATGAAGCACCACTTTTCGAACCTTTCCTCCTCCAAATCTCTCAACAATCGAGCAATATACCTGCAAACATCTCAAAACCAACTACGTTGGATTTCATGATCAATGCAGAGAAAGAAAAAAAATGAAAGAACTCAAGAACTAAGTTTACTTACAAAGGTTCTAAGTGAAATTTCATCTTGTTTAGGGTCTATGTCGACAAATGCTCCATATATGGTCTTTTCGAGCCCATTCCTGTTAAAGACCTGTGAATGGAATGTTGTGGGCACTTTAGATGTGTCCAAATGGGCAAAAAATGGTCAACTATAGTTTTCTTATAAGCTCTTGGGTTTGTGTGGGTGAACTAACAAAGTGGTCTAAAATCCGAATGAGCTAAAACTAACTAATATTGGGCCCATATGACCTTTTCTAGAAAATGGATCGTTTTGACTCGTTATCATACTCGTGCATATTGTCACTTCTATTAGTCACACTTTGAATTTATTTATGACTTTATGAGATAATTGATTTAAAGATAACTAACCTGCTTTGATCATATATGAAAGAAGGTTGCAGTCTGTTCAGTTACGTTGCTGCATTTGCCTTTGGTTGATGCATCCAGTTCTTCAGCCTCTTCCAAGTTGGTTAGTTTAACGAAATCTTCATGGCCGCCCTTCAAATAAAAAATACAACATTTTTATTAAAAAGAAGTCAAGGTAGATTTATAATCATAAAGGCTAATTACCTGTGATGCATTTATGCTTTCAATTTCCAATATTGATCCAGCTTCATGTTTCTAATCTCCATAATTGACCTCATTTTTGTGCAACATTTCAATTTCGACAATAAGACACTGTATGAGCTGCTTTTGGTTTTGATAAAGACAAAGACTCCTTGGAAACTACTACATATCATAAGCAAATTCCTAACCAACTTCCGTTATTATCTTGGTTTTGATCAAGGAATAGACTCCTTGGAAAGTACTGCATATCATAAGCAAATTCCTAACCAACTTCCGTTATTATCAACTTCTCGTATTCTAGAAAACCGACCACCACCTCCCTGTTCCAAATCATGGTCCTGTAAGTTGATTTCTCAATCCTGCTTATAGGTGACTTCTGACTTTGACTTTTCCACGACATCATTGTCATTGACCATTGGCTCCTATTTATTTTGAAAATTACCATTGACAACGAATTCAACTTCACCTGAAACCATTCTTTCAAATCTATGAAATAACTCAGGGTTCAGTTCCTTATCACTTAAATATGGACCCTTCTTTTTCGTTGCAATTGACTTCTCAAATATAATTTTGAACATTGGTCTAACTATCCTTCACTTGGTTTAATCGTTAACCCATTTGAGAGGCAACCCTCAACTACACATGGAGGTTTAGAGCATCCCATCGGGTTGTTATGTTTAACTTACTGCATATCTAGTCACTGATGCATGATAAAGCAACATACAATTGTTGCAACTATAAGTAGTAAGCAACATAAAAATACTCCTGTCATAATCACTGTCATAATCACTGATGTGTTTGTATCCATGATTGGACCCGCATTGATAACCCTACCTGTTTCCCGCATACGTGAAATTCATAACCGATCACTACCGCATTCAAAGTGCCTTATAACTTCTGTGATAATATTCATTTGTGTATACTAACCTTAGCCTTGGTCACCATCATTTTTCTTTCTTGCAATGGTTCTTTTGCCATTGGAACGTCAATTTCCTCATCTTGAATAAGCCGGGATGACGTAACGAATTGGAATAATCTTGAAATAATAATGACAAACAGAGCTAAAGATGTGATTAAAGCTGCATTTTTACTCGCTTGATCCTAAGAAGTTAAAGAAGTAATGCAATTAACTGATGGATGACCTCTGATGGCAGGGCCCATACATGCGACATTATTACCTAAAGAGCACCATAGTTAGATCAGTTGATACATAAGCACGAAAACATTTAGCATACAAAGTCAGAGGCACACTTGGGAATGCAAGAAGCTTTTGTATACCACCGCGCTTGACAAATAATGCTCTAAACATGTGGTGCATGGACAACTAAGGCGCATATTAATTTCAACACATCGGGTATGAGGCGCGTAACTTACTGATCCTTTAAGGCCTCATATCCTCTCATAACACTATGAAGTGTTTTATAAAGCTATTAGTTTTATAAAGCCATTTGCCTTACCTTCTATGAAGGGTTGTGGATCGAAATTTGCTAAATCGTAACAACCGTGTGAAATTAAGATAAGCAACTATCTTAAATCATAGTCCTGTACTACCCTTTGCTAGTTGTATTGAGCTTTTATGCTTTACTCCTGTTACAATACACCAAATAAAAAAAATAGATTAGAGTCTAGACATAATAGAAGGACGTATGTCTCATGTAATCATGTATGATCCAACCAAACTTATACTAATCCTAATTTCTCCACATGTAACTGTTTAATCCTTATTTAAACACTTAACATGCCAAAACGCACAGAGGGCCATCATTGTTTAGTAAGAATGCAAGCAAAATTTTGTTAATCAAAGTATAAAACACATACCTTTACGTAAACTCCCACTTGATGGCAACCCCGATTCACTCGAAACACAGCTTTGAACAGCTCTTTGTCTTCATTGGTACCCACTGGTCTTGTAAAACAGTGCCTATTGAACGTTTTTCTTTTTCATCTTTTTATCCCACCCTTCCCTGCTTGCACGAAACCTACTTTTCTTGAATGCCAAACTCCGATAAAAATTTGTTTCTGAAATCCAATCTATCTATCTGCATCAATTTCAAAACTTAATTAAAATTTATGTTTGTTAAGTTAGTTGAACGTATACGTCAAAACTTACCAGTGTATTGTGGGGATCATCATAATACCATCCATTTATAAATCATGCAATGGCTGCAGCTGTCATAACGTACACAAGCATTGCATTCTTTCCAATCCATTCGAATGGCAGGAATAAATATCTTAAATTCCAAATGTCGACCTACAAAGAAAGTCCCTTTCTTAAGATCTTTAGATCAGTTTAAGGAATACTATACTGGAAAGAAAAGAGTCTTGCAATATTAATGACTCGTTACCATAATGTAGCATCATCATCATGACCATCAAGACCTAAATCACTGTAACCGGCCACCACTGTGTGTATGCATCAGGGTCATCTTTCATAGCTTCATGACCCTTGTTATCAGCTATTAGGTTGTCTCATTAGTCATTGGTTATTGGCTTTTAGGAGTCCGCTTTTGCCATTAGCAGGAGGTAGACATACCTGAAATTATAAATCAAGTTAGCTTGTATAATGCTATTTTATAAAGCAACTTAAGAGACAATGTGGCAAAACTTTCATTTGGATATCCCATTGAACCCATTCGTTATAGCAGAAATTGTCCAATTCGTATATTGTTCAAAATATTCACATCTAGTTCTAAACACTTATAGACCAACACCTGTTTAGTGTCTGATGATCAAGAATTTCATCAAACACGTAGTATGCAATATTAAAATAACAAAAAAAAAACATCCAATAAAGATGAAATTAAATTGTAGCATACCTTTTGATGTTTGTAATATTTGATTATTGCATTTAGAACAATGAGTGTAAATCACAATGAGTGTAACTTTTGAGCTTGTAATATAGATTTGCATTGGTTGGGTTAGCCCAAACACTTTTTTGTCCAACTTTTTATAACTTATTAATGTACAAAAAATGGTTAAAAAGAAACATATTTTTCAAATATTAGTAATTCTATTAGCATGATGATTTAGAGGTTCTACACAATAACCTGATTCGACCCATACATAGTTACATGAGTGGATTTAGGGATATCTGATAATGATTTGACATATTAAAAAAAGCAATTTGAAATCGTAAATTCACCTTATGATCTTTGTGCTGTTGTGTCTCGTGAGCATACACTACATCTCTGTTGCCTTTCTCACTCGGAGTCCCGGCCATTAATAGACCCATACTAATACCAGCCGCTTCACCCGCAACAACACTGTCTGTATAGCCGCAATATTTAACTCATGATAAATACCTTCGTTAGCAGTCCCTAAGCAAGCACCATGTTGAACCCTGCAACAAAATAGGAAGTATAAATACACGGGTCAAAAAAGTAAAGTTAGCATTTTAGAAATGCTAAGACAAGCACCTCGTCATTAGTATTGTGCATATGCGTATATTGTTGCACTGTGGCTTCATGAGTTTTACGCATATGCTAACTTTATACCCATCGGGCTGCGTACATATAAGCGTTTGGCATGCGATTTTCCTAATATAGGAGAAGTTTTTACATGACATGGTATATTATAGAATAAACATATACCCTGGTTCTTTTTTTACATCAGGGGAGCATGCATTTCTCTTAGACCATATAGTATATTATGGCATATTTAGGACTATCGATGAAAAAAAATGGTCCATAAGATATCATAATTCATAATATCTTGTCTATGCCTATAAATGGGACATATGTGACTAATTATGACATATTTATATGCCTATAAATATAATAGGTCCAAGACAATAAGGGTGAGTAATTTTTCCATCTTTATATTCCTATAAATATCATGATTCAGAAAACATTATTCAGAAACTTGGCATTTAGCTTCAAAAATAACTACTTCTAATTATTTATCATGTCTAGACAACTAAATAAACAATTCATACGTTAAGAATTTCAGCTTGAACCAAACTTTAGGTAACAATAATCAAATGTTAAATTCAACATAGAATTTTAAATATACTAAAAAGGCTCGAGGACTCAACTAATACAATACTCAGCAATTTTAGAATTGAGAAAGAGTTCCCAAACCGACTATCTAGAACGTGATCAAAGTGTCCCCCTAAAGTGTTGCATTGCTTCCACTAAATAGGCTCATTGTCTAATACGGATAAGGTAGGGAAGTACTTCAATCATTTAAAAGTTTAATCGGTCAAAAAAATCAACTTGTAGTAAAAAAACATTTAAATAAAAGTGAAAGTAAAAAAAGCATACCTTTGCTTCTGGAAATGGATTGGTGAATATACTTAATATCTATATACAATCTGGAATTGATGTTCTTAGACCCTCTGGTTGAGGCACACATGATATTTGTGGACACATGTGACATGTGTTCGTCTTCTCCCTCAGTTAGCAGGAAGTTACATTGATGGCCAACTGAAACAGAAATGGAACAAATTTAGGCTTCGTATCACAAGGGAAATGATACACCAAACTTGGTCATAATCATTGCAAGAAGGAGTGTCTCAGATTGCATAGTTAATTTCTGAATTCAACATGTGCTGATGTGGTTGTTTATGTATGGAAAATGTTAAAAAGATGTGAATAACTACTTAATATTCGCTTGCTCATAATAGGTTATTCCTTCTCATGTCAAAGCCAATGATACTGAAGAGATCATACCCGATTACGCAACAAAAATGTGGCTATTGTTCCTCTAAAAGTGTAACCTTAACTTATGCTAATAGAGTATACTACTTTGTAAGAAATGGGAACCAGTTAAAGATCACCGCATATAAATTCTTGATTAGAGTTTATGCAAAATTACCATCGTATACAATCCCTCAGATAACAGATAGTAGTATAGTACCCCATTTCATGCACCCACTACTTCACAAGACACTTATGATTAGGACGAAATAATCGTAAAATATTATTTATTATGTAAGATACCACAAATGATGCAACTCAATCAAGTCTTCTTAACAAATACTCAACCTGAACTTCCTTAGTCAACGGCCTGATCCGGTCCCCATAAAGATCAGCAACAAACCTTGGGGTGATCTTGTACACCGGCTCCAGTGTTTCGAAAGACCCCACACTGACCACTTGCTCGTAAGTCTTTGCTTTTGCTTCAACCCATCTTTGTATCGCCTCCTGCACAACATGAAAAATCCAAAATTCCATTAGTTTTTCCTTATTCTGCACGCAAAGAGGAAATCAAATTTTATAATAACAATAAAATAAATTCAAATATATCTAGTTGACAAACATACTTTTATGTGTTCACTTTTTGTTTATTTGAACACCTGAAACATGCTTTGAAACATTGATTATGCACATACGTAATTGTTGCCAACAGAAGCTACAAATCAGATCACGTAACATGCATAGAGCTTACTACAAATGCTTAAAATCTCATATTACTTGTAAAAGATACTTACTGGATGTGGTCAAATTTAAATAATAAATAAGATCCAATTAAGTTATGTTGTCTATATGTAGTAACGTACAGTAGAATGACGGGCAACACAAGTAATGAAGGGGGTGTTTGGCATTGCTTTTGAAAAGTAATTATCATATTATCGTGTTTCCAAGCCGCGTATTATCAGTTATATTGTCTGGGTGTAAGTAACATATGTCAAAGGGGCATAAAACATAATGCAACAATGTAGTAATTAGTAAATAATACCAGAGCCATGAATGCCGTATGAAACAGAACTCGAAAGATGTACATAATGACTCAAAATCGACCCATCCAGTAACAATGCTATTGACACCATTCCTTCTATTTTCGCACCTTCTACTTCTTCTTCCTCTGCTTCACATACGCCTTCTTCACCATCTTCTTGTTTTTCTACGTATTACAACAATATAGATTTAATATTTTTACCTAATACATTATTTACTCACAGTTATAATCTGATAAAGCACAAAAACGCAAACATTTTCATTCTAGCATTTTATCAAACACTTGATATGCATATTGTTGTCACCTATATAATAACTTCATTTAAATCCAATTTAAACACAAATAATAGTAACAAAAATCAATTTAAACGCTCGTAAAAAAATTAAGTGTTTACCTTGAACAAATCACAACTTTGTCTATTTAATCAAGTTGACGATCTTCCTAATTCGAAACACCTTCTTTCAACTTCTTAGTATCGGCGCCTGGGCATGTATCGTTTGAATTAGGGTGTATATCATATCGCGAATATCATGAGGCTGTGATTAGCGGTGTGAATGGTGAAAATTGTGTGCTAAAGATGGAATTGATTGATCAACGTTTCAGTTTATTGATTTGATGTAGCATTGAATGATCAGAGGCGTGATTATAGGCGTGAATTGAAATTGTGTGTGTGTGTTTTGAATTAGGGGTGAAGAGAAGTGTTCCAGGCATGTGTGAGGCGTGTGTTTTGCTGAGTTGGATTAAACGTGGCATTAAGGTTGATTTCTTTTTGGCCATGTGGCATTAGTGACTTGGCAGGTATTGCTAATATATATAGGGAGATATATATATATATATATATATATATATATATATATATATATATATATATATATATATATATATATATATATATATATATATATATTATCTTTATTTTTAGAACCTTGTTAAGTGCAAGAAGTGCAAGAACTGCAAGAACTCATTTTGAACCGTTAGATGAGTTGATCAATGGACATGATTAGAAGTGCAAAAATTGTAATTAAACAAAAGATGAGATATTTTTTGTTAAGGCTGAAAGGGTATTATATGAATTTCAAATTAATTGTGAAAACCACCCCAATTTTTAGAGATATCAGAATCAGAATCACTAAAACTAATTACTAGATCTCTCTCTCACTTCCATCATCAAACATCTCTCTTAATCCTAATCAAAAAGTCTGCCGCCACCACCGTAATTCCTCCTATAAGGAAGGAAAAAAAATTGATTCAAATCTTCAATTAAAAAAAAAGAGCGATTTGAACATCAATTAGAAGAGAAGAAAAAAAAAGCAAAAAAACAAAAAAAAAAACAAAACGATCGAGAAATCTAGCGTTGTTGGGCAAGATGGAGCACTTGGTTCTCTTTGTGCACACTTTCTTTCTGGTAGGCATGTATTATTTTTTATATTTCGTAAATGACATGTTTTGAAATTGAAAGGTTATGAGGATATGTTAATTAAATATTTTTTTTGAATAGTAATTTTTTTTTTCAATTAAAATTTCATTTTAAGAAAAGATTGAAGTGGATACAGTTAGATCAAGAAATATATACGAACATCAGTAGCAAATTGCAAATTTTTTTGAATACTAATTTTTTCTTTTCAATTAAAGTTGCAAATTTGTTGACTTGTTTGTTTTGGAGCATCTGTAGCAAATTGCAAATTTGTTGACTTTTTTGTTTCGATGCGTAATTAGCAAATTAGCCAAAAGTTTTTTATAGATCCAATTTTTACCATATAACCTATCAAGCAATATTAGTCACTCATTAAGAAGAAAAAATATATATATATATATATATATATATATATATATATATATATATATATATATATATATATATATATATATATATATATATATATATATCCTTCCACTCTTTTTTTAAAACTTAAATATCTCGCAAACCGTAAATCGTCAAGCTACAAAAAAAATACCATCGCGACGAGATTTAAATTATCTTTCTATAGACATGCATTGTTATATACTTTCGACGATTTTTTTTTTTTTTTTTTTTTTTTTTTTTTTTTTTTTTTTCAAAATTTCTGCCCAGAAAAATCATATATGATTTGTAAAAATCATATATGATTCGTAAGAATCATATATGATTTGATTTTAACGAATCATATATGATTTTTACAAATCATATATGATTTTTACAAATCATATATAATTTTTCTGGGCAGAAATTTTGAAAAAAAAAAAGTTCGCCGAAAGTATATAACAATGCATATCTTTAGAAAGATGATTTAATTCTCATCGCGATAGTATTTTTTTTTTTTTTTGTAGCTTAAAGATTTACCGTTTGCAAGATATTTTGTTTTAAAAAAAAATGTGAAAAAAAAAAATGAGTGGTTATGATTGATTTATTGGTTATATGGCAAATCTCATCTCTAGCAAATTATCATTGGGTTGACTTTTTTTGTTAGCTTTTGTGGTCATAACTCATGCCAAAAATTCTTTATATATCCAACTTTACCATATAACTCATCAAGCAATATTAGACACTCATTTTTTTTTATCAAAATAAAAAAATAAACTTCCACCATTTTTTTAAAATTTAAATATTTCGCAAACTGTAAATCGTCAAGCTACAAAAAAAATACCATCACGACGAGAATTAAATTATCTTTCTATAGACATGCATTGTTATATACTTTCGACGAACTTTTTTTTCGATGACTTTTTTTTTCGCCTAGAAAAATCATATATGATTCGTAAGAATCATATATGATTCGATTTTAACAAATCATATAAGATTCTTACGAATCATATATGATTCTTAAGAAATCATATATGATTCGTAAGAATCATATATGATTCGTAAGAATCGAATCATATATGATTTTTTACAAATCATATATGATTTTTACGAATCATATATGATTCTTTCTGGGCGAAAATTAAAAAAAAAATCATCGAAAGTATATAACAATGCATATCTATAGAAAGATCATTTAATTCTCGTCGCGATGGTATTTTTTTTGTAGCTTGAAGATTTACCATTTGCAAGATATGTTGTTTTGAAAAAAAGGTGAAAAATATAAATGGGTGGCTATGATTGGTTGATAGGTTCTATGGCATGTATGGGTTTTTCATGGATATCAACTCCATAACTCGTAAGCATACTTTTTACTCCCCCGTCCTTAAATAAATGTCCAGTTTGACTTTCAGAGTCAAACTGGTTCAACTTTAACCTTAAATATATTTTTTGTGTTATATAATACATGATAAATAAATTATACAGAGTACCATTGAAAAATACATTTAAAACTCAACCCATTCATATTTTTTGCATCAAATATTATATAACATCCACAAAAATAGTTAAGGTCAAAGTTGAACTAGTTTGACCCTGAAAAATCAAACTGTACATTTATTTAGGGACGGAGGTAATACTATTTTATTTTATTTTTAATTTTTTTTAATTACGAGTGGATGGATGATTTGGTTTTTAGGATAGTGATTAATATATGTAGTTGTAGTTTGCGATAGGGGCTGATTAAATAATTTGTATTGTGATTACATGTTTTACGGTGCGTACATGTTTTAAGGTATGGTGCGTACATGTTTTGAGGTACGGTGAATACATGTTTTGAGATGCATACATGTTTTAAGGTACGATGCAAATATGTTTTGAGGTGCATACATGTTTTGAGGTACGATGTATACATGTTTTAAGGAATAGTGCATGCGTGTTTATTGCTGGAAATAAATCAATTAAAATGGTGCATATGTGTTTTGATAGTTGTTTTTTATATGTGTTTATGATTAAAAATATGATATATATAAGATTGTGCATATGCGTTATAATAGTTGTCAGGATTATTTTTTATTTATTATTTGTTTATGGTTTAATTGTTTTTGTTCATGCTCGTTTCAGATTGATGAAGATGACGATATCATTGAAGACCGAGAAGTGGATGAACAAAAATATACATGAAGATAATTTGTGACTTTTGAAGATATACGATTATTGCATACATGTTTTATGTTCCTGTAATTAAATGGAATGTAACATTTAAGTATATGAATACTTTTTTTCTTTTAAAATGATTTATTTTCTATGATTTGTGTTTCAAACTTCTTAAAAAGTAATGCTTTGGCAAAAATATTGATAGTTTGATAAAAAAAAAAAGTGTGAACAATTACATTATAGAAACACATTTAAATTTACATCATTTAAAATATGTACATGCACCTAATTTAAAAAAAAAAAAAAAAAAAAAAAAAAAAAGGAAACATATGTTCTTGTAATATTCTGGATACACGTTTAAAAAAAAATCCAAAATTTAGGGAATGTTATGAAACGGGAATTAATTAAAAATTCAAAAATAATATTAAAATTGTATTTTACTAAAATACCCTTATGATTAAATAATAATCTATAATATTTAAAAAAATCTTATTGGTCTAGAAGAGTTCTCGCAATTCTCGCACTTAACAGGGTTCTGAAAATTCTCGCAATTCCCCATTACTCTATAACACAAATACTTTACCCATGAGTCCCAATCCTCCCAAAACAATATGTACAAGATATGACTCGACTTAGCAACTATGTAATCAATTAGATAATTAACTAAGGGTTTAAACATGTAACAATAATGCACTAAAGATGAGTGCATACAAGGAAGGCTAAGGCGATTTGGTTGCACATTTGGGTGGATTGTAAACAAATTCCTCCTTTAAGTAAAATGCTTAAAGTTAGAAACGAAAAGATATGCTCGGAGGGGTGTACTAGGGGTATCGTGTACTAAAAATGAGTACAACGCTAAGGTGTGGGAAAATTAATTGACTTCACTAGTAAAGTAATATGACTTAAATGGTCAAGTAATTATGATACGGGTTTAACACAAGGGTGATCCTAATGCCTCTTATCATGTAGTAAATCCTAACCACACGAATGTAGTCTCACTAGCGGTCTCGGGATGCATCACTAATGCAAGTTCTAGAATCTAAATACTACCGGTACACTCATAAGCACTAATAATGAATGCTTTTCCTATCAAATCTAAAGGTGAACCTCACATATTTGGGTGGAAATTTTTTTAAGTGGTACGGTTTTGTGCTAGTCATACAACTCCTATCCATGAGACGCTTATTAAGGCTAAAGTTTTACTCCTAAATGCTGTAAAAAAATTTAAATTTGGCGCTAAAATTGCCCTAGCAAGTATTTCTCTTAGTTTTATTACACACCTACTATCAAACAAACACACTCAAGTGCAATTATATCCTATAAGGTATCATCATTTACGCTCCTCTTGCACTTAGGATGAACATTGTCCCCAATGTTCAATTAAAGGATGTAAAAGTAAAGAAGGTAAAAGAATGAAAACAAATACTCCACTGATTCGTTCGGTGTGGATAGTGTGTCAATAAGGTTAGATCTTCCTCCAAGAAAATGAACTTTGAAAGCTTCCCTCCAGAAATATAAATCATATTCTTGTCATATATAACCTGTTAAACCTGAGAAAACAATCAAGGCAAACCTCGTGTAAAATTAGCGGCAATCTATATATATATATATATATATATATATATATATATATATATATATATATATATATATATATATATATATATATATAGAAATATAAATCATCTTCTTGTCATATATAACCTGTTAAACCTAAGAAAACAATCAAGGCAAACCTCGTGTAAAATTGGCGGCAATCTATATATATATATATATATATATATATATATATATATATATATATATATATATATATATATATATATATATATATATATATACTAGAAAGCAAATTAAGATATAATGTTTGTGGAATGAATGTTTGCAGATTTCCTGGAGTTTATAAAACTAAAGAATCAACAAAAACTTTAAGACTCCGGCTTAAACAAAACTTGCAATATTTTTCAGAATTTTAGTACCTGACACCGTCAGGTTGTAACTCCTAACGCCGTCAAAATTTCTGGAAAAACTTATTCCTTACTTCCTGGAAAATCCTGCAAAACATCATAATGACTCGATACAAGCATTTGACTCAAACAATTACTAATATACATGCTCATTTAATATTGTAGTGAATCATGCTCATTTTTGTTCTTATAAACAAATTTGGATTCCCTTACACTTAGCTTTTGCAAAATACCTTTATATGTAATTAAGACGAAGTTAAAAACAAAATAAAGCATTTTCACAATTTACCTTGAAACATGATCTACCAACAATAAAAATAAAACACGCATACGGAAACAAATAAAATCAAAAAAATAAAAACACACAAAACATGGGTTGCCTCCCAAGAAGCGCTTTTCTTTATTAATGAGTCTTGTAGCTAGACTCAAGGTCACGGGTAATTACGTGACCTCGTCATCGGTTCCTGTTCCTAGGTCATCCTCGATCTTAGTTTTGTATTCCGGACCTAGTTGCTAACATTCCTTGTAGAAACCAAATATTCTACTCATGACATAGTCTACTTCTCTACTTCTATCCTCATCATTCCTATAGTAGATCGCTTGCTTGTGTTCCTTTTCAAGGTTTGATAGAAGATGGAATTGTTCAATCTTATAGGGCATTTGGTAGGCTATTTCATCGTTCTCATCCTTGAATCTAACTGTCCCTAGGGACGGGTCATAATTCATCTTAGAGGCCTCAACAAACGGTTTTCCGAACACTACTTGACTTAGGCAACCATCTATTACCGGACGAATATCCTGTACAATCACAAAATCGGTAACATAAGTGAAGTTTCCTACAAAGGTATGTAATCCTTTCACTCTTCCCACAAAGTTACTCATCAAACTCATGTTAGGCATCATCATATATCCAAGTTGCTTCTTCATTACCCAGTTATAATAAGTCCTAGTCATAATGTTTATGGGAGATCTAAGATCGATGTAAGCTTTCCACACATGCACATGTCCAATGTTGCATGGTATGTTGATGTTAGAGGGATCACCCGCTTTGATGAGTGGTGAACCAAGGACATATGGTGTCTCGGGGTCATCGAATAGATCCTTATGGTATTCCCGTTCTTCCTTGGTGGGTAACTTATCAAAGTATTCCTCTACATTTTCTACTTCCTCTAACTTTTCTTCCTTTTTATCCTCAAGTTCCTTAATCTCATCCTTAGGTCTAGTTTCTATTCCAACTTCATCTTTGTCACTTTCTTCTATATTCTTATCTATTGGCTTAATGGTGACAACATTGACAAAGGGACGTGTTTGGATAATGAGGGGTCCTTAATTTGGATACCGCTACTCATGTCCCTAGTGTCCTTCCTAGGTGTGGTAAGCACTTGGTTGTTGAGGGCTTTCAACAAGTTGTCAATTTTATTGGTCATCTCCGTTTGTTGTTAATTGAATTCGGCTTCAAACTTAGCTATGCGAGCTTCTTGAAATGCCATAAACTTTGACATCAATCCTTCAAGATTATTGGTACTGCCATAGTTATTGGAAGGATTTTTGTTGAAAGTATGGTTAGAGGGTGGACCGTTTGGTTGGTAACGATTAGGTGGATTGGAAGAATTGTTTTGGGGCATGTTTTGGTTTTGTTTCCACCTAAGGTTCGGGTGATTTTTCCAAGAAGGATTGTAGGAATCACCGTAAGGGTTTGGCTCGGGTTTGAAAGTGTACCACTTGTCTCCCGCTTCGTCGGTACGTGAGGATGCGTAATCCGCAAAAGCTTGTCCGGGGAGTTCCCTGCAATCACGAGTGTCATGGGGACCACTACATAATTCGCATGAAGAAGTGATTTTGTTCACTGATGAGGCGAAAAATGATCCGTTTTTAGGGGGTTATTTAAGCCCGAATCCAAATTTATTTGATCAAATATTGCCCTAAATCGTTCCTTTTGTGATTTTAGGTACTTTGGGAGAGAAATCTGGAAAAGGAAGCAATTCGGACGTTTTTGGAGCATAAAAGTGAAGAAAACTGTCATAACTCGTAATTTCTGGTCATTTTCCAAACCTCGACAATTTACTATTCACAAGTTACTATTCACCATTCACTATTCATCGATCACTATTCATCGTTTTTGAGGTCAATTTGACATTTCGAGAAACATTCAGAAATTTTACTATTCACTTGACACTATTCATTTCCGGAAGAAAACCACTATTCACGTGCATTACTCATTTCATCGTAAACTTAGTTTACGAGTAATCAAATTCGCGTAACCATATTGGTTCAGGAGCGAATTCATGTTTTATCATTTGGGACATCTCATACAGACTAGAAATAGTCCGCATATCATTATTATGGCACTTGCATACTATTCCACTCGTAGGATAATTAAATTTATACTCTTGGTATAATTAATACTTTTACGTATAATTATTTCTAAAATAAACGTTAACAAATGATCAATAATGTGACTAACACGTCCAACACTCTCGACTATGATCCCAATATATTTTTATATTCATTTTTATAATATAAAAATTATAATATTAATTTACCCGGTGTTTTACAAATTTACTTAATTTATATGGTACGCCTAATTTATTTACGGCGGTTTTCGTAGAAATTAAACTATAATTATCTAAACACCCAATAATTTTACCCAACCTATTTTTATAATTTTTATAACTTTATTATGACCCGGTTAACTCCGTTAAAATTTATTTTTAGTTAACCCGGTACTCGGTACATTTTTAAAACTACAAATACACAACAATAATACATTTTACCAACAAAAGTCTTACACAACCCCCCCCCCCCCCCCCCTTGACTTTGCCGCCCCCCCCCCCCCCCCCCCTTGCTATTTTCTTACAATTCTACTTACACACTCTTTTCTCATAAATGCCTATCACTAACTCTTATATTATAAGATATATACTACTAACAATAATACATAACAACTTTACTAAAATTTTACTATCTCATTTTTCACTTTTCAATCAATCTCATTCTCTCTTTTGCTCTCTCTAACCCACGGCCAAAGAAGAAAGGAGGCAAGACCAAGAAATTTTTCTTAAGATCTTAGTGTATTTTGAAATCCTTGTTAGAGTTTTGAGATACAAACTCAAGGATTTTTAGGTTTTGATCATCCTAACTTCACTAATCTTACAAGTAAGTTTACTAAACTCATTTCATCATTTTTACAAAGTTATTACTATGTTTATACATTTTTCTTGCAAGATCTCATACATGCATTAACTTATACCACTTTATTTTTGTAAACTTTTGATCATACAAGCCCTAGAAGTGATTTTTGGTTAGATCCTTGTTAGATCTACTTGGTTTTGATGATTAGGAACCCATGACACCCTAAGAAGGTGTATGGTAGGATTAGATTAGTTTTGTGGTGATTGAAAGTGGTTTGGTTGGTTTTTGAACAAGTTAGTAACTAGGAAAACCAAGTTTTGACATTTATAGAAAGTTGCTGTCCATTTTTGCAAAACGTGGAAAGATCAGGGAATTCTGGGTAATTTTGGACCTAAGATTCAGAAAATACTTTCCGATACGGAACTATGGCCGAAAACGGGGATAAAAACGAGTTAATAACGAAGGAGATACGCTAAAAACGAGTTTAACGACGAAAACTATATTTTCCGGAAATGCTTGCTGATGAACAGTACTCACGGGCAAATTCGAGGCGTAAAACTAAATCTAGCCATTCCGACTTATCATAAATATGTTAGTATTTTGTCCCACGATTCCGGGGATATAAAGAACGAGTAAAATGAGCTTAAAACGACCAAGTTATACGCGTTTTAACATCGTCAAAACTATATATATATATATAGTCACAAATAAAAATAATAACGTACGTATTAAATGGTATATTTTCTAGAAACATTACTAACGACTATTTTCTTATCCAATGGATACGTATGACCCAATAGAATACTTATAAGACTTAACGATGTTATTTCAAGGTTTTCGATACAAGGAATTTAACACTAACATTTTCATACGAGATAATACGACAAGTTATATACTCCTATATATGGACTTATTTTTCCTAAGTATGGAAACTATTTTACTATGACGATAACTAGTATTTCCATGTTACGAGTGGTATAGCCATCATGTGCACGTGCATTCATTTCATTATGTCATGATCTAAGGTAGATCGTTATTACTCATATTAGGTTGCGGTTAAAGATCGTGCCTCACTTCAGTGTATTCATTGTTGTCATCGTAGCTATCGCTCCAGGTGAGTCATAGCCCCTACTATTTTGATTGTTTTGCAAACTCTTTGGGGGAGAATACATGCTCGGTTTACTTAAAACGCATTACTTGTTTTACCTGGTTGATTTCTCAAATATTCCCAGCTTTATCTAAATATATATTTGATCACCTGCACTTCATTAGTATGCTTGACTACCGGTATTTCTTTGGTATATTTAACCACCTGCATTCATTGGTATGTTTGATTTTCTTGTATTTCATGGGATTGATTATCCTTGTTTACATGACCACATTGTCATAATTATTTATCTGGCGACATTGTCAGTATTGTTTATCTGGCGACATTGTCAGTATTGTTCATCTGGCGACATTGTCAGCGTTATTTATCTGACGACATTGTCAGTATTGTTTGGATAACCTCATTGACTGAATCATTTTATTTATATAGCCGTTTTCCTATATTTATCTGGGAATTTGGATACCAGTATTACTTTTGTTCACGTAGACTTTAACACATTTGGCAGTGGGTTGTAAACACACAGGTTACAAGTCTCTTATGGCGGGACTTGCAACTGAGTGGATTTACGATGCCTTTGTTGGGCGATCTTTTCTCTATAGGCATTGTTTGTTAAACTAACTCTATGAACTCACCAACCTCGTGTTGACACTTTAGCATGTATTTTCAGGTTTTAAGCTTATGGCACGCTACAGGAGGTTTTGGCAGGGCATGGCATGGTCATAGAAGACTCTGATTTCTCGTTTAGGGACCGTTTCAAACTATTTTAAGAGTCTACTTCCACACCACTTTTAAAAATGTAAATTCAACATTTATGACTTAACTATTTTATTCTATATAATTGAAGTGAAAACCATTTTTGTACTTGTGTCGTGATATCAATTGAGTTACACCCCAGCTGCATGTATGCTTCCGCTGGACCCGATTTTGGGGGTGTGACAGATTGGTACCAGAGCTTTGGCTATAGCGAACTAAGTGTTTTTAAAACCTAGACTATAGCTACTTTTACGAAAACTTAACCCTATGACCGTCACGTGCCTGCCTGCCAAGATGATGCCTCACTTGTGGTTTGTTGCTGACTTAGGTGATGAGATTTGTGTCTCATTATCTGGTATATTATATTCACTTATTCTAGTGATTACTATCATTGTCTTTCATATAAGCATGTTCACGTATCATATATGTCATCGCGTTATGTATCCCCTTGCATAGTTTCATCATTCGACCTCGAGTTTGGTCACTTGCTTTTGTCTTTCTGAATGTCTTGGTATTTGCGAAGGACATAGTCTTAGTATAACTGAGCTGAGTATTTCAAAATTCATGGAACCTCGGTGGGATATAGACTAGTCATCTATATTCAACCCGGGATAGTGAGATATAGGCTGACCACCTATGTCTGACTCAGAGATGAATTTTGCAACACTGAGAATGGTTATAATAAAATTTTGTCCGGAATAAATTTTCAACTCAATTTCGAAATATTTCATTTGTGTGTGTGTGTATACACTCTCGTTGTCGGAACATTCATATCCTTCATCACTTCGTGAACCACCGATTGGAAGCGGGTTAACTGGCCATTTCATCTCATAAATCTTCATATTTATACACAATGCACTTACATTTTCTTTTATCATAATCTCGTTTTGTCGCAGCTGTCACAGTCTTTTCCCTTCTCACCATTATTATCATTCCTCTTCCCCACATATATAGATAAGGAATTAGGTGATACTCTATAGATTCCTATGTCACTCATCACTTATTACTCCCAATATTGATAAGTGGATATTATAAATGACCTCCCTAGGAAAGACTTTCCATACCATATATAAGGAGGATCCCTAGGTACATTATGACCATTTAAAACTCAACGGAAATCTCAGGATATCATAAAACCACTCGAACCACGTCAACTCGTCATATCGCAACATCAACCTTTCATTCTACGATAACTCACTCTTGAACATCTACTACTAGGAAACGTCTTAATTATGTCTCACCCTTCTTTTCTCGTTTTGAAGAGCTATGCCGCCAAGGAAAGTTAAAGCTACTCCAACTATGACACCCGTTGCTATTCGGAAATTGGTTAAGGATAGTATCGCCGAAGCTCTAGAGATCGAGAGAGCTGAGGTAGCTGCAAGGGCTGCTGAGGTCGCTTTACAGACAGGGACAGATGGACAATCCGATAATAAGCGCGAATGTACTTGGAAAAATTTTAAGGTTAGTGATCCCATCAAGTTTAAGGGCACTGAAGGAGCGGTTGCTTTGATTCGCTGGTTCGAAAAGACTGAGAACGTGTTTCTCATGTGCAACTGTCCTGATGGCAGCAAGGTAAAATTCGCTACTGGTATGCTTTTGGATGAAGCTATGTCATGGTGGAATTCTTATGCTCAACTGATGGGTATGGAAAATGCCTACAAGCTCACTTGGGAGCAATTCAAGAAATTGATGACTGAGAAGTTTTGCCCTCGTACTGAGGTGCAGAAGTTGGAAACAGAATTCTATGAGCTGGTGACTAAAGGTGATGACATCGAGACCTACTTCAGGAAGTTTCAAGAGTTGGCTGCACTATGCCCAACTATGGTTTCAGATAATGAAAAGCTACTAGAAAAATTCATCGGTGGACTACCGCGCAACATCAGTGGGAACGTAATTGCTTCTAAATCAGAAACGCTGGAGGAAGCTATCAGAATATCTCAAAAGCTTATGGCTCAAGTGATGAAGCAAGAAACTACTGCCAACAACAACAACAACGAAAACAAGAGGAAAAGGGATAACAACCAAGGAGACGATCAAGTATGGCAGCCAAACCAACAACATGAAGTGGTTAGGGTCTACGTTGCAAAGCCAAGTGAAAAGAAAGGTTACCAGGGTACCCTACCCAAATGCAACAAGTGTCAGAATCATCATAACTATGGACCTTGTCTTAATCCATGTGGCAACTGTAAGAAGATTGGTCATGCAACTTGGGAATGCAAATTTCCAATCATTACCGGAGATCAGAAACCCTCAGTGACATGTTTTGGCTGTGGAGAAATAGGCCATTACAGGAATGAATGCCCAAAACAAGGAAACCAAGAGAAAGGAAACCAAGGCGGAAGGGCTCGTGGGAGAGCCTAGGTCATCGGAGAAGGAAATGGTCCGCACATCAACAACACTGAGGACGACAACAATGTTCAAAAACCAAGAACTTCTACCTTAAAAATAAATTAAAGCCTAAACTCTTTTGTGTTGTATTTCTTTTGTGTCTAATTCTACGTTCTATCGTATAAGTTTCATGTACTATTAACGAATTCTGATCTAATGAATATTCTATCTTTTATCACCACCAGCTCCTAGCGATTTCATTAAGATTCCTTTGGAACTACATCACCTATCATCTACAGACAAATGGTCAGAAGTAGAGAACGATTCAAACATAGGAAGATATACTCAAAGCATGAGTGATTGATTCTAGAAATTGTTAGATTAACCATTTGCCATAAATCAGATTCCTTTATAACAATAGTTACCACACGAGCTTAGAGACTACACCATTTGACGCACTCTATGGTCGAAGTGCCCATATCCATTGACGAATCGAAATTGGAAAATCCTAACTCACTAGTCCAGTAGGCATTCATGAAATAACCAGAAATTTCCTACAAGTCAAGAATCAATTACAAATTCTATAAGTTGTAAACCATTAAAACTTCAAGTTGGTAGCCAGATCATGTTGAAAGTTCTGCCTAGGAAAGGCATGATATCATTCAGAAAACTGGGAAAGTTGAACCCGATGTACACTGGACCACGTAATATTTCAGACAGTGTAGGCCTAGTGGCCACCAGACTTGAGCCTTGTTAGAGAACAGCCGGATTACACAACTATGGTTCACCTATTCAAACCCCAGGAAATGACTTTCAGATTAGTCACTTATGATTCCATTGGAAGGAATCCAACCCAATGACAAACCTAAACCTTGTAAGAGGACCACTGGAAATCATGGACTGTTAGGTCGAACGGTTAAAGAAGAGTCGAATTCCTATCGTGGAAGTTCGCTGGAATTCTCAATTATTATCATCTTTTCACCAATATACTTCAGAGACCAACCAAAACTGAACTTCGGGACGAAGTTCCTGTTAGAAGGGAAGACTGTCATAACTCGTAATTTCTGGTCATTTTCCAAACCTCGACAATTTACTATTCACAAGTTACTATTCACCATTCACTATTCATCGATCACTATTCATCGTTTTTGAGGTCAATTTGACATTTCGAGAAACATTCAGAAATTTTACTATTCACTTGACACTATTCATTTCCGGAAGAAAACCACTATTCACGTGCATTACTCATTTAATCGTAAACTTAGTTTACGAGTAATCAAATTCGCGTAACCATATTGGTTCAGGAGCGAATTCATGTTTTATCATTTGGGACATCTCATACAGACTAGAAATAGTCCGCATATCATTATTATGGCACTTGCATACTATTCCACTCGTAGGATAATTAAATTTATACTCTTGGTATAATTAATACTTTTACGTATAATTATTTCTAAAATAAACGTTAACAAATGATCAATAATGTGACTAACACGTCCAACACTCTCGACTATGATCCCAATATATTTTTATATTCAATTTTATAATATAAAAATTATAATATTAATTTACCCGGTGTTTTGGAAATTTACTTAATTTATATGGTACGCCTAATTTATTTACGGCGGTTTTCGTAGAAATTAAACTATAATTATCTAAACACCCAATAATTTTACCCAACCTATTTTTATAATTTTTATAACTTTATTATGACCCGGTTAACTCCGTTAAAATTTATTTTTAGTTAACCCGGTACCCGGTACATTTTTAAAACTACAAATACACAACAATAATACATTTTACCAACAAAAGTCTTACACAACCCCCCCCCCCCTTGACTTTGCCGCCCCCCCCCCCCCCCCCCCTTGCTATTTTCTTACAATTCTACTTACACACTCTTTTCTCATAAATGCCTATCACTAACTCTTATATTATAAGATATATACTACTAACAATAATACATAACAACTTTACTAAAATTTTACTATCTCATTTTTCACTTTTCAATCAATCTCATTCTCTCTTTTGCTCTCTCTAACCCACGGCCAAAGAAGAAAGGAGGCAAGACCAAGAAATTTTTCTTAAGATCTTAGTGTATTTTGAAATCCTTGTTAGAGTTTTGAGATACAAACTCAAGGATTTTTAGGTTTTGATCATCCTAACTTCACTAATCTTACAAGTAAGTTTACTAAACTCATTTCATCATTTTTACAAAGTTATTACTATGTTTATACATTTTTCTTGCAAGATCTCATACATGCATTAACTTATACCACTTTATTTTTGTAAACTTTTGATCATACAAGCCCTAGAAGTGATTTTTGGTTAGATCCTTGTTAGATCTACTTGGTTTTGATGATTAGGAACCCATGACACCCTAAGAAGGTGTATGGTAGGATTAGATTAGTTTTGTGGTGATTGAAAGTGGTTTGGTTGGTTTTTGAACAAGTTAGTAACTAGGAAAACCAAGTTTTGACATTTATAGAAAGTTGCTGTCCATTTTTGCAAAACGTGGAAAGATCAGGGAATTCTGGGTAATTTTGGACCTAAGATTCAGAAAATACTTTCCGATACGGAACTATGGCCGAAAACGGGGATAAAAACGGGTTAATAACGAAGGAGATACGCTAAAAACGAGTTTAACGACGAAAACTATATTTTCCGGAAATGCTTGCTGATGAACAGTACTCACGGGCAAATTCGAGGCGTAAAACTAAATCTAGCCATTCCGACTTATCATAAATATGTTAGTATTTTGTCCCACGATTCCGGGGATATAAAGAACGAGTAAAATGAGCTTAAAACGACCAAGTTATACGCGTTTTAACATCGTCAAAACTATATATATATATATAGTCACAAATAAAAATAATAACGTACGTATTAAATGGTATATTTTCTAGAAACATTACTAACGACTATTTTCTTATCCAATGGATACGTATGACCCAATAGAATACTTATAAGACTTAACGATGTTATTTCAAGGTTTTCGATACAAGGAATTTAACACTAACATTTTCATACGAGATAATACGACAAGTTATATACTCCTATATATGGACTTATTTTTCCTAAGTATGGAAACTATTTTACTATGACGATAACTAGTATTTCCAAGTTACGAGTGGTATAGGCATCATGTGCACGTGCATTCATTTCATTATGTCATGATCTAAGGTAGATCGTTATTACTCATATTAGGTTGCGGTTAGAGATCGTGCCTCACTTCAGTGTATTCATTGTTGTCATCGTAGCTATCGCTCCAGGTGAGTCATAGCCCCTACTATTTTGATTGTTTTGCAAACTCTTTGGGGGAGAATACATGCTCGGTTTACTTAAAACGCATTACTTGTTTTACCTGGTTGATTTCTCAAATATTCCCAGCTTTATCTAAATATATATTTGATCACCTGCACTTCATTAGTATGCTTGACTACCGGTATTTCTTTGGTATATTTAACCACCTGCATTCATTGGTATGTTTGATTTTCTTGTATTTCATGGGATTGATTATCCTTGTTTACATGACCACATTGTCATAATTATTTATCTGGCGACATTGTCAGTATTGTTTATCTGGCGACATTGTCAGTATTGTTCATCTGGCGACATTGTCAGCGTTATTTATCTGGCGACATTGTCAGTATTGTTTGGATAACCTCATTGACTGAATCATTTTATTTATATAGCCGTTTTGCTATATTTATCTGGGAATTTGGATACCAGTATTACTTTTGTTCACGTAGACTTTAACACATTTGGCAGTGGGTTGTAAACACACAGGTTACATGTCTCTTATGGCGGGACTTGCAACTGAGTGGATTTACGATGCCTTTGCTGGGCGATCTTTTCTCTATAGGCATTGTTTGTTAAACTAACTCTATGAACTCACCAACCTCGTGTTGACACTTTAGCATGTATTTTCAGGTTTTAAGCTTATGGCCCGCTACAGGAGGTTTTGGCAGGGCATGGCATGGTCATAGAAGACTCTGATTTCTCGTTTAGGGACCGTTTCAAACTATTTTAAGGGTCTACTTCCGCACCACTTTTAAAAATGTAAATTCAACATTTATGACTTAACTATTTTATTCTATATAATTGAAGTGAAAACCATTTTTGTACTTGTGTCATGATATCAATTGAGTTACACCCCAGCTGCATGTATGCTTCCGCTGGACCCGATTTTGGGGGTGTGACAGATTGGTACCAGAGCTTTGGCTATAGCGAACTAAGTGTTTTTAAAACCTAGACTATAGCTACTTTTACGAAAACTTAACCCTATGACCGTCACGTGCCTGCCTGCCAAGATGATGCCTCACTTGTGGTTTGTTGCTGACTTAGGTGATGAGATTTGTGTGTCATTATCTGGTATATTATATTCACTTATTCTAGTGATTACTATCATTGTCTTTCATATAAGCATGTTCACGTATCATATATGTCATCGCGTTATGTATCCCCTTGCATAGTTTCATCATTCGACCTCGAGTTTGGTCACTTGCTTTTGTCTTTCTGAATGTCTTGGTATTTGCGAAGGACATAGTCTTAGTATAACTGAGCTGAGTATTTCAAAATTCATGGAACCTCGGTGGGATATAGACTGGTCATCTATATTCAACCCGGGATAGTGAGATATAGGCTGACCACCTATGTCTGACTCAGAGATGAATTTTGCAACACTGAGAATGGTTATAATAAAATTTTGTCCGGAATAAATTTTCAACTCAATTTCAAAATATTTCATTTGTGTGTGTGTGTATACACTCTCGTTGTCGGAACATTCATATCCTTCATCACTTCGTGAACCACCGATTGGAAGCGGGTTAACTGGCCATTTCATCTCATAAATCTTCATATTTATACACAATGCACTTACATTTTCTTTTATCATAATCTCGTTTTGTCGCAGCTGTCACAGTCTTTTCCCTTCTCACCATTATTATCATTCCTCTTCCCCACATATATAGATAAGGAATTAGGTGATACTCTATAGATTCCTATGTCACTCATCACTTATTACTCCCAATATTGATAAGTGGATATTATAAATGACCTCCCTAGGAAAGACTTTCCATACCATATATAAGGAGGATCCCTAGGTACATTATGACCATTTAAAACTCAACGGAAATCTCAGGATATCATAAAACCACTCGAACCACGTCAACTCGTCATATCGCAACATCAACCTTTCATTCTACGATAACTCACTCTTGAACATCTACTACTAGGAAACGTCTTAATTATGTCTCACCCTTCTTTTCTCGTTTTGAAGAGCTATGCCGCCAAGGAAAGTTAAAGCTACTCCAACTATGACACCCGTTGCTATTCGGAAATTGGTTAAGGATAGTATCGCCGAAGCTCTAGAGATCGAGAGAGCTGAGGTAGCTGCAAGGGCTGCTGAGGTCGCTTTACAGACAGGGACAGATGGACAATCCGATAATAAGCGCGAATGTACTTGGAAAAATTTTAAGGTTAGTGATCCCATCAAGTTTAAGGGCACTGAAGGAGCGGTTGCTTTGATTCGCTGGTTCGAAAAGACTGAGAACGTGTTTCTCATGTGCAACTGTCCTGATGGCAGCAAGGTAAAATTCGCTACTGGTATGCTTTTGGATGAAGCTATGTCATGGTGGAATTCTTATGCTCAACTGATGGGTATGGAAAATGCCTACAAGCTCACTTGGGAGCAATTCAAGAAATTGATGACTGAGAAGTTTTGCCCTCGTACTGAGGTGCAGAAGTTGGAAACAGAATTCTATGAGCTGGTGACTAAAGGTGATGACATCGAGACCTACTTCAGGAAGTTTCAAGAGTTGGCTGCACTATGCCCAACTATGGTTTCAGATAATGAAAAGCTACTAGAAAAATTCATCGGTGGACTACCGCGCAACATCAGTGGGAACGTAATTGCTTCTAAATCAGAAACGCTGGAGGAAGCTATCAGAATATCTCAAAAGCTTATGGCTCAAGTGATGAAGCAAGAAACTACTGCCAACAACAACAACAACGAAAACAAGAGGAAAAGGGATAACAACCAAGGAGACGATCAAGTATGGCAGCCAAACCAACAACATGAAGTGGTTAGGGTCTACGTTGCAAAGCCAAGTGAAAAGAAAGGTTACCAGGGTACCCTACCCAAATGCAACAAGTGTCAGAATCATCATAACTATGGACCTTGTCTTAATCCATGTAGCAACTGTAAGAAGATTGGTCATGCAACTTGGGAATGCAAATTTCCAATCATTACCGGAGATCAGAAACCCTCAGTGACATGTTTTGGCTGTGGAGAAATAGGCCATTACAGGAATGAATGCCCAAAACAAGGAAACCAAGAGAAAGGAAACCAAGGCGGAAGGGCTCGTGGGAGAGCCTAGGTCATCGGAGAAGGAAATGGTCCGCACATCAACAACACTGAGGACGACAACAATGTTCAAAAACCAAGAACTTCTACCTTAAAAATAAACTAAAGCCTAAACTCTTTTGTGTTGTATTTCTTTTGTGTCTAATTCTACGTTCTATCGTATAAGTTTCATGTACTATTAACGAATTCCGATCTAATGAATATTCTATCATTTATCACCACCAGCTCCTAGCGATTTCATTAAGATTCCTTTGGAACTACATCACCTATCATCTACAGACAAATGGTCAGAAGTAGAGAACGATTCAAACATAGGAAGATATACTCAAAGCATGAGTGATTGATTCTAGAAATTGTTAGATTAACCATTTGCCATAAATCAGATTCCTTTATAACAATAGTTACCACACGAGCTTAGAGACTACACCATTTGACGCACTCTATGGTCGAAGTGCCCATATCCATTGACGAATCGAAATTGGAAAATCCTAACTCACTAGTCCAGTAGGCATTCATGAAATAACCAGAAATTTCCTACAAGTCAAGAATCAATTACAAATTCTATAAGTTGTAAACCATTAAAACTTCAAGTTGGTAGCCAGATCATGTTGAAAGTTCTGCCTAGGAAAGGCATGATATCATTCAGAAAACTGGGAAAGTTGAACCCGATGTACACTGGACCACGTAATATTTCAGACAGTGTAGGCCTAGTGGCCACCAGACTTGAGCCTTGTTAGAGAACAGCCGGATTACACAACTATGGTTCACCTATTCAAACCCCAGGAAATGACTTTCAGATTAGTCACTTATGATTCCATTGGAAGGAATCCAACCTAATGACAAACCTAAACCTTGTAAGAGGACCACTGGAAATCATGGACTGTTAGGTCGAACGGTTAAAGAAGAGTCGAATTCCTATCGTGGAAGTTCGCTGGAATTCTCAATTATTATCATCTTTTCACCAATATACTTCAGAGACCAACCAAAACTGAACTTCGGGACGAAGTTCCTGTTAGAAGGGAAGACTGTCATAACTCGTAATTTCTGGTCATTTTCCAAACCTCGACAATTTACTATTCACAAGTTACTATTCACCATTCACTATTCATCGATCACAATTCATCGTTTTTGAGGTCAATTTGACATTTCGAGAAACATTCAGAAATTTTACTATTCACTTGACACTATTCATTTCCGGAAGAAAACCACTATTCACGTGCATTACTCATTTCATCGTAAACTTAGTTTACGAGTAATCAAATTCGCGTAACCATATTGGTTCAGGAGCGAATTCATGTTTTATCATTTGGGACATCTCATACAGACTAGAAATAGTCCGCATATCATTATTATGGCACTTGCATACTATTCCACTCGTGGGATAATTAAATTTATACTCTTGGTATAATTAATACTTTTACGTATAATTATTTCTAAAATAAACGTTAACAAATGATCAATAATGTGACTAACACGTCCAACACTCTCGACTATGATCCCAATATATTTTTATATTCATTTTTATAATATAAAAATTATAATATTAATTTACCCGGTGTTTTGGAAATTTACTTAATTTATATGGTACGCCTAATTTATTTACGGCGGTTTCCGTAGAAATTAAACTATAATTATCTAAACACCCAATAATTTTACCCAACCTATTTTTATAATTTTTATAACTTTATTATGACCCGGTTAACTCCGTTAAAATTTATTTTTAGTTAACCCGGTACCCGGTACATTTTTAAAACTACAAATACACAACAATAATACATTTTACCAACAAAAGTCTTACACAACCCCCCCCCCCCCCTTGACTTTGCCGCCCCCCCCCCCCCCTTGCTATTTTCTTACAATTCTACTTACACACTCTTTTCTCATAAATGCCTATCACTAACTCTTATATTATAAGATATATACTACTAACAATAATACATAACAACTTTACTAAAATTTTACTATCTCATTTTTCACTTTTCAATCAATCTCATTCTCTCTTTTGCTCTCTCTAACCCACGGCCAAAGAAGAAAGGAGGCAAGACCAAGAAATTTTTCTTAAGATCTTAGTGTATTTTGAAATCCTTGTTAGAGTTTTGAGATACAAACTCAAGGATTTTTAGGTTTTGATCATCCTAACTTCACTAATCTTACAAGTAAGTTTACTAAACTCATTTCATCATTTTTACAAAGTTATTACTATGTTTATACATTTTTCTTGCAAGATCTCATACATGCATTAACTTATACCACTTTATTTTTGTAAACTTTTGATCATACAAGCCCTAGAAGTGATTTTTGGTTAGATCCTTGTTAGATCTACTTGGTTTTGATGATTAGGAACCCATGACACCCTAAGAAGGTGTATGGTAGGATTAGATTAGTTTTGTGGTGATTGAAAGTGGTTTGGTTGGTTTTTGAACAAGTTAGTAACTAGGAAAACCAAGTTTTGACATTTATAGAAAGTTGCTGTCCATTTTTGCAAAACGTGGAAAGATCAGGGAATTCTGGGTAATTTTGGACCTAAGATTCAGAAAATACTTTCCGATACGGAACTATGGCCGAAAACGGGGATAAAAACGGGTTAATAACGAAGGAGATACGCTAAAAACGAGTTTAACGACGAAAACTATATTTTCCGGAAATGCTTGCTGATGAACAGTACTCACGGGCAAATTCGAGTCGTAAAACTAAATCTAGCCATTCCGACTTATCATAAATATGTTAGTATTTTGTCCCACGATTCCGATATAAAGAACGAGTAAAATGAGCTTAAAACGACCAAGTTATACGCGTTTTAACATCGTCAAAACTATATATATATATATATATATATATATATATATATATATATATATATATATATATATATATATATATATATATATATATAGTCACAAATAAAAATAATAACGTACGTATTAAATGGTATATTTTCTAGAAACATTACTAACGACTATTTTCTTATCCAATGGATACGTATGACCCAATAGAATACTTATAAGACTTAACGATGTTATTTCAAGGTTTTCGATACAAGGAATTTAACACTAACATTTTCATACGAGATAATACGACAAGTTATATACTCCTATATATGGACTTATTTTTCCTAAGTATGGAAACTATTTTACTATAACGATAACTAGTATTTCCAAGTTACGAGTGGTATAGGCATCATGTGCACGTGCATTCATTTCATTATGTCATGATCTAAGGTAGATCGTTATTACTCATATTAGGTTGCGGTTAGAGATCGTGCCTCACTTCAGTGTATTCATTGTTGTCATCGTAGCTATCGCTCCAGGTGAGTCATAGCCCCTACTATTTTGATTGTTTTGCAAACTCTTTGGGGGAGAATACATGCTCGGTTTACTTAAAACGCATTACTTGTTTTACCTGGTTGATTTCTCAAATATTCCCAGCTTTATCTAAATATATATTTGATCACCTGCACTTCATTAGTATGCTTGACTACCGGTATTTCTTTGGTATATTTAACCACCTGCATTCATTGGTATGTTTGATTTTCTTGTATTTCATGGGATTGATTATCCTTGTTTACATGACCACATTGTCATAATTATTTATCTGGCGACATTGTCAGTATTGTTTATCTGGCGACATTGTTAGTATTGTTCATCTGGCGACATTGTTAGCGTTATTTATCTGGCGACATTGTCAGTATTGTTTGGATAACCTCATTGACTGAATCATTTTATTTATATAGCCGTTTTCCTATATTTATCTGGGAATTTGGATACCAGTATTACTTTTGTTCACGTAGACTTTAACACATTTGGCAGTGGGTTGTAAACACACAGGTTACAAGTCTCTTATGGCGGGACTTGCAACTGAGTGGATTTACGATGCCTTTGCTGGGCGATCTTTTCTCTATAGGCATTGTTTGTTAAACTAACTCTATGAACTCACCAACCTCGTGTTGACACTTTAGCATGTATTTTCAGGTTTTAAGCTTATGGCACGCTACAGGAGGTTTTGGCAGGGCATGGCATGGTCATAGAAGACTCTGATTTCTCGTTTAGGGACCGTTTCAAACTATTTTAAGGGTCTACTTCCGCACCACTTTTAAAAATGTAAATTCAACATTTATGACTTAACTATTTTATTCTATATAATTGAAGTGAAAACCATTTTTGTACTTATGTCGTGATATCAATTGAGTTACACCCCAGCTGCATGTATGCTTCCGCTGGACCCGATTTTGGGGGTGTGACAGATTGGTACCAGAGCTTTGGCTATAGCGAACTAAGTGTTTTTAAAACCTAGACTATAGCTACTTTTACGAAAACTTAACCCTATGACCGTCACGTGCCTGCCTGCCAAGATGATGCCTCACTTGTGGTTTGTTGCTGACTTAGGTGATGAGATTTGTGTCTCATTATCTGGTATATTATATTCACTTATTCTAGTGATTACTATCATTGTCTTTCATATAAGCATGTTCACGTATCATATATGTCATCGCGTTATGTATCCCCTTGCATAGTTTCATCATTCGACCTCGAGTTTGGTCACTTGCTTTTGTCTTTCTGAATGTCTTGGTATTTACGAAGGACATAGTCTTAGTATAACTGAGCTGAGTATTTCAAAATTCATGGAACCTCGGTGGGATATAGACTGGTCATCTATATTCAACCCGGGTATATGATGAGGCGAAAAATGATCCGTTTTTAGGGGGTCATTTAAGCCCGAATCCGAATTTATTTGATCAAATATTGCCCTAAATCGTTCCTTTTGTGATTTTAGGTACTTTGGGAGAGAAATCTGGAAAAGGAAGCAATTCGGACGTTTTTGGAGCATAAAAGTGAAGAAAACGCCAAAGTCTTAATTTTTCATGCTGGGAACAGTAGGTGACGGCGTCAAGAGCAAAACCTTGACGGCGTCAAGAGCAAATTTCATGAATTTCCATGACGACCCAGAACAGATTTGACGACGTCACGTTGGAAGGGCGTCAAGAGTAAAAGAGTCGTGACGGCCTGGAAATGTATAAGTCTTGACGGCGTCAGAAGTAGATCTAGGCAGTCCGAGAAGAGTTTTGGCGGCGAGGTGACGGCGTCACAAGTTTATTCTTGACGCCGTCAGACCTATTTTTCTATATATAGTTTTCTAATTTTCACACATAAAAAAAGGAGAAGTTTTGGGAGAAACCCTAAGTACGATTTTGGTGCAACTTTTACAGGTTTTTCAAGGGTTCCAAACCCTTGATACCTTGCATTGTAATTGAGATAAGTGTTCCTTTAATTCAATCAATATGTCTATGTGTTGGTTGTCTATATCTTGTTCTTGTCTCAATTCCATTATGCTAGGCTAGATCTATCTTGTGTTTGCTTAGATCTAATGAAACCTAGATATTGATTATGTGTTGATTACTTGTTTATTCTTGTCTTGGATGAGTGATTTATATGTTAGGCTTAAGAAAACTGGCAGATCTCCAAATGGTAACATGCTTGAACGTCTTAAGAAACATGAACCGAGGCGCACTAGGTCTTTATTGGTTGTATTTAATGCATGAGCCACTGTTTACAATCCCTATAGTTGTGCTGGGCATGGTGTAGGACGAGATAAGAGCTCATAGAATTGGGGAGTTATGTGTGCCACCCCATGAATGGTATTAAGGAATACGATCCGTCATCCATGCAATTATAACAAGTAATTAACGTGTAAAAGATATCAAGGGAGTAGTGAAATCTAAGTAAACACATTTTCTCCAATTACTGCTCACAACCTTAGTTTAATTAGTTTATTTTCAATTTTAGTATTTTATTTTGATTGCATCTTAGTATTGGGTTAGTTGATTAGCAACTAATTCCGCCCAAATCCTTCAAACCCGATATTTTAATTGCTTTCCATAAAATATAAAAATACAAAAATAATCATCCCTCACCTTTAGAACTAGTATTTAGGCTTTCTAATCCTAGCGACACTATTCCTAAGCTGAACGATCAATCCCCCGGTACTTGTCACTATACTATACTACAACGATCAGGTACACTGCCTGGTGAGGGTTGTAAGCTTCTCGAGATCCCTCGAGAGGTAAAGCCTGTTGCGATTCCCACGCATCAAGTTTTTGGCGCCGCAGCCCGGGGAATAGTTATTGTCTAGGTTAGAATTTCTTTTTATTAGGTCTACTTGCTAGATTCCTTTCTAGTAAGATTTTATTTTTATTTTTAAGTTTTCTTTAGTCTATCTCATTTCTTTGTGCCTTTGTTCGTAACTCTTTACCATCCGACATCATGGAAGGTGGTAATATCTTTGAACCCGTCATCCCCACCACAACAAAACCCACCATTAGAACCCCTTAGGCCCCGAACCTTAGGAGAGTACTCCCGACCTAGCCACCAAGGCTACCGAAACACCATTGAGCTCACCGGAGCCAATGTGACCCCCTTGCGATCCGACACCATCCAGTTGGTGCAAAGCGGATGTGCATTCCATGGACTTCGTTCCGAAGATCCAAACCAACATCTTAAGGACTTTCTCAAAATCGTAGATTCCATAGACCTAGATGTTGCAACTAGAGAGACAACCCGATTACGCCTATTCCAATTCTCTCTACGGGATCAAGCTAGTCAATGGCTTGAGCGTTTACCCGCGGGATCCATCACCACATGGGATGATCTCACCACTCGTTTCCTTGCTCAATTTTTCCCACCGGGGAGAACCACTAAGCTTAAAATGACATCTTGATGTTCCAACAACGTCAAAATGAAACCTTTTATGAAGCATGGATTCGATATAAAGACCTACTCCGAAAAGTCCCTCATCATGGCATCGAACCATGGCTCCAGATCCAAATCTTTTACGATAAGGTTGACTATCAAACAAGGAAAGCCATTGATTACGCAGCCAAGGGTAGGCTAGATAGACTTAGCGTTGACGAGTGCTGGAAAGTTCTTGAGGAGTTGGCACAGTACGAAGAGGAAGGATGGGAGGACCCGATGTTCCCAAGCAAGGTAAAACTTGACTACGCATGTGCCACCCAAGAACAGTTGTTAGGATGCATCGAGAAGCAGGTAAATGAATTAATAAGTATTGAGAAACTTGCTGCTGAACCCGTGTGGAATCAGAATCTACGCAGAAATATGGAATCAGAAACTTGCTGCTGAACCCTTCATGGATAATCAGGAAAAACAAATCCAGCACCTGGAAGCACGCATGGAGAGTACTCATAATTCGTTTATGAATTTCGCAGACCAATTCATGTCAAGGGTCAAAGAAAAGATCGAGGAAAATTCCGTACCTAAAAAAAATCGAAAAAGTCTTCGAGGTCTCAACCCATTTGATGTTTGACCAAGAGGATAACGAGAAGTTTTACCCAAGTGCTTCACCATCAATCACTCCCCACTCTTGTGAGCATCCTCAGAAAGAAAAGAATTCGCAATTCCATAGCATTTTCGTTGGATGCCTGCTAACCACATTCCCAAACCTATCTAAGAAACGTTCTTTTGGTTTTAAACCCGGTGTAAAGAGGTTGCACCTCAAAAACACCACTGATTTGAAACCCTCTATGAAACAACATCTCTCTTTTCACACCAATGACCCGTGCATAGGTATCAACTTAGCCAAAACGTCACCCGACCCCTTCTACAACCTTACCTCTTTCCGTGACAGTAATGAGACGTTCGACCCTGGTGGACCTCGTTAATGGAATAGCTACTCATGGGTTTTACTAATGTTTAGCTATTTACGCAAAGTGCAGGGGACTGAACGTGGAACTACTCCAAATCTCACTTTACACGGGCATCTGACGGCGTCAGATTTAACTCTTGACGCCGTCAGCTCAATGGATCAGCAATATTAACCCAAAACCAATCACTTTCAACCCATACCCCACAAATCTCACCCAAAGTGCTGCTGCTACTCCGATTCTCCACCCTCCAATTCGACGTCTTTCGCATCCAATCTTCACTTGGTAAGTGATTTTTCTTCATCCTTTTTCGATCAATTGTCCCTAGGACCCATCAATTTGGAAAACCCCTTTCGCCCGAAACCCCATTCTTGACCTATTATTAGCAAATCGTAATCCCATCCATTTGGTGATTTGTGAACATGGGGTTACCCGTTGATTATGTTATCCCACTCGGATCATGCATTAGTTTAGGGAAAGCCACTCATGCCACGGATTCTTTGACCCCCCACCCATGTTTTCTGATTAAAGGGGCGTTTGGGTAATGGGTTAAGAGTTTGAAAATTGATTTTTCCCTCGCATTTGCGTGATTCAGATTCTGATCCATCTGACGGCGTCAGGATTACTCTTGACTGTGTCAGATGTGTCTGACTGCATGAAGTTCATTAGAATTCTCGTTCTAATCGTTCCCGTTCACTCTACCTTTTTTCCAGGAAAATGAGCAAAAGATCTCGTCAACATAAGGGCAGTTCATCTAGGTCTCAAAGGGTCAATTATGGAGAATTGGTCCATAGTTGGAGCGAGTTTGACGATGTTGGTGCTAACACCAAGTATGCGGAGCTTTGTAACCACCATATTGATGCTGGGGCTGTGGTTGACTGGGAGTTTCTTAGGACCAATGGGTTGGAGGCTGCGGTCTTAGAAAGGATCCACACTGATGAATTTGCGGGTCCTCAGCGGGAGAGGTTGTTTAGGATTAGAGAGACAGTGTATAGTGAGTTGGTTAGGGAGTTCTTTGCGACCTTCCGTTTTGATCAGGCTGAGGCTAGGACGGATATGGGGGGCACCACTGTGTATTTTAGGCTAGGGGGAGAGTTGCGGTCATGTTCAGTTGCTGAGTTTGGTTGGAGGATTGGGTTGTATACTAGAGAGGAGGTTGATGGGGTTTTTATGCAGAAGTTGTTACATGGGGAGACTCAGAGGAGTGAGATGAGGTGTATCACTTTTTGGCCGACCATAGGGAACAGGGTTTACACCTCGACTACTGGGGCAACATCCATTAGGGACCCCATAGCTAGGTTAGTCCACAGGTGCATCACATACAGCCTGTCAGGACGTCATGGCACCACTCACCGTGTCAATGCTTCAGACTTGTTCTACTTGTACACCATCTTTTCTGCGGATGTCTACTGCAACATCCCATTTTGGGTGGCCAGTTATTTGAAGACCAGTGTGGGTGAGAGGGACATTGACAGGGTGTATGGGGGGATGTTCGTCACCCGGTTGGCTCGTTCCTATGGTCTTCTTACTCCTCAGATCCTAGGGTACTTGAGCGACTGTGGGGCCTGCAGGGTGGTGAGGGCTAAATCCCTCCGGCAGATGAGCATTGTGATGCCAGAGAGGCATGGGACCTATAACTGGTATGCGGAAGGGGGGCCAGATGTTGAGGAGGATGCTGATGATGAGGTAGATCCCCAGCAGCATCAGTTCCAGGGTTATGAGGAGGGGACGGCTGACTACTACCGACACATGAGTCGGGGAGACTGGCAGGCACACCAGGGTGCCTGGATGGGTCAGATGGATGCATGGCGAACCACCACTGACCAGCGCTTTGATTGGATGTACGATCATACCATCCGCCAGATGCAGCACCTCTCCACCCGAGATCAGCTTGAGCCTCACTCGCAGATTGATCCCTTCCCAGGCCGCGAGACTGACTACCCTCCCTACGGGTACACCGGACACCTCCCTCCTGGCTATGACTACCGCTTTGGTCCTCCTCCCCAGTGACTCCTCTTGATTTCTGTTGTCTTTGAACTATTTATTGATGGTTGTGTAGCTTGAAACATTTGGTACTGTAATAGCTTAGGATGCGGCCTCTGTTGGCCTTGAACAATTTACTTTCATGTTTATGTTTATTTGAAATAATTAGTGGTTCTCATGGTGACGTTATTCATTTTGTTTGTTTGTTTGATTGTTTATTTTGTTTGATTGTTATTTGCTTCCGTATGCATGCTTTATTTTTATTGTTGGTTAATCATGTTTCTAAACTAAATAGTGGAAATACTTTACTTTGTTGTTTTGGCCTAGTCTTAACTCCACCTAAAAGTATTTTTGCAAAAGATAAGTGTAAGGGGAAACCACAAATATGTTTTTAAGAAACAAACCGATCATGATTCTCCACAATATTAAACGAACATGTGTATTCGTATTTGTTAGAGTCAAATGCTTGTATTGAGTCATAATGAAGTTTTGCAGGATTTTCCACGAAGTAGGACCAAGTTTTTCCAGAAATTTTCCGGAAACTTAACATAAGGATTTCTGCAGGTCAATTCTGACGGCGTCAGGGGTTTACTCTTGACGGCGTCAGGAGTTAAAATCTGGAAATTTTACCGGTTTTGTTTTTCTAACGGAGTCTTATGGTTTTTGTGAATTATTAAGTTTTATAATCTCCAGGAGATCTGCAAACTTCATTCCACAAGCATTATATCTTATCTTGTTTTCTAGGATTTAGTAACTTATATAGAATGCCGCCGATTTTACGTGAGGTTGTCTTGTCTATTTTATCAGGTTTTACAGGTTATGTATGTCAAGAAGATGATTTATATTCTGGAAGGGAAGCTTTGATTGTTCATTTTCTTGGAGGAAGATTTAACCTGGCCACCCTATTATCCATACCGAGCGAATCAGGGGAGTATTTGATTTCATTCTCTTTACTTTTTCACTTTTACATTCTTTACTTGAACATTGTGGACAATGTTCATCTTAAGTGTAAGGGGAGGGTAAAAAGATGATACCTTACATATGCACTTTCGCTTGAGTTTGTTTTGTTTGATGGTAGATGTGTAATAAAACTATGAGAAATACTTGTTAGTGCAATTTTAGCGCCAAATTTAAAATTTTTTACAACATTTAGGAGTGAAACTTTAGCCATAGCAAGCGTCTCATGGATAGGAGATTGTATGACTAGCACATAACCGTATATTCAGAAAAATTTTCCACCCAAATATGTGAGGTTCGCCTTTAGATTTGATAGGAAAAGCATTTATTATTAGTGCTTATGAGTGTACCGGTAGCATTTAGATTCTAGAACTTGCGTTAGTGATGCATCCCGAGACCGCTAGTGAGACTACATTCGTGTGGTAGGATTTACTACATGATAAGAGGCATTAGGATTACCCTTGTGTTAAACCCATATTATAATTACTTGACCATTTAAGTCATATTACTTGGCTAGTTAAGTCAACTAATTTTGCCCACACCCTTTGCGTTGTACTCATTTTTAGTACACGAAACCCCTAGTACACCCCTCCGAGCCTATCTTTTCGTTTCTAACTTTAAGCATCTTACTTAAAGGAAGAATTTGTTACACCCCACTTAAATGTACAACCAAATCGCCTTAGCCTTCCGTGTATGCACTCATTTTTAGTGCATTATTGTTATTTGTTAAACCCTAAGTTAACTATCTAATTGATTACATGGTTGCTAAGTCGAGTCATATCCTTGTACATATTGTTTTGGGACGATTGGGACTCATGGGTAAAGTACTTGTTTTATGGAGTAATGGGGAAGAACATCATTTATTACCCTCATATGTGCGTTAATCTTAATTGTACTCCAAGTGTTTTGATTTTCTTAATTCGAGTCATTAGATTAGTTTATTGTAAAGTATGTAAAAATTCAAGTGTAAGGGGAATTTCATTCCCTATGATGTATTATTTTGGATGGTAGGGTAAGAGTGTATGTAAAAAAAAAAAAAAAAAAAAAAAAAAAGAAAAAAAAGAGAAAAAAACATACGGACTACCATCCCGTTTTCATTCTATGTTCATTTTATGTTTTAGTTATTTTTCATTTATTAGCTTAAGTCGAGTCTAGTCTTGGCTTAGCAACGCCATCTTGTACATGTAGTTACATATCCCTATACCTAACGTTACAACCCTTTAAAAGACCTCTTTGATAGTTTATCCTAGGTGCTTACGCCATGTGGTGGAGGTTTGATCCTTTCCCAAGCCTATGGTAATCTATTTTGCTGTGACAGGTAGTGAGAGATATCTTCCGTTTCCATATTGTAATTTACACTTTATTACACCCGAGAGACGTGAGTATCTAAACACTATTTGTGAGGTGCTAGTGTATGACCTCCGTGCTTGTCTATTGGTCTTTAGTGGAACGATTATTTGTTGTAATTACTTTTATATTAGTGTTAAATGACCCCTAACTTGTCTTTTGAGTAGAATAAAAGTGCATTTGCTTGAGTACAAGCAAATCTCAAGTGTAAGGGTATATGATGAGGCGAAAAATGATCCGTTTTTAGGGGGTCATTTAAGCCCGAATCCGAATTTATTTGATCAAATATTGCCCTAAATCGTTCCTTTTGTGATTTTAGGTACTTTGGGAGAGAAATCTGGAAAAGGAAGCAATTCGGACGTTTTTGGAGCATAAAAGTGAAGAAAACGCCAAAGTCTTAATTTTTCATGCTGGGAACAGTAGGTGACGACGTCAAGAGCAAAACCTTGACGGCGTCAAGAGCAAATTTCATGAATTTCCATGACGACCCAGAACAGATTTGACGACGTCACGTTGGAAGGGCGTCAAGAGTAAAAGAGTCGTGACGGCCTGGAAATGTATAAGTCTTGACGGCGTCAGAAGTAGATCTAGGCAGTCCGAGAAGAGTTTTGGCGGCGAGGTGACGGCGTCACAAGTTTATTCTTGACGCCGTCAAACCTATTTTTCTATATATAGTTTTCTAATTTTCACACATAAAAAAAGGAGAAGTTTTGGGAGAAACCGTAAGTACGATTTTGGTGCAACTTTTACAAGTTTTTCAAGGGTTCCAAACCCTTGATACCTTGCATTGTAATTGAGATAAGTGTTCCTTTAATTCAATCAATATGTCTATGTGTTGGTTGTCTATATCTTGCTCTTGTCTCAATTCCATTATGCTAGGCTAGATCTATCTTGTGTTTGCTTAGATCTAATGAAACCTAGATATTGATTATGTGTTGATTACTTGTTTATTCTTGTCTTGGATGAGTGATTTATATGTTAGGCTTAAGAAAACTGGCAGATCTCCAAATGGTAACATGCTTGAACGTCTTAAGAAACATGAACCGAGGCGCACTAGGTCTTTATTGGTTGTATTTAATGCATGAGCCACTGTTTACAATCCCTATAGTTGTGCTGGGCATGGTGTAGGACGAGATAAGAGCTCATAGAATTGGGGAGTTATGTGTGCCACCCCATGAATGGTATTAAGGAATACGATCCGTCATCCATGCAATTATAATAAGTAATTAACGTGTAAAAGATATCTAGGGAGTAGTGAAATCTAAGTAAACACATTTTCTCCAATTACTGCTCACAACCTTAGTTTAATTAGTTTATTTTCAATTTTAGTATTTTATTTTGATTGCATCTTAGTATTGGGTTAGTTGATTAGCAACTAATTCCGCCCAAATCCTTCAAACCCGAGATTTTAATTGCTTCCATAAAATATAAAAATACAAAAATAATCATCCCTCACCTTTAGAACTAGTATTTAGGCTTTCTAATCCTAGCGACACTATTCCTAAGCTGAACGATCAATCCCCCGGTACTTGTCACTATACTATACTACAACGATCAGGTACACTGCCTGGTGGGGGTTGTAAGCTTCTCGAGATCCCTCGAGAGGTAAAGCCTGTTGCGATTCTCACGCATCATTCACTTTGCTTGAAGGCTTAGGAGCTTCGTAAAAAGAAATTCTAACTTGGACAATAACTATTCCCCGGGCTGTGGCGCCAAAAACTTGATACGCGGGATTGCGCCCTCGAAACAGGTTTTACCTCTCAAGGGATCTTGAGAAGCTTGCAATCCCGGCCAGGCAGTGTACCTGATCATTATAGTATAGTCTAGTGACAAGTACAGGGGGATTGATCGTTCAACTCAGGAATAGTGTTCGCTAGGATTAGAAAGCCTACTAAACTAGGTCTAGAGGTGAGGGATGATTCTTTTTGTATTTTTTATATTTATGAAAGCAAGTAAAATCTCGGGTTTTGAAGGAATGTGCGGAATTAGTTGCTAGTCAACTAACCCAATTAACTAAAGATGCAATTAAAATAAAATAAAAAGAAATGAAAATAAACTAATGTGATTATGTGGTGAAAACAATAATGAGAAAACATGTGTTACTTAGATTTCATTACTCCCTAGATATCTTTTACCGATTGATTAGCTTGTTACAATTGCATGGATGACGGGTTATATTCCTTAATACTAGTCGTAGGGCCGTGTACAATATTCCCTAACTCTATAAGCTCCTACTTCACTCCTATGTCGAGCCGACTAAAAGCTCCTAACATGGGATCACTAGAATTCACTTATGCATTAAATACAACCAAAAATCGTAGTACACCTCCGATCATGTTTCTTAAGACGTTCAAGAAAGTTAGCAATGGAATTCTGCCAGTTTTCTTAAGCCTAACATCGAATACAGTCATCCACAACAATTATAAACAAACCATCAACCAATAATCAACATCTAGTTTTCAATACATTTAAGCAAACACAATAAAAACCTAGCCTAGCATGTTAAAAGAAAGACAAGCATAAGATAGAATCACACAACACATAGACATATCGTATGATTATTGTAAAACTTATCTTCAATTATGCATGGATGGAACAAGGGTTGAAACCCTTATTTTTACAGAAAATTCGTCTAGGGTTTAAGCTCTCCAAAGTTCTCCTAATGTTCCACACTAATGAATGAAAATTAGAAAACTATATATAGATTTTACACCTTGACGGCGTCACGTTATAGCTTGTGACGCTGTCAACTCGCCGCCAAATTAAGGGTCGTATTGCCTAGATCCAGTCTTGATGCCGTCATGTAGAAATTGAGCTTTGGGCCGTCACTTGCAAAATGACCCTGACAGACTTGGTGACGCCGTCAGGAATTTTATACTTGGAATAGTTCTGGGCCGTCATGTGTATTCTTCATATCCACCTCTTTTGCCAAGCTTGACGCCGTCATGTGTGAGGTATTGACGTCGTCAGGTACTATTCCCAGCAAGGATTTTGAGACTTTGCCGTTTTCTTCACTTTTATGCTCCAAAAACGTCCAAAATGCTTCCTTTTCCAGATTTCTTCTCAAAAGTACCTAAAATGACAAAAGGAACGATTTAGGGCAGTAATTGATCAAATAATCACGAATTCGGGCTTAAATGACCCCCTAAAAGCGGTACACTTTTCGCCTTATCAGTTTATTTTTTAGGCATAAAAATCCAGATCAAGGTATAATTTTCAATCCTTATTGCTAATTTTTTGTGTATCTAATTCTCGTGCTATTCAACTTTGTAGAGGAGAATTTGATAACATGTGACATCATAGATGTGTCAACTTCTATTATTTGTTAAATCACGTGTGATTTCACAGGTGATATAACGTGTGATATCACTTTGTGATATCACAGGTGATATCACGTGTGACATCACATGTGATATAACATGTGTTTGAGCTTCTTCGGTTTGTTTATAAAGATGTTGTGCTTTGTTTAACTATAAAATTTTCAATTTGCTGATTCAACCATATATATTTTCAAATCCCATTGTAAAACCTATTGAAATACGCACAATGTATCTATTAAATAGACAAATCCAATCACAACTTAAATAATAAGAAAAATCACACTAAATAACTATGTGTTTAAAGCAAAATCAACTTATTTAAGCCATGTAATCTAACAACTTAAATAATAAGCAATATTTCACTATAATAAACAGCTTATCAATAACTAAAACACAATTATTATCCATAAAAAAGACATAAAATATCAAAATTATAATATAAAACAAAAGTGATAAATCATACAGTAGATAGTATATCATCAAAACTTTTAACCAAAAAAAAAACAAAGCTTTAACTATGATTATAAAACAATAATAATGAAATACCAAAAGTGATATTATACATGACATATAATAAAGCTTACCCCAAAAAAAAAAGAAAAAAAAAACCTATCAAATAAACAAAATTTCACACGTGATAATACAAATATCACTAGTGATAATACACATATACAGTTCAATTTCAAATATCACTTGTGATACACACGTATGATAATTTTCACTAACACATTTATCAAACACTTGGTGTGTGATTGCATGTGAAATGTGTATCAAAATAAATACAATGTAGACGTGAGCGGAATTTACCAATCAACCTTTAGGAAAAGGTTAACTTGCAAAAACTCGTGAATACAATATATATATATATATATGTGATACCGGGTAAGTGATTACCCGGGTCGTATCCCAACGAGGTGTGAATGGGTAATATCGTGTGAGATTCGAGATTAAAATGCTTGTATGTATGATGAGAGATTATTTGGTATTGTGGAATTACGACAAATTGCAAATAACGTACGAATAATTAAATAAACGTAACTAAAATGCAAATTCAAACAAGGAATGAAAATTTAAACTTAAAAACTACCTAAAAGACTACGAGAAACATGATAGGGAATTAGGGAACCTTATAACGTAACCTAAGTTTAAAAACTCAAAAGTTATTTAAATAAAACGCGAGAGCGCAAAATAAAAAGTGAAATTTATGCTACGCTAGTCCTACGGGCTAGAAAATAATTTTCTTACGAACTAGATGGCAAAAGAAAATATCAATAAAAGTTCTATTTATTATGATTTAATTAATAATAAACACTCTTTAATTACTAATAAATATTAAGCCTATTTTAAAAATTCTGAAACTTTTTCAGTAAATACTACAAATTATTAGAGACATAAGAAAAATATAAAAGATGGTGGTGCAGTTACAAAATAAGCAGAAAATAATCACTACAGACTATTAAGCTAAATAATCTAAAAAAAACTGTATTAAATACTTAAGGGTGCATGATATAAATGAAACAAGACCCTAGGGCAGTTGGTGTGAGTGTGTGTTGTGAGCTATGAGACCCTGGTTCGAACTTGTGCTATCCCAATTTTTTTTACACAATATTTTTTTTTATTTTATTTCCTTATTAAGAACTGATAAAATACTGAAACTAATTAACTTTTACAAAAATAAGTTATCTAAAAATTCAAAAAAATAAGCTTGGAAATCAGCTCTTATCTTAACAGTTAACTAAACAAAGGACAACAATAATTTATCTACCTGCTTATGAGCTTATAGGCTCAAATAAACTTGCGCAAAAGCTAAATAAGCTACTAATCCTAAACACAACCTTCATTAGCTAATCTAAATAAACAAGCATAAATAAAAAAACAGCAAACGAACACAATAATCAAAACTAAGCAATTAAAACAAAGGTGCCACACAAATCAGTCCAAGCATGCAAGTTTAGGCTTACCAATAAGCAAACATCCAATAAGCAAAAGTACCCAAAAGTTCAAACACCTAAAATCTAGCTACCAAGCAACAAGCATGCAAATTTTGCAGCCAATTTCAAGCTTGTATGAGCTTATGAAACAAGCTGAGAGGAGGGGGTTTGGGACCTGTTGTAGCTGATGCAACAGTAGGAAAAATGGGCCAAAAATAAGCAAGCAACTGAACTTTAAAAACTAAAATAAGCTTAAAAACCTAAAATCTATACTACAAATTTTTTGTAAACACAAAATCATGCCCTAAAGCCTACTCTATCTAGCCTAAATTCAAGATCAAAAGAGGGTTGTTTGGGACCTGATGAGCAGTAGGCCTGATGGCTAAAATAAGCTTGTAAAATCTACTAATAAGCTGAAACTATAGGGGGGGGGGTAAGCAAACGACATCATATGGAATCCTAAATAAGCTATAAGGGACAAAGAGAAGCAGTTGAAACTAACCAATAAGCACAAAAGAAAGAAAAGTGGTTGACTACTATTCTAAGGTATGCATGCCTGAGAGGGTCACTTTGAGGACCTGAATAAGCAGTAAAATAAATTCACAAAAATAAAATAAAATTAGTGACATAAAGATAAGCTGGGGAACAAGCCACAAACCAATTTTCAGGGCCTAATAACAAGTAATGAAAGAATTAAAAATACATGTTGGAGGAGTTTTGGGACAGCTGGCTGTGGGTCAAATGGGGTATAAAAGGTTTGATTTGACTACAAAAGTAAAATGTTAAAAAGTAGAATCATACTATGACCTATATGCAGCCAATGTGAAGCAACCTAATCAACTAAAGTGGAGAAAAAATCGTAAGTCTACCAAATTGACTGTATGCGATCAGTTAAAAAAAGTTTAAAAAAAAAGGTTGGAATCTTTAAATCTATTTGGAAATGGAAACCTTAGATTAGAAACTACTAAATACATCTAACTTAAGCTAATCTAAACTTGAGAATGGTTGAAGACAGTTTCTAAGTCTATCATAAGTACTTGCGCCAAACACCCCTTTACAGGGGTGTTGTATGATTTTGTAAAGAGAAAAAACAGATTTTGGAACTGAACTTTATGCTAAAAACATCTTGGAAAAACTGTCCTCACCAACATAAGCATTAATGAACAAGGAAATAAGCAAATGACAATAGTAAATAGGCTAAACAAAGATTTTTTTAAAGAAACTAAAATTTGCATTGATTTAAAAGACTTGAATACAACAAACTGTAAATAAGCTAAAAAAAACTGAAACTAATTGAAAACTTAAAGAAGAAACTAAAACCCTCTAAAACCTAATGCCCTCAGAGGCTTACAATAGTCCTATTTATACTACTCATACTAGGGCTTCACTTTGCTTTTCTTTGTCCTTTTCTGATTGTGCTTTCTTTGTGAGTGAAACCTGCCTTGATCCTTGTTTGTGTTTCTTTGGACATCATCTCAACCACAGAATCATCTTGGGGAAACCACAACCTTTGGATTGTATATTGGCACCAAAAGTGGTGTTTGGATTACCAGGGTGGCATTGGGTAGGTATGGGATTATGAGGGGTTGGGGAAGGTGTGAGTGGGGGGAGATTTTGAGGGAGATGGTGGAGGTTGAGTGTTTTAGGATGTGGAGTGGAGATGGGGTTTGATATGCTGGGTAAAAGCAGGGAAGGGGATGAAGAGGGTGCTTGTTTGACCTGTTGTTTGACCCTGCACGTTTTTTTATTAAACGCAAAAGGGGGTTTTGGTGTTGGGCCTGGTTGGCGTTTTAGGCCCAAGAAGTGGTGATGGGTGGACTGGGTTAGTGTTTATGTTTGGGTTTAAATTTAAGGGAATCCGTTTGGTTGTAATAGCAAAACACAAGGACCAATTTGAAAATTCTAAATTCTTGAGGGGCTGAAGTTGTCAAATCTCCAAAGTTATACAAAGGGCCAATCTTGACAAGTTTTGAATTCCCAAGGTTACTTTCATCATTTTTCTTCTAAGAATAATTTCCGGGGGCCATTCTTGCCATTTTAGCAAACTTGAGAGACCAAAGCTGTAATTTCTTGAAAATGCAATCCAAGGACAAAAAATGTCATTTGTGAATTCATGGTGGACTCTTGTTGACTTTTTCTTCAGAAAAACCTTTCTAGGGACCATTTCTGACATTTTCTGAAAGTACAGGGACCAAACTTGTAAACTTTTGAAACTTTTCACCAAAGGATTAATTATGACAACTTTTTATTTCCAAAAGACCTTTGTTGATTTTTCCTACAAAATAAATGCCTAGGGACTGATTTTGACAAGTTTTGAAAGTTGAGGGACAGAAACTGCCAATTATGCAAACTTTGTTCGTTTTCATCTGTTTTTAATAATTTTGCATCTGAAACATATAAAACACGATCCTGGGATATTTTCTGTATTTTGATGCTTTTTTGAGTTTTTTTAAATGTTTTGCAGTTCATATTTGACCAAAAATGATGAGTATTTACATACTCATCAATCCTCCACACTAAACTATTGCTAGTCCCTAGCAATCTTTTATGAAAATTTAATGGATTTGAAGAATCTTTACCAATAGCCATTACTTCTGGAGTAGCCAAATGTTTTAGTGTGATACTTTGGTACATTGATAACCAAATGATTTTGAGCAAACCATCAGCTGTTAACGGATTTGATTTGTCTTTACCAAAAGCCGTTTGCTTTTGGACTAGCCAACTCTTTGATAGAATACAATTGTCATCTTGGTGAGTTGATTACCAATTATGGTTTTCCACTACCTTTACCACAAGCCATAACCTTGTGGGCTAGCCAACTCTTCACTTATCAAAGATATGGTGAGTTGAACACCATACAATTTTTGGCAAATTGTCAACAATAAACGGAGTTGAGAAATCTTTACCAAGAGCCGTTTGCTCTTGGATTAGCCAGTCCTTATGTTAGACATGGTGGACTGATAACCTTTTGTTGTGTTAGTTCAAAGCACTTCCAATAAATTTTTTTTTGCCAAAATGGGGGTATTATGGCGCTAAAAGGTACAAATGTGATCAAATTCGCCAAGAATACCCCCCCCCCCACACACACACTTAGAATTTAATTTTGCCCTCAATATTCAAAGTACCGGCTATTATTCCGACACTTGAAAACGTAAAAAGTTTAGATATGGGCAAGTGTGGGATTTTTTTTTTTTTTTTTTTTTTTTTTTTTTTTTTTTTTTTTTTGAAAAAGAGTAGGGGTAACGCCCCCACACTTAGGTTTTAGTAAAGTGAAAGAAGTTAGAGAGATGGGTGAAAACCCATGTAATGCTACTGTTTTTGTTAACCGAGTCGCTAGCTTGACTCGACGCCGAATTCATTGGTTCTTGGGGAAGCAAGATGTGGAAGAATAATCTCCATCAGACTTTCATTCAAGATATTTGGATAAACATATGAAGCACGAGAAAGTTCCACTCCGATGAGATAACCGCCGGTATTCTAATAGTAAAAACTAGTAGAAAGAATATCAGGGTCAAAGATAGTGTCCTCACTCCTGAAGGAATGAGAAAGAAGAGAGATCACACAAAATGTGATGAGGGGAACAAAGACATTGGAATCTTTGTTCTTGAACTTGAGCTTTCTTTGCGAGATTGGAATTTTAACATGTAAGCTCATAGAAATCCCGGGAGGGAGGGTTGGGGTAAATTCATCATTAAGACATTTCTCATGATAAAATACATCTTCCCCTGGGTCATGATCAACATAATCATGAGTGAGATCATTGTTGAGACGGAAAAGAGGGGATTCGCTTTTCTCCAGAATTAAAAGTTTCTCGGATGAGGTTTGTAACTTGAAATTCTTATCGGGAGTCATTTTCATTGTAAAAGGAGTTTTTACATCATCGAGTATTCCTGGATTGAATACTTTGTTTTCACAAAAAAAAAAATGATGCTCGATGGAAGACTCGGAGGGGGAGAGTGAATCACCCTCTAAAAGGGAGAAATCATGAGAAACAATTGACGGTTCATCAGTTACATTTTCCATTTTTGGTTTCTCATCATCAAATGTTTCGTCACAAAAATCGCCATACAAAAGATTTTTCAATCCATCTTGGTTGGCTTCAAAGTCGAAAAGATCATCATCACTTTGAGAATCACTAAGGTCGGAGTTAGGATCAAGTGATGGATCATGATACAAAAGACTTTCAATTTCTTTGAGATCGGCCTCAAAATAAAAGATATCATCATCACTTCCCGATGGAAGTGGATCAATGTGAGCGAGTTCATCGGCGAACTCCTCAAGAAGAAAGACAACATTAGAAGTGGTATTGCCACTACTATGTTTTTTGGATTTAGGGAACTAAGAGAAATGACCATTGGAGGAGAAATCGATAACATCGATGCTTTTAACCGAATGTTTCTTATGCTTGGAAGCATCGGTGTGAAAAATCATTTCGTCATTATCAATCCGCAAGTTCAAAGTATTCTCATAATGATCGACTAGGGCTTTTGCCGTACGCAAGATTGGTCTCCCTAGGATAAGAGGAACTCTCAGGTCAGCTTCATAATCAACCACCACAAAGTCGGCTAGGAAGATAAACGTATTCACGCGAACAAATACATCTTCAGCTATACCAACTGGGTGAGTAATCGATCGATTAGCTAACTCTAAGGTCATATGAGTTGGTTTGAGTACTCCCATTCCAAGTTGTTCATAAATTGACAAAGGCATAAGGTTTATGCTTGCCCCTGAATCGGCAAGAGCATGAGAAACCTCTTGATCATCTTTTAAAGAACAAGGAATGAGAAATTTTCCAAAATCTCCAAGCTTCTCGAGAAGCTCTTTGAGAAGGACTGCTGAACATTGAGCATTAATCAGTGTTTCAGCTAGTTCAAGCAATTTTTCTTTATTGCTAATGAGATTCTTGAATGTGGAAGAAAATTTCGGCATGTAAAGAAGAGCATCCGCAAAACTAATGTCGAAGTGTAGTTTTTGAAAGATTTCAAGAAACTTCTTCATTTGGATGTCAGTTTTATCACGGAGTTTTTGATCATTAAGCCTTGAAGGATGTGGAATTGAAGGCTTAGCAATGCTCTTTGGAAAAGCAAATTCGGGAATTGAAGTTTGGACGACCGAAGGTTGGACGTGTGCGGTACTTTGTAGGCTTGAGGATTGCACCTTGTCCTTTGTCACCTCGGTTTCTCATTCCACATCCTTCACGGGAGTAGGAGTAGGAATCAAGGGTCCATTATAAGCTTTGCCACTACGAACGGTAATAGCTTTTAATTCACCCTTCGGGTTGGGAATGGTATTTCCCGGGAGAGTACCCGAAGTAGAAGGTTGATTCAATTGACCCAAGAAACTAGCAAACATGTTCTCAATCTTGCTTTGAGATTGTTCAATCTTGTGATTTATGTTTCGAAGTTCATTTTTAAGCTCATTGCCTTGTCTCGACATTGAAGATTGAAAATCATTCTTCAAAGTGTTGATTTGGTTTTGCATTCCCCTCATGTTAGCCTCATTTGTTTTGATGTAATTAGCAAGTTCACTTGAAGCAACATTAGGAGCTTGGTAATTAGGAGCTTGAAAACCTTGATTGAAATTTACCCCTTGGTTTGGAAATTGGTTAATCGGAGCATGAAATTGATTTTCAACATTTTGATTTCTTTGTTGTTGATTATGATTGAATCGATTTGGATTATTGGGTTGAGAAAAGCCGGCTGGACTATTTTGATTGCTAGCACAATAGTTCGGGTCAACTTGAGGACGGTATTGGTTACCTCCTTGATTGTAAGACCCGGCTACGGCTTTTACATCAAATTCACTACCATCGGTGGTAGTACAATTGTAGTAAGCATGAGGTCCACCACACGTGACACAAGTTTCATCAACCGCTTTGACTTGAGCGGGTGAAGAAGTTTGTGGTGATGATAGTTTCTTTTGCTTGGAAAGAACCAATGCTTGAATAGCTTCCGTGAGTTTGTCAATCTTAGCGTCGGTGCTAGAATTGTTCTCGGGAGATGATCTAGACGAGGTTGCATTCACTTGGGAAACAATGGACTTGTTTTGTGAAGTTCGAACCTTAGACTTATTTTCAATTATAGCGAAAGCATCTCTAGGAGTCCGATTCAAGAGATTGCCACCCGCGACATTGTTCAAAGAATCTTGATCGGTTTGGTTCAAACCATTGTAGAAAGTATCAATTTGGTGCAATTCGGAAAAACCATGATAAGGACATTTGCGAAGTAAATCTTTAAAACGATCCCACGCCTCGCTAAAAGATTCGTCAAAGTTTTGAGTAAACTTGGTGATTTCATTCTTTAAGCTTGTTGTTTTAGACGGGGGAAAGAATTCATTCACAAATTTCGACACGAGGTCTTCCCATGTCTCAATAGGATGAGGAGGTTGTTTTTCAAGCCAAATTCGGGCCGTACCCTCGAGAGAGAAAGAAAAAAGAAGAAGCTTAATAGCTTCTTGAGGGACGTTTTTGTACTTGATGGTTGATATGATTTTGTTGAACCATCGAATGTGAGAATGAGGATCGTCCCTCTCAAAACCAAAGTATTGACTCGAAGTTACTAATTGTAGCAACCCGGTCTTGAGTTCAAAATTATCGGTAACGATTTCCGGAACAACGATGGCCTCTCCATAACCCTCGGTGGGTGCTTGGAGAAGCTCGGACATGGTACGACTATCGGCCATGTTTGGAGGAATAGTACGAATCTCGGGTTCGACTATTTGATTGGTACGTCGTCGATTACGCCTTCTTCATGGAATGTTGTTGAGCGATTATAAAGGACTTGTTGACGTAGACGAACGAGTGCGCATGCACTACAAAAAACAACTCAATTAAAACAAGACCAACTTAAAAGACAATTGTGAACTTAAACCAATAATCAAAAACGCAAGGTTAATTTTTAAAGAGAAACGCACAAAGGAGCGGGAGAGAAGAATGGATATCTCGCTGGGGCGAAGTTTGTTGGATTGCCCTATACCGTTTCGACTCCTCTTAAAGTTTGCTTATCGTTTAAAAGTTTTCCAAAACGCAAGTGATACAAAGGCAAGTATTGATCTTTGGTTTGGGAACTTATTAATGTCCACACCCCCAGTTGGTAGGTATTCTGCCTTGGTTTTCGGCGGTTGTTTTTTATGTTTATTTTATTTAACAAGAAAAACGGAAAATCTTTTTGTATTTTTTATATGATAGATATATATAGAAAAGAAAAGGAAATTATTTTTGTGTTTTATAAGTTTTGAAAACGATAACTTCTTGACGAAGGTTCTACAAGTCACTAATCGTTAAAATCGTAACGATATTGTCGCAACACAACCTCCCCGGCAGCGGCACCAAATTCTGATTGCGTGTGAAACATTTATCAAAATAAATACAATGTAGACGTGAGTGTAATTTACCAATCAACCTTTACGAAAAGGTTAACTTGCAAAAACTCGTGAATACAATATATATATGTGATACCGGGTAAGTAATTACCTGGGTCGTGTCCCAACGAGGTGTGAATGGGCAATATCGTGTGAGATTCGAGATTAAAATGCTTTTATGGATGATGAGAGATTATTTGGTATTGTGGAATTACGACAAATTGCAAATAACGTACGAATAATTAAATAAACGTAACTAAAATGCAAATTCAAATAAGGAATGAAAATTTAAACTTAAAAACTACCTAAAAGACTAAGGGAAATATGATAGGGAATTAGGGAACCTAAAAACGTAAGCTAAGTTTAAAAACGTAAAAGTTATTTAAATAAAACGCGAGAGCGCAAAATAAAAAGTGAAATTTATGCTACGCTAGTCCTACGGGCTAGAAAATAATTTTCTTACGAACTAGATGGCAAAAAAAATTTCAGAAAAAAGAAAATTAAAATTTCAATAAAAATTCTATTTATTATGATTTAATTAATAATAAACACTATTTAATTACTAATAAATATTAAGCCTATTTTTAAAAATTCTGAAACTTTTTCAGTAAATACTACAATTTATTAGAGACCTAAGAAAAATATAGAAGATGGTGGTGCAGTTACAAAATAAGCAGAAAATAAGCACTACAGACTATTAAGCTAAATAAGCTAAAAAAAAACTTTATTAAATACTTAAGGGTGCATGATATAAATGAAACAAGAGCCTAGGGCAGTTGGTGTGAGTGTGTGTTGTGAGCTATGAGACCCTGGTTCGAACCTGTGCTATCCCAATTTTTTTTACACTATATTTTTTTATTTTTTTTCCTTATTAAGAACTGATAAAATATTGAAACTAATTAACTTTTACAAAAATAACTTTTCTAAAAATTCAAAAAAAATAAGCTTGGAAATCAGCTCTTGTCTTAACAGTTAACTAAACAAAGGACAAAAATAATTTATCTACCTGCTTAAGAGCTTATAGGCTCAAATAAACTTGCGCAAAAGCTAAATTAGCTACTAATCCTAAACACAACCTTCATTAGCTAATCTAAATAAACAAGCATAAAGAAAAAAACAGCAAACGACCACAATAATCAAAACCAAGCAATTAAAACAAAGGTGCCACACAAATCAGTCCAAGCATGCAAGTTTAGGCTTACCAATAAGCAAACATCCAATAAGCAAAAGTACCCAAAAGTTCAAACACCTAAAATCTAGCTACCAAGCAACAAGCATGCAAAGTTACAGCCAATTTCAAGCTTGTGTGAGCTTATGAAACAAGCTGAGAGGAGGGGGTTTGGGACATGTTGTAACTGATGCAACAGTAGGAAAAACGGGCAAAAAATAAGCAAGCAACTGAACTTTAAAAACTAAAATAAGCTTAAAAATCTGAAATCTATACTACAAACTTTTTGTAAACACAAAATCATGCCCTAAAGCCTACTCTATCTAGTCTAAATTCAAGATCAAAAGAGGGTTGTTTGGGACCTGATGAGCAGCAGGCCTGATGGCTAAAATAAGCTAGTAAAATCTACTAATAAGCTGAAACTATGGGGGGGGGGGGGTAAGCAAACGGCGTCATATGGATTCCTAAATAAGCTGTAAGGGACAAAGAGAAGCAGTTGAAACTAACCAATAAGCACAAAAGAAAGAAAAGTGGTTGACTACTATTCTAAGGTATGCAGGCCTGAGAAGGTCACTTTGAGGACCTGAATAAGCAGTAAAATAAATTCACAAAAATAAAATAAAATTAGTGACATAAAGATAAGCTGGGGAACAAGCTACGAACCAATTTTCAGGGCCTAATAACATGTAATGAAAGAATTAAAAATATATGTTGGAGGTGTTTTGGGACAGCAGGTTGTGGGTCAAATGGGGTATAAAGGGGGTTTTGGTGTTGTGCCTGGTTGGTGTTTTGGGCCCAATGAGTGGTGATGGGTGGACAGGGTTAATGTTTGTGTTTGGGTTTAAATTTAAGGGAATCCGTTTGGTTATAATAGCAAAATAAAATGACCAATTTGTAAATTCTGAATTCTTGAGGGACTGAAGTTGTCATATCTCCAAAGTTATACAAAGGGCCAATCTTGACAAGTTTTGAATTCCCAAGGTTACTTTCATCATTTTTCTTCTAAGAATAATTTCCAGGGGCCATTCTTGCCATTTTAGCAAACTTGAGAGACCAAAGCCGTAATTTCTTGAAAATGCAATCCAAGGACAAAAAATGTCATTTGTGGATTCATGGTGGACTCATGTTGACTTTTTCTTCATAAAAACCTTTCCAGGGACCATTTCTGACATTTTTTGATAGTACAAGGACCAAACTTGCAAACTTTTGAAACTTTTCACCAAAGGATTAGTTATGACAAATTTTTATTTCCAAAAGACCTTTGTTGATTTTTCTTACAAAATAAATGCCTAGGGACTGATTTTGACAAGTTTTGAAAGTTGAGGGACTGAAACTACCAATTATGCAAACTTTGTTCCTTTTTCATTTGTTTTCAATCATTTTGCATCTGAAACATATAAAACACGATCCTGGGATATTTTCTGTATTTTGATGCATTTTTGAGTGTTTTTAAATGTTTTGCAGTTCATATTTGACCAAAAATAATGAGTATTTACACACTCATCAGTGTGCATCCATGTATATAAAGTTTTTTACTCAGAAACTCACCCAAATGTAAACACTAAAAAGCACAACCAAAAGCATGTTACAGTCACAGTAAAAAAATTACAGCAAAACAAATTCATTTTTATGTATATATTAATAAACAACTAAAATCAACAAAAAAGCAAAAAAAATCTTAATAAACATTATCAGAAATCTTCATAAACATTATCAAATATTTCGTAATTGAGTAGCTTGAAATGTAAACTAATTTTGTAACAAATAAATACGCAACCCAGCTTATATAGACAAATGTCAATTCACATCACATAAGCCCTATATGTATGATAGGATAGCAGCACAAGAATTCAAGAAATGACGTAATCATGCATAGTAAATTTGAATATTCAACTAAGAGCACTTACATCCATAACGCACGAGGTGTGTTAAAGTCGATTTAACGTGCGTTATTCGTGCGTTAACCATTGTGAGCTCGTGCGTTATTGTTGCATTAACGGGCAAAGTGAGAGTACTAACGTTGCGTTAAACGTGGGAAGGAACAAAAAAAAAATCACTTAGGCCCTTTAAACGGTAACTAGCCATTTTTTTCAAAGAAAAAGTTACATTTTACCCCCTCCAAACGTATATAAACGGCTAACTTGTTTAAAATACAAAAAAAAAAAAAAAAAAAAAAAAAAAAAAAAAAAAAAAAAAAACTTTTTACTACCAATAGAAATACCCATTCAACCAAATTCTTTTTTTCACACTTGCACAACTCAAAATACTAACGACTACACTTCTAATAGCCAAAAAAATGTCTCAAGGCAACAACGACAACTGGTTTCAAAACCTTCTCTGTGGGTTGGGGAACCCATATGCGGGTTCATCGTCAACTCCGAATTGGGATAACCCTACCCAATTCGGTATGTCGAGCGATGAAGTTTTCCGAGAACATCAAGAGTTACGGTATTGGCAAGAAAGCCAACAACGACACTCCTTAAATACAGATTTCCAAAACCTCCAATTCACTTAACAATCACAACATTCTCAAACGGAAACAAACGAAGTTCCCGAAACACCTACCTCTCCACCAAAGAAATCCAAGGGACGTATTAAACGAAAGTTCAGAAAAAATAAAGAACCAGTTGACAATGATGAAGGACACAAATAAGGCATACATACTTGTTGGCAACCAAGTGAAGAAAAATTACTTGCTAAGTGTTAGGTGGCCGCTAATGAGGATCCGCTAGTCGTTCGTTCCCAATCGGGGGAAACGTTTTGGCAGTGGGATCAAAATGAGTTCAATAAAAATAATTTTCAGAAACGCGGTAAATATATGATACAAGGGAAGTGGCGCACGTTGAATCATTCTTGCGCAAAATTCAACGCGTGTTTCAAACGTGCTCAACGCGATCAAAAAAGTGGAGAAAATGATATGGATATCCTCACACGTGCCAAAGAATATTATCGTGTGGACAACAATTCCGCCCCGTTTAATAATGAGGCAGCTTGGAATGTTTTTCGTTATGATAAAAAATGGGACGTGCCAGATCCGATTGATTTAACTGGTGATGTCCCAAGCCAAACAAACGAGACGTTGTTTGGAAGTGATGCACATCCACGTCCGATCGGAAAAAAAGCAAGCTTCAAAGAAACAAAAATCCGAGACAATGAAAAGCATCGGGGGCGCAAGTATAGGAGGATCTGTTTCGTCGGCCCAATTCGGGGACGCTTTGCGCAAGGAATATCGGGCTAAACGTGAAGATGCGGCCTTGGCTTACAAAGAAACCGCTGAAAACCAATACTCAGCAATATGGACGAGGGACTTTGAATTTTTGTTGCTCGACACTACCGGCAAAGATCCTTAGTACGTGATGCTGATGAATATGGAAAAGGACCGTATCATTGAAAAATACAGGTTGCCAAAGCGTACGGAATGAATACATGTTTTGTGGTGTGTATATATATATATATATATATATATATATATATATATATATATATATATATATATATATATATATATATATATATATATATGTAATGCTTTTTTTTTATTTATTTCGTAATGTATTTTTTCTATTTTATTTCGTATTGTATTTTTAATTTCATAATGTATTGTTTTAATTTCGTAATGTAATACATTTTAGGGATTAATGTTATGGGTTTTAAAAAATGAAGTATTAGTTTTAGTTTAGAGTTGAAATTGAAAATATATGAAAAGTTGAGTTATATTGAGTTAATGTTAAGTTATTGCTGTGAGTGTTTTTTTTTTAGTTAAAGTGAATGTGTTAAAGCTGATGTGGCGCTGACGTGGCACTGTGTTAAGTTTTAACCCAGGTTACGGATGTAAGTGCTCTAACAATCAATAGATCAATAGTATAAAATTATTATGGGTTTTTCTAACTTGTGCCCTAGGGGCACAAGTTAAGCACACCCAAAGTACAAAAGGTCCCACGAAAAAGTACACAGGGATTTATATAAAAGTACACCTGTCTGTACTTTTATGTGGGTCAAATGTATTTTTGATATACTTTTGGTGTGTTTAACTTATGCCCCTAGGGCACAAGTTAAGAAAACCCAATTATTGTAAACCTTGAATCAATAGTATTAATAGATTTAACAACTTCATTCTCGGCAACAGGTGTAGTTGTTGGTGCTGGATCTCAATCGGTTCAATTCGAATCGTTTTTTCCCCGTATTCGTGTTTGTAGACGTTGATTCTTCCATTTTTGTGTTCTTTATGTGATTTGTACAGTTAATCACGGTTGATTTTTGATTTTAACCGCTAGGGTTTGAATATTGGTAGAGAGAAAGTGGAGTCAAGTGTGTAGGATTTGGGAAATGTGGAATAATAATAGTTATGATGTAATTTACACATCTGGTCCTTCCGGTTTTTTTTTAAATATTTACATTATTAGTCCCTTCGTGTCTTTTTTTTTTCCTTAATTTTTGTTCTTTTGATCCAATGGTCAGGATCTGTCCATTGGTATGTAAGAATTTGTGAGTATGCAAAATGAAGTGACTTATATTACGTTATCGTATTGGTGGGACCAGTGACAGTAGATACAAATTGCGATAAAACACTGTTGATGAGAAGAAAAAAACCAAGTATGCTATTTTTGTGAAGGGTACGTGTAAAACAAAAAACAATACTCTCCCCGTCTCAATTCATTTGTCCATTTTTGAGTTTTTGGATATTTCTTTTTCAACTTTTACCTTAATTATTTTTGTTTGTGTTATATAATATTTGATGAAAATTACACCAATGAAAATACATTTAAACTCAATTAATTTATATATTTTGTATCAAGTATTATAACACAAAAAAATAAAAATAAAAATCAAAGTTGTAATAAGAAGATCTCAAAAGTTAAAAGTGAGCAAATAAATTAGACGGATGACTTAATAATGTGAAACAGTGAACTAACGTGTTTGGTTGGGATTTTTCTTGTGGTAGTTGAGACCCATTGAATAAGAAACAAATTAATAATTAGGGTTAAGGTCAGATTAAAGATGTCATACCATATAATACCATATATTAGAATAATAATTGCATTGCATTTCATTAATTATCAAATATAGTATATAATTATTTTAGAATTATTCTGGAACTAACTAAACATAGTCTAAGCCAATAAAATATAACGTCTAAATAATACTAATAGTCTAACAAATTCTATTTGGGTGAACGTTCATGCAAGATCCCAATGGATGTCGGCGTAGTAGTTGTATGAAAAAATAAAGTAATCAATTGATAATCATTATCATTGATCTCATCTTTCAAGTTAGGAAAATTTTGGGCAAGTTCGAACATGTAAGGATTTCTTGTTCTCTAAATAAATCATATATTTGTAAATGAAGGCATAAAATTTGGAGAAAAATCCAAAACTAGCATAGTCGTCCAACTTACGTTCACAATTTAGCCTAAAAAACTCATTTCTTAAAAATGGCACAGGACAGCCGAGCGATTGGGCAACCATTTTATATACTTGACAAATGTCTCATTTTTTTCACCAAAAAACAAAACCCAAGTCGCCCAAGAAAAACAAGTCACCCGGTACTTTTTCTTACACACATATACTTTTTTGTTTTAAAATATGGAACACTTTGTCAAACAGATAAGGCTACCCATAGTGGTGACCTGGGTCACCAGCTACCAAATCAACTCTCTCTCTTTGAGGTCAGACATGACCCAAGTGTCACTGTGGTGACCGATTTTTTTTCCCTTTTTTTTAGTACCTACATTTTAAACAACAAATTTAAAATTCATTAAAAATAAAAACATTACAATACTAAATTAAAAACTTAAACATTACAATACTTATTAAAAACTTAAACTAGTAATCTAAGTTGTTGTGTGCCTTGATTTGTTCCTTAAGCCGCAAGAGTTCATTTCGTTGTCGTTCGAGCAAATTCGGGTCAATTGCTGAATTGTAGAAAATCAAGTTTTCCTCCCGTTTTGTGGTGTTCAGGATTTCCACTTGCCGTCGTTGGAGTCAATTTTCTCTCTTTTTATCGCTATCTCTTGTTCCTTGAATAATTTCCACGACTCTTCAATGTCCTTCCTTTTCGCCGGTTTTGATGGCTTCAACTTGAAAAAAGTATTGGCTAGCGAACTTGTCCATGATGTTGGTGGATTGCGAAAGGAGGAGGATGATTTCTTCCTGGCTGCGTGTTAGGAATACGATTATTCATATGAAGACTCGGTCACCCCGAGTATAGTTTAGCATATTGTAGCTCGTAGTAATTATCATATTAGTTAGTATGTAGAGTAGTATTAGTTAGTATTTGTGGAGTCGGGTCGGGTCTCTTACCCACTGTCAGCCCGCTCTACAGCCCGTTTCAAGGGGCGTTTCCATTGTAACTATATATACCCTTTCCCACCCATGGGAAAGGGTTGGACCTTCATTTGCAATCTAACATTCTACAAGTTTTTCTCTCACAAGGCTCCCAACCTTCTCATCTCTTTCTCTCTCTAACTTCTCACTAGAAAACATAACCTAGAATCAATCTAATCACTAAACCATCCATGTTCTCATATTAGAGTATATTATAATTGGTATCAAGAGCCATGGTTCTATCCTAGGACTAGTGGTGTGCTCGGATTTATTGATTGGTTTGTGAGTTTAGCTTGGTTCGAATGGTTTTAGGAGTTTCCTCACTTATTTGATCTCGTTAGGCGTTTCTCTTGGCATTCTTCTTGTACTTTCTTGCTTAAAAGTAGTGTAGACACCTTGTAGTAACCTTGGTTTAGTCATTTCATCACTTGTGTGGACATTGGTGGCATTTCGTGAGTTATTTCTTGCTAGCGAGTTAGTACTTCCTGGTAGAGAGTTGGCATATTTTTGTAGCGAGTTGAGGTTAGAGGTTTGGCGGGTTGCTATTTTTGGACTTTAAGAAAAAACGCTAGACAGTGACGTTTCTGTCTTATTAGTCTAGCGAGTTGTGGCCTAGCGAGTTGAGTAACCAGCGAGTTGGCATAACTAGAGATTTGATCAGATTAGCGAGTTACTACTTCTAGCGAGTTGAGGCTTTAGCGAATTGGGAATAGCGAGTTGAGCAGTCAGCGTTTTGTCAGACTAGCGATTTGCTCTACTAGCGTGTTGATACATTCTAGCGAGTTGGTTCCTGTTCAGCGAGTTGTGTATAACGAGTTGAGTTGTTTCTGTGACTTGGTACTTGTAGCGAGTTGTAGCCTTAGCAAGTTGTGACCATCTTAGCATGTTGACATTTGTGAAATTTGTGAGCTGTAGCGGCTTAAGTTGTTACATCCACTCCTTCAGTAACTTGACGTTGCGAGACTATTCCCACAACTTGACTTGTTATTTTAATAGTAACTTGACGTTGTGAGTTTAATCTTACGATTTGACTTGTTTTCTGAGAAGTGATTGTAATTCGACTTGTTGCAACAAAACACGAAATTCACGTGTGTTTAACAGTTTGATACGTGTAAGTACTCATTCTTCACAGCATGGCAAGCACTGCATCGGATGACATTCAGGCAGCAGGGTCGGATACTCGTCCTCCTATGCTGGATAGGACCGACTATGAATCATGGGCGCAAAGGATTCGTCTATACTGCTTGGGTAAGGAAAATGGTGTGAACATCTTGAAATCCATTGATGAAGGACCTTTCCTCATGGGCACAACCAGAGACACAATCGCAGCTACTGATGACCATCCAGCAGCAGTTGGTCCAGAAAGACCTCACACCTACAATGATCTTTCTGATGAAGATAAGAAACGCTATGATGCTGACATCAGAGCTTCGAATATTGTCATTCAAGGGCTTCCTAAAGATGTCTACAAACTCATCAACTTTAACACAGAAGCCAAAGCAGTTTGGGATAATGTAAAGATGCTTCTTGCAGGGTCCGAGTTAACCAAAGAAGATAGGGAGTCTCAGCTGTATGATGAATTCGAGCACTTCAAAATGAATCCAGGTGAAAGCATCACTGACTACTACGTCAGATTTCACAAGCTAGTCAATGACATGAGGGCCATCAAGATGACAATGCCAAACATTCAGCTCAATTCAAAATTCGTGAATAACATGGCACCTGAATGAGATAGGTTTGTTACAGCTGTCAAACTTAACAAAGGTCTCAGGCATACTAATCATGAACAACTTTATGCATATCTCCAACAACATGAGAAACATGCAGCTTATGATCGGGTAATGCGAGAAAAGCTCAGTCCTACAACCACAAATGAGTCTCTTGCCTTTGTCTCTAATGTTCAACAAGTCACTCAATCTTCAAATGATCAATCTCAACCACCTTCATCCAGGTCTACCTCAACTAATGGACAATCATCTTCCTCACCACCTGCCTTAAACACCCATCTTGACTCAGGATATTCTCATACCGACATGATGATTGATAACCTCTCCAACCAAGTCTCCTTATTAGTCTAACAGTTCAGAGCTGTACTTCCACCAACTAACAACCAACTCAGGACTTCGTCTAACCCTTGTAATCAGGCAGTCATTGAAGATGGAAGAGTGGTGGTGCAAAATATGCAAGGAAGACAAAATGTCAATCCAAGAAATGCTGGTAGAGATAATGGGCAGTATAGAGTCGGGAATGCGCTTCAAGTGCAAGCTAGGCAACCTAAGTGCTATAACTGTGGAGGGTTGGGTCATATAGCTAGGAATTGCACTCTCCCAAAGCGTCCTCAAAACTCTGAGTACTTCAAGGACAAGATGTTGCTAATGCAGGCGCAAGAGAATGGTACTGCTCTGGATGAAGAAGCTTTGCTTTTCTAGCTGGTGATGACAAGAATACGTTTGATGCTGATGTGGATGATCAACCTGTTCTGGACATGACACTAAATGATCCGAACATCTTTCAAGTTGAAGACTGTGATGCTTTTGATTCGGATGTTGATGAAGAACCCATTGCTCAAACCATCTTCATGGCTAATCTGTCTGCAGCTGCATCATCTCCACAGCAGTCTGGCTCCTCCATCACTTCTGCTATCTCTGAGGTACCAAAGCCACTAAATTCTAATCTGAATTACTCTACCAATCAATAGGGGGCATGTGACTTGGTACAACCCAATAATATTGACAACACAGATATCACTAATATGGGAAATACCAATAATATCCCATATGAACGGTATGTGAATGACAATAAAATGAAAGTTGTACCAAGTGACATGCCGTCGGTCGATGCTAGAGAACTTGAGCTACATGAGCACACTATATACAACCCTGATGACTCCTTGATCACTAGAGTTAACATCCTTAAGGATCAGGTGGCCATATACGAGCAGCGTGCTAAATTTGAACTTAATGAACGTGAGTAGAAAATGGAATGGCAAATGCGTACTTACATATCTGAAAACAATGCCAAACAAGAAACATTGAAAAAGGAGTTAGTTTCTTTAAATAACAATTGGATCAGACTGTCAAGCAAAGACAGGAAATTCAAAAGGGGTTGACTTCAATTAAACTCGACTACCAAGAAAAAGAAACTAAACTTCTAAATGATTTTTCAAAACTTTAAACGTTGAAAAACAAATTGGAAGATAAGTTGTACATGCAAGGCCAAACCATTCAATCTGCTCAAATGATGCAAAACCATAGGAAACTAAGAGATGAATTTAGTGAACTAGATGCCTCTAAGACTAAAGCCAAATTTCTTAGAAATGGTATAGGTGCTCAACCTGCGCTATATGATGCACACACTATGCTTGACCCTAACCATGCCCCTCCTGATGTGAAATCATATGACGAGATTGATGAGGCTGAGGATAGAACTAGGGAAAAACTTGCTGAGCGACTTAAGGATCCCCTATGCATTGCTAAAAATATTGTGTTTCACCATGATTATACAAATGACAATCACTCAGCCATTTTTGTCCCTCAAAAGAAAATCCTCCCTGAAAAGGTGTTTTGGAATATTGACATGGAAAAAATGAAAGCTGAAAGAATCGTTGGTAACACACGTACCATCTTTAGGATTGCTGACCCTACCATCTATCCCCTGCACACACCCCAACATCTAGTACCATATACTTTACCCACACAGTGTAATACCCTAATTGCATTATATGTTCTAGGCCAATTGTTCAAGGACTTTGAAAAAACTTGTAAAACAAGAATTACACCAACGGGGATTACAGAAGGGGAAAGGGGTTTTGAGCAAACAAAACAGTGTTACCTAACTGAAGTCATGCCATTTTTCGATCTTCTTAAAGAACATTTTGAAGGCCTTAAAACTACCATTAATAATGATGTGACTCAAATGAAAAAGGTCTTTAAAGAGGTGGAAAATGAGGGTAACCAATTGGCAATCGATCTCAAATACAGTGAAATTGACAGAAAAAACATTCTCATCATGAATTAGAACTTGATTGCTAATTGCATTGCACAAGATGTCTTTTACACTGTTACTGGCTCTGCCCTATCTGCTAGGCAATTTCATGAAATGTCAATTACTTTAAATGTATTTTAGAATCGTGTGATTGAGCTTGAGGGGGAGAATTACAAACTAAACTACAAAATTCAAAACGACGACCATGATAACATGGTCAGGAGCTTTTCAAAACTAGAAGTTGATAATTTTAACTTGCAACTAAAATACCAACATCTGAAAGAAAACATAAAAGTATCAAATGCCAAGACATCTTCGGATGCTCCTGAGTTTGACACATGTTTTGAATTAGCCAAAAAGGATGACGTAATTCAAGCTCACTCAAACACGATTCAGAAGTTGAAGGCCCAAATTGCTCAATTAAAATCGAACAAAAGCGATGTGACCAATACCAATTACCAGAAGTCGATAGATTCTCAAAACTTTCAGAAACAGGGCTTTATCAATGAATTACAACATGAAAATGAGTGGCTTCGTGCTGAAATGTCAAACGCTAAACAACGTTACAAAGAATTGTTTGAGTCTATTAATATAACACATGACCAAAACAATGAAAGAGTCACTTCTTTGTTAAATGAAGTTGAGAATCTAAAGACTATGGTGAAGGGTAAAATGCTCGTCGTTTCATGTGATCATGCAATTTCCAATGTACATGCTTGTAAGAAATATGCGTGCGATGCTGTGAATGTCTCTCTTCCCCTTAGGTACAATAAGTTAGTTCATAACAACTATCTTAGAAATCTTAAGGATTGTCTGGCCATGCTTAGAGAAACCATTGAAGATGAGAGGATACCTAAACTACATGATGATGTTATTATTGGTGCTTGCTTCCTCACTAATAGAGCCCAGGAATTATTAGAATACGCTATAGGATCATGCCCCAAGAATGATAACAAGTCGAATAGGTCATTTGCATCGCACCCTAACAGTGGCAATAAACATGTTACATTTGATTATCCCCACACCATGTCACAATCCACCATCATGATCACCAGTAAACAAGTAGCAACTAATCATACTAATGTTCCCGTCATTGCTTCTACAGGAGTAAAAGGTGTATCTAATGCTAGCAAGTCACAGCCTAGGTGCAATACAAAGAATGATAAGACTTTGCTGGCTAAGAGTACACTTATGAAGGAAGTAGAAGAATCATCTAGGAACAATAAATTTATGCTTAATGAAAGGAATCGAGTTGATTCAAACATTTGTGTTAACAATGATGTAATTAATTCGAATTCTGGTGCTATTTGTAAGACTTGTAACAAATGCTTATTTTATGGTAATCATGATGCTTATGTTGTGTCCTTTCTAAAATCCACTATGAAATCTCCAGTTATGAATGTCTCGAGTGTTAAACGGGTAAAACAAGTATGGAATAAAACAGGAAAAGTGTTCACTAATGTTGGTTATCAATAGAGACCTACTGGAAGGAAATTCACTTTAAGGAAAAAGTGCCCAATGACTAGGATCACTAACTCCAAAGTTGTGCCTATTAAGAAGTAGAGACCTACTGGTAGACTGTTCCTAATAGAAGCACTTAGTACCACTCCTAGTTCTAGTGCATCAGAATGTGAAAGTTCCAGTGAGATATCTGTAACATATGATAATCCAATATTTGTGTGTGCTAACCAAACGGACCCCAACTGTTTGTGGGGCTCCAGCTTTTTCAGTTATCCACGATTGTCTGGTTTCAAATGCAGGTCGTACAAATCGTCCTTTGGTATTTGGACTCAGGCTGCTCAAAACATATGACTGGAGATCGCTCGCGGCTCAAGAATTTCGTGGAAAAGTTTATTGGTACGGTTAGATTTGGGAATGACCATTTTGGATCTATAATGGGTTATGGTGATTACGTCTTTGGAGACAGTGTGATATCCAAAGTTTACTACGTGGAAGGACTTGGGCACAATCTATTTTCTGTTGGTCAATTATGTGATTCTGATCTTGAAGTTGCTTTCAGAAAATACACCTGTTTTGTTAGAGAATTAGATGGTGTTGATCTCCTCAAGGGGAGTCGGGGCACTAATTTTTATACCATCTCTATCGAAGACATGCTACGGCCCTCTCTAATTTTCTTACTTTCTAAAGCCTCCAAGAACAAATCATGGTTGTGGCATCGTCGTTTAAACCATTTAAACTTCGGTACCATCAATGAACTCACACGTAAAGATCTTATTCGAGGCTTGCCCAGACTTAAGTATGAAAAAGACCATTTGTGTTCCGCATGTCAAATGGGCAAAAGCAAAAAGCACACACATAAACCCAAGACTGTCAATTCCATCATGGAAGTTCTACACACTCTTCACATGGATCTCTGTGGACCAATGAGGATTCAAAGTATCAATGGAAAGAAATATGTGGTTGTTATTGTTGATGATTTCTCTCGATTCACGTGGGTAAAGTTTCTACGATCAAAAGATGAAACTCCGGAAACCATCATCAAACTCATAAAGATGTTGCAAGTTCGTCTCAACAAAACAGTTAGATTCATTCGAACTGATAATGGAACAGAGTTTGTGAACAAACAACTTACTCAATTTTATGAAGGTGTCGGAATTAGTCATGAAAAGAGCATTCCACGTACTCCTCAACCAAATGGAGTTGTTGAAAGACGCAACCGCACATTAGTTGAAGCTGCAAGGACTATGCTCATCTTCTCCAAAGCTCCTATGTTTCTTTGGGCTGATGCAATTGCGATGGCATGTTATACACAAAATAGATCCTTGATACATCCTCTCCACTGCAAGACTCCATATGAAATGGTTCATGGCAGAAAACCAGATCTTTCGTTTCTTCATGTATTTGGTGCATTGTGTTATCCAACGAATGATAGTGAAGACCTTGGGAAACTCAAGGCCAAGGCCGACATTGGTTTCTTTGTTGGCTATGCTCCAGAATGAAAGGGATACCGAATCTACAACAAACGTACCAGAGACATAATGGAAACAATCTACGTCACTTTCGATGAGCTGACAGAGCAACTGGCTCCTGGACAATCAAGTTCTGGACCCGTACCTAACCTCTTGTCTCCTGGACCTATAAGCTCCAGGCTTGTACAGAATCCCACTCATGGTACTCCTTTCGTACCTCCTACAAGTGATGATTGGAAAAATCTATTTGACCCCATGTTTGAGGAATACTATGAACCTCAAAATGTGGATGCTCCAGAAGCCCCAATCATTCCACAACCAGCTGGGGTAGCTAATGTCCTAGATGTTAATTCTGGACCATCCACTTCGTTGTCATGGGATCCTGAAGCTCCCACCATCAGTCACTCTATTACCACATCTAATGGTCAATCATCATCTGTACAACGAGTTGCAGCTGTAGATAATTCCTTTGATGAGAATCCCTTCGCTCCACCCGATAATGAGCCGTTTGTTAACATCTTTGCTCCTGAATCGTCAAATAATGCTACATCCTCAGATGAATCTAACACGGCTACCTCAGTTCCCTACCCTCAACCTCATGAACACCTTAGGAAATGGACAAATGACCACCCAATTGACAACATTATTGGAAACCCCTCACGTTCGGTATCAACCCATAAGCAACTTGCTACCGACGCTTTGTGGTGCTTCTTCAATTCTGTCCTCTCTAAAGTTGAGCTAAAGGATTTCAAGGATGCAATTTCTAAACACTCATGGTTCACTGCTATGGTGGATGAAATTCATGAGTTTGATCGACTTGACATGTGGGAACTAGTACCGCCTCCTGAGTGTGCTATGATCATTGCTCTCAAGTGGATATTTAAAGTGAAACTTGATGAGCATGGAGATGTATTAAAGAGCAAGGCTAGGCTTGTGGCAAAAGGATATCGTCAAGAAGAGGGTATTGACTTTGAAGAATCCTTCGCACCAGTTGCTAGAATTGAAGCCATTAGAATATTTCTGGCAAATGCTGCTAGTCAAAATATGGTGGTGTATCAGATGGATGTTAAGACTGCATTTCTAAATGGCGATCATAAAGAAGTGGTGTATGTAAGTCAACCCAAAGGATTCGTGGATCCTGAACGCCCTAACCATGTGTATCGCTTGAAGAAGGCCCTTTATGGACTTAAACAAGCTCCTAGGGCGTGGTACGACACCTTGTCAAAATTCCTTCTTGCCAACAAGTTCTCCAAAGGTGCTGTTGATCCTACACTCTTTACCAGAAAAACGGGCAAAACATTTCTTCATGTGCAAATTTACGTAGATGATATAATATTTGCCTCTTTTGATCCCAAAGAGTGTGATCGTTTCTCCCAAGAGATGAGTTCTGAATTCCAGATGTCCATGATGGGTCAAATGTCCTTCTTTATAGGCTTGCAAATATCTCAGAATTCCAATGGGATCTTCATCAATCAATCCAAGTATGCTAATGAAATTTTGAAGAAATTTGGATTCGATTCATGCGACGCAGTTGATACCCCTATGATGGAAAGATCAAAACTTGATGAAGATGTTGTTGGGATCCCAGTTGAACAAAACAAGTATCGAAGCATGATTGGTTCCTTAATGTATCTCACTGCTAGTAGACCGGATCTTCTTTTTGCAGTATACATGTGTGCTCGGTATCAATCCGAACCTACCAAGAAACACCTGGAAGTTGTCAAGAGAGTCTTTCGGTATCTTAAAGGAACAATCCACTTGGGCCTATGGTACCCAAAGGACACTTCTATGGCCCTCACAGCCTATTCGGATGCTGACCATGTGGGATGTCAGGATACTCGTCAAAGTACATCTGGGGGTGCTCAGTTCTTAGGTAACAAGCTAGTTAGTTGGTCTTCAAAGAAACAAATGAGTACTTCAATATCCTCCACAGAGGCTGAATACATTGCCATGTCCTCGTGCTGTGCTCAGATTCTATGGATGAGGTCTCAACTTTCGGACTATGGCTTCGTATGCAACAAAATTCCCATGTATTGTGACAACAAAAGTGCGATTGCGCTTTGCTGCAACAATGTCCAGCACTCAAGAACTAAGCACATTGACATTCGACATCACTTCATCAGGGAGCAAGTTGAGAAAGGAATTGTGGAACTTTACTTTGTGAGGACTGAGTTCCAGCTAGCTGATATCTTTACCAAAGCACTTTCTAGGGATCGATTTCAATTTATCCTCCCTCGCCTTGGTATGAAGAGTCTCACTCCTGAGGATCTCATAAGTCTTCAGGAAGATCAGGAGGAGTAAAGGGGTTGCTTCATATATCCTTTGTACATAATACTTAAAACAAAAAGAAAATAGAAAAATATAAAACCTTCAAAAACCCAAAAAAAAAAAAAAAAAATCAAAAAATCATAAAAAACCAAAAATATTCTTCTCTCGACATGTCTCTTGTCTAATCAATATTATGTGCGCTTCTAGAAATGTCATTCAATAATGACAGGGAAACATACATATGCTTGAGCAAGAGTTCCTTTATTAATAATGTCCTCTAAAACATGTCGTATCTAACACTATTCTCTCAAAATGGTTTGCTATTACTTCAGATAGCAACCCGGTCTTAGTATTGGGGAAAGTTCATCGCCAAAAAGACGACTGTTCCTAACAAAGACATGAATTACTTTATATTCGTGCCTTTCCGATCTGATGTACGCTTAAGTGAATCATTTCTGTTAAAATAAGAGAAGTCTTCTTTACATCTCAAATACTTTTCCTTCAAAGATTCTTCGGGAAAGTATTTGCTCCAAACTTGGTGGTACCATGGTTTTTGAAGATCAAACAAACCTGAAGAGTTGTTTAAAATTTACTACTCAATCGATGCTATAAAAATTAATACTTTATGCAAAATGTTTAATTTAAAAATGTGTCATCGATTGAGGGGGAGAATGATTTCAAAAACTATACATCATCAAAACAATGATCTTTGTGCATAACTTCAAGTGGATTAAGTGCAATTGTTATGTGTTAGTATATAATTTTTTCATGAGTTTATCGCTAAACTCAAAATCATTTATAAACTCATCATCTCTAACACATAACATACTCCCTCAAGGTTTGAGGGGGAGCTTAACTGTCTTCTCAAAATCAGTCATTCTTAAACATGTCACATCCTTCTCCAAAACTTTATACTTATCACTTGGGATCACAAATCTCAAATTGATTTGAAAATTTTGATCGGGGGAGAAGATGTGATTTAAATATGAAAAACTGATTCAAAAGTGATGTTTTTGAACATGAAAACAAAAATCTGCTCTTTCCTATGTGCCAAACTCTTTCGCATATCAATGCACATATTAAGGGGGAGCAAAATGATTTGTGTAAAAGGATCCTTGCATCTCATATGAGTGCATCTCAGACTTGACTCATGAATTGACGAAACAGAATTGTCTTGAATCAAAAGGACTAGTCCTGGACGGGTAATAACTTCAAGCTGGTTCAACCAGTGATGTAAGCGTGTCTCGAAGAGGACTAGTTTAAGTATAATGTACCGTTTCGAGAAACCTTGGGTGAACCTGATCGGGCTGGGTAATAACTTCAAGCTAGTTTATCTAGTGATGTAAGCGTGTCTCGAATGCCCGGTCATGATCACTTAAGGTAGATCAATTCAAAAAGTGCAACTCTTCCCGACATGTGCAAATTTTCAAATCAATACATATGAGCACATGTTAAGGGGGAGCATTTAAAAATGACAAAACTCTCAATGTGTTAACAAAATGTGTTTCTCAATCATAAACACATTGAGAGAATTTTCAGTGATTTGGTAAATGGCAACATAGGATAGTCATGGAGCTATAAGGTGGCTAAGGCAAGGTAAACCGTCCTATGATCCACCAGAGCCGAAGGGATCTACTCATGGACAATACCCAATAAATAGTATTAGAAAGTCCGTAGGTATGATTATGAAAAAAGGAGAAATGTGAGAATGGAGAAAGAAGGGGTTGAATAATTAAAAGGAAATGAAATGAGAAAGGGTGAAAAGAAATAGCCCTCCAATTATTCAACCTTAGGGCAGAAACCGGGTTCAATTCATAATCTACTGATTGTTGCTAAGGCGACATTGGTATTGAAGACAAGACGTCATGGACCCAGTGACGCACTGCACTAAACCTTCTAACCACTCAAGTTCTCTTAAAAGAACTTGTTTCATTCTCACAGGAAACCGATGTAATCTATCGACTTATCTCTTAGAGATGGTTGATATTGAAGTAGGAGACCTCTCCCTAATCTCCGCATAGGAAAACCAAATGCACTTATTGAGTCTAGAGCCTCGAGATACATAAAAAGATCTCATAGGAACACGTGCCACTTCTACCCTGGTTGTTCAACTTGAAGGACACCAGTGGTAAACTTATGAGTCCTACGCAGATCTTAGCAATCTGCCAGAACATTTATGAGGGATGTTGCTATTGTAACTCCTAGTGATTGAATGGAAATTCCTGCCAGGGTCAACATCATGAAGCCCTGAAAGCAGGTCACTCAGGTAATTCCTTGTGGATTACGCTTAGTGGTCGCGACGGTTACTAACGGTCAACAGTCGTGGAGTGATCTCCAGTGACTCACCCAATCGTTGATCTACTTAGGTAGTTCGTGTAAATCCTTTCAGGGTTTGCCGATTGGGAACGGTCTTGGTAAGGGTTAGAAGGAGTCTTCACACTATGCTGTTGACGATCTCTAATTCCAAACCTATAAGCATCAGATGATTTGTTGCTAACTGTCTACTTGCAGGAATTTCTAACAGTTGCAGGTGATTGCTGAAAAGATGCAGATCCATCAACACATGCTCACACTTCAACTTCATAACTCATAAGACATCATGATCATTGAATGGGCTTCAACCGTGCTTCCTCAACTCTGATGAAGAAGATTATGATCTTGAAAAGTGTGAGCATGCCAACACAAAGAGGTTCATATCACATGGAGACATTACTACTCCAAGATGACTTTCAAACATTCTTTTGGATGATGAAACAGTGACAATTTCCAAAGGTCATCCATCATATTAAAGGTGTCATCTAGAGTCTACCACTTAAAGAACAAAGATCTCAACTATGAAGAATCAAAAGGCTACGAACTACAAAGATGTCATCAAAGATCTGAATGCTATGACTCAACATTTATTTTTCGGGATGACCTCCCTTAGTGGGAGATTGTTAGGAATACGATTATTCATATGAAGACTCGGTCACCCCGAGTATTGTTTAGCATATTGTAGCTCGTAGTAATTATCATATTAGTTAGTATGTAGAGTAGTATTAGTTAGTATTTGTGGAGTCGGGTTGGATCTTTTACCCACTGTCAGCCCGCTCTACAGCCCGTTTCAAGGGGCGTTTCCATTGTAACTATATATACCCTTTCCCACCCATGGGAAAGGGTTGGACCTTCATTTGCAATCTAACATTCTACAAGTTTTTCTCTCACAAGGCTCCCAACCTTCTCATCTCTTTCTCTCTCTAACTTCTCACTAGAAAACATAACCTAGAATCAATCTAATCACTAAACCATCCATGTTCTCATATTAGAGTATATTACACTGCGTCACGACCTTGTGGTTGTGATTCTCTAGTCTCTTCCTCATCATCAGAATCATCCACGTCTTGAAAATTCAAGGGACCTTGTGTTGACCCCGAGGTAGTTGTAGAACCTGTTAATACAAATATCGTCTAAAAACGTTATTTATATTTTATGATCTTTGCTAATATTTTGTGGTGGACAAAGTATAAAATTTATTATGTAGCAAAGTATAACTTTAGTATAAGTCTTTCACATATAGAAACTTTATTTCTAAACATTACATTGGCTATATGATTCATTGTTTGTCTAACAATGTTGATAACATGTTAAGTGTCAAAACATATTGAGTAAGGTCTACTAAATATTGTGTTATATTGAGTTACATGTCTTCAAACATCTTTGGTAACTCAATCACTTAGTAAAAATACATCATACAAGCATTAGTCTATATTTCTAAGTAAATACTTTTACATGTTTACTTTCACAATAGTAAAAGTCTAAAATTAGAAATATACATCATGCATTGCGTCATACATGTCTTGTCAAAACTCTTTGCATATCTTTCTAAAAGGTCTCATGTATTCTTGAAAATATTCTTACTCAACATAGTTGACTTAAAAGATCTTGAGTAAACTTGTCATTGATTTGGAAAGATTTCTTACTCAGACTATCTTTTAGTTAACTTAAAGGATCTTGATTTGACATTGCATTGATTTGGAAAGATTTCTTACTCAATCTATCTTGTAGTTGACTTAAAGGATCTTGATTTGACATTGCATAGATATGGAAAGATTTCTTGAAGCATTTGACTGTCAGTCTGGCAGAACCCTGTGGATACAAGGGCGGAACCCTTGTTTTGCTTCCGCCCGGTCCGCCAGCCTGCTGTCTTGTTTGGCTATAAATACCAAGCCACACTCAAGAATTATTTCATCACTTTTAGCTATACATTACATACATAATCTCATTTCTCTTATCTAACTCAGTAGCAACTCACTTGTGTGATTCTCTTTTGTAGAAAAGAAGTTCACAAGTTCATCCGAGAAGTTACAAGTTTCAACTCAATGTTGCAAGACTTGTTAGCTTTATATTGTATAAACTCTTATAGTTTATAATTCATTTGTATCTTGTATTGAAGTGATCGGTTAGTATTTTAGGCCTTAACATACATAGTGTGACGGGAGTGGTTGTACCCTTGTAAAAGAACTCGACATCTACCTTAGTGTCGGAAATATTGGTTAGGCGACGTTAGTGTGGTTCTACCTTGAACTAGGACCCGGTATTTAGCTTTTTACTGGATAAAGTGTAAGCGACATGTAAGGTTTTCTCCGCCTGTGAAAGGAGCTTGTTGACTAGTGATTAGTAACTCTCGAGTTGGATACTCGGGGCGTGGAGTAGGGCAAGGAAAAAGAGTCCTTGTAGCCGAACCACGATAAACATCCGTGTTGTGGTTTGATCGTTTTTTTCTTTGCTTTTGCATATTACTTATTGTCAATTAGTTTCAATTGTCTATTACACGCAAATTTTTCAAAAGATAAACAAGTTAAAAAGCGGTAAACTATTCAACCCTTTTTCTAGTTTTCCACAGAACCCTTTGTTTTCTTCCGACTATTTGATTGGAAAACAAACACTTTCTTCTTCCAAGCAGTATGGCATTCTCTAAAGTAAACTCATGACCGTAAAGCAAATGGCATTCTCTAAGAGCTTTCGAGTAGTCGTCTGCATCATTCTCACCACTTCCATAAGTATCCTTGATATTATCCATAATAGCACAGAAAATCACAACCCTATTACGAATCCTAGTCTTCCATTTGGTCGTGATCAAGTTGTATGTCCGATCCAAACCGGTTTCTTCTTTAAAGTACGCTATCACCTCCTCCTAAAAGCGGTGCCTGTTGACAGCATTTCCTCTCGCGGAATTTTCAGAAACATAGATGAAAGCTCTACTGTTAGCATTAAAGAAATGTATAAAGAAGTGATGGTCATTCTCAACTATTAGAACTTTCTAATGTGTCGTAGAAAATGTAATAGTTAGTTAAAAGGCTCGTGGATTGGACTTAAGCTAATAGATTGATAGTCATAATAAATTAGTCCATTTAGTTGAGTTAGAATCCAAGTCCAATCCAATCCAAACGAAGCCCATGGCCAAGCCCATTAGGGTGGCATCATCTTATGTATAAAAGGCACTTTACCCTTCATTTGTAAGGTGTGCTTGTGTGTGTAAGTGTCTATGTTTTATGAATAAAAGTTCTCTTCATCTTTATACTCTCTCTAGTTTCATACGCCGCATACATCAAGTCACCATTCCATACGTGCCTTATTAGTGATAGAGTTGATAGTTTTAAGGTCCTACAAGTGGTATCAATCACCTGCAATGATTTAGGAGTGTGTGGAAATTGTTTTTGTCAAAATCTTTCATAAAAAGTTGCGTTTTTTTTTTTTTTTATTAAAATGTGTCCTTTTTCTTTAAAAGTTTTGATTTTTACGAGTTTTAGTGTTAAAGTTGTTGTCTTTATTAATGTTTTAGTGATTATACGTGTTTTAGAAGAGTATTGATCAAAAGAAACTAGTGGAAATCAAGTTTTGGTTGAAAAAATCGTATTTTTAGAACATTTTGGTCACTTTACACGTAAAAGTACTCCACTACCCAAGTTTTTCGATGAAAAAAGGATAAAAGTACTGTTTATGCTTAAGTTTATGCACAAAACCCTCATCTTATGCATAAGTTTATGCAAAAAAAAACCCTAGTTTTACGCATAACCTTGATTTCCTACGCATAAGTTTCATTGTTTTACGCAAAAGAGTGGATTCTTACGCATAAGTTGGATTTCTTATGCATAAGTCTTTGGCTAAGTTTCACGCAGAAGATTGGTCAAAATCCTGAGTTTACGCATAAGTTGCAGGTTACGCAGAAGTCTTCATATTTACGCAGAAGTTTTACTCAGTACTTCCCTAGCTTGGATAAGTTAGTGGAATATTCGACTTGGGATACCTTTCAAGCTTGGATAAGTTTGAACGGTTTGTTTGGTTTCGTACACCTTACGCGTAAAAAATCTTACGCATAAACTTCAAGTTTACGCATAAACTCAAAGCTTACGCATAAGCCTAAAAGTTTACGCATAACTCACAGTTTCACATAAGTTCATCCCTTACTGATAAGATCAATGTTTATGCATAAGATCAGTGTTTATGCATAAGATCATATCATCGGAGTTGACTTTTGCTGCTTAGAATTTGACTTTTGACGATCAAACTTCAAACGGCCATAACTTTTAAACCGTAACTCCGTTTTCAACGAATAACCTGTCAAAAAGACCGTGAGACCGAGGAGAATGACATGTTGAGGCCCAAATCCAAGCTTCGAGGCCCAAATCTACTCCGAACGGAAGTTATTAAGGTTTTAGACCAAATTTTTCACTACAACAACTTGCATCAACTTACATCAAACACAACTCCTACTTTGTTGAACCGATCCAAAATCAAATTTCTCATTCATCAATGGAAACTCAGCAAGATATTCATACAAGTCATGCTGAAAAATGACAATGGTGAAAGGAGGGATGACAGTGGTGAAAAATGACAATGGTGAATTGGTGCCCCAAAGGACAGTCACTGGTTAGCGTGTGTGCATCAATTATAGAAAGCTTAATGATGCCACCCGAAAGGATCACTTTCCTCTCCCATTCATAGTCCAAATGTTGGAAAGATTAGCAGGGCATAAGTACTATTGTTTCTTAGATGGGTTCTCAGGGTATTTCCAAATCCGGATCGCCCCTGAGGACCAAGAAAAGACCACGTTTACCTACCCATATGGGACATTCGCCTATAAAAGAATGCCTTTCGGGTTATGTAACGCTCCCGCCACTTTTCATCGAAGTATGACCGCAATCTTTCATGAGTTAATAGAAGACAGCATGGAAGTTTTCATGGATGATTTCTTGGTCTTTGGAGACTCTTTCGATCGCTGTCTTCCTAACCTCGAAAAAATGCTCAAACGTTGCAAGGAGACCAACTTGGTTCTAAACTGGGAAAAATGCCATTTTATGGTAAAAGAAGGGATTGTGCTAGGGCACAAAGTCTCAGGAAATGGAATTGAGGTGGACGAGCAAAAATTGAAGCTATATCTAAGCTACCTTATCCAACTACAGTCAAGGCAATACGTAGCTTCTTGGGTCATGCCGGTTTCTATAGGAGATTCATTTAAGACTTCTCTAAAATAGCTCGGCCGATGACTTAGTTACATGTAAAGGATGCCCCTTTCGATTTCTCTCAAGAATGCAAGGATGCGTTCGATCGGTTGAAGCAGGAACTCACGCAAGCCCCGATCATGGTTACACCTAATTGGGAATTGCCCTTCGAAATCATGTGCGATGCCAGCGATTATGCTGTTTGAGCGGTATTAGGCCAAAGGCTTAACAAACACTTCCAGCCAATATATTATGCTAGAAAAACTATGAATCCTGCTCAAGAGAACTACTCCACCACTGAAAAGGAGCTATTGGCCGTAGTATTCGCTTTTGATAAATTTGGCCAATATCTTGTCCTTTAAAAAACAGTCGTTTCTACAGATCATTCGGCTCTTCGATACCTTTTTACTAAGTAGGACACTAAACCACGACTAATTCGTTAGATCTTGTTGTTACAAGAGTTTGATGTTGCAATTCGTGATAAGAAGGGGGCAGAGAATCTAGCAGCTGATCACCTCTCTCGTCTCAAAAATCCCAACCGTAGCGAATTTGACAAGAGTGAGATTCAGGATTCATTTCCTGAAGAGCAGCTCATGTCAATAACTGATTCTGAGCCATGGTACGCGGATTATGCTAACTATCTGGCAAGCAGAATTATTCCGGAACACATGAACAGGCACGAAAGAAAAAGGTTTTTTGCCCAATTAAAAGACTACTTTTGGGACGAACCTTTCTTGTTCCGAAGATGTCCTGATCAAGTAATCAGGCGCTGTGTTTCGGAAAAAGAGGCAATGAAGATCATGAAGGAATGTCATTCAGGCCCCTCTAGGGGGCATCATGGAATGAACACCACTGCACGAAATTTTTTTGATGCAGGATTCTATTGGCCTACAATATTTCATGATGTAAAGAGAATGATACAAGCATGCGACGCATGTCAACGAGCTGGAAATATCTCAAGGAGGGATGAAGCACCTCAGAATTTTATACAAGTTTGTGAGGTTTTCAACATTTGGGGAATAGATTTTATGGGCCCCTTCCCATCTTCAAGGGGAATGAATAAATCTTAGTGGCCATTGATTATGTTTCAAATGGGTAGAGGCACAAGCCCTTAGGACCAACTATGCTAGGGTAGTTATTCATTTATTAAAGAAACTGTTTGGTAGGTTCGACATTCCTAAAGCTCTCATTAGTGATAGGGGAACCCATTTTTGCAACGCATAAATGGAAAAGGTCATGAAAAGATATGGTGTCTCCCATCGATTCTCCACCGCTTATCATCCTCAAACCAACGGTCAAGTAGAAAACACCAATAGAGCGATTAAGAGAATATTAGAAAAAATGGTCAATCATAACAAAAAGGATTGGTCATTTAAACTTGATGAAGCTTTATGGGCATTCCGAGCTGCCTATAAAATACCAATTGGAACAACCCCGTTCCGAATGGTTTATGGCAAGGCATGTCACCTTCCAGTAGAGCTGGAACACAATGCATATTGGGCACTTAAGGCATGTAATTTGGATTATACGGTCGCAGGAACAAATAGGTTCTTACAACTCCAGGAGCTTGATGAATTAAGACTGGAAGCGTATGAATCCTCCGTTACATATAAAGAAAGGGCGAAAAGATGGCATGACCAACGAATTAAGAGACCTAAGGAGTTCTCAGAAGGAGACAAAGTTCTACTATATAACTCTCGTCTAAAGTTGTTTCCTGGGAAACTTAAATCTAGATGGTATGGACCTTTTACCGTGAAAAGCTCCTCTAAAACTGGATCTGTTGTATTAATGTACGATGAGAGTAGAGAATTCACCATGAATATACAACGCGTTAAGCATTATCAAGAAAATGGTAATGAAATGATCAATGAGGAGGACATAACCTTTGATGACGAGGTCACGTAATACACCGTGACCTTGAGTCTAGCTACAAGATTCGTAAATAAAGGAAAGCGCTTCTTGGGAGGCAACTCAAGCTTTATTTGTTTTATTTGTTTGATTGCTTGTTTGTTTGATTTTATTTATTTCCGTATGCTTGTTTTATTTTTATTGTTTGTGGCTCATGTTTCAAAATAAATTGTGAAAATGTTTTACCTTGTTGTTAAACTTCGTCGTAACTTCATATAAAGGTATTTTGCAAAAGATAAGTGTAAGGGAAATCTAAATTTGTTTCTAAGAATGGAATTGAACATGAATCCCAACAATATTAAATGAACATGCATATTAGTATTTGTTTGAGTCAAATGCTTGTATCAAGTCATAATGATGTTTTGCAGGAATTCCAGGAATTAAGGCATGAGTTTATCCAGAAATTTACCGGAAGCTTAACATAAGATTTCTGTCAAAGCACTCTGACAGCGTCAGGTGTAAAATTCTGAAAAATTTTGCAAGTTTTGTATTTCTACCGGAGTCTTAAAGTTTTTGTTAATTCTTTAGTTTTATAAACTCTAGGAAATCTGCAAACATTCATTCCACAAGCATTATATCTTTATATATAGATTGCCGCCAATTTTATGCGAGGTTTGCCATGATTGTTTTCTCAGGTTTAACAGGTTATATTGGACAAGAAGATGATTTATATTTCTAGAGGGAAGCTTTCAACGTTCATTTTCTTGGAGGAGGATCTAACCTTGTTATCATATTATCCACACCGAACGAATCAGGGAAGTATTTGTTTCATTTTGTTACCTTCATTAATTTTATATCCTTTTTATTGAACATTGGGGACAATGTTCAGCCTAAGTGTAAGGGGAGGATAAATGATGATACCTTAGAGATTACAATTGCACTTGAGTTTGTTTGTTCAATAGTAGGTGTCATAAAACTAAGAGAAATACTTGTTAGGGCAATTTTAGCGCCAAATTTATTTTTTTTACTACATTAAGGTTTGAAGCTTTAGCCTTAATGAGCGTCTCATGGATAGGAGTTGTATGACTAGCACGAAAAACTGTAGCACTCAAAATTTTCCACTCCAAATATGTGAGTTTCGCCCCTAGAGTTGTTAGGAAAAGATGCTTATGAGTGTACCGGTAGTACTTAGATTCCAGAACTTGCGTTAGTGATGCATCTCGAGACCGCTAGTGAGACTACATTCGTGTAGTAGGATTTACTACATGATAAGAGGCATTAGGATCACCCTTGTGTTTAAACCCGTATCATAATTACTTGACCAATGAAGTCATAATTACTTGACTAGTAAAGTCAATTAATTTTTCCCACACCTTTGCGTTGTACTCATTTTTAGTACACAATACCCATAGTACACCCCTCCGAGCCTATCTTTTTCATTTCTAACTTTAAGCATTTTACTTAAAGGAAGAATTTGTTTACAATCCACCCCAAATGTCCAACCAAATCACCTTAGCCTTCCTTGTATGCACTCATCTTTAGTGCATTATTGTTATATATTTAAACCCTTAGTTAATTGTCTAATTGATTACATGGTTGCTAAGTCGAGTCATATCTTGTACATATTGTTTTGGGACGATGGGGACTCATGGGTAAAGTACTATTGTTATGGATTATTGGGGAAGTACATCATATATTACCTCCATATGTGCGTTAATCTTAAAAAGTACTCCAAGTGTTTTGATTATCTTAATTCGAGTCATTAGAATAGTTAATTGTAAAGTATGTAAAAGTTCAAGTGTAAGGGGAATGCAAATTCCCTATGATGTATTATTTTGGATGGTAGGGTAAGAGAGTATGCACGTCTTAAGAAAACGACAAAGTCTCCAAATCATGCTAAATTTGGTACCTGACGGCGTCAGGATTTGCATGTGACGTCGTCACTCATTGACAAAGAGGTGGATAATCAAGTTACACGTGACGCGCCAGAATGTTTTTGGAAGATTTACACGTGACGGCGTCACCAAGGCCGTACAAAATACAAGAGACGGCCAAGAGACAAGTTACACATGACGGCGTCAGATTTGGATCTAGGCAATACGAGAGTTTTTATGGCGGCGAGTTGACGGCGTCAGGATTTACACGTGACGCCATCAGACTCAAAAATCTATATATAGTTTTCTAGTTTTCATTTGTTAAAAAGAGGAGAACTTTGGAGAAACCCTAGCATGATTTTTACCTTACTTTTAATGGTTCCAAACCCTTGTTTCATCCATGTTTAATTGAAGATAAGGTTTCCAATAATCATTCAATATGTCTATGTGTTGTTTGATTCTATCTTATCCTTGTCTTTACTTTAACATGCTAGGCTAGGTTTTCTTTGTGTTTGCTTAGATGTATTGAAACTTAGTTATTGATTATTGGTTGGTTGTTTTTTTTATAATTGTTGTGGATGATTGATTTCTATGTTAAGCTTAAGAAAACTGGCAGACTTCCAATTGGTAAAATGCTTGAACGTCTTAAGAAACATGATCGGATGTGTACTACGATTAATTGGTTATATTTAATGCATAAGTAACTACTAAGGAGGCCATGTTAGGAGCTAGTAGTCGGCTCGACATAGGAAGAGGTAGAAGCTTATAGAGTTAGGGAAGATCGTACACGGCCCTACGAATGCTATTAAGGAATATAACCCGTCATCCATGCAATTGTAACAAACTAATCAACTAGTAAAAGATAGCTAAGGAGTAGTGAAATCTAAGTAAACACATTTTCTCTTATTATTGTTTTTCTCCACATTTACTTTTTGTTATTGTATTTCTATTGCATTTGTAGTTATTTGGGTTAGTTGACTAGCAACTAATTCCGCCCATTCTTCCAAAACACAAGATTTTTACTTGCTTTCCATAAAATATAAAAACACAAAAAGAAACATCTCTCACCTCTAGACCTTGTTTAATTGAGTTTTAACCCTAGCGAACACTATTCTTTGAGTTGAACGATCAATCCCCCGGTACTTGCCACTATACTATACTACAACGGTCAGGTACACTGCTTGGTGGGGATGACAAGCTTCTCAAGATCCCTTGAGAGGTAAAACCTTTTGCCACGCATCAATACCCCTGATATTATGTGAATTATATGATAAATGACCTTATTATTAGGAATTTTGGTACTTAATATGAGAATATATGTGCAGGACAAAGGTTTGGAGGAAAATAACGAGAAACACACGAGAAGGATGACTTTGTGAACATATAAAGAAAAAGGCATAGTTTGGACTAAAGCACGCCGCTTATAAGTAGAAAGAGCGCCGCTTACGGATATCTTTGGTCAACTATATATTTACGAGTCAAATATGAAGAGCGCCGATTATATATTATATAAGCGCCGGTTACGTGAAACAAAGCTCGCCAGTTTTACACCAAATTCACGGTATACTTCAGATGGCAGTTATATTTTCTACATTAATTAGCTACTTCAATGATGAGACCGATCACTTACTTGTAATGACTTTCTAGGGACGTGCTAGGGTTTCATTTACACTATAAATAGAGGCACAATTCGTGGTTCTATACACACCTCAACAAAGAATCACAACTTGATCACTAGAAGAAGTTTAGTACTGGTTTACACCAAAGCCACTAGCTAAAGCCGGAGAAACACTTTGAGAACTCAGTTGGAACGTGAATACATTTGGAAATCTCGGTATAATGACAACATCACTTGTTTACTTAGTTTACTTTTATATGATATGGAGTAGTACTTTTATGTTTGTTCAGGCATTTCTGCCATGATTTGAATTTGGATTTGTATCATGACTATTGAATCTATCTATTATGTATTTGATATGTTACAGTTTAGACTCCTATTATATGTCTTGATTGGTCATTATAATTTTTTACAGGTCGAAATATTGATGCGTGGGAATTGCACCAGGCTTTACCTCTCGAGGGATCTCGAGAAGCTTACAACCCCCACCAGGCAGTGTACCTGATCGTTGTAGTATAGTAAAGTGACAAGTACCGGGGGATTGATCGTTCAGCTTAGGAATAGTGTCGCTAGGATTAGAAAGCCTAAATACTAGTTCTAAAGGTGAGGGATCATTATTTTTATGTTTTTATATTTTATGAAAAGCAAGTAAAAATCTCGGGTTTGAAGGATTTGGGCGGAATTAGTTGCTAATCAACTAACCCAATACTAAGGATGCAATCAAAATAAAATACTAGAAATGAAAATAAACTAAATTATACTAAAGTTGTGAGCAATAAGTGGAGAAAATGTGTTTACTTAGATTTCACTACTCCCTAGACATCTTTTACACGTTAATTACTTGTTATAATTGCATGGATGACGGATCGTATTCCTTAATACCATTCATGGGGTGGCACACTTAACTCCCCAATTCAATGAGCTCTTATCTCCTCCTACACCATGCCCAGCAAAACTATAGGGATTGTAAACAGTGGCTCATGCATTAAATACAACCAATAAAGACTTAGTGCGCGTCGGTTCATGTTTCTTAAGACGTTCAAGCATGTTACCAATTGGAGATCTGCCAGTTTTCTTAAGCCTAACATATAAATCATTCATCCAAGACAAGTATAAACAAGTAATCAACACATAATTAACATCTAGGTTTCATTAGATCCAAGCAAACACAAGATAGATCTAGCCTAGCATGATGGAATTAAGATAAGAACAAGATATAGACAACCAACACATAGACATATTGATTGAATTAAAAGAACACTTATTTCAATTACACATGAAAGGTATCAAGGGCTTGGAACCCTTGAAAAACCTGTAAAATTCGCACCAAAATCGTACTTAGGGTTTCTCCAAAACTTCTCTCTTTTAATGTGAAAATTAGAAAACTATATATAGGAAAAGGGGTCTGACGGCGTCAAGACCAACCTTGTGACGCCGTCACCTCGCCGCCAAAACTATTCTCGGACTGCCATGATCTACATTTGACGCCGTCAAGACTTAATCATTTCCTGGCCGTCATGACTTTTACTCTTGACGCCCTACCTTTGTGACGCCGTCAAATCTGTACTGGGTCGTCATGGAATTCTGCTCTTGACGCCGTCAGGGAATTACTCTTGACGCCGTCACCTACTGTTCCCAGCATGGAAAATTAAGACTTTGGCATTTTCTTCACTTTTATGCTCCAAAAATGTCCGAATTGCTTCCTTTTCCAGATTTCTCTCCCAAAGTACCTAAAATCACAAAAGGAACGATTTAGGACAATATTTGATCAAAGTAATTACAACAAATAATCATTCCACTAAAGACCAATAGACAAGCACGGAGGTCATACACTAGCACCTCACAAATAGTGTTTAGATACTCACATCTCTCAGGTGTAATAAAGTGTAAATTACAATATGGAAACGGAAGATATCTCTCACTACATGTCATAGCAAAATAGATTACCATAGGCTTGGGAAAGGATCAAACCTCCACCACATGGCGTAAGCACCTAGGATAAACTATCAAAGAGGTCTTTTAAAGGGTTGTAACGTTAGGTGTAGGGATATGAAATACACGGTTTTGTTGGATAAAGGAAGTTTTACTGGTGGCGAGTTAACAATCTTGGTTAATTACATGTACAATATGGCGTTGCTAAGCCAAGACTAGACTCGACTTAAGCTAATAAATGAAAAATAACAAAAAACATAAAATGAACATAGAATAAAAAGGGATGGTAGTCCGTATGTTTTTTCACTTTTTCTTTTTCTATTTTTTTTTCTTTTTCTTGATTTTTTCGATTTTTTTTTTTTTTTTTTTTTTTTTTTTTTTTTTTTTTTTTTTTTTTTGCATACACTCTTGCCCTACCATCCAAAATAATACATCATAGGAAATGAACATTCCCCTTACACTTGAATTTTTACATACTTTACATTAAACTAATCTAATGACTCGAATTAAGAAAATCAAAACACTTGGAGCACTTTTAAGATTAACGTACATATGGGGGTAATAAATGATGTTCTTCCCCATTACTTCATAAAATAAGTACTTTACCCATGAGTCCCAATCGTCCCAAAACAATATGTACAAGGATATGACTCGACTTAGCAACCATGTAATCAATTAGATAGTTAACTTAGGGTTTAACAAATAACAATAATGCACTAAGAATGAGCGCATACACGGAAGGCTAAGGCGATTTGGTTGTACATTTAAGTGGGGTGTAACAAATTCTTCCTTTAAGTAAAATGCTTAAAGTTAGAAACGAAAAGATAGGCTCGGAGGGGTGTACTAGGGGTATCGTGTACTAAAAATGAGTACAACGCTAAGGGTGTGGGAAAAATTAGTTGACTTAACTAGCCAAGTAATATGACTTAAATGGTCAAGTAATCATGATACGGGTTTAACACAAGGGTGATCCTAATGCCTTTTATCATGTAGTAAATCCTACTACACGAATGTAGTCTCACTAGCGGTCTCGGGATGCATCACTAACGCAAGTTCTAGAATCTAAATGCTACCGGTACACTCATAAGCACTAATAGTAAATGCTTTTCCTATCAAATCTAAAGGCGAACCTCACATATTTGGGTGGAAAATTTTTCTGAATATACGGTTATGTGCTAATCATAAAATCTCCTTTCCATGAGACGCTTGCTATGGCTAAAGTTTCACTCCTAAATGTTGTAAGAAATTTTAAATTTGGCGCTAAAATTACACTAACAAGTATTTCTCATAGTTTTATTACACATCTACCATCAAACAAAACAAACTCAAGCGAAAGTGCATACGTAAGGTATCATCTTTTTACCCTCCCCTTACACTTAAGATGAACATTGTCCCCAATGTTCAAGTAAAGAATGTAAAAGTGAAAAAGTAAAGAGAATGAAATCAAATACTCCCCTGATTCGCTCGGTATGGATAATGAGGTGGCCAGGTTAAATCTTCCTCCAAGAAAATGAACAATCAAAGCTTCCCTTCCAGAATATAAATCATCTTCTTGTCATACATAACCTGTAAAACCTGATAAAATAGACAAGACAACCTCGCGTAAAATCGGCGGCATCCTATATAAGTTACTAAATCCTAGAAAACAAATAAGATATATTGCTTGTGGAATGAAGTTTACAGATTTCCTGGAGATTATAAAACTTAATAATTTACAAAAACCATAAGACTCCGTTAGAAAAACAAAACTGGTAAAATTTCCAGATTTTTTACACTTGACGCCGTCAAGAGTAAACTCTTGACGCCGTCAAAAGTGACCTGCAGAAATTCTTATGTTAAGTTTCCGGAAAATTTCTGGAAAAACTTGGTCCTACTTCCTGGAAAATCCTGCAAAACTTCATTATGACTCAATACAAGCATTTGACTCTAACAAATACGAATATACATGTTTATTTAATATTGTGGAGAATCATGATCGGTTTGTTTCTTAAAAACATATTTGGGGTTTCCCCTTACACTTATCTTTTGCAAAAATACCTTTAGGTGGAGTTAAGACTAATCCAAAACAACAAAGTAAAGTATTTCCACTATTTAGTTTAGAAACATGATCTACCAACAATAAAAATAAAGCATGCATACGGAAGCAAATAACAAACAAACAAATAAAATCACACAAAACATGGGTTGCCTCCCAAGAAGCGCTTTTCTTTATTTACGAGTCTTGTAGCTAGACTCAAGGTCATGGGTTACTACGTGACCTCATCATTGGTTCCACTCTCTAGGTCGTCTTCTAAACTAGTATCGCTTTCATAGTGTAAGTACTTCGGGTCTTCGAACTCGAAGATATCTTTTCGATACTTAGAACCAAGCTTACTAACATCCTTAAAGAATCCACATGATAAATCAGAAGTGTCCTTACACCCTCTCCGAACATCTTCATCGCACAGAATAAGTTGGGAACTTATCTTATCAAGCCCGTCACAATCGATTTCCTTAAGGTCTTTTCTCTTGTATGGCGTTTGGTATGAAACCCTCCTAATTCCATCAGCGAAGGTCATGATTCCGTTTCGATCATCAATTATTAAATTAGTAATTTCACAAAAGGGTGCCCCAAAAACGACTTGTAACAACCTAGGGTCGACATAGTCCTCAATGTTGTCCACAATCATGAATTCCATAGTAAATGCCATATTTCCTACGAACACCTGGATTTCATGATCCTTACCAACCGCTTTCTCTCCTTTGTAAATCATTCCCTATCTGCAGATATTGTTGTAATGGAACAGGGACATAACATTCTTAGGCATGAATGTATTGATGTAGACGTTATCGAAGTACTTATGACCGATCATGCATGGAATTTTGAGATTATTCGGATCACGCCTCCTTATCTTCCCCGACTCTCCATTCCTGGATCCAAATAGATTCCCCTCAAGGGAAGGACGATATTCGTATACCTCTTCACTACCCCCACGAAAAATCACCTTCTTAACACCATTGGTGAACGTTACACTTCCATCCATCTCATCAAGGATTACCCCCGATTCATTGATAAATGGTTTTCCTAGAACAAGATTAGTTAATGTTCGATTGGTGAGAGGGTCCACATCATCGACCACGGTGAAGGAAGTATTGTAAACAAGTTCTCCAATCATGATCGACAGATTTCCTATTACCCTTGCATTATCGACTTTCTCGCACACTATGCGTTCTGGGAAGGCTTCTTGGTATACGGAACGGGGTATTATGTTGTCTGGGAATCTAGGATCTATATGACTATCGGTTAAGAACTTTTCCTTAATGGTGCAAGAGATCTTAAAAACTCTAGGGTTGCTTTCATTAGTCCTATTGCTATAACCACCGTGATATCCTCCACTTTTCTCTCGGGCTCCTCTAAGGTATATTTACCTAAAATGGCTGGATTTCTCGTATGCTCATCCGATCTTTCTTTCCCTTCATCCGATTTGCTAGGTTCTTGCGCGATGTACCACTCGGATGAGTTGATAGGGTTTCTGGTCAGGTCGTGGTTTACCTTTGAGGTCTCATTTTCAGCTGTATGACCAGTTTTTTCGGTTTGTTGTTGGTTTGGGTTAGGTGTGGAGGTAGATATCGTGGTGACGGTGTTTACGAAATGAATTGGTCCCAGGGGGTTGACAGGTTCTTTTTCTTTTGGTGATAGATGTTTGAATAGCTTACTAGGGCTCTTTATTTTCACAGGAGAGGTTGGCGGACTCATGATGGTGGCAGACTTAACCTCATCAACGCGAATAGGTTTATTAACAACATGCTCTTTGATAGCAGTTAACAGATTACAAATCTTGTTATTCACATCGGCCTGCTGTTGTCTAAATTTAGCCTCGAGCACGGAGAGCTGTAATTCTTGAGATAGAATGAACATTCGCAAGGCGTCTTCACAGCTCTGCCTAGGAGTGCTTTGTGAGGGAAAATGCTCGGACCAAGTGAGTGGTGAGGATTCATTGAAGGATACGCTCCGCGTTTGGTACCCTCTGAAATTAGGTTTATCCTTCCATGCCTCATAGGCCTCGCCAGAAGTTCGAGGGCCTTGACCCACGTGTGACGACGTGAATTCGTTATAAGCACGTTTTGGAAGCTCCATGCAGTTATGAGTCTCGTGAGGGCCACTACATAATTTACATGTAGAAGCGATTCTGCTAACTTGGCTTAAGGATTTTGGAGCTTCGTAAGATTTCATGAGAGACTTGACTCGACCTTCAAGTTCCATGATCCTACGGTCGGGAGTGCTAGAATTGTTCGAGGGCAAAGATATTGCCTTGACCATTTTATTCAAATCACGGGGATCATTCCAACTTTCGTTGTCATAGAGAGCAAGATCTTCTATGAGTTCCCATGATTGTTCCGCACTTAGATCACGTAGCTTACCACCGGCCGATTTGTCAATGGCTCGCCTCGTGGAGATGTCGATATGGTCATAAAAGATTTGGACTTGGAGCCAAAGATCTATGCCATGATGAGGGACTTTTTGGAGTAAGTCCTTGAAACGAGTCCATGCTTCATAAAAAGATTCATTTTGACGTTGTTGGAACATCAAGATGTCATTTCTAAGCTTAGTAGTTCTCCCCGGTGGGAAAAATTGAGCAAGGAAACGAGTGGTGAGAACATCCCATGTGGTGATGGATCCCGCGAGTAAACGCTCAAGCCATTGACTAGCTTGATCCCGTAGAGAGAATTGGAATAGGCGTAATCGGGTTGTCTCTCTAGTTGCAACATCTAGGTCTATGGAATCTACGATTTTGAGGAAGTCCTTAAGATGTTGGTTTGGATCTTCGGAACGAAGTCCATGGAATGCACATCCGCTTTACACCAATCGGATGGTGTCGGATCGCAAGGGGGTCACATTGGCTCCGGTGAGCTCAATGGTGTTTCGATAGCCTTGGTGGCTAGGTCGGGAATACTCTCCTAAGGTTCGGGGCCTAAGGGGTTCTAATGGTGGGTTTTGTTGTGGTGGGATGACGGGTTCAAAGATGTTCCCGTTGTCCATGATGTCGGGTGGTTACGAACAAAGGCACAAAGAAATAGATAGACTAAAGAGAACCTAAAAATAAAAATAAAATCTTACTAGAAAGGAATCTAGCAAGTAGACCTAATAAAAAGAAATTCTAACCTAGACAATAACTATTCCCCGGGCTGCGGCGCCAAAAACTTTATGCGTGGGAATTGCACCAGGCTTTACCTCTCTAGGGATCTCGAGAAGCTTACAACCCCCACCAGGCAGTGTACCTGATCGTTGTAGTATAGTATAGTGACAAGTACCGGGGGATTGATCGTTCAGCTTAGGAATAGTGTCGCTAGGATTAGAAAGCCTAAATACTAGTTCTGAAGGTGAGGGATGATTATTTTTATGTTTTTATATTTTATGAAAAGCAAGTAAAAATCTCGGGTTTGAAGGATTTGGGCGGAATTAGTTGCTAATCAACTAACCCAATACTAAGGATGCAATCAAAATAAAATACTAGAAATGAAAATAAACTAAATTATACTAAAGTTGTGAGCAATAAGTGGAGAAAATGTGTTTACTTAGATTTCACTACTCCCTAGACATCTTTTACACGTTAATTACTTGTTATAATTGCATGGATGACGGATCGTATTCCTTAATACCATTCATGGGGTGGTAGGGCTGAGCAAACGGACCGGCCGGACCGGACCGACCGACAAAACCGACCGGACCGAGACCGACCGGACCGGACCGACCACATTCGGTCCGGTCCTCGGTCTAAGCCTTTTGCCAAATTCGGTCCTTGGTCCGGTCGGTCCGGTCCGGACCGACCAAAAACCCGAAAAAACTTGCCTAATTGGACCGGACCGACCGAAGACCGACCGGACCGAGACCGGACCGAGACCGGACCGACCATATTCGGTCCGGTCTCGGTCTATGGTTTTCCGGTTCTCGGTCCTCGGTCCGGTCCAGTCTTGGTCGGTCCGGTCCGGTTTTCGCCCGATGCTCAGCCCTATGGGGTGGCACACTTAACTCCCCAATTCTATGAGCTCTTATCTCCTCCTACACCATGCCCAACAAAACTATAGGGATTGTAAACAGTGGCTCATGCATTAAATACAACCAATAAAGATCTAGTGCGCGTCGGTTCATGTTTCTTAAGACGTTCAAGCATGTTACCAATTGGAGATCTGCCAGTTTTCTTAAGCCTAACATATAAATCATTCATCCAAGACAAGTATAAACAAGTAATCAACACATAATTAACATCTAGGTTTCATTAGATCCAAGCAAACACAAGATAGATCTAGTCTAGCATGATGGAATTAAGATAAGAACAAGATATAGACAACCAACACATAGACATATTGATTGAATTAAAAGAACACTTATTTCAATTACACATGAAAGGTATCAAGGGCTTGGAACCCTTGAAAAACCTGTAAAATTCGCACCAAAATCGTACTTAGGGTTTCTCCAAAACTTCTCTCTTTTAATGTGAAAATTAGAAAACTATATATAGGAAAAGGGGTCTGACGGCGTCAAGACCAACCTTGTGACGCCGTCACCTCGCCGCCAAAACTATTCTCGGACTGCCTTGATCTACATTTGACGCCGTCAAGACTTAATCATTTCCAGGCCGTCATGACTTTTACTCTTGACACCCTACCTTCGTGACGCCGTCAAATCTGTACTGGGTCGTCATGGAATTCTGCTCTTGACGCCGTCAGGGAATTACTCTTGACGCCGTCACCTACTGTTCCCACCATGGAATATTAAGACTTTGGCGTTTTCATCACTTTTATGCTCCAAAAACGTCCGAATTGCTTCCTTTTCCAGATTTCTCTCCCAAAGTACCTAAAATCACAAAAGGAACGATTTAGGGCAATATTTGATCAAATACATTCGAATTCGGGCTTAAATGACCCCCTAAAAACGGATTATTTTTCGTCTCATCAAATATGCAATTATATTAATTATTTTATGAATCGTCTGTCTATAACGAGTCATTGCTACGCTTGTTAGAATCGGATAGTAAAGCATATGATACACTCAACCATAACATGTTTAAGGACTAGCCTCACGTCTAACGACTTGGTTAGGGGAAATGCATATATGGTACTTCATGCTTGGACCATACTTTATGCACTTTATGTATCTAGGATCATAGGCCGAAAAGAGATTCTTTTACATCGAGTAGATATATTAGTTTACATGATCACCAGTCATCTTTTACTTCTATGCTTTGTCCAAGTACTTTCTATGATACTCATGCTCATTCATCTTATGTGCTTAGCCTTTAACAAACATACTTTTAATATCAATTGGGAAAATACTTTAAAAATCTTAAATCCAACAAAAATGGTTTTAGTGATAAGTGATAATAATTGGAATCTAATTTTGTTATCTTTAGCTAACAATAGGAACAATTACCTCTCTTGGGACGACCTGGTCTTACATCAAACATTTACTATAAATAGGGGTTAAATTTTACCCATGTGTTTTATGAATTAAGGAAATGGTGAAATTAGTCTTATAAATTTAAAGATTTCGAAACAAATCAAAGTTTTTAGCGCCGTTGCCGGGGAGGTTAGATTGAATCATATTGTTAGTTTTGCAAAAGAAAATTTACATAATACCAAGAATTCCTGTTAAAGTTTTGAAAAATTTCGTTTCTGAGACACAAAGAGCGCCGGTTTTTCAGACAAAACCGCCGACCAAATGACACAGTAAAAGAATAGTTGGATTTGTTTTCACAAAACCCCAAAAACAATCTTGTATATTGCCTTTTTTTCCAAATTTTGAGAACATAGGACTCGTGTTTCTTTTGTATTTACTATCTGAATTATTGCATGAGTATATAATGCACATTAAAATAAAAAATACAAAAACATTTTGTTTTTACTTTTTAAATGTTTGCTTGCAAATGTTCTATTGGATTGCTCTATTGAATGAAATGATAATTGCAATATGTCTTCAACTATTATCAGAATTTATGAATGATTATATCTCTTGTGAAGAACTGTTAAAACCCAGAAACACGTCGATTTTTATCCTTAAATCACCGTACTTATGGAAAATTTCAAATAAAACGGCTAAAAAATCACGTAACCGCCGCACTTTTATTAAAACTCGCCGAACTTTTCTACAAAAATCTTTACAGAAGACTTGTTTCTTTTCTATGATGATTAAACAGATGCAAATCTTGACATATATCAGTTATATGAGGTTATTGGAGTATGATTATGTGCTTATAACTTATTTGACTAACCTGCTAATGTTTCACTTGATGTTTTTGCACATTTTAGCTATGTTAGCCATGGATCACAACAATAGGCTAGGAAAGAGGTTAGAATTGGAGAATAGCGGTGGATGGCTAGATGAGTCAGAGAGTAGTGGAGAAAACAACATTTCAGAATCAGACACAGTCGGTAGTGGGTTAAAAATTGAACAGAGGGTGCACACTTTTGGAAAAATGGACACCCGAGATTGTTGTTTGAAATTTCTTAAACCTTGTTTTGTGGAGGAATTATATGCCTCTGATGTTGTTGCAGACTTTGATTACAATAAGAATTTGCTACACAAAGAGTTCTTTAAAAATTTGGGAGTACATTGTAAGAAAAGAGAAGATGGCAGTGTGGTTGTTACCAAGAAACTCTTAGTAAGTTTGAATGCAGAATTATTCCTGGTAGAATTCTATGTTAATCCTGATGAAAACGAATGGGAACCTAATGTAATACTTCGGAAACCTTTCCTAAAATTGGCTAGAAGCATTGTGGACTTTGCAAATGGTTTACTAACCATATGGCCTGATGCAACTATGATTAATAATGATTTACAGAATTTAGATGAATTATTTGCTGGAATTTGTGAGGATGATTGTTAGGAATACGAATATTCCTATGAAAGACTCGATCACCCCGATGATATATTAGCATTAATCTAGCTCGTAGGTTTATTTGTATTTATTTAGTAATCGTAGAATTAGTATAGTTTAAGTAATACCGTGGAGGACGGACGGGTCTTTACCCACTGTACACCTGATCCACAGCTCGTAGGAGAGCATTTTATTGTAACTATATAAAGCCCTTCCCACACATGGGAAGGGTTGTGTCACACCCCCAAAATACCTGTATGGCAGCGGAATGGAATACTTGGGGGTGACTGTCATAGCATCACAGTTACAGTTACATTGAACGACCTAAAGTGTCGTTTGAAAAATACGTCGTTTGATCATTAAAAACATTCAGAGTTTACAAAACATAGGTCCCAAAAGATGTTGCCAATTTAGGTAAAATAAGTTCAACAAGATCAAACGTTTCATAAGTGCAGAAATATATGGTGAGACACGTCGACTCCGCGACTCCATGAAGGTCCAAATGTATGCAGCATGAACTACCTTAATAACCTGAAAATACATCGCTAAAACGGTCAACATAAAGTTAGTGAATTCCATAGAGTTATAAGTTAAAATGTATGTACAATTGCCATAAGTAGAAAGTAAGGTGACTTGATGTCAAAATGAAGTTACATTGGCTCTTAAGCTCATGACCCCGAAGCTAGACATAATAAGAATTTCACCCCAAATGAGTGGTTACCAGCCACTCTAATAATGTTAGACATGAAATGCATTCGTAATTCCGTTGGAGCAACCCAAACACGAATGGAGGAGTCACCCTCAATAGCTCTATTCACTCACTCCCGCTTAAAGGCAAATTAACGGTCCATGATAATATAAAGGGGACTTAATGTGGTATGATAGCAACTTAAGCAATGTATAAAAATTTAGCTACTTTGGCATGTACAAAAATAAGTGGTGCAATGTATTCTCCCCCGTGGGATTTGAAATCAAAATATTGAATTGAAAACGGGGCTATGAAAACTCACCTCGAAGTGATAGTACAATGTGATGGAATGATAAGGACAACAAGGAACGAATATCAACCGCGACCTATGATGAATGAATATGATCTAATTTAGATCATGAAATGATGTAGAGAATATGCATGCACATGATACCTATACCACTCATAACTTGAAAATACTAGTTATAGTCATACCAAAATATATTCCATACTTAAGAAAAGTAAGTCTTAACTAGACTTGTAAAAACTTGTCGTAATATATATATATATATATATATATATATATATATATATATATATATATATATATATATATATATGTGTGTGTGTGTGTGTATATATATATATATCATATATAGAATGTTAGTGTTATAAACTTCGCCTTGAAAACCTTGAAGTAACGTCTAATGGTCGTATAAAAATAAACTTGTAATCATAAGTACTTCATTAGTTATGAATTTGGTACTTTGGTAGTATTTCTAGAAAATCTAGGATTTAGTACGTAGAAGTAGTATTATTATTATTTCTAGTTAAAAAAAGCTGTCAAATTATACAGAGTTTTGCCGATATTGAAACGTGAATAACTTGGTCGTTTTAAGTTCATTCTCTTCGTTCTTTATATCCACGGATTCGTCTTAGTATGTACTAATATATTTTTGATAACTCGGCTTCTCTAGGTTACGTCTAACACCTCAGTTTGTCCACCAAAAATCGTCCAACAGCATACAATTTTCAGAAAAATAGTTTTCGTCAATAAACTTGCAAAAATAATATCTCCTTCGTTATAAACTCGTTTTAATCCGTTCTTTCGCCTACGGCTTCATTTTTAAAAGTATTTTCTAAATATTTGGTTGAAAATCTCCCCTGAGTTACTGAGTTTTCCAGAAATTAAATTTTGAGACAGTAGGTTTATAAATATGTTCCAAATCCATTTCTAGTGTTTAAACTAGTTTCTAATCCACCCAAATCACTTCCAATCACAACAAATATAGTCTAATTCTACCATACATCTTCTTAAGGTGTCATGGGTTCTTAAACATCATCAATCTAGTGGATCTAACAAGGGAATCCAAAATAAACATTTCTAGGGTTTATAAGTTAATATTTTATAAAATGAAGTGGTATAAGCTAACATATGCATGAGATCTTGAATGAAAACCATATGATCATAATAAATACTTGAAGAAATGATGAAAATAAATTTTGTAAACTTACTTTGAATGATTATGAAGCTTGTATGATTAAAACCTAAGGATCCTTGAGTTTGTATTACAAAACCCTAACAAGGATGACAAAATGAACTAGTTTTGAGCTTGATCTTGGAAAAATTCTTGGTTCTTGGTGGGATCTTGGTTTGGCCGTGGGTTTTGAGAGAAAAAGGAGAGAAAAGAGCAAGTTTTGATCCAAAAATTATAAGTGTGAAAGAGTTAGTAAGTTTGTAGATATTTTGTAGTGATTATAATACATTATAAAGAATTAATGCATGAGGTTAAAAAGGGGGGGGGGGGGGGGCTTGGCCAAAAAGAGAAAAATGAGTTTTTGATTTATTTAGAAGTGTAGTGGATGATTTAGTGTAAGTATTAGTTGTTAAATTTAGGTAGTTGTAGTTAGTTTTTAGTTATAATCGGGTACCGGGTTTGCGAGAAATAAATTTTAACACGTTAGCCGGGACTTAATAAAGTCATAAAAATGTTAAAAATATGTTGGGTACAAATATTGAGCGTTTGGATAATTATCGTTTTGTTTTCACGAAAGCCGTCGTAGTTATATTAAACTTACGATATAAATTTAATAAATTTCCAAAATACCGGGTAAATGATTTTATAATTTTTATGATGTTGTAAGGAGTTTAAAATATATCGGAACCATTGTGCGGATTTTTAGTTATGTTAGTTATATTTATTAATCGCGTGTTAACGTTTAATTAAAAATAAATGTACGTAAAACGTTAAATATACCAAAAATATTAATATGAATATTCTACAAGTGGTATGGTATGCAAATGCTATTATGATGATATGTAGACTATTTCTAGTCCGTATAAAGTGTCCCTAATGATAATGTATGAATTCGCAGCTTAACCTGACCGGTTACGCGAATTTAAATATCCGTAAACTAAATTTACGATGAAATGAGCAATGCACATGAATAGTGTTTTTCTTCCGGAAATGAATAGTGTCAAGTGAATAGTAAAATTTTTGAATGCTTCTCAGAATATTAAACTCACATAAAAAACGATGAATAGTAAAATGATGAATAATGTTTTGATGAATAGTGATTTATAAATAGTAAATTGTCGAAGTTCGGAAATGACCTGAAATAGTGAGTTGTGACAGTCTTCCCCTCTAAAAGGAACTTCGTCCCGAAGTTCAGTTTGTGTTGGTTTCTGGAGTAAACTTTGGTGAAAAGATGATAATATTTGAGAATTACAGTGACTTTCACGATAGAAATTCGACTTTACTTCAAGCGTTCGACCTCACGGTCCATGATTTCTACTGGTCCTACTACCAAGTTTCGGTTTGTCATTGGGTTGGATTCCTTCCAATGGAATCATAAGTGACTAATCTGAAAGTCATTTCTTGAGATTTGAAAAATGTGAAACATGTTTGTGTAATCCTGCTGTTCTCTAACAAGGCTCAAGTCTGATGGCCACTAGGCCTACACTGTATGAAATATTAAGTGGTCCAGTGTATATCGGGTTTAACTTCCCGGATTTTTCTGAATGGTATCATGCCTTTCCTAGGCAGAACTTTCAACATGACTCTGCCTACCAACTTGAAGTTTTAATGGTTTACAATATGTCGAACTTGTAACTGATTCTTGACTTGTAAGAAATTTCTGGTTATTTCATGAATGCCTACTAGACTAGTGAGTTTGGCTTTTTCCGCGTTCGGTCTGCAATTGGGTAATTGGTACTTCGATTATAGAGTGCATCAAATGGTTTAGTCTCTACTCTTGCGCGATAACTATGTTTGCAAATGATTTTGATTTATGGTAAATGGTTAGTCCAACCATTTCTAGAGTCAATCACTCATGCTCTGAGCATATCTTTCCTATGTTTGAATTGTCCTTTCGCTTTGACCATTGGACTGAGGAAGATAGGCGATGTTTATATCTAATTGGGTTCCGAAAGATATCTTAAAATGATTGCTAGGGGTCTGAGGTGATTCGATTACCTTTATCAGGAATAATTGAAATGGGTACAATAAATTTTGTGACTAATTCCACAACGTTCTATCTTTCGAACTTGGCGTTATCTTGAAAGAGAGAGAATATAGGTAACAAATTTTGGATTCCTTGTGTTTTGTTCCAACGGATGCTAAGACATGTGTATTTCTATGCCTATTAGGTTAGGTCTCCATTACTGACGTTTGTACTTAATTTATGGTGTCCTTCCTAATTTCCTTCATCAAATATTCCAAGGTTCTTTGTTGTCAAGTTGCAAAAATCCTAAATGCATAAGCGATGTAGTATGGTGATTAGTTTTGGAAATTTGTCTCGAGATTGTGAGTTTTGGTTGAAATCCTTTTCTGAATAAACGAATTTAGAAAATGAAGCAAATGATTTACTAAGTAATATCTTTCTTGATGATTCAAAATTTAGTGGTTATGAAATGTGAAACTGTTTCCAAACATGCTGTGAATAGGAATGTTTACCAAAGTTTGATGTTTATTGTAACAACCCGCATTTTCAGGACATTTCTCCTATTCACTATTCATCAATTACTATTCACCGGTCACTATTCACCGGTCACTATTCATCATTTTTCTATTTATCGTTTTCGGAGTCAGTTTGTGATTCCGAGAAGCGTTCAAAAATTTTACTATTCATGTGACACTATTCATTTCCGGAGGGAAATCACTATTCACGATTGCCGTTCATTTCATCGTAAACTAAGTTTACGAGTCTTCAAATTCGCGTAACCAATGTGGTTTCACTGTGAATCCATGCATCATTCATTAATGACACTTCATATAGACTGGAAAAGTCTACACATCATCAGTACTTTAGGCCCTACACGGATATGCATTATTTCTATATACGTATGTTTAATTTGTAATTAACGTTACCACTCAGTTTTTACTACGAACGTATACCCAATACTCCCGACTACGATCCTAATATATTTTCATACTCATTATAATGATATAAAAATTATATTATTAATTTACCCGGTGTTTTGAAATCAATTACTATATTTCACGGTCGGAGCTTATTACTCCGTCGGTTTACGTTATTTCAATTCGATAATTATTTTAACACCCGATTATCATCAGGAATAATATTTTACAACTTTTACAACTTCGTCATATTTTATTTCATCGCGTCATGATTTATTTTTAGTTAACTCGGTACCCGGTATCACTTAAACTACACAATATCTACCTAAAGAACACCTAAAGTCAAATTTTACTTACATAATCAACCAAACCATCACCACACCCACGCCTCCCCCTTGCTTACTTCCTCATTTTGTGGATCTTGTCCCCTAGACCAAATATATATACTCCTTTCACCAATCTTTCTTTCATTTACACATCATTTTTCACAAGCAAAACACTCTCTTCTCTCCTCCCTTTTGTGTATAATCGGCCAAACAAAGGAGATCAAGAAGAAATCACTAACTTTTCAAGATCCAAGTGTTTATCAAGTCCTAATCAAGATCTAGTTGGGGTTTTGTGGTAAAAAAACCCTATGTTTCTTAACATAATCATCTCAAATCTTCAAGTAAGTTACCAACAATCTTTCTTACTCTTTTAAACATCTACTTCATATATTTTCTTGATCTAGTAACAAAAACATGCAAATATACTATGATCCATACCACTTATTGTTTATTTTTGTTTATAAACATAGATCTACAATTTTTACTAGCAATCTCATTAGATCCACTAAGATTGGTGATGTTTAGGAACCCATGACACCCTAAGAAGGTGTATGGTAGGATTGGGTACTTGTGGAGTTGATTTGAGATAGTTTGGGTAAGTTGTGAACAAGCCTTGAACTAAAAAAAAAAAAAAAAAAAGTTGATTTTTACCAACTATATAAAGGTTCTGTCCATTTTTGTAAAATCTGGAAAGATCAGTGGGTTTTGGGTAACTTTGGATCAAAGATTTAGAAAATACATTCCGAAACGAAACTATGGCCGAAAACGGGGATAAAATCCGAGTTACGACGAAAAAGATATGTTATTTTCAATTTTAACGACGAAAACTATTTTCTGAAAAATACCTTGCTGTCCCACGATTTTCATGGACTGTTTCGAGGCCTAAAACTTGATCTAGCCATCCCGACTTATCAAAAATATATTAGTATACTTGATTACCTTCGCGGGGATATAAAGAACATAGAAAACGGGCTTATAACGAAAAAGATACAAGTGTTTGAAATCCGACGATATATATATATTTCCATCAGCTTTTCTATTATTATTTTTGCCGCAAAACTGTCTTTGCGAGACACCACTTTCACGGCTGTTTTTCCTTATGATCGGATCAATTTGAATCCGAGCTGTAGTTTTATGAAATCAAGATCTTCCAACAAGCTTTTCAAATCATTTGGCCGTTCGTCGAATAGACTTATAACGAATAAACTACGACCTCGTCTATATACCCGATAAACTATATATATTTTGACAGCTTTTACTATAATGAAATTTTCTAAGTGTTGAACACAATACTTTCAAGTAACAACAATAAGAGTCGATTTTCTCATCGATCAAGACCCGTATAACCAAAAGTTAAATGACACGACTTCAAGATATTGTTACAAGGTTTTCAAAACGTCGAGTTTCATCACTAACCCTTAACGTACAACATTTCGCGACTTGTTTTGCGAGGCCATTTTGGGCATATTTTCAAGTAATAAAAATGTTATTTTACGACGAAAACCTTATATTTGCCGATAGAACACCAAACAAGGATCGTGGAGTACCGTTTCAACCTATTTCCATGAAAAGTGGTTATTAACCTAACGAGACGTCAAAAACATATTTGTCGACGATAAACGTTATTTTCAAAACTAATGAGTGGTATCGATAACATACGTATTTGCATGTGTAGCATCATTTCATTTCTTACATTAGACCATACTATTCATATTAGGTTGCGGTTAGAGATCGTGCCTCATTTCTATGTATTCATTGTTGTCATCGTAGCTATCGCACCAGGTGAGTTCATAACCCCTACTTTTACTTGTTTCACAACTGTTTTGGGGGAAGATACATGCTCCTTACTATTTAAATTCAATGCTTGTTTTACTTGAACGCGATTCATTTTCTCAAACATTACTGGATGGTTGAAATACTTGATTGATTACTTGAATACATTATAAATTACTTATTCCATCCTTGATTTCTTTCTTATGAATACAAGTTCTTGCTTTTGCGGAAATAAATATAAAACTGTTACTTTGCCTGAGTTACCTATTACTGCCACTGAAGTCCCCTTTATCATGAACCGTTAATTACATGCGTGTGAGCGCGAATGCTGTGGATAGATCTATTTGGGTTGACACCCCGTCCGAGTTGGTCGCGCCAACCTGTTAAACGGACGCATATCATTCGGATTACTTCCGAGTGTCTGGCAAACACTTACTTGGGGCATTTTATGCTTGATTGCATACGATTACGTCGAGCTTCGGGGTCATGAGCTTTAGGCACTGTATACCTTATTTTTAGCTGTGACATTGTATTTGTTATATTGTCTTGCTACTGAAAATCTCGTGTTCCGCAAATGACTTGTTTACATAAACCAATTCATATTTGGCAGTGGGTCTTAAACACACAGGTTACAAGTCTCTTATGGCGGGACTTGCAACTGAGTGGATTTACGATGCCTTTGCTGGAAAATACTTGTTTACGGAAAATACTTGATTTCTGGAAATACTTGTTTACGGAAAATACTTGAATACTGGAAACACTTGTTTACGGGAAATACTTGTTTACTAAACCTATGAACTCACCAGCTTTATGCTGACGTTTTAGCATGTATTTTCAGGTTTTAAGCAATGGCACGCTACTGGAGGTTTTGGCAGGGCATGGCATGGTCATAGAAGACTCTGATATTCTTATGGGGACCGTTTTAAACTATTTTAAGGGCTTACTTCCGCATAATTTTTAACAATGTAAATTCGATACTTTTGATTAAGCTAATTTATTCTAAAGGATTCAAGTGAAAACCATTTTTGAACTTGTGTTGTAATACCAATTGAGTTACACCCCAGCTACATGTATGCTTCCGCTGGACCCGATTCTGGGGGTGTGACATTTATATTTTTCTCTTTGTACGATGGTTTTGCTAAATATTGACCCAAATATATATATATATATATATATATATATATATATATATATATATATATATATATATATATATATATATATATATATATATATATATATATATATATCGTACTTGTTCAAAATAGTAATTTCAGAAATCATTTTATACAAGGTATGTGACTTATGTAAACGCAATTTTTGAATCAACTTCATTTAAAAGTGAAAGTATTAACAAGGATAAAATAGTAGGATAGGTAATGTTCGCATAAATGCATAGATGTCTTACGTTTAGTTCTTGAGGTTGGATAATGCTTATTGGTGCTATTTAGGCAAAACTACAAGCATAAGTATTCAAACTAACTTAAGTCCTGAAAAGGTTTATCGTTGAAATTGTCATCATGTTGGCAAAATATATATTCGGGTCGGATCCCTTCCTTGGTATGAAAATGAGGTTATCTGAAATTTCTAGAGAATACAAATCCTTAGGGGAATCCATATCGATATTCTTAATTTAAACAGTTATCCTTGGTGAAAACTCATTACAGGGAAGTTTGCGTTTAGATGAGGCCATGTTTAAATGAAATGCTTTACAGTCTCAATTAGGTACTTGGTTTATTTCTATAGTGATGCTTAACGTACCTTCACATTGTGCTCGATCCTGTAGCTCAATCTAGCTAGTACCTTTGAATAATAAAATTTGACAACTAGGTCAGAGATGGTGATTCTGATGGACTCGTGGTATCTTAGGATTGTTGTTGAGTTTTGATGTTTCTTAGTCTGGGTTAGTAGTTTCGTAATCCTTTTATTGCTTTTCTTGTATCGAGGAATCCTACTAGTACTTGATTGGGAAAGTCTCTCCTAAAGAAGTCAATGGAAAGTCCAACTTAATGGCTAAGCGAGTGACAGGTGGGGTAAGTATCCAGGGGAAAGTTTGTCAGAAAGAGACTATAAAAGAGTTTACTTGTTTAAAACGCTTTTACATGAAGATTGTTATTAGCAATACTAAAAAAAAAAAAAATTATTTACTTCATGGCATAATCCTTCCTGAATTATACATAGGTGATCAGGCTATGTATAATTGAGGACTAATGATGCGATGCTTGATTTAGTCAAAATAGTATTACTTTTCTCAAAAGTTTTAGATGGTGTTCAACACATTGTTATTAAAAATGGTATCCTGATATTTCCTTTCAAGTAACATGAAAATTGTTTCGCGTAATAATAGTAAATACTTGGTGTAATGGCAGAAAATCAATTTATAGAGTTGTAACAGAATAGCATACTTTAGAAATTCTGTAAAACAATTTCCCCATAGGGTAGTAAAATAGCTTGAAACAAAATTCGTTGAATGATGTATTGGATACGTAGGTGAATCTTATGGTATGGTAATAGTCTACTAATCCACCTATTTAAAGAATGTAAATATCTTAGTTCATAACAGGACAGTGGTTTATGATTATGAAGTGGTCGAGAATATGGTAGTGATATTGAGAGCGTGAAGGATGAACGTGTCGTTAAGGCATCTATAGTCAACTGAAGATGATAGTCTATGTGTCAAAGGATATAGGGCAGGAATTTTTGCCAATGATTTGAAGTATTTGAGAATTTATACTAGGTAAAGATCACAGGTTCAAATGCTTAATCCCTCTAGGCATGACTAAAATGTATAAAGAATGGAAATTGTTGTACGGGTGATCTGAGTCAAGTAGGTACCACATCGAATGATGTTTGATTTTCCGTGAATGCAAGCTAAATGCCTTATGGTCAGGTGAAACTTCTTAATGTCCTTTCATGAAAATGAGGTCTTGTCCCAATGTGACCAAGCTATATCGATCTCCAAAAAGAATATAAATTTTGTTGAGTAAATGTACCTTGATCTTTCAATCCAACGAGCTCATACTAGCGTGAGGGTCTTATAATATGGAATGAGCGAAAAAAGTCGTAATTTGAAGTAGTGGTGTTAAGGCATGGTGTAGCAATATTGGCAATCTCTGGTAGAGGGGTTTCTTTCGCATCTAAGGTCCAATAGTAAGTAGGTATAGTGGTTGCTTTCGAGATTCGTTCATGAGTTATGCGTGTTCCTTCTTAGAGACATGGTTTCTAAAATTAACAACATTTATTTGAGTGAAACATTGTGAAATTTGGTCATAAATGTATTTTGGAGTGACTTTATTTGAAGTTTGTAATGAATATAGTTATGTAAAAGATGTGACTACGAAATATTTTGTATTTTGATAAAAACAATATCTCATATATATATATATATATATATATATATATATATATAACAGGAGGCATTACACGTAGATAAATCAACAAAACGCCACCTCATCGCCACCTCATCATGTTTACCCTCCATGTCATCACAATCTATCCGTGTAAGCAAATTTTACATATTTTTTTTGTATTTTTTTAAATTTATTTCGAAATTCTTTTATTTTTTTGAAATTATGTACATTATTTGTGTCCACCTAAGTAAAGTTCGAACCTTGGTTGCTCTCCAAACATAAACTAACATCTCTACCACTAGAGCAATCCAACTTTTGTTATTTAGTTTGTAATTTTAAATTGATAAAGAGTATCTAATTAATTCGAATTATCATTCACATATAGGATTTTAGCATATAAACATACGTAAAAAAAATCATAGGTCGTTCATAATATATTTTTGTCAAATCCCTAATATCCTTTTTTTTCCTCACAATATCCATCAGGAATTTAACTCATGATCAACTTATTTGGCTTTTTATCTTGCAGGGTTTCGAGAATCGCTTCCAGAAGCTACAAGGTATACATGATACTAATGTAGAAGGTTGATAAAGGTTGAGTTTCGTATTTATAGTTTTGTGTTTTGTGTTCTCAACAGTTAAAAGTCATAGATTGGTTGAATGCTCATTCAATATGGAGGACATGCTTGATAAAAAGGCATTCTATTCTTAAGGTTGATGAATATTAAATTGATAACTATGGAGTACTTGATGAAAAGGTATTATATTCTTATGTTTTAGGTCAGTTAGGCTGCTTTTTAGGGTCCTTGACTACTTGACATTTATGTAAACATTAAACTTTTCTTCTTGTGCAGACAGTTGTACTTAAATAAATTCTGGCGCACATGTTGTTGTTGAGAAGAAAATAGAGAATGGTGTTCTTTGGCTTATCTGTTGTTGTTGGATATTCCAAGTAAAACTTTAATTTTCATCATCTTTTTAATAATCAGTTAAGCTCAATAAACTTTAATGTTTCATTAGCTACTTGATGCATATAGATGTATATGAATATATGCCTTAATGTTTGATTGTTTGTATTAAATTGAAGTTAATCAGTGGTGGGCATATTATGTTGCAGCCGCTTTCAGGTCTTATTTTGTTTTCCATAATGCGAAGCTATCTTAATTTAAGTTTTTGTTTCACCTGTTCTCAAATGCAGCCGACTGTACCAGACTTCACAAACGTGATTGAGCCTTTTGTAAGATGCTGTGAATTAGTTGATGCATGTGTTTGGTTGGGGGATTAGACTTGAAATTTGTATTCGATATCATTAATATATGGCCACTGATCCTCTGGTGTGGCATTTTTAGTTTATAGGAGGAATTTTGATAGTAGTTTGGGTTTGAATCAGACCTTAGGCGTAATGTGATTGCATAGACTTTCTGTAATTGCCACCTTATATATATTGAGGTGGATTTGCTTTTTGGAAGTGCTTTTTGAGGTGGATTAACTGATTATGTGATTATTACGTTGGTATATCACCATGTAGAAAGGATTGTTAGAGCACTTGTGCAGATTCTAAACTTCATATGCTCAGAATTTTATTGTCGTTATCATTTTAATCTCCAAAGAAAGATGTGCAGATAGACTTTTGTGCACTTATGAATTTCGGATTAGCTAGATTTAGATTTCATATCATATCACATTTGTTTAGCCTTGAATTCTATTTATATTGGCAGATCTTGGGTGGGGTGTCAAGCTGTGCGATAGAGGAGGTATGCTTGCTGGCTGTTTCGGTAAGTGCTTATCTACTTGCGGAAGTATGCTTATTCTCAACCACAATAAAGAAAAGCAGATTGGTACCTATTGGATTTTTAGCCGATTGTAAGTTCTTATTTGCTTACATGTCGTTGATATTTTTGATAGATCTTTGGTGAGGTGTCGAGCCGTGCGATAGAGGAGGTATGCTTACTGGCTGTTTCGTATATTGGATTCACAAAATGTGTTCGCAATTCTGTTTACTTTTACTACCCTTTCATCAGTTCTGTTTACTTTTACTACCCTTTCATTACAATTGATATGCTTATTCTAATAATTCAGAATCACTTTCAACGCGCACATCCAAAGAGCCAAAGTCGACCTCACCAATCAGATATGTTGTATCATGTTTTCTCTTTCTCTCTTGTCATTCTGCTTTAAACGATAAAAGTTCTTTGGCTATCTGCCCAGAAAGTTTCAGTTGTGCAAATATGGTCCCATTCAAGTATCCATTTTACAGTGTCAGTGACACACGATGTGGGTTGATCAAGGTCAACTGTACTTCAGAAGGTGGGCAAATCAAATTTCGTGAGCACTGGTATTCGACTATTGGGAAGTTCGGTTCTCAATCTTCAGTTGTGATCGTTAACAAAACATTTGAAAAGCTTGTGAAAAATGAAAGTTGTGAGGCGCTTATGAACAATTTCCCATCTCCAAAGCCTCTTTTGTTTTCATTTTCAGTAGATCCCTTCATAACTCTTTTCAAATGTGCAAACAATCGCAATTATGCTGAACAAATGGATGCTTATTTTGGTCAGCATAATTATCCTCTACCTAGACCTCTCCCCCTTCCTATTAAACTCTTTCCAACTTCAGAAGCTTCATGCGTAATCTGTTGCAATGACCTTTTTTTTGTCTCAATAAAAATGTTATGGTAAAGGTTGTCAGAATGTGACGTTAAATATTTGGAACGGGACACTATTGAGCTCATTCGGTGAATCACTGACACTATCTTTCCCTACTACCACTGACCAGTAGCTATAACTTATCTTTCCGTGCTGCACTGACCCAGTAGCTATATACTTACTGTTGCTGCAACCACTTACTGAAGGTGCCATCAAAACACACAATCCAATGAGTGCCGACTCTGAAGATAAGTTAGCAACTATATGTTCAACTATGTGTGAACGACCTGTTCATATTTGTCAGGTAATAAATAAATTTAAACTGCTATATGCTACTTTTAAGGTTCACTACTATCAATTTTTACTATGTATAACAGTTGCAACTCATGATAGTTTTTAGTATGCTATGAATTTATAGTGTATTAATTCGCTATACTACTCATTGACCGGTTAAGATAATACATAACCACATCAACTCATTTTAAAATAGTGTTGTAATATTTAATGTATCTTTTTCAGTTCTCTTTAGTCCTAACCTCATCGCGTTTTTGCAATGTCAACTTGTGTAACTCAATTGATGCTAAAAATGATACAGGCCACAGATAGGATGATATTAGTTGATGACTACAAGCATCGTCTTGAAGAGTGAAGTTATCTGGCTTTGCACTGTTAGTCCTGGTGGAGGCTGGAAAATTGTGGGCTGTTGATAAATTAATCTTTCCTAGAATAGGCAACGAGGTACATATACTCGGAACCTTGAGTTGGCGAGGCAACGAGGTGTATATACTCGGGGTAGCAGCAGGTATCATGCCTGGCAATATACTTTTAATTTCTTCAGCTGATTCAGTTATGCTATAACCTATATACGATACTAACATTATACTTATAATTGCTTTTGCATTGATCTATAAAATCATTAATTCATTGATTAAACTTTTTTGATTATCATGTTTTAGGTAAAATAAAATTGTTTACCATACACCAGGAAGATGAAATACCTGTAAGATCAGCCAAATTTTACCGGATTCCTAAGTATGTTTTACAACAACTCTATAACTTTTCTTTAAAAATAATTTAAATCACATTGATATGATAATTAAAGTCATTTTTGTTTCAAAGTACCAGAAAATCTTCCATTATATGATACATTGAATGAGTTTCAGAAAGGTCATAACCACATGGCTGTTGTCATTAGACAATGTAATAAAATGACTTCATGTCGCCACTAAGAGTCGTCTGGTAAGCAAATGTGATTGTGTGTCACCTTCTTTTAATTAGTAGTACTAATTTATCTTTAAAAATAGGGATAAAGGAAATGCGAGTGCTGAGTGGATGTTTATGGTGACGGGAAGGGTTCAAGAAAAATAGTTTAGAGTTGAAACGGAACTCCCCAAAGTTCCTGAAGAGGAGGAGATGGCATTATAACAATGGAAGACATTATTGAAGAGCTACTGCAGGTAAAAACTCGTCTCTAAATTGTGATATTGAAATACAATTAGATAAAATGATGGGTACTTGAATTTGGCATATAAACGATTTCAATCCTCCATTTGAGTGTTTTTTTTTTTTTTTTTTTTTTTTTTTTTTTTTTTTTTTGTTTTGCAGATTAAGGTCGCACCTGTAAAGCATTTTGAGAAATGTGTAGATATATGCTACAGTTTAGTTTCATCCTGAATTGGTATGCTATAGTTTATTTTCATCATATAAGTTTTCTAAAATTCAATAAGCTTAGTCAAGACTCCCTTAATATTGTTATTAGGCTAAAAAGATATTAGGATTGAGTTATGTCTATCGTAAATGAAAAACATGTGTTGGTGTAGAGAAGCCAAACGTGCGGGCATTCAACAGTAAGCGGCTTGAATGTTTGCCTCAGGAATTTGTCAAAAAGAAGTAAGAAATTTTGTACACTGTTTAGAATACAGCCACAAGACTCAACGTGTACTTAAGAAGTTAAAAGTACAAGTTTTTTTCGTGAGGTTTAGAACGTTTATGAAGTTATTACTTTGTCATCTATAAGAATGTCAAATTGGTTTTTTGATCCGTCAATCAAATCTGTATTACAACCATTGAGGAGGAGGGGGTATTAGCGAGACCAAGTAGGCACAAAAGTTACCATGAAGGTTCTTAAAGTTTATATCTTCCAGCTTCCATTTTCTAACCCGTTGTTATTTATTCACTAATTGATGGCAGGGCCAATGTGTATGCAGATTAATGTAACTTCTTGCAGTTCAAGGAAAATCATCAAGTCAAAATGTTTCAATTTCGTATTGTTTAAGCATAGGAGTTGTGCAAAAAAAGGCGTTGAAGGAACAACAAAAGAAGATACATGCCTTGGATGACTCATGTGGTGCCTTGACTGTAGGAATACATCTATGAGAACAGAAATAGTGATTTAGTTACAATAAATGTAGCGTAATGATGTTAGGATACAATTTATAAGTGATTAAATCAGCAGATATGATCGAGTTATTGTAGTAGTTGTTATGTAGAATATGCAGTAAATTAGGAAAGGATTTCTACGTATTTTAGGTGTTGAATTCTTGATGCATCAGGAAAGACCACGGTTACCTGTTGACAATATCAGGTTGGGTCAGGAACAAGTTACAAAAGTCAAATACCATTTAGTGTGACACTCTTGGTTTATAGGTGGTGAGCATGTAAGCACAAGCTGTATAATTGGTCAATTATTATGACTTATTTATGAAAAATATATTGGAAATACCGGGTATCAAATATTCCATCAGATTACAAATACAGCTACGAATGAACATGCCAGCAAATCACAAGGTTCCACTGGAACATCTTAGGAGTTCATGATAGTTTAAATTAAGCAAATACCAGTAAATGTGTGTTTGGTTAACACATGTGTGTTTATTGGCTTATATACTTTCGTGCTTTTATAAGCTATTTTGGATTAGCTACTAAGAATTTTATTACTTTTATCATTGTAATTTTTGGTTATGGGGGGTGAGATGGCTGCATTTGAGTGTTCTTATAAGTGGGTTTGTGTAATGGCTGAAATGGGTAGGTTTGTGTGATGAAATGTGGACTGAAACGGATGTGCTTCGGGACATAAGTGGGGGCTAAAATGGGTCAGTTTTGGAGATTGAGAAAAAATTAAGATTACGATCCGAAAGCTTGAATAAAAAACTTGGGCAAGAGTTAGTGGAAACGAAGGGTTCTTTCGCAAAAGTGTTGAAAGAACTCGAGATTGAGAAAAGGGCACGATAGATTATGGAACAAGTTTGTGATAACTTGAAGCGTTTCTTGGAAATAAAGTAATGGGTAAGAAAAAGGTTCGGAAAGAAGGTCTACACGAAACCAAGTAGCTTTATAATATGGCATGATTTAGTCTAACCAAGATCTGTGGATAATGTAAAAAATAAATACATGGTGTGATTTAATCTTGCTTATCAATATTTGGTTTAAGAAAACAAGAAACTTTATAACTCATGCCTGTCTCTTTATTAATACATAAGTTGTAACTATAAAAAATCACTAATATCCGTATATGACTAAATTAAATTGTAATTTACAAGTCATGCCCTCCCATCGGGCGGGCTTAGAAACTAGTATATATATATATATATATATATATATATATATATATATATATATATATATATATATGTCTTTGGAGAAAGGGAATTCAAGAAGATTGTTGCTTAAACAGAAATGAGTTTTAATCAAACCATTGAAAATTAATAATTTGTCGTACTTCGTAAAGTTTGCAAGAAATCTTTTTATTTGTACAAAAATTTAATTTGGCTTTGACTTGAATTGTTATTATCTCCGAAACACGAAAACTAGGGGAGTCACTTTTATCTTGGTCAACATGACCATTTAATTGTAAAGACACCTTCGTCTTTATTAATCTTATTGTCTTACTCGCATCTTCCTAAAGTTGTAATTATATGTCAAATCTACTAATGTGACCACATTGGTCGGTGAAGTGTTGCTAGAGCGACTAATGATGTAATTATCGACTTAGAATGTGGTGTAATCAAACTTGATAATGAAGGGAGAGTTGTGATGAGTTCCATTATGATGGTATAATACCGTTCAAAGCATCTTGTTGGTCTATTGTGTTATGGAGGTATGAGTCGATCATATCTAAGATAATATAGAGTCCTTGTGATAGATGCCACCCTTGGGCAATTGGTTGCAATTCTTATTGTATTTGTGAGGCTTGGTATTATTCAGAGTGTATCGTCCAAACACTCGTGGGTAATCTCAAATAATTAGAGATCATCGTCTAACAATGAAGAGTAGTAGGTAGTCAAGCAGTAGAGGCTCTCAAACTCTCACCAACCTCAAACCTATAAGGTGGTGTAACATGTGGTAGATGGTAATGGTATGTCAAATAGTGGTTGCCTCTTAAGCGGCCTGTCATATATGGGTGTAAGATCTCTGAGATGTGATGGTGTTGGTGGTGCTTTATATGATGAGAACAAAGTTGCTAATGATGAGATTCTAGTGGTGAGTTAGGAGATGATGGTGATAATAGTGAATGGGATACTACCCTCTTTCGCGCTATCTCGCGACATCTAAGAGGTAAAACTGAAGTACGCACTATGGGACGGCCAATAGTGAAATAAGTAGCTGACGGTGGTGGTAGTACCTGAGTAGTAAGCGCCCTACTAGTGAAGGAAAGAAAACATACTATCTTCCTTGTACTAAGCATCCTAATAGGTCCATTAAGATTAAGTCTGAATACACTACCAAACGGCATTCTATGTATGGGCTGAATGATAAGAAAACCCTGTTCCTATGACAAATCAATGGTGCTAATGATGGTGTAAGTGCAACTGGTGGTATAATGGTAGTGGAAGATGACAAGGCATCTTCAATGTCGGAATCCGACGAAAGGATGACAGGGTGTGTATCTGAAGACATGTCACTTGTGAACTAGGTCAATAAAATTATATATATATATATATATATATATATATATATATATATATATATATATATATATATATATATATATATATATATATATATATATAAGTATGGGTATAAATAGCGTGCACCGTGTGTGCATGAAAAAACATGTACAATGAATATGCACCTATGATAAAATGATGAGATGCTATGATGATGTGGTTATAGTCTAGGGTCCAAGATACATCCTAGTTCGCTATAACCTTAGCTCTGATGCCAATCTGTCACACCCCCAAAATACCTGTATGGCAGCAGAATGGAATACCTGGGGGTGACTGTCATAACATCACAGTTACAGTTACATTGAACGACCTAGAGTGTCATTTGAAAAATACGTCGTTTGATCATTAAAAACATTCAGAGTTTACAAAACATAGGTCCCAAAAGATGTTGCCAATTTAGGTAAAATAAGTTCAACAAGATCAAACGTTTCATAAGTGCAGAAATATATGGTGAGACGCGTCGACTCCGCGACTCCATGAAGGTCCAAATGTATGCAGCATGAACTACCTTAATAACCTGAAAATACATCGCTAAAACAGTCAACATAAAGTTGGTGAATTCCATAGAGTTACAAGTTAAAATGTATGTACAATTGCCATAAGTAGAAAGTAAGGTGACTTGATGTCAAAATGAAGTTACATTGGCTCTTAAGCTCATGACCCCGAAGCTAGACATAATAAGAATTTCGCCCCAAATGAGTGGTTACTAGCCACTCTAATAATGTTAGACATGAAATGCATTCGTAATTCCGTTGGAGCATCCCAAACACGAATGGAGGAGTCACCCTCAATAGATCTATTCACTCACTCCCGCTTAAAGGCAAATTAACGGTTCATGATAATATAAAGGGGACTTAATGTGGTATGATAGCAACTTAAGCAATGTATGAAAATTTAGCTACTTTGGCATGTACAAAAATAAGTGGTGCAATGTATTCTCCCCCGTGGGATTTGAAATCAAAATATTGAATTGAAAACGGAGCTATGAAAACTCACCTCGAAGTGATAGTACAATGTGATGGAATGATAAGGACAACAAGGAACGAATATCAACCGCGACCTATGATGAATGAATATGATCTAATTTAGATCATGAAATGATGTAGAGAATATGCATGCACATGATACCTATACCACTCATAACTTGAAAATACTAGTTATAGTCATAGCAAAATATATTCCATACTTAAGAAAAGTAAGTCTTAACTAGACTTGTAAAAACTTGTCGTAATATATATATATATATATATATATATATATATATATATATATATATATATATATATATATATATAGATATAGATATATATATATATATATATATATATATATATATATATATATATATATATATATATCGTATATAGAATTTTAGTGTTATAAACTTCGCCTTGAAAACCTTGAAGTAACGTCTAATGGTCGTAAAAATAAACTTGTAATCATAAGTACTTCATTAGTTATGAATTTGGCACTTTGGTAGTATTTCTAGAAAATCTAGGATTTAGTACGTAGAAGTAGTATTATTATTATTTCTAGTTAAAAAAAGCTGTCAAATTATGTAGAGTTTTGCCGATATTGAAACGTGAATATCTTGGTCGTTTTAAGTTTATTTTCTTCGTTCTTTATATCCACGGATTCGTCTTAGTATGTACTAACATATTTTTGATAACTCGGCTTCTCTAGGTTACGTCTAACGCCTCGGTTTGTCCACCAAAAATCGTCCAACAGCATACAATTTTCAGAGAAATAGTTTTCGTCAAAAAACTTGCAAAAATCATCTCTCCTTCGTTATAAACTCGTTTTAATCCTTTCTTTCGCCTACGGCTTCGTTTTTAAAAGTATTTTCTAAATCTTTGGTTGTAAATCTCCCCTGAGTTACTGAGTTTTCTAGAAATTAAATTTTGAGACAGTAGGTTTATAAATATGTTCCAAATCCATTTCTAGTGTTCTAAACTAGTTTCTAATCCACCCAAATCACTTCCAATCACCACAAATCTCGTCTAATCCTACCACACACCTTCTTAAGGTGTCATGGGTTCTTAAACATCATCAATCTAGTGGATCTAATAAGGGAATCCAAAATAAACATTTCTAGGGTTTATAAGTTAATATTTTATAAAATTAAGTAGTATAAGCTAACATATGCATGAGATCTTGTATGAAAACCATATGATCATTATAAATACTTGAAGAAATGATGAAAATAAATTTTGTAAACTTACTTTGAATGATTATGAAGCTTGTATGATTAAAACCTAAGGATCCTTGAGTTTGTATTACAAAACCCTAACAAGGATGACAAAATGAACTAGTTTTGAGCTTGATCTTGGAAAAATTCTTGGTTCTTGGTGGGATCTTGGTTTGGCCGTGGGTTTTGAGAGAAAAAGGAGAGAAAAGAGCAAGTTTTGATCCAAAAATTATAAGTGTGAAAGAGTTAGTAAGTTTGTAGATATTTTGTATTAATTATAATACATTATAAAGAATTAATGCATGAGGTTAAAAGGGGGGGGGGGGGGGGTGGGCTTGGCCGGTTTTCCAAAGGGTGAAAAAGAGAAAAATGAGTTTTTGATTTATTTAGAAGTGTAGTGGATGATTTAGTGTAAGTATAAGTTGTTAAATTTAGGTAGTTGTAGTTAGTTTTTAGTTATAATCGGGTACCGGGTTTGCGAGAAATAAATTTTAACACGTTAGCCGGGACTTAATAAAGTCATAAAAATGTTAAAAATATGTTGGGTACAAATATTGAGCGTTTGGATAATTATCATTTTGTTTTCACGAAAGCCGTCGTAATTATATTAAACTTACGATATAAATTTAATAAATTCCCAAAATACCAGGTAAATGAATTTTTTAATTTTTATGATGTTGTAAGGAGTTTAAAATATATTGGAACCATTGTTGGGATTTTTAGATATGTTAGTTATATTTATTAATCGCGTGTTAACGTTTAATTAAAAATAAATGTACGTAAAATGTTAAATATACCAAAAATATTAATATGAATATTCTACGAGTGGTATAGTATGCAAATGCTATTATGATGATATGTAGAGTATTTCTAGTCCGTATAAAGTGTCCCTAATGATAATGTATGAATTCGCAGCTTAACCTGACCGGTTACGCGAATTTAAATATCCGTAAACTAAATTTACGATGAAATGAGCAATGCACATGAATAGTGTTTTCTTCCGGAAATGAATAGTGTCAAGTGAATAGTAAAATTTTTGAATGCTTCTCAGAATATCAAACTGACATAAAAAACGATGAATAGTAAAATGATGAATAGTGATTTATGAATAGTAAATTGTCGAAGTTCGGAAATGACTTGAAATAGTGAGTTGTGACAGGTTGGAACTTCAATCTAATATTTCATTATTTCCTTCACTTTCTCTTTCTAAGTTCCCAACTCTCTCTTCTTTCTCTCTCTATAATCTCTTCCTATTTTCTTCTTTAGATCCAAACTGTAGCACAAGAACCATACTTGTTTATATTAAAGAATACTCTTCAATTGGTATCAAGAGCCTGGGTTACATTCTTGGGATTGCGTTTTTTTTGTTTTGATTGGTTCTTTTTGTGGTTCTTGGTTCTTCTTGTGGTTCTTGGGTCGAATTGGTTTTTCTTAAAAAATCCACTAGTTCGAGTTTGCTTGTGATTGGACATGGCTTATGGTTGTACTTTCATGTTTAGATGTTGTTTATGAGCTTAGATTAGTGTTTGGTGTGCTTATTTTTCAAGATACTTTGACTGTTGGGTTTATTAGAGTGTTATCTTCTTTAGGCTGATTCTTGATAGCGAGTTCCTCCATGCATGTTCTTGGCAGCGTTTAACTCATACAGTAAAATGACAGAATAACTTTGATAGTGACTGGTATTGGCTATTACAAATCATATTAGTGTTTTCCTTTAAACAAGAAAGTGACTGGTTTGTTTTTGTCTGCATCGAGAGGTTAACTCAATTAGTAGGTTGCTCAGCTTAGCGTTTTCCTCAGCTTATCATTTACTCAAGCTAGTGACTACCCAAGCTAGCGATTACCTTAAAAAGTAGCGGTTACTTTTTTTTAGACTTAAGTAGCGGTTATCTATGTTAAGTAGCGATTACCTTTTTGTGTGTTGTCTAAACTAAACGCTGCCCAAACTTCCTCTTGGTAGCGATTAGCTAGTAAAACAATCAAGAATCGTAATACTATAAAGAAAGAAACAAGCTGAAAGTACAAGATCTCATTTCCACTCTTGTTATAGATTACACACCAAGACTCGAATCACAATAAGAAATTGAAATACATAGATCTCTGTTCATGTTCACTTTATTAACAAGATTTGAGTCTTATTCGTATGAACAATATCATCATAGATCATTTTTAAAGCCTTGCTTCATTTAATCTACGAAACTATATAGCAAGAACAAGAAACCAAAAGGCTTCCATCTTAACTCTTATTTGTTTTAAACAAGAAAAGAAAGTAAATCCAGATCTCAGATTTGTGTTCTAACTTGCTCATTACGAATCTCAACTGATTTTTTTTACACAAAACCATCATCGATCTTTTGTTTAGAAGTCAAGTTTCTATTTCCATATTCGAACATTAAAAGAAAGAACGTAACAAGTGTGTCTCATTCCTCTTTCCATTCGGTTTTAAAGAAAACGAAAACATATTAAAGGAAAAATTATAAGTCAAAATCTCAGATTATCTCATTTTTGGCTCTCAACATTCGTTAAAGACAACAACCAAAGAGATAAAATCGTCATTGATCTATTTTGTAGCTTGAACTTCATTTAATATCCGAAACATTAAAGAAAGTACAAAAATAACTCGTGCTTCATCCTTTCTTTATTTCGGTTTACAAGACAAAAAAAAAAAAAAAAAAAAAGTCGAGAATGTACCTTGTTTATGTTACGGGATTTGTTGGTTAAGGGTAACAAGAAATCAACAGCAAGAAGGAGTGGTGGCATGTTCGTCGTGTTAAAGTATCACAAGGGACGAACTGTTGTTTTATTGAGGTTGCGTTTGGTTAAAAGAAGAGGGAATATTATTTTAGTGGCTGCGTTTATTTAAGGATTAGGGTTTGTGTTACCAAAGATTAGTGGTAGTGTAGTAGTGTGTCTTTTATACACAGTAATTAGGGTTAAGCGTAATTAGTCTTGGGCTTTACACTAAGTATTACAACGAGCTGGGCCTTAGTTATTCTTTCAGATTTGGGCCGTGTGTTGCTTATTTGTTTGTGGGCTGACAATTTCTACAAGGGACGTGTATATTTGAATTTTTGGTGAACAAAGTATAACCTTTGTACTTCGGTTGTGTTATTATTAAGGGACGAATTTTAAGTTGTATTCGGGTTTCGAAAAATGATTAAATAGTAATCCTAATATTGTCCGTCTAATTGTTGCATCGAGCTTCAAGAACCCGAGTTTGAGAATTATTTTTGAGTTGAGATGTCACACCCCGCCACGGCTATAACGCGAGGGTGTAACTTCATGGATATCATCACAACACATGGTGTCTATATAGAGAATAACTACATGCAATAAAAATGGCAAAGTATAGACACAAAGTGTCATAACAATACCTGAAAGAAAACAACATGATAAACTCCAAACACTCAGATAAACCACTTCCAATGCAACTAAGGTCTCATCTAATCACTTCCTTCTATCATAGCCTTAGAATGCTCACCTGAAAATGATGCTTAAAACGTCAACATAATTATAGGTAGTCATATAGCTACATGCATTTGCAAATCAATATCCACACGCAAAGGCAACAACACTCATAAAGCAACCATTAGGACGGCTCGTGTCCTCCGACCCCATAAACATCAATTAGGTCGCATGCGCGAGTAACAGGATAAGCATCCTCCTAATTGGATCCCATCAACCATATCAAACATCAATTAGGTCGCATGCGCGAGCAACAGGATAACATCCTCCTAATTGGATCCCATGAACACATTAAACATCAACTAGGTCGCATACGCGAGTAACAGGATAACATCCTCCTAATTGGATCCCATTAACACATTAAACAACAATTAGGTCGCATACACGAGTAACAGGGTAAACATCCTCCTAATTGGATCCCATTAACACATTAAACATCAATTAGGTCGCATACGCGAGTAACAGGATAAAAATCCTCCAAATTGGATCCCATAAACATCCACACAAGCAAATAATCACACATAGCATGCATACGATAACATTATAAGTCCAAGCTCTTTAATACCACACACATAATCAAAGTAAATCAAATCATTTAAGACAAGCATCATTCCCATCCCAAGTTTAAAACAAAGTAAAAATATGGGACTATGAACTCACCTTAAACTTCGCAGCTTCCACAAAAACAATTCACAATCTATAGCACACAAAAATAATCCACATTACACAAGGTCAAGCTAAAAGCTACAACCCATGTAATACACATATGATGGATGTCTAAGACTCATATGACCCACCATGGATCTCCTAGACACCACACTAACCACTACCATAACTTAATACTCACTAAATCCCTTGCACTCTAAAACTCAGAAAACTTAGAATTTTTGAGTACATTCACTCACATGAAATCATGACAAATAAAGCTCAACAACTCACACCAAAAATTTACCATGGTCTATCATAAGCATAGAAGCTAATCCCAGAAGGCCATGGACCAATAACACACACAAGTACTCATAAGAAATTCAAACTTGACAATTACTCAAATTTGGATCTGAACGCAGACCAAAAAGTTTTGATTTTTAATAATTACTTCCACAAGTTTTTATCGCGAATCCTCTTCGTGGTAGTCTAATATAACCTAAAACTTAACTATTCCAGAAGACCAAGTCAAAATACCACTTTTACAACCACATGACACCCTCAAACTTTTACCCAAAATCTGTCCCGGTTTGACAGCTTTGACACCTTAACAAAGAAAAATCGAAAGACCGACTTCCCGACCTCAAAATCAATCGTGGCTGGACTTTTTGGAAAGCTCTTTCATTATACTACAATTTAGACCTAAAATGCGTGACTTAACTCATCACCATCTGTTATTTACATTCACATGTTTACAAATATAATTTTCTATCCAAACCCTAACTCAATAACTAGCATGTTTTACGCTCAATTCCTTTCACCAATCATCATAATATCTTCATTAATTGATCCCAACATGTTTTAATTAATTAATTTACAGAAGTTTACAAACCCTAGATCCATCATAATTAATATTACATGAATTAGACTAATAAATCAAACAATTGAACATAGGGTTTAAAGATTTTACATTGATTCTTGATTTTTAGCTTCAAAACTATAAACCCTAATTTTTTTCTCCTTCTCCTCTCCCTTGATCGACTCAAAATATGCAAGAAAAGAGGGGTATGGGTAGTTCATGGGGTTATATGGGTTGGGGATTGGGCTTGTTTGAGTTGGACTAGGATTCCTTATTGCTAGGAATTGTATTTGGGCTCAAATTTGGTTCCTTTTTCCCCATTTAACCCTTATGGCCAATTTTTCTTATACATAAGACATTATTTTATATATTTTTATTAAATTTATTTATTACACTCTAAACCTCATACTTTTCGTATTTTAAAAATACCCGTAGCTAATCCTAACGTCTTACGCGATAAACCTCAACTTTTACGACAACCGGAAAAATTATCATTTTCAAAACAAAGTTTCCAAAAATAGAATTTCACACTCTTTTTGAAATATAACTCATAAAAACAAATCCCACGTAACTTACTAACGCACAATTACTTGAACGAAACCTCGTTACGCAAAAACACAAAAACACCAAAACTACACAAGTCATTTCTACACCACAAAGGTGATCAAAATGAACTTTTCCAAATTCCAAACTTTCCAAATCACAATAAAACCATTTACGCAAAGGGATTTAGTGCTAAAACTCACCTATATCACTCATATATCACTTCAAACACCTAATACACACCAAACAAACGTCAACCGAGTCAAGACTATTAGTCAAACTAACCTGCCAAAACCACGGTTGTTACATCATCCCCCACTTAGGGAAATCGTGTCCCGAAATTTCAACTACTATAGTCACCACTCACAACAGCAAAAGGAAATTTATGGATCATTAAGCGGATAAGTACCACACCATAAAATCACAGAGAAAGAATCGCAAAAATGTGAACCGACTAAATACTCGAATTCACACGATTGAAAACATCCCGTCACTCCAACGATACACGCAAATAGATACGTTCCCCGATCAATAACACCAACAATCCAAACGACTTCTCACAGGTAGGTACGATACCCCCGAACCAAATGAAAAGCTAAATGGTAACCGCAAGACGCACTCACAAATGACAGATATCCATAAAACAAACATTTATGGATACCCCGCATCTAACTTCCACGATCTAAAATCCAACTACAAACAATCTACTTCACCAACCACATCAGCAAACAAATTTTAGGTATGATGCGTGTGAGAATCGCACCAGGTTTTACCTCTCAAGGGATCTTGAGAAGCTTACAACCCCCACCAGACAGTGTACCTGATCGTTGTAGTATAGTATAGTGACAAGTACCGGGGGATTGATCGTTCAGCTAGGAATAGTGTCGCTAGGATTAGAAAACCTAAATACTAGTTCTAAAGATGAGGAATGATTATTTTTGTATTTTTATATTTTTTAGAAAGCAAGTAAAAATCTCGGGTTTGAAGGATTTGGGCGGAATTAGTTACTAGTCAACTAACCCAATGCTAAAGATGCAATCAAAATAAAATACTAAAAATGAAAATAAACTAAATTATACTAAGGTTGTGAGCAATAAGTGGAGAAAATGTGTTTACTTAGATTTCACTACTTCCTAGACATCTTTTACACGTTAATTACTTGTTATAGTTGCATGGATGACGGATTGTATTCCTTAATATCATTCATGGGGTGGCGCACTTAACTCCCCAATTCTATGAGCTCTTATCTCCTCCTATGCCATGCCATCACAACCATAGGGATTAAAAATAGTGGCTCATGCATTAAATACAACCAATAAAGACCTAGTGCACATCGGTTCATGTTTCCTAAGACGTTCAAGCATGTTACCATTAGGAGATCTGCCAGTTTTCTTAAGCCTAACATAAAATTCATTCATCCAAAACAACTATAAACAAGTAATCAACACATAATTAACATCTAGGTTTCATTAGATCCAAGCAAACACAAGATAGATCTAGCCTAGCATGATGGAATTAAGACAAGAACAAGAGATAGACAACCAACACATAGACATATTGATTGAATTAAAAGAATACTTATCTTAATTACACATGAAAGGTATCAATGGCTTAGAACCCTTGAAAAACCTGTAAAATTCGCACCAAGTTCGTACTTAGGGTTTCTCCAAAACTTCTCTCTTTTAAATGTGAAAATTAGAAAACTATATATAGGAAATAAGGTCTGACGGCGTCAAGACAAAGCTTGTGATTCCGTCACCTCGCCGCCAAAACTCTTCTCGGACTGCCTTGATCTACTTCTTACGCCGTCATGTGTTAGCATTTCCAGGCCGTCATGGAATTTACTTTTGACGCCCTACTTCGTGACGCCGTCAAATCTGTACTGGATCGTCATGGAAATTGCTCTTGACGCCGTCAGGAATTCCTTCTTGACGCCGTCACCTACTGTTCCCAGCAAGGAAAATTAAGACTTTGGCGTTTTCTTCACTTTTATGCTCCAAAAACGTCCGAATTGCTTCCTTTTCCAGATTTCACTCCTAAAGTACCTAAAATCACAAAAGGAACGATTTAGGGCAATATTTGATCAAATAAGTTCAATTCCGGGCTTAAATGACCCCCTAAAAACGGTTCATTTTTCGCCTCATCATATACCCTTACACTTGAGATTTGCTTGTCCTCAAGCAAATATACTTTTATTCTAGTCAAAATACAAGTTAGGGGTCATTTAATACTAACATAAAAGTAATTACAACAAATAATCGTTCCACTAAAGACCAATAGACAAGCACGGAGGTCATACACAAGCACCTCACAAATAGTGTTTAGATACTCACATTTCTCGGGTGTAATAAAGTGTAAATTACAATATGGAAACGGAAGATATCTCTCACTACCTGTCATAGCAAAATAGATTACCATAGGCTTGGGAAAGGATCAAACCTCCACCACATGGCGTAAGCACCTAGGATAAACTATTAAAGAGGTCTTTTAAAGGGTTGTAATGTTAGGTGTAGGGATATGATATACACGGTTTTGTTGGATAAAGGAAGTTTTACTGGTGGCGAGTTAACAATCTTGGTTAATTACATGTACAATATGGCGTTGCTAAGCCAAGACTAGACTCGACTTAGGCTAATAAATGAAAAATAACAAAAAACATAAAATGAACATAGAATGAAACGGGATGGTAGTCCGTATGTTTTTTCTCTTTTTCTTTTTCTATTTTTTTTTTTTTTTTTTTTTTTTTGCATACACTCTTACCCTACCATCCAAAATAATACATCATAGGGAATGAACATTCCCCTTACACTTGAATTTTTACATACTTTACAATAAACTAATATAATGACTCGAATTAAGAAAATCAAAACACTTGGAGCACTTTTAAGATTAACGCACATATGGGGGTAATAAATGATGTTCTTCCCCATTACTCCATAAATAAGTACTTACCCATGAGTCCCAATCGTCCCAAAACAATATGTACAAAGATATGACTCGACTTAGCAACCATGTAATCAATTAGATAGTTAACTTAGGGTTTAACAAATAACAATAATGCACTAAAGATGAGCGCATACACGGAAGGCTAAGGCAATTTGGTTGTACACTTAAGTGGGGTGTAACAAATTCTTCCTTTAAGTAAAATGCTTAAAGTTAGAAACGAAAAGATAGGCTCGGAGGGGTGTACTAGGGGTTTCGTGTACTAAAAATGAGTACAACGCTAAGGGTGTGGGAAAAATTAGTTGACTTAACTAGCCAAGTAATATGACTTAAATGGTCAAGTAATTATGATACGGGTTTAACACAAGGGTGATCCTAATGCCTCTTATCATGTAGTAAATCCTATTACGCGAATGTAATCTCACTAGCGGTCTCGGGATGCATCACTAACGCAAGTTCTAGAATCTAAATGCTACCGGTACACTCATAAGTACTAATAGTAAATGCTTTTCCTATCAAATCTAAAGGCGAACCTCACATATTTGGGTGGAAATTTTTTCTAAATATACGGTTATGTGCTAGTCATACAATCTCCTATCCATGAGACGCTTGCTATGACTAAAGTTTCACTCCTAAATGTTGTAAAAAATTTTAAATTTGGCGCTAAAATTGCACTAACAAGTATTTCTCATAGTTTTATTACACATCTACCATTAAACAAAACAAACTCAAGCGAAAGTGCATATGTAAGGTATCATCTTTTTACCCTCCCCTTACACTTAAGATGAACATTGTCCCCAATGTTCAAGTAAAGAATGTAAAAGTGAAAAAGTAAAAAGAATGAAATCAAATACTCCCCTTATTCGCTCGGTATGGATAATAAAGTGGCCAGGTTAAATCTTCCTCCAAGAAAATGAACAATCAAAGCTTCCCTTCCAGAATATAAATCATCTTCTTGTCATACATAACCTGTAAATCCTGAAAAAATAGACAAAACAACCTCGCGTAAAATCGGCGGCATCCTATATAAGTTACTAAATCCTAGAAAACAAAATAAGTTATAATGCTTGTGGAATGAAGTTTGCAGATTTCCTGGAGATTATAAAACTTAATAATTCACAAAAACCATAAGACTCCGTTAGAAAAACAAAACTGGTAAAATTTCCAGATTTTTACACTTGAAGCCGTCAAGAGTAAACTCGTGACGCCGTCAGAAGTGACCTGCAGAAATTCTTACATTAAGTTTCCGGAAAATTTCTGGAAAAACTTGGTCCTACTTCCTGGAAAATCCTGCAAAACTTCATTATGACTCAATACAAGCATTTGACTCTAACAAATACGAATATACATGTTCATTTAATATTGTGGAGAATCATGATCGGTTTGTTTCTTAAAAACATATTTGGGGTTTCCCCTTACACTTATCTTATGCAAAAATACTTTTAGGTGGAGTTAAGACTAGGCTAAACAACAAAGTAAAGTATTTCCACTCTTTAATTAAGAAACATGATCTACCAACAATAAAAATTAAGCATGCATACGGAAGCAAATAACAAACAAACAAAATAAAATCACACAAAACATGGGTTGCCTCCCAAGAAGCGCTTTTCTTTATTTACGAGTCTTGTAGCTAGACTCAAGGTCATGGGTTACTACGTGACCTCGTCGTTGGTTCCACTCTCTAGGTCGTCTTCTAAACCAGTTTTGTATTCCGGACCTAGTTGCAAGCATTCTTTGTAGAAACCAAGCATCCTATTCTTTATATACTCTACTCCTCTACGTCTATCCTCCTCATTCCTATAATAAGCCGCTTGCTTGTGTTCTTTTTCGAAATTAGAGAGAAGGCGGTATTGCTCAATCTTGTAGGGCATTTGATAGGCAACCTCATCATTCTCTTTCTTGAATCTAACTATCCCTAAAGTCGGATTATAACTCATCCTAGTAGCTTCAACAAATGGTTTTCCAAATATTATTTGGCTTAGGCAAGCATCTATCACCGGACGAGTGTCTTCTACTATCATAAAATCGATCTCATAAGTGAGATTCCCTATAATCACATGTAATCCCTTTACTCTTCCTGCAAAATTACTTATCAGATTCTTATTGGGCATCATCCTAAAATTAAGTTGCTTTTTCATCACCCAATTGTAATAAGTCCTAGTCATGATGTTCACGGGGGATCTAGGGTCGATGTAAGCTTTCCATATATGCATGTGCCCGATATTGCATGGTATGTTAATGTTAGAGGGGTCTCCCATTTTGATAAGGGGGGTGCCAAGGATATATGGTCTCTCGGGACTATCGAATAAATCCTTATGGTATTCCCATTCTTCCTTGGTGGGCAACTTATCAAAGTATTTTTCTATAGGCTCTACCTCCTCTAATTCCTCTCTCCTATTAACCTCAACTTCCCTACTCTTATCCTTAGTCTCGGCTTCTACTCTAACTTCATCCTTGTCACTCTCTTCTATCTCCTTATCTATTGGCTTAATGGTGACAACATTGACAAAGTGGACATGTTTGGATGATGAGGGGTCCTTAATTTGAATTCCGTTATTAGTGTCCCTAGTGTCCTTCCTAGGTGTGACTAACGCTTGGTTGTTGAGGGCTTTCAACAAGTTGTCAATCTTGTTGGTCATCTCTGTTTGTTGTCGGTTAAATTCGGTTTCGAACCTAGCTATGCGAGCTTCTTGAGATGCCATGAACTTTGACATCAATCCTTCAAGATTTTTGGTACTACCATAGTTGTTAGAAGGATTGTTGTTGAAAGTACGGTTGGAGGGTGGACCGTTTGGTTGGTAACGATTAGGCGGATTGGAAGAATTGGGTTGATTTTGTTTCCACCTAAGGTTTGGGTAGTTTTTCCAAGAGGGGTTGTATGAATCACCGTAAGCGTTTGGATCGGGCTTGAAAGTGTACCACTTGTCTCCCACTTCATCGGTACGCGTGGATGCGTAGTCCGCAAAAGCTGTTCCGGGGATTTCCATACAATCACGAGTGTCGTGGGGACCACTACATAATTCGCATGAAGAAGTGATTTTGTTCACTTGGCTTGAAGTTTTAGGAGCTTCGTAAGATTTCTTGAGAAACTTGACTTGGTCCTCAAGTTCCATGATCCTATGGTCGGGAGTGCTAGAATTGTTCGAAGGCAAAGATATTGCCTTGACCGTTTTGCTTAAATCACGGGGATCATTCAAACTTTCGTTGTCATAGAGAGCAAGATCTTCTATGAGTTCCCATGATTGTTCCGCACTTAGATCACGTAGCTTACCACCGGCCGATTGGTCAATGGCTTGCCTTGTGGAGATATCGATATGGTCATAAAAAATTTGGACTTGGATCCAAAGATCTATGCCATGATGAGGGACTTTTTGGAGTAAGTCCTTGAAACGAGTCCATGCTTCATAAAGAGATTCATTTTGACGTTGTTGGAACATCAAGATGTCATTTCTAAGCTTAGTAGTTCTCCCCGATGGGAAAAATTGAGCAAGGAAACGATTGGTGAGGTTATCCCATGTGGTGATGGATCCCGCAGGTAAACGCTCAAGCCATTGACTAGCTTGATCCCGTAGAGAGAATTGGAATAGGCGTAATCGGGTTGTCTCTCTAGTTGCAACATCTAGGTCTATGGAATCTACGATTTTGAGGAAGTCCTTAAGATGTTGGTTTGGATCTTCAGAACAAAGTCCATGGAATGCACATCTGCTTTGCACCAACCGGATGGTGTCAGATCGCAAGGGGATCACATTGGCTCCGGTGAGCTCAATGGTGTTTCGGTAGCCTTGGTGGCTAGGTCGGGAATACTCTCCAAAGGTTCGGGGCCTAAAGGGTTCTAATGGTGGGTTTTGTTGTGGTGGGATGACGGGTTCAAAGATGTTCCCGTTGTCCATGATGTCGGGTGGTGAAAAGTTACGAACAAAAACACAAAGAAATAAGATAGACTAAAGAAAACCTAAAAATAAAAATAAAATCTTACTAGAAAGGAATCTAGCAAGTAGACCTAATAAAAAGAGATTCTAACCTAGACAATAACTATTCCCCGGCAGCGGCGCCAAAAACTTGATGTGTGTGGGAATCGCACTAGGTTTTACCTCTCAAGGGATCTTGAGAAGCTTACAACCCCCACCAGGCAGTGTACCTGATCGTTGTAGTATAGTATAGTGACAAGTAACGGGGGATTGATCGTTCAGCTAGGAATAGTGTCGCTAGGATTAGAAAACCTAAATACTAGTTCTAAAGATGAGGGATGATTATTTTTGTATTTTTATATTTTTTAGAAAGCAAGTAAAAATCTCGGGTTTGAAGGATTTTGGCGGAATTAGTTGCTAGTCAACTAACCCAATGCTAAAGATGCAATCAAAATAAAATACTAAAAACGAAAATAAACTAAATTATACTAAGGTTGTGAGCAATAAGTGGAGAAAATGTGTTTACTTAGATTTCACTACTCCCTAGACATCTTTTACACGTTAATTACTTGTTATAGTTGCATGGATGACGGATTATATTCCTTAATATCATTCATGGGGTGGCGCACTTAACTCCCCAATTCTATGAGCTCTTATCTCCTCCTATGCCATGCCCATCACAACCATAGGGATTATAAACAGTGGCTCATGCATTAAATACAACCAATAAAGACCTAGTGCACATCGGTTCATGTTTCCTAAGACGTTCAAGCATGTTACCATTAGGAGATCTGCCAGTTTTCTTAAGCCTAACATAAAATTCATTCATCCAAAACAACTATAAACAAGTAATCAACACATAATTAACATCTAGGTTTCATTAGATCCAAGCAAACACAAGATAGATCTAGCCTAGCATGATGGAATTAAGACAAGAACAAGAGATAGACAACCAACACATAGACATATTGATTGAATTAAAAGAATACTTATCTTAATTACACATGAAAGGTATCAAGGGCTTAGAACCCTTGAAAAACCTGTAAAATTCTCACCAAATTCGTACTTAAGGTTTCTCCAAAACTTCTCTCTTTTAAATGTGAAAATTAGAAAACTATATATAGGAAATAAGGTCTGACGGCGTCAAGACAAAGCTTGTGACGCCGTCACCTCGCCGCCAAAACTCTTCTCGGACTGCCTTGATCTACTTTTGACGCCGTCATGTGTTAGCATTTCCAGGCCATCATGGAATTTACTCTTGACGCCCTACTTCCTGACGCCGTCAAATCTGTACTGGATCGTCATGGAAATTGCTCTTGACGCCATCAGGAATTCCTTCTTGACGCCGTCACCTACTGTTCCCAGCAAGGAAAATTAAGACTTTGGCGTTTTCTTCACTTTTATGCTCCAAAAACGTCCGAATTGCTTCCTTTTCCAGATTTCACTCCCAAAGTACCTAAAATCACAAAAGGAATGATTTAGGGCAATATTTGATCAAATAAGTTCAATTCCGGGCTTAAATGACCCCCTAAAAACGGTTCATTTTTCGCCTCATCAGGGTACTTAAATTTCATCGGATCCTCACGTTCTCAAGTAAACTCAGGACCACGCTTAAAATCCCACCATACCTTTACCAGCGCTATCTCACCATACTTCAACCTTTAACATCTCGATCTATAATCTTAACAGGTTTCTCGACAAAATGAAGAGTTTTGTCAACCCCTACTTTCATCTATTGGCACGTGCAGACTAGCATCCGCCAAACACTTCTTTCAATTAGATACATGGAACATATCATGTACACCACTCAATTGCTCAGCTAACTTCAACCGGTATGCCACAAATCCAATCCTTTCCGTAAATCTCAAATGGTCCTACGTATCTCGGTGCTAGCTTACCTTTCTGACCGAAACGCACAACACCCTTCCAAGGAGATACTTTTAACCTCACAATATCACCAACACTAAACTCTAAGGGCTTACGAAAATAATCCGGATAACTCTTTTGGCGATCTCTTGCTGCCTTAAGTCTTTCCTTAATCGGAAAACCTTATTCGTAGTCTCTCGTACCAGTTCAGGACCAATTAGTTGGCTTCTTCCAACCTTTGCCCACAGAACAGGTGACCTACATTACCTTCCATACCACACTTCAACGACACATTCTTAATACTAGACTGATAATTATTTATATAGGAGAACTCAGCTAAAGATAAATGCATACCTCAGCTTCCTCCAAACTCAAATACACCCATACTCTCATCATACCATCCAACGCCTGATTTGTACGCTCACTTAGTCCGTTCATTTAAGAACGATAAGTCATACTAATCTTCATACGCTATCTCAAGGCTCCTTAAAACATTTACCACATTCGCGGAGTAAGTATTTCATCATGTTTCTTAACGATCAACGCGACACCCTATGGTTCTTTACCAACTCCTCCTTAATACAATCTCCAGGTACCTATGGTTGTTGCATCACCCCAATAATCATTGACATTAACATTTACCTTCAAGCGTATAAAACACTTGGTACGGTATCTGTATTCCTCTTCACACTTGCTCCTCAATACATTTCTTGCTAAGGTAATAATACATCTTATCCATTCTCAGATGAATCTTATACCTTGCATGATCGATGTCCTCAAGCTTCCTATCCAGGAAATCATTAGCGGGTCCACAAAGTACAATCGTCCATCTTCATTATTTTCCATTTACTGGTCTAAACCAAGTAATCATTCTTCTTACATGTTCTCATCTTTGAACCTCTCTCTCCAGGCTGTCAATATCATCCTCTTAACTCCGAACTGAATTATCATAATCATTGCTCACAAACATCTAAGTTTCACTCGTTCACTCCCGCTCAGCACTCTTACCACGATGTCCGCTCTTCCTTAACGGTAGCGAATAAGACAATCGTAGTCACTGAAAAATTCAACACCCAACTTCTCTTCAACATATATTAACCTCTTGTCAAATATATGCTAACGGTTCTTATGATCTGTGAAGATAACACTATTTGCTCCATACAACCATCGTCTCCAAGTTCTACTCCCAAACTCTAAGTCATGCATCACATAGTTCCTCTTATGAATCTTCTATCTCCGCGATGCCCACGCAATCTGAAGAATGTACATCTTGAAGCTAAACCTCTCACTTGAACAACTTAGCAAACACCCTCTTCTTCTTCAACGAACAAATTGATAATCAACACGACAATCTATCCTAAGTAAACGACGCGAACCATGAAACCGGTCGAACTAAAACGTATATCAACGAACTCAAAAAGGGGTATGAATTACCAACTAACGAAGTAACGAACATCAAAATCAAAGCTAGAAAAAAACACAATGAGAAATTTTCCCCCAATAAAAGTAGACACGGATAAAATGTTCATGAAAACCCATACAAAGAAAATATTAAATACACGTACCCATAAAACATCCACAAGCGCACCTCAGCGAAAGAAACACTCGATGAACCAAATACATAACAAGTTTGGCAAATGAGAACCATAGACAGTTCTTATTCCCGTACTCGACCTTCCCAAAAACAAATGAACACCGTTTTTCACAAGACATATCTTAAACTTATACATTTTTTTATATATAATATATATATAAACCATTTTATGTAAGACATCAACATAACCATTTTTTTTTCACACTTCCTTTTCACCATAAAAATAATAGTTTCCATCAAACGATCTTGAAATACCCAAAACGAATTTGTAAAACTCCATAAAGACTCTAACACAACCTCTTAATCGAACGCGAAAGACATTGAAGAATTCCGTAATCAAAATAATCACCAAACGAATCTCATACCAGGGAAACTCACGCAAATACATTGCAAACCAAACAATAAACTTATAGACTCATTCGTACAATGATCAAACCAAAATCATAGAAAAACACCGATACTAACAGGTCACAAAACATGTCACGAACTTCAATTGGTGTGTGTAAATGAGGGATTAAATATCCACACCAACTAGTCACGAACCAACAATACTTGAAGAATAGCATAACATTCATCCGAGGAATGAATGTATGGAATAACTAAAGAAACGAACCAGTATCCAACAAAAACGAATTCGATTACCCAACACCTATCGCAACGTCAAATAGAACGAATATGGCATATGAACCATCATGGTATGAATAGGAATGCCAACCAAAGAATTTGGTATACAAATGGAGTGTCTAGCAAACAAATCAACTTAAATACCACAACATAAGTACCCACCGATAATTGAGGTATCAACATATGATAGGTAGGATGGAATCTTACCACCTACACACCCCAACATATAACGACTGCCCTAACGGTTAAGAGAATACTTCTCTAACCGTACAGCCATCACCAACATGATATCACATACCATCTACCACAACATATAACAACAAACATCAATCAATGCAATAATGGTCATAAGTCCACATGTGTAATACCCTTATAATTATGTTCGCGACCATAGTTATAAGCCTATTCCACGCGCATACTTACTTCCAAAACCACACATCTTAATGATAATGCACATATACCACATAGCACCTAATACACCATGCAATCCATGCCATCATACTTGCAAGTCCACTTGTGTTGTGACGCATGTATAATTATGTTGGCCACCATAATTATCTATGCCCCCTTTCATAAGTGTACTCCCTCCTATGACAACACATCATGCAACAATCATGCAAACAAAAACACAAGACGTCGCAAACAATCATCTCACATGGAACAATTCCAACGATCACGTAAACTCTATAATCAAAATCACTTGGATAAGGTCGATCCAATATCCAAGAGTAATCACGCTCCAACATGGCTCCAGACGGGAAAAGACAATATACGAATTCCAAAACATAACACAAAACAAAAGACGTCGCATAATGGCTCAACTCCACTCTCGCACTTATCTCCCCACTCAGATCAATTCAACTTACTACTCGCTGTGGACTCTAGATCCGAATCCACACCATTTCATCCTAACTCCCTTTCATCTTTACTCAACCAACCATTCATGTTTCCTACACGTTGAGGTAGTCGACAACATGCAACCCCATCTCCATTCTTTTCTTCCAATTCTACATAATTCACAAGCGCATATAAATCACGAGGTTTAGACTAAACCACATCTCCTTCCTAGGTGAAGTGAGGACACTACCAAGGGTATTTGGTAATGGCTCCATCTCCAGAAGTCGTCGTGGTTCCAAACCTCTCCACTTCTTCTCCACCAACGTTTCCCATAAACGTCCTCTCCTTGTCCGAACATAGATACCTTGTTTATGTTACGGGATTTGTTGGTTAAGGGTAACAAGAAATCGACAGCAAGAAGGAGTGGTGGCATGTTCGTCGTGTTAAAGTATCACAAGGGACGAACTGTTGTTTTATTGAGGTTGCGTTTGGTTAAAAGAAGAGGGAATATTATTTTAGTGGCTGCGTTTATTTAAGGATTAGGGTTTGTGTTACCAAAGATTAGTGGTAGTGTAGTAGTGTATCTTTTATACACAGTAATTAGGGTTAAGCGTAATTAGTCTTGGGCTTTACACTAAGTATTACAACGAGCTGAGCCTTAGTTATTCTTTCAGATTTGGGCCGTGTGTTGCTTATTTGTTTGTAGGCTGACAATTTCTACAAGGGACGTGTATATTTGAATTTTTGGTGAACAAAGTATAACCTTTGTACTTCGGTTGTGTTATTATTAAGGGACGAATTTTAAGATGTATTCGGGTTTCGAAAAATGATTAAATAGTAATCCTAATATTGTCCGTCTAACTGTTGCATCGAGCTTCAAGAACCCGAGTTTGATAATTATTTTTGAGTTGAGATGTCACACCACGCCACGGCGGAAACGCGAGGGTGTAACTTCATGGATATCATCACAACACATGGTGTCTATATAGAGAATAACTACATGCAATAAAAATGGCAAAGTATAGACACAAAGTGTCATAACAATACCCGAAAGAAAACAACATGATAAACTCCAAACACTCAGATAAACCACTTCCAATGCAACTAAGGTCTCGTCGAATCACTTCCTTCTATCATAGCCTTAGAATGCTCACCTGAAAATGATGCTTAAAACGTCAACATAATGTTGGTGAGATTCATAGGTTTAGACACACAAACACTCTCAAGGCAACCAGTTCACTGTGATTATAAAAACATAGCTGGACAAATAATTATAGGTTATCATATAGCTACATGCATTTGCAAATCAATATCCACACGCAAAGGCAACAACACTCATAAAGCAACCATTAGGACGGCTCGTGTCCTCCGACCCCATAAACATAAATTAGGTCGCATGCGCGAGTAACAGGATAAGCATCCTCCTAATTGGATCCCATCAACCATATCAAACATCAATTAGGTCGCATGCGCGAGCAACAAGATAACATCCTCCTAATTGGATCCCATTAACACATTAAACATCAATTAGGTCGCATACGCGAGTAACAGGATAACATCCTCCTAATTGGATCCCATTAACACATTAAACATCAATTAGGTCGCATACGCGAGTAACAGGATAAACATCCTCCTAATTGGATCCCATTAACACATTAAACATCAATTAGGTCGCATACGCGAGTAACAGGATAAACATCCTCCTAATTGGATCCCATAAACATCCACACAAGCAAATAACCACACATAGCATGCATACGATAACATTATAAGTCCAAGCTCTTTAATACCACACACATAATCACAGTAAATCAAATCATTTAAGAAAAGCATCATTCCCATCCCAAGTTTAAAACAAAGTAAAAATATGGGACTATGAACTCACCTTAAACTCCGCAGCTTCCAAAAAAACAATTCACAATCTATAGCACACAAAAATAATCCACATTACACAAGGTCAAGCTAAAAGCTACAACCCATGTAATACACATATGATGGATGTCTAAGACTCATATGACCCACCATGGATCTCCTAGACACCACACTAACCACTACCATAACTTAATACCCACTAAATCCCTTGCACTCTAAAACTCAGAAAACTTAGAATTTTTGAGTACATTCACTCACATGAAATCACGACAAATAAAGCTCAACAACTCACACCAAAACTTTACGATGGTCTCTCATAAGCATAGAAGCTAATCCCAGAAGGCCATGGACCAATAACACACACAAGTACTCACAAGAAATTCAAACTTGACAATTACTCAAATTCGGATCTGAACGCACACCAAAAAGTTTTGATTTTTAATAATTACTTCCACAAGTTTTTATCGCGAATCCTCTTCGTGGTAGTCTAATATAACCTAAAACTTAACTATTCCAGAAGACCAAGTCAAAATACCACTTTTACAACCACATGACACCCTCAAACTTTTACCCAAAATCTGTCCCGGTTTGACAGCTTTGACACCTTAACAAAGAAAAATCAAAAGACCGACTTCCCGACCTCAAAATCAATCGTGGCTGGACTTTTTGGAAAGCTCTTTCATTATACAACAATTTTGACCTAAAATTCGTGACTTAAATCATAACCATCTGTTAGTTATACTCACATCTTTACAGCTATAATTTTCTATCCAAACCCTAACTCAATAACTAGCATGTTTTACGCTCAATTCCCTTCACCAATCATCATAATATCTTCATTAATTGATCCCAACATGTTTTAATTAATTAATTTACAGAAGTTTACAAACCCTAGATCCATCATAATTATATTACATGAATTAGACTAATAAATCAAACAATTGAACATAGGGTTTAAAGATTTTACCTTGATTCTTGATTTTTAGCTTCAAAACTATAAACCCTAATTTTTTTCTCCTTCTCCTCTCTCTTGATCGACTCAAAATATGCAAGAAAAGAGGGGTATGGGTCGTTCATGGGGTTATATGGGTTGGGGATTGGGCTTGTTTGAGTTGGACTAGGATTCCTTATTGCTAGGAATTGTATTTGGGCTCAAATTTGGTTCCTTTTTCCCCATTTAACCCTTATGGCCGATTTTTCTTATACATAAGACATTATTTTATATATTTTTATTAAATTTATTTATTACACTCTAAACCTCATACTTTTCATATTTTAAAAATACTCGTAGCTAATCCTAACGTCTTACGCGATAAACCTCAACTTTTACGACAACCGGAAAAATTATCATTTTCAAAACAAAGTTTCCAAAAATAGAATTTCACACTCTTTTTGAAATATAACTCATAAAAACAAATCCCACGTAACTTACTAACGCTCAATTACTTGAACGAAACCTCGTTACGCAAAAACACAAAAACACCAAAACTACACAAGTCATTTCTACACCACAAAGGTGATCAAAATGAACTTTTCCAAATTCCAAACTTTCCAAATCACAATAAAACCATTTACGCAAAGGGATTTAGTGCTAAAACTCACCTATATCACTCATATATCACTTCAAACACCTAATACACACCAAACAAACGTCAACTGAGTCAAGACTATTAGTCAAACTAACCTGCCAAAACGACGGTTGTTACATGAGATATCTTTCCGGTTTATTTGATATAATTACGGAGTTTATTCGGATTTCAATCAAACAATTAATTCTTTGGTGCCTCACGGTTTATTCTTGATTTTGTAAAATCCCGCGAAAGAATATATTTCTCGGTTTAAATCGGAGAATTGTAAAATCCCGTGCACCGTCATTTCATGTCAAATTCTTCAGATTCAGTCATATCTGAGATACTCAAATTGTACGATATGATCGATGAACATAAGATTCCCAACAAAGTACAACTGGTAAATGTTCTTGAACAATCGATCATTGTTTAGTCAGATAATGCTATCATGGGATCTTTGTGCTCGAAGTCATAAGAGAAAGAGTTGCGTCAGCCACAACAAGTGCATGATAATTCTAAAGATAGTTGCATGGAATGTTTTCGACTTCTTCATTCAAATCTCAAGGTTCTCTTAGAAAGACCTGGATCCATGGGAGGATACGAACGAGCATGTGCTGCTCTCTTTGGTCAAGATGTTCAGACCTTCACAGGTACAATGATACTGAACTTGGATCAACTTGAACAACAACTTGACAAAGAAGAATTTCATGAAATTGGATCCATGGCTGCTCTTCAAGTGATCAACCAACAACTTCAATTATTCATTGATTCACAATTCACCGGGGATTATGACTTTGACAGTCAAATGACGGAAAAGAGTTTTGCTGATTACACTGAAATCGAGATTAACATGTTCAGAGTCACATTACTCCAACTCATGGGCAATGTTAATAAGTGCATTGAGGAAAGATCACAGCACAAACTTACGTATGATGACAAGATGAAGGCATGTCGGGTGAAATCATGTGATGGGAATGTTGATTCGGGTAAAGCATAGGATGTTGAGTCAGTTGTCACTGAATACAAAGGATTAGCAACCGATAATTTTGACACTACCAGCAGTTCAATAACTCTTGTTACACATGATATGGATGCTGATTTCAGACCAGTAAAAGAACATGTGTCATGTGCCAAGGTACCCTTAACTGATCAACATAATGTGCTTTCTAATGAACGACAGCATACTGATCAAATTAAACCCACTTATGACACAAATTTGTAGGAAAAGACTAATAGCAATTGATGAGGGCTCAAACACTCATCATTTTTGGTAAAATCTGAACTGCAAAACATACAAAAACACTCAGAAATGCATCAAAATACTGAAAATATTTCAATATTGTGTTTTTATATGTTTCAGATGCAAAACAAGTAAAAACAGATGAAAAACGTACAAAGTTTGCAAAATTGGCAGTTTCAGTCCCTCAACTTTCAAAAGTTGACAAAACTAGTCCCTGAGCAATTATTTTGCAAGAAAAATCAACCCAAGTCCTTTAAAAGTCAAATTTATCAAAAATAGTCCTTGGGTAAAAAGTTTTGAGAATTTACAGTTTTGGTCCCTAGAGTTTCAGAAATTGACAGAATTGGTCCCTGGTGGGATATTTTTGAATGTAAAATCATTTTGGGTCCTTGGGAAGTCAAAAAAGTCATTTTTTAGTCCTTGGTGTGAAGTTTGGAGAAAAGTACATTTTGGTCCCTCAAGTTTCAATAATTTGCAATTTTAGTCCTTGAAGGACTAAAAGTGGAAAATTATATTTTTAAACCTTGGACTATTGAAAGTTGGCATATTTTACCCTTGTAACAAGTTTGGAAGTTTGGCAACATCAGCCCATAAGTTTTTGCAAATTACACTTATGGTCCTTGTAAAATGAATAAACCAAACAGACCCTTGCTTTTATTATTTCTAAAACAAGCCCACCCAACAAACCAAACCCAAAACCCTACCCCTTAGCCCAACCACTTCAGGCCCACTCCACAACCAAAACCTTAACCCCCGTTTTATTTTAAAACATAGTCAAACCAAGGTTTGACTCACCCCTAACCTCCCAACACACCCCCTCAAAACCAGGGAAACTCCCCCCTCCTCCATGCTATCTCCACCAAATCCTCACCAACACTCCCTTTTGTCCCACCAACTCACCTCCTCATTAAATATCCCTACCCTGCCCTCACCTAAACCACTAACCTGTCAAATACACTTTTCCTGCCATTATTAATTTGAAGGGCTGAGATCAAATTGAATCATCCAAGGGTCACAAATAGATGTGGGAAAGAGAAAGGAGTGCTCCAGGACTTATATAAATGAAGAAAAAGAAGCAAGAGAGCAACAATAGTTTTAGTATAGTTTTAAATAGTCATCACTATGTAATTTTCTTTTCTAGTTATAAGATTTAGCTTAAACAGTTTGTATTCCATATTTGCAGTGTATCCTAATCAATCTTTAATATAAATTTCAGTTATCTTGAGTTTAAATCTCATTTTGCACTTTTTACTTGAAATTCCATTTTAGCTTTATTATTGTTAAAAGTTGTTATTTCTGGGTTCTATAAGCTCATTTGAGTTCACAAGTAAGCTTTTATAAGTTTGTGAAGCTTTTAAACTAGTTTCCATTAAGTTTACTAAAAATACTTAAAAATAGGAATAAATCAATGAAAAAATAAAAAACAAGTGAAAGAGAAAGAAGAAGCAATAAGCTTGGTGGATTCTGGATTTTCATGGTTTAGGTGTCTCATGGGAGGCTTTAGGTGGTAACTTTGGTCCATGTTCCTTGTTTCTCAGCCTGAATTCATATGTAAGACCATTTTCCCATTTCTTGCATTGTATTGTGGTTTTAGTTAATTTGCTTGATTCTAGTATTTTTGTGTTTCTTTACTGTGTTTAAGATGATTTAAGTGGAATTAGATCATGCTTGTTCAATGTTTTACTTTGTGCTCACATTTGTCACCATTAACTGTCAAATTATGCTTATTGGTAATTAATGAGTATATGTGTTCTCACCTGTATATTTATGCTGGAATGATCCTATGTTGTCATTTTACAACTTCTGAAACCAGTGTAATGGATTGAATCACTGAAATCTTTTGAAAATCACAAGTTGGTTTAGTTAAGGTAGTGTTTGGCTATAACTGTTTTAAGGACTCAGTGAGTCCTTTATTGTTGTTTGTGCTCACATCATACACCCTTATGTTATTTTAGGTCCACTCAAGCTTCAAATTCAGTCCCTTTGTGAGCAAAAGTCAAAATCACCATCAAACACCTCCAATAGTTAACTGTTGGGAGATGGTGATCCCATGTTGATCCCAGTTGAGCTTAAACGATCTTGTATAGAAGTTAACTTGATTAAACACTTCAGCTAATATGCGGAATGTAAAAGATTAACTTAAGAAAAATAATGATTCTCTTTCAACACTTCAATATTATTAATACGAGCACTCAACAATGCTAGGGTTTTACAACCTTGAAGTGAATAATAATACGTACATAAACTAACCCTAGGTCCTCCTTTTTTAGACTAAGGAATCCTACTAGGTTTACAATACCTTTCTCTACACGATAAGAATATTCTAGATAAATATAATATTTACACAATCTATTCTATATACCGTATACATCCTTATCCCATCAGCAGTAGATTCTGTCAGCAGTATTTAACTTCAGCAGTACTTTGACATCAGCAGCAGAATCATTACTACTAGCAGCAGTTTCACTCAGCAGCAGTTTCAGACCCAACAATCCTCCCCTAAACTTATTATTTATTTCTAAATAATTAAGTTTCTTCAAAGCACAATTAATCACTAGGAGGATGCTTCCAAACACTTCAACTCTTGAGCATTCAGTTGATCAAATATCTTCTTATACTTTGACAGCAAATTGAATGCTTGATCATCAGAATCATAATCTTTCTGCAACTTAAGTGATTTATCACCATTAACCATCGGATTGACAATATTCCAGTATCTTACCACTGGGTAATCCATTTCAGCTAGCATATACAAAGTAATTGGTCCAATAACTAACACATGAACTCCAGAATCTTGAAAGAGTATCCATTTTCTCACTTTATATTCTACTATCTCTGTCCATTCAGAATCATCCTTTGAAGGTTCAAACATAAGTTTAAGAGCTCTCCACATAACATTATCAGAAGAAGTTATGATATGATCAATTTTATCTATCTCATACTTTTTACCATCAAACTTCTCAGCTCCAAACTTTGCCTTGTATAACTTCCACAAGTCTTCAACATCCTCTCTATCAAAGTAGTGTAACATCTGTTGAAATCTAAGAAACCTGTGAGTCTTACCATCAGATCTCTGGACATCATGAAATGCTCCAATGTTAGTATCATATCCTGTAGTTACTTTGATAATAGGATATTTGACTCCTAATGGTTTGGCATCAACTACTTCAGGATCTTCCATCTTGCCAACCATAATGTAACCCTTCAATTGTTCTTTTTGATGCTCAGAAGGAATGTGATCAAGACCATGTTTAAACTCATCTCCTTCAGGCATAGAACTGCTTCCTTCTCCAATCTTTCTCTTCTTCTTTGCAAATGACTTATGAATAACACCTTTTCTTTTACCACCTTGCACAGAAGAAATAGTATTTGCTGCATCAATATCAAGCTGTTTAACAACATCATCTTCTTGAATATGCTCTGCTTCAGCTACTTTTTCAGGTACCAACTTCTTGTTCATCTGAGCAATTTGTTCCAAATCCTCAGCACATCCCATAGCATAAAATGTATCTGTTCTCCTCTTAGCTTGTTGATATAAGTCAAAAACTTCTTTGTCAGAATAAGCTTTCAACTGTACCAATGTCCATCCAGCCATATTCTTTAGATACCTTTCATATTCTTTTCTTTGTTGTTTAACAGTTGGACCTTTAAATATTTTTATCTTTCTTCTAGCAGTAGCATTTTCTTTTCTCTTCTTTGTAGTAAACTCACTGTACCAAGATTGCACATTAAAAGTTGGAACTTCATTTTCTTCAATCTTGATCAGCTTATTGAGTTCAATATCAGCAGCCATTCTGATCTTTTCACTTATCCATTCTTCATACCTCTTTAATCCTTCAGCTTCTTTCTCAGCTAACTGTTGTTCTTCCATATTAATCAACTCTTGTTCTCTAAGAGCAGCAGCTGTATCATGTTCAACTTGTAATGCCTTAGGCCAAGAATCAAAAGGTACATCAGTGAAATCAATTCCCTTATACATAATCCTTTCCTTTTCAACTTGCTTGCCCTTGCCTTTATCAGTAGAAGATGAAGAAATGACCTTCTTTTGTTGAGCAGCAGGTTCTTTAATAACAATCCCTTTTTCAGGTTTTCTAGGTGCTGATGATTTGATTGTTGTTGTAGTTTGTTGTGGTAGTGAAGGAATTGATACTGGTGTAGTCTTCTTGCTCAACAATACCATGGCTTTAGCAGCAGCATTGTCTCCAGACCCAGCAGATCCACTAGCAGCAGAGTTAGTAAGATCCTTAGCAGTAGATTCTTGAGCAGCAGAATCTTGAGCAGCAGAGTCAAGACTTTTGTCTACCAACTTCATCAATGTTTCACCCATCAACCCTGTTGCCTTTACTAATTGCTCAGGCTCCAAAGTTGTAAGTTGTTCTACCACCTTCTCTTGTGTAGCAATCACCTCTTCCATAACAACCTCATTCCCTGATTTATCAGCAACCACAAAATCTCCAGCATCCTGAGGACTTTCAGCATCCATATCACCAATCACTGGAACCTCCCCTGAAACCATTCCATCATTCAAACCCAGAGCACTATCAGCCTTTTCCAAATTTGCCTCCCCTAAACCCATTGCCTCTTCATTCCTCCCCTGTTTGGAAGCATCCTCTTCCAAGTGAGTAGAAGCATCAGGAGAACTAACAACCTGAGAAGTGCCCACTTTCTTCAATCTTTTCAAAGAGGTTGAAGATCTTGATTTCTGAAAGTTCTTAATCTGTTTTTGCAATTTGATAATAGTCTTGTCCTGATCAGCAACAACAGATGAAAGATTAAGAACTTTGTCCTCCAATGTAGTACATTTCACCCCCAAGTTGGCACAAGTAACCGTCAATTCCTGAATGAGTTGCATAATAGTCTCATCACTTCCACCTGTATTACCTAGTCCAAGAGGTGAATCATGGACAATGTCATCATGTACAAGATTTTCCGTCAATTCATTGGTCACTGGTCTGTCCTCATCACTTCGACCTGTGTAACCTGGTCCGAGAGGTGAATCTTGGGACATAAACTCAGTATCAAACCTAGTTTGATCAGCTGAGCCCCCTGTATTTGCCATTTGGCTAGGGTTACCATCCTGAGAATTTGATTCAGAAGAATCATCATCTCTAGATGTTGCCTTGGTTTGGGTCTTAATGATGTTATCACTATCCTGCTCTGCTGCTAAGCTAGAAGCAGTAGTGACAGCCCTTGCCAACATGTCCTCTTCATCACCTAAGACAGCCTCATCTGGTACAGCCATACTAACACTATCCTGAGGTAGATTAGTGTTCTTTTTAGTGTTCCTACGGGTATAGAGTATTTTAGGTTATGTAGCAGATGCACTAAAATTGGGTGTGTGATGGGAGTCAGTGGGATTTCCTGATCCTTCACCCTGATTATTTTGCACAATTTGCACCATGAAAGGTGTAAGATTTGTATGTATGCCAGAAAAACCTTTTCCATGTTTAACCAAGAAAGTAAAAGTGTTAGAAACCAATTTTGGAGCATCATAAGTAGCAACATGGCCTCTAAACTTTGTAAGTTGTTTTTGAATAAAAGAGTTGTATAAACCTTGGATAAAGCAAATATGAACCAGACTCTTTGATACTTTGAAACATCCCTTCCAAAATCATTTTTGAAAAATTGAATGGTTTACCTTTGCTTAGGCATACCATTGCAGAAGCAATAGTAGTACTAAACTCATGCCATCCAGAAGTTTTAGGACTCAAACAATGAAGAAGAAGATGTATCAAAAACTTGTATTGAGGACAGAGGAGAGATTTTTGAAACTTTAAATTTGTATGATTCCCCTCATATCCCAAATCTTTTAACCCAGCAAAAATAGCAGAATTGGCTAGGCAAGTGGTCTCTGTTTCATCATCTAAGAAAAGGGTTTCTCTTATTAATGATTCAGATACACGAACCTTTTGCCCATCTACTAAGGCACTAACATGTTTTTCCCCATTCATAGTTTTGATTTTAGCGGTAAGCCAAAACTGTTTGATGTGGGAAGCAAATATAGTAGGATTCACAGTGAGTGCATACCTAAGAGAAGTAGCATTCAAAAATTTTACCATGTCTGTGAATTCTTCATTAACTGATTCAGCATCCAAAACGACCACACTGTTGTGTTGCTTTGCCCAAGTACGAAAGCAATCCATGAGTTAGGGTTTAGGGAAATTGGGGATAATTGATTTTGAGAGAAATAGAGTGTTAGGGTTTGTGATAACTTCAATTTGAAATATGAGAAAACCAATTAGGAAGATCAATTAGGTTTTAAACTGATTGAAGAAGTTACACATTCCACCCTCACACTTTCAACCGTAGCAGCACAATAACACTAGCAGCAGAGTTATATAACTAGCAGCAGAGTGAAATATCCAGCAGCAGAGTTGACAAAATAAGCTTGGTCAAAAAGTCAAGAATCCTCAGTATTTAATGCGATGATATTCCGTAATCTCTATAAAAACGGACTAAATCTTTTCCCTAATTTATCACAATCAAACCCTAATCGCAATCAAAACGCCAATCAACCAAATCAAAACTTCAATTAACCCAAATCAAATCAACCAATCATGAAATCAACACCCGAAATCATCAATATCTCTTTCGATTCATCATCTGAAGATGAAACCCCCTTTGAAACGTATGTGCCTCCCTTTCGTCCTCCTCATAATGGTTGTAGAACCAAAGAGCAAGCGAAGAAGAGAAAGCATGATCTCCCTGTCTTTAAAGATCTCCTCAGTTTGAATCAAACCCCAAGCACTTCTAGGGGTAAAGTCCCCAAAATCTCCATCGTCTTCAGAGTCATCAGAAGACACAGCTTGGATTCCTGTCAGGCAACCATCTCCAAGGGAGCTTGTTTCCCCTTTCATCTATACGTCATCAGATGAGGATGAGCCTCCAAATGAACCACCTTCTACTCCTGAGAGGCCTCAGTCATCAATGCCACGACCAAAGAAGTCCACCAATGCAAAGAAGACAAGGAAGACAAACTCTCCTCTTCCTAAGGAAAGAAAAATTGTTCTTGGCCTTCCATGCCCTAGGAAGTAGTACTTGTAGGCTTTAACTTCATCTTAGATTGTTGCAATCTTTTCAGAAGTAGTTTTAGAATTTCTCTTTTGATGTATAAACTTCTGAACTTGATGAATGATGAATGATAGATGTTCTTCTTTTGATGTCAGAATATTGTAATTGCAAATCAGCATTTAGACTTATTCCTGCACAATATTAGACCAAACACCACAAAACAAACAAACATATGCACTAGCAGTAGAGTTAGAAATAGCAGCATAGTACATTCCATCACAAACATGAGCAGCAGAGTAACAAGCAGCACAATTCCTTTACAAACTTGTACAAAACAAAGAGATAAGTTTTTCACAGATTTATCATACCAATGTTTGCAATTAAAAATTGAAACCTCCCCACATCAAAATGTTTAGTGAGAAGATCAGCAACATTGTTATCAGTATGAACTTTAACAATTTGAATCAACTTCTTTTCATAGCAATCCCTGATAAAGTGATGTCTTATCTCAATATGTTTTGTTTTAGAATGAAAAACAGGGTTTTTAATTATGCAAAGTGTGCTGTTGTTATCAATATGAATTTTGGTATTCATGAAATTGTACCCATAATCCAATAATTGATTCTGCATCCAAAGAACTTGTCCACAAAAACTTGAAGCAGCCACATACTCAGCTTCAGTTGTAGAATTAGCCACCACTGTTTGCTTCTTGCATTTCCATGACACCAATCTGCTTCCTAGAAATTGACAACCCCCTGTTGTAGACTTTCTATCCAAAGAAGCTCCAGCATAGTCACTATCTGAATATGAGACCAAATCAAAAGGTGAATCCTTAGGATACAAAAGGCCCAATTTAGGTTGATGCCTCAGATATCTAAAAATTCTCTTCACTGCATTGAGATGTGATTCCGTGGGACATACTTGAAATCTTGCACAGGCACACACAGCAAACATGATATTAGGCCTTGATGCTGTAAGATACATCAATGAGCCAATCATAGACCTGTACAAGTGTATATCCACTTCCTTTCCATATTCATCCTTCAGCAATGGTTTATTGGTTTCCATGGTAGTCTTGGCAGGTTTAGCATCTTCAAAACCAAATTTCATCAAAATATCATTGACATACTTATCCTGACTGATAAATATACCATTTTCTTTCTGTGTAACTTGAAGACCTAAGAAGAAGGTGAGTTCTCCCATTGAACTCATAGCAAACTTGTCCTTCATAAGCTTCTCAAAACTAACACACATAGCTTTATTTGTAGACCCAAAGATGATATCATCAACATAGATTTGAACCAGCAGAATGTCATTCTTTTGTCTTTTGAGAAACAGAGTTTTATCAATCTTTCCTCTACTAAACCCAGATTCTAGCAAGGATGTTGACAAAGTGTCATACCAAGCTCTAGGAGCTTGATGTAAGCCATACATTGCTCTATTTACCTTGTAAACTTTGTCAGGATGATCAGGATCTTCAAAGCCTGGTGGTTGAGACACATAAACCTCTTCTGTAATGGTCCCATACAGAAAAGCACTCTTCACATCCATTTGATACACTACAAAGTCTTTGAATGAAGCATAAGCCAAGAATATTCTAATTGCTTCTATTCTTGCCACTGGAGCAAATACCTCATCATAATCAAGGCCTTCTTGTTGTGTATATCCCTGTGCTACTAACCTTGCCTTATTCCTTATGACAATTCCTCTCTCATCTCTTTTGCATCTGAAAACCCATTTTGTGCCAATCACTCTTTTTCCATTTGGCAGTTCAACCAAAGTCCTAACTTCTTGCAGCTTAAATTGTAGAAGCTCATCTTGCATTGCTTCCACCCAACTTGCTTCTTGTAAGGCTTTGTAAGTATTCTTGGGTTCAATTTAAGAAAGAAAACATGCAAACAGGCAATTTTGAAGATCTTTATGACTATTTCTTTGATGCAGAGATCTGGCAAAGAAACTTTGATGTTGAAGATCTTTCAGTGCTTTAGTCATCTGCCTAGTTTGAATAGATGATTGTGGATCACTTAAAATTTGATCTTTGGGATGATCCTTGTGTACTCTTGTGGTAGTTGTAGGACTAACAGGAATATTGAGTTCCAAATTAGTAAAATCTGCAGCAGCTCCAAATAATTGACCATCAAGTGCATCATCATCTGTGTCATAATAAATATTCTCAAGAGGAGGCATATTTGGATCATCAGGATAGATAGAATCAACAATAGGTCTACCCTGAGAGTCCAAATTTGGAAACATTGAAGTAACAGTAGAGTTAGTAGGCTTGGAAGCAGAATGTGGTGGAGCAGTAGTTGTATCTTTTTGCCTAGCAGTAAAGTCTGGTGAGTCAGCAGCAGAGTCTTCTGGTTTTGTAGGAGAGACATCAACAACTACTTTGGGAGCCCCATTAGTATCTTTTTCTACTTCAATAGGTATTTCAATACCTGCTTCAGTTTCCTTAGGTTTTTCTTGAGTAACAACATCTTCTGTATGACCTGGATCAGTTTTTCTTGAGTAACAACATCTTTTGTATGACCTGGATCAGTCTGAAAGGGTAGTAGAGTAGGACCAATTTTTAGTTTCTCAACCAAAACAAATTCTTCTTGTGGTTTGTCAATACTGGCAATAACTGGTACATAGTTCATTGTTTTGGTAAGCATATCCACATTAAACAGCCATTCTGGTCCTTTTCCTTCAGGATTGGATGAGTTCTCAGAAAACTTAATATGCAAATTCTCCTCTACATGTTTGGTTCTCTTGTTATATACTCTGAAAGCTTTACTAATCACAGAGTAACCAACCAAATTTCCTTCATCAGCTTTTTCGTCAAATTTGCCTAGCTGATCCTTAGTGTTCAAAATTGTAACAGGACATCCAAATGGTTTGAGAAAATCAATCAGTGGCTTCTTTCCATGAAATAACTCATATGGAGTCTTATTATGAGGCTTGACTACCTTACTTCTGTTCTGCACAAAGCATGCAGTGTTCACAGCTTCAGCCCAAAAAGGAATAGGTAGTTTTGAATCATGCAACACTATACTGTCTAAGAATTCCTTTCCCCACACAGAATTGATTCATCACACTGTTCTTGAACTCAGTACCATTGTCACATCTGATTATCTTTACCTTGTGATTGTACAGGTTTTCAACTCTTGTAATAAATGCCTTGAGTATTTCTGAAGTTTCATCTTTAGTGGCTAGAAAGAATACCCAAGTAAACCTGCTAAAGTCATCAGTGACAACAAGACAATATGACTTCTTGTTCAAGATTTTTACAAATAGAGGCCCAAATAAATCCATGTTCAGTAGGTGTAAAGGCTCAGTATTTGTGTTCACAGTCTTGGACTTGAATGAAACTCTGTGTTGTTTACCATTTTGACAGGCAACACAAGTTTCACAATTTTCAAAAGTCTTTGTAGGCATTCCTCTGACCAGATTTCCTTTTACCAATTTGTTCATGGTCTTGTAGTTCAGATGTCCCAGCCTCCTATGCCATAATTTGGACTCATCAACAGTGGCCTTTGCAATTAGACAAGTCAAAGCCCTCTTAGGAACAATGTTCTTAATATGGTCACTGTATATATTCTCATTTCTAGGGACCTTCAAAAGCACAGATTTGTCATCTGGCAACTGATAGTCAGGAGAAAGGATCATACACTCAGTGTCTGTAAAAAGAACAAAGTTCTTTTTGTCACATATTTGTGAGACACTAAAGAGGTTAAACTTAAGTCCTTTCACAAGAAACACTTTCTCAAAGTCCAAATTTCCAGTTTTTAGAGTTCCTCTGCCAACAATCTTTCCACCTTTTGGATCATTCCCAAAAGCAACATAACCACCATCAAAAGCCTCAAAGTCTTCAAGTTGAGACTCATCTCCTGTCATGTGTCCAGAACATCCACTGTCAACAATAACCATATCCTTAAGCTCATCCAGTAGATTGACCTGCACATGAAAAGTAGAGACATTAGTTCCTCTTGACGACCCAAGCCATTACTGACTTGGATCTGCCCTGTGCATCAACATAATCAAATTTCTTTAAATCACTTGATGCACTACTATTCTTGGAAACAGAATTTGAACCAATAGTTTTTGGTTTCCAAGTCCAGCAAGCTGAGGCCTTAACAACATAAAAGTGATTACCAACAACTGTATTTGTTAAAACTTTTGGCCCAGAAGTAGAAAATTTTGTACTAGCAGCAGGATGCTTACTAGCAGCAGAATGCTTACTAGCAGTAGAGCCAGTAGAAGAACCAGTTGTGGTTTTGAAAACACCATTTGTTTTAGCAGCATAAATAGATCTAGTTGCACCAGATCTCAATAAAACAGCTCTTGGAACCATATTTCTATTAGGATGTGGGTGAGTTTGTTTAGTTACATATTTGTGATTTACCCTAGTGTATTGATTCCAAACAGGCTTTTGGTGTTCAGGACATCTAACAATCAAGTGGTCAAAGCTACCACACTTATTACAAGCCTTCTTTTGTAATTGAAACTGATTACCTAATCTGTGTGAAACTAGGTTGTTGAAGTTTCTCTGGTTACCCCTAGGCTTATTATTGAACCTTTCCATCTGTTCTCTAGGTACCTCATTGTACTCTACCATTTTCCTAGAGATGTTATTTCCTAACACAGGTTTGACAAACTTAACCTGTTCAGTTGTAGGTTTAAACTTTGTAGGAATTTCTTCCTTTTTCATACTTTGTTCTTGTTTAACCTGTTCCTCATCACTATCACTATCAGAATACCAATCTTCTATAATAGGAGCTTCAGAAAATTTTCTAGCCTCAACCTTAGGTGTTTCATTAACACGTGTGCTACATTCACCTACAGGTTTTTCAATATTTAGCTTACTAATGAATGATAGTTCTTTTCCGGGTGGAGCAAAAGCACTTTTGGCTGGAGGAGCCACTTCATTATACCCAATTCCACTACCTTTTCTCATCAAGTTATTCTCTATAGATTTATGAACCAAATCAGAAGCATATTGTTGTTTTTGTACTCTTACTACATGTTTATCTTTTTCAGCAAGAGCTTCCTCTTTTTCTTTTTCTGCTTCTTCTAACTTATTTTTAAGAACTTCTACTTCACTGTTTTTCTTAAAAATTTCTATATCTCTGAGATTAAGTTGATCTACATATTCCTTCTCACACTCTTTGAGATATTCTAACCTCCTTTCAACATTTTGAATACCTACTTTGTAACCCAAGTTATCAAGTTTTAGGTGTTCAATTTCTCTATTTAAACTCTCATTCCTAGACTTAAGATCTTCTACAGTGTCAGCACAAGATTTAAAAGAACACATAGATAAGTCTGAATCATTTGATACCTCAGAGTCAGATCCTGATGATGAACCATAGGCCATAAGTGCAAAGTTCTGCACCTTGGGTTGAGCAACAGCTACCAAAGAGAAATTTAGTTCTTCTTCAGCCATATCACTCCAATCATAATCTCCCAGTCCATCACAAGATACCAGTGCAGTCTTTGATTCTTCAGTAACCTTCTTTGTAGCATCAACATTCTTCTTTGGAGCTCTACACTCTCTGGCAAAATGTCCCTTCCTGTTGCAATTATAGCACTCTATCTTTGATTTGTCAAAGCATGGACTGTCCTTAGCTTTATACTTGACTTCTCTTCCAGTCTTCTTCAAAAACTTTCTTGCCCTCAAAGTCAACATAGCCATTTGCCATTTAAGATCAATTTCTTCAAGATCATCAGGATCAATATAATCCAGATCTTGATTAGTGACATGTGACCTTATAGTAGTTGTGAGCTTAGCCAAGAATGCACACAAAGCAATATCACTGGTAGAGATCTTATCATTTGAACTAGCAGCAGATCCATCAGCAGCAGATACTCCATAAGCAGTAGAATGAGCAGCAGAGTGAGATTCTTGAGATCCTTTTCCTTTAGAGGATACAATGGCAATATTTTGAGTACCAGAAGATGAAGTAGAAGAGGTAGATAGTTCTGATTCATACACTCTTAAATTGTTGTAGAGACTCTCCAACTTCATAGTTTCAAAATCAGGCTTATTCCTCCACACAACTGTGTGCATACTCCATTCTGGTGCAAGACTTCTAAGAAACTTTAGGTTTACATCTTCTTGTGGAACCACATAGCCAACAAGCTTTAGATGGCTAACCAGTTGGTTTAGCCTGTTGTATGTGCCAATTATCTTCTCTCCACTTTCAGAAGTAAAATTCTCAAACTGATGCTTCAGCATGTTCTTCCTTGATTTCTTAGTAGCATCATTCCCTCCAAACCTGAATTCAACAGCATCCATCAATTCTTTTCCAGATTCACAGTCATCAAAGTCCATTTGGAATTCATTAGGTATTCCCATTAAGAGAATAGTATGTGCTTTGATTTCCATCTTCCTTACTGTGTTGGCTTCAACAGACTTAATTGGTATCTCCTTCCCATCAGCACTCTTCTTAGGTACAGAATCACCATTAACAATCACATTCCACATGTTGAAATCAATCATGCGAATGTACTGTCTGATCCTTCTCTTCCAAAGCTCATACTCAGAAGGATTCAGCATGGGTACCCTTGCAGCAGTCACTATATGAGTTTCATCACCCATCTTAGCAGTTGATTTAGGAACATCAAACTCTTAAGAAACAAAATCTTCTTGATAATAACTTCTAGATCACAAGCTCTGATACCACTTGTTGATCCCAGTTGAGCTTAAACGATCTTGTATAGAAGTTAACTTGATTAAACACTTAAGCTAATATGCGGAATGTAAAAGCTTAACTTAAGAAAAATAATGATTCTCTTTCAACACTTCAATATTATTAATACGAGCACTCAACAATGCTAGGGTTTTACAACCTTGAAGTGAATAATAATACGTACATAAACTAACCCTAGGATCCTCCTTTTATAGACTAAGGAATCCTACTAGGTTTACAATACCTTTCTCTACACGATAAGAATATTCTAGATAAATATAATATTTACACAATCTATTCTATATTTATCTAAACCGTATACATCCTTATCCCATCAGCAGTAGATTCTGTCAGCAGTATTTAACTTCAGCAGTACTTTGACATCAGCAGCAGAATCATTACTACTAGCAGCAGTTTCACTCAGCAGAAGTTTTAGACCCAACATCCCATTTCCACCCATTTTGCTTAAAAACAATCCCTAGCAACTTAATTTAGTCCTATTATAGTTTAAAACATCATTCTCAGTTAGTTTAGTAAGATCAAACATAAACAAAGTCAACTTGAGAGTTCATATGAAAAAGTCAAAATGGCATCAACTTAGTTTTTTCCAAATCTTGGGGAAATTGTTTTGAATTTTGTGTTATGATTTAGCATTTGTGCTTGTTAGGGTAGGTAGTCAATCAACTCATCTTCAATATCCCATAGACATTATATTTTTAGGATTTTTATTGTGGGCCCCAGCTAGGTCCAAACACACCTGCAGGGCAGGGGGTTCCCCTGCTGCAGCAGACCCCTCCACCATCACCACCACTTTGGTGGTGGTTTCTGGCCACTACAGTGGTTCCACAGGCCCCCTCCTTGGTCCTTTCAACCCTCCTCCTACCCCTCTCTCCATTTTGACCATAGGTTTGACCTTAAGACCCCTGGGACCCACCTGAATCAACCCCTCAACCTTGTCCCATTTTCTGAGTTGAAACAAGTGGCCAAGTGCTTATTTTTAGCTTATTGGCTTATTCTGTTGGTCTTTTTGGTTGATTCTTGCTCATACATGTCCAACACACTCATTTGAACCAGAATCACCCATAGTGGGTCCCACTCAAGCTAGTTTGAGCTTATTTTCTTATTTAGTCAACAAAAGTCAACTGTGGTGCTAATAAGCATCCACAGTGCTAATTTTTAATTTATAAAAAAGTTGGTTTTACAAAAGTTGTTTGTTTTTAGGTGTAAATTTGCTTTCAAAAAGAAAAATCCAGAAAAAACTATTTAATTTTAAGTGATAGTTTCTATTTAATGTAATTTAAATTTTAATTTCCATTTTTAAATTTTTGTTAAGCTTTTTTATATTAAAGTAATTTTAGTAATTTTGGTAATTTTCTCAGATTTTTATTTTGTCATTTAGTATTTATTATATTTAATATTAGTTTTATTAGTAATTAATTAATATTTAAGTTTTAAATAGCATAATTAGTTTTTATTAAGTAAACCCTAGTTTTTATATTTTTCCTAGCTTTTATATGTTGTAAAATAATTTTAGAAATTTTCTTATAATTTCTACTGTTCATTTACTAGTTTTTATAATTTAAATAGTTTAATTAGTAATTAATTAATATTTAATATAATAAGTAGTAAAATAGTGTAAAAACTTATAAAACAAACTTTTCATAATTTTTTAGGATTCATGTGATGGTTAATTAGATTTGTAAAATTTTTCTTGATTTTCTAAGTTAATTTGTTATTTTTAATAATTTAAATTAATTTAAATTAGTTAAGTAATTAATAATTAGTAATTAATTAATAACAATTAATTAAATAGTGTAAAAATTAATTTTAATTTTCCAAAAAATTTCTTATAACCTTAGGACTGTAAAAATGTGATTTTCATCTTTGTAAGTATTTTATTTCACGAAAACTCGCGTTTTATTTTGTACGTTCGCGTATATTTAATCTGAACGTACGCGTTTTAGGTTTTAAACGTTTCTGGTTTTTCCAAATTTCCAATCTTGTTAATATAGCTTATTTAAGCTATTTATTTGTAGATTCCTTAGTTTAATCACTCTCAAACCATTTCTGTCTAAATTCACCCGATCATAAACCCGTTTGATAACCATCCACACCTCGTTGGGACATAACGACCCGGGGAAACCCTATATTACCCGGAGATTGACTCTAGGCTCTTTGAATTTGTTGACCATTCCTTGGTCAAAATAAGTTAACGGTTTAGGGCCAATCAATTTTTGGCGCCGCTGCCGGGGAGGTTGTACGCGTTTATCTAGAAACGGTTTGCTGATTAGTGCTTTTGGAATACATTCCATTGTACGTTTATCCATCCTTGTTCATATTATCTTCTTATTTTCATCATAAAAACAAAACTGTTCCCGAAAACATTTTAAACTCAGTCTTCAACGAACACAAAAACATTTTCTTTCCTATTTGTACAAAATGTATTTCCAAAAACCCAAATATATTCATCTTTACCCTCTGACCCTTTTGATTCTTCATCCCTACCCCTTTACGAACTTTTGATTCTTTCTATGTCTCATCCACACCTTCTTATTTGCCATTGGTGTGGTAATCCTTATAATGGTGGTAATTGCCCCAGTTGTGGCATTGTAGAGTCAGGAAACGGGTCTGTCTATAACTAGAATCCCTATTCCAACCATGACACGACTGATTCATTCTATCAATTACCACACCATGAGACTCAACAGTTTTACTGTTGTGAGTACTGTGGTGGTTCACATTACAGTTCTGATTGTCAATCGGGAAACACGCTTGTCTATGAGTAGTTTTCTGATAACAATTATGACTCAAGCACATACAACCCACAGCCACAGCAGTTTCACTTTTGTGATTACTGTGGAGGTCCACACTCTAGCTCGGATTGTCAAACAAGGAATCCATTTCCTTGTACCAATTACGACTATTCATTTTCAGACCCACCTCCACAGTACCAAATGATCCACACAATTCTTCATGATACTGAGCAAGACCTTTTACTAAAGGCTCTTGATATATTGAAAGAACTTAAGGAGGAGTTGGTTACTACATCGTTTCGAGACTCTCGTGAGAAATCTATGGCAGAATTACTTGCTGAAGAACGAGAGGCTAGAAACAAATTGAGCATGGAAGAATTGCTAGTCTTAGAACAAGCGGCTATAACACATGCCAAATTTCATAAAGCTGCTCTTCTAGACTGTGATGATGATAGTGATAATGAAGATACCCTTGATATCCTTCAATTTTATAAGGGTTCGTCAAATTCATCATTTGTGATTCCTTCCATTGAAAATCAGGGAGAAAATAATGAGACAGGGAAATTACTAGCAGAAGATCAAATGGAACTCGTAGAATCCATGAATGCTAGCTCCTCTCCACTCCCTCAATCTGTTGTTATCACACCCGAAGTTCACACTCACTCTCTAAACATGGGGGATGAGCATCTTAGCACTGTTCCTAATAAGGAATCGGACGAATTAATAAAGTCTAGTGTTGAGATCCTTGTCCCAATCCCGAGAGAGTCACAGGGAACTTTTGATCAAGTGTGTGATATTCCTTCACCCCCTGATAATCCAAATGATCAAATTGAGATTGTCTCTGATTCCAGTGATGATTGTTTATCTTATGGAGACATTGAGTATGTTGATGCATCTATTCCCCACTCTAATGTTGACTTTCTTCTCAAGGAGTTCGCCGATGAACTCACTCATACCAATCGACTTCCATCGGGATGTGATGATTATCTATTTGATTTCAAAGATGATATGGAGGAAGTCGAAGCATTCCTTGCCCTAGATAGTTCAACTTCATATGAAGTTGATGATAACTATCTTGATTCTAAGGGGGATATTCTTTTCCTTGAAAGCTTGTTGAATGATGATCCATCACTCAATTCTTATCTCAATACCGGGCTTAGTGATTCACCCACTGATGAAAATTCTTTATCTTATGGAGACATCAGTGATGTTGATGAAATACCTTCTGAGCCCATCATTGATCACCTTATCATGACTCCTCCGGAGTATGATAGCCCCGGGGGAGATACACTCAATCATGAGGATTTGCAAATTCCCACCCACCCTCCCGGGATGTTTTTCAGCTTAACCCTTGAAATCCAAACTCAGGCTAATGAGCCTGCTCTCGAGGTGACTTCCTCTCTTCTTCACTCCTTCGGGAATGAAGACACTATCTTTGACCCCGGCATTTTCATGTATCATTATCTTGAGCCAGGATTATATCTCATCAGTGTGGAACTTTCACGTGCTTCAAATGTTTGTCCAAACATCTTGAATGAAAATCCGATGGAGATTGTTTCTTCCACATCATGCTTCCCCAAGGACAAATGAATTCGGGGTCGAGTCAAGCTAGCGACTCGGTAAACAAAAATAGTAGCATGCTTATAGGGTTTTCACCCTAGGTGTGGGGGATTTACCCCCGCTATGGTTACAAAAGTGAAAATACAAAATGGTGTTTCCACATTTAGATTGTAATGTTGCCCTTTTACGTTCCAAGAGTCGGCATAATAACCGGGACTTTGAACATTGAGGACAATATTCATTCTAAGTTTGGGGGGGGGGGGGGGGGTATTCTAGCGAATTTTATCACATTTTACTATCTAGTACCCCCGTTTTTGGCCAAAATCTCAAAAATTTAAAAAATTTTTCACTAAAGTTTCAAAATTTTTTGTGGTAATCAGTCCGCCATGTCTAAACGACAAAAGGATTGGCTAATCCAGGAGCAAACGGCTCTTGGTAAAGATACATCAAATCCGTTTATGGCTTGCAATTTGCCCAAAATTGTATGGTACCTCAACTCCCCATATCCTACAAAGCGAATGAGTTGGCTAGCCCGCAAGATTATGGCTTGTGGTACAGGCAGTGGAAAAACCATAATTGGTAATCAGCTCACCAAGATGTTGACTAGGTCCATCAAGAGTTGGCTAGTCGAGAAGCAAACGGCTTTTGGTAAAGACAAATCAAATTCGTTTACAGCTGGTGGTTTGCTCAAAATCACATTGTTATCAGATGGACCATAGTTCTTACTTGAATCGATACATCTGGCTACTCCAGAAGTGATGGCTTTTGGTAAAGAGTTTAAAATCCATTAAGTTTTCAAAACAGTTTATTGCTAGGGACTAGCAATATTTTAGTGTGGGGGATTGATGAGTGCTCAAACACTCATCATTTTTGGTCAAATCTGAACTGCAAAACATACAAAAACACTCAGAAATGCATCAAAATACTGAAAATATTTCAATATTGTGTTTTATATGTTTCAGATGCAAAACGAGTAAAAACAGATGAAAAACGTACAAAGTTTGCAAAATTGGCAGTTTCAGTCCCTCAACTTTCAAAAATTGACAAAACTAGTCCCCGAGCAATTATTTTGCAAGAAAAATCAACCCAAGTCCTTTAAAAGTCAAATTTATCAAAAATAGTCCTTGGGTAAAAAGTTTTGAGAATTTACAGTTTTGGCCCCTGGAGTTTAAGAAATTAACAGAATTGGTCCCTGGTGGGATATTTTTGAAAGTAAAATCATTTTGGGTCCTTGGGAAGTCACAAAAGTCATTTTTTAGTCCTTGGTGTGAAGTTTGGAGAAAAGTACATTTTGGTCCCTCAAGTTTCAATAATTTGCAATTTTAGTCCTTGAAGGACTAAAAGTGGAAAATTATATTTTTAAACCTTGGACTATTGAAAGTTGGTATATTTTACCCTTGTAACAAGTTTGGCAGTTTGGCAACATCAGCTCCTAAGTTTTTGCAAATTACACTTATGGTCCTTGTAAAATGAATAAACCAAACGGACCCTTGCTTTTATTATTTCCAAAACAAGCCCACCCAACAAACCAAACCCAACACCCTACCCCTAAGCCCAACCACTTCAGGCCCACTCCACAACCAAAACCTTAACCCCCGTTTTATTTTAAAACACAGTCAAACCAAGGTTTGACTCACCCCTAACCTCCCAACACACCCCCTCAAAACCAGGGAAACTCCGCCCTCCTCCATGCTATCTCCACCAAATCCTCACCAACACTCCCTTTTGTCCCACCAACTCACCTCTTCATTAAATATCCCTACCCTGCCCTCACCTAAACCACTAATCTGTCAAATACACTTTTCCCGCCATTATTAATTTGAAGGGCTGAGATTAAATTGAATCATCCAAGGGTCACAAATAGATGTCGGAAAGAGAAAGGAGTGCTCCAGGACTTATATAAATGAAGAAAAAAAAGCCAGAGAGCAGCAGTAGTTTTAGTATAGTTTTAAATAATCATCACTATGTAATTTTCCTTTCTAGTTATAAGATTTAGCTTAAACAATTTGTATTCCATATTTGCAGTGTATCCTAATCAATCTTTAATATAAATTTCAGTTATCTTGAGTTCAAATCTCATTTTGCACTATTTACTTGAAATTCCATTTTAGCTTTATTATTGTTATAAGTTGTTATTTCTGGGTTCTATAAGCTCATTTGAGTTCACAAGTAAGCTTTTATAAGTTTGTGAAGCTTTTAAACCAGTTTCCATTAAGTTTACTAAAAATACTTAAAAATAGGAATAAATCAATGAAAAAATAAAAAACAAGTGAAAGAGAAAGAAGAAGCAATAAGCTTGGTGGATTCTGGATTTTCATGGTTTAGGTGTCTCATGGGAGGCTTTAGGTGGTAACTTTGGTCCATGTTCCTTGTTTCTCAGCCTGAATTCATATGTAAGACCATTTTCCCATTTCTTGCTTTGTATTGTGGTTTTAGTTAATTTGCTTGATTCTAGTATTTTTGTGTTTCTTTACTGTGTTTAAGATGATTTAAGTGGAATTAGATCATGCTTGTTCAATGTTTTACTTTGTGCTCACATTTGTCACCATTAACTGTCAAATTATGCTTATTGGTAATTAATGAGTATATGTGTTCTCACCTGTATATTTATGCTGGAATGATCCTATGTTGTTATTTTACAACTTCTGAAACCAGTGTAATGGATTGAATCACTGAAATCTTTTGAAAACCACAAGTTGGTTTAGTTAAGGTAGTGTTTGGCTATAACTGTTTTAAGGACTCAGTGAGTCCTTTATTGTTGTTTGTGCTCACATCATACACCCTTAGGTTATTTTACGTCCACTCAAGCTTCAAATTCAGTCCCTTTGTGAGCAAAGGTCAAAATCACCATCAAACACCTCTAACAGTTAATTATTGGGAGATGGTGATCCCATTTCCACCCATTTTGCTTAAAAACAATCCCTAGCAACTTAATTTAGTCCTATTATAGTTTAAAACATCATTCTCAGTTAGTTTAGTAAGATCAAACTTAAACAAAGTCAACTTGAGAGTTCATATGAAAAAGTCAAAATGGCATCAACTTAGTTTTTTCCAAATCTTGGGGAAATTGTTTTGAATTTTGTGTTATGATTTAGCATTTGTGCTTGTTAGGATAGGTAGTCTATCAGCTCATCTTCAATATCCCATAGTCATTAGATTTTTAGAATTTTTATTGTGGGCCCCAGCTAGGTCCAAACACACCTGCAGGGCAGGGGGTTCCCCTGCTGCAGTAGACCCCTCCACCATCACCACCACTTTGGTGGTGGTTTCTAGCTACCACAGTGGTTCCACATTCCCCCTCTTTGGTCCTTTCAACCCTCCTCCTACCCCTCTCTCCATTTTGACCATAGGTTTGACCTTAAGACCCCTGGGACCCACCTGAATCAACCCCTCAACCTTGTCCCATTTTCTGAGTTGAAACAAGTGGCCAAGTGCTTATTTTGAGCTTATTGGCTTATTCTGTGTGTCTTTTTGGTTAATTCTTGCTCATACATGTCCAACACACTCATTTGAACCAGAATCACCCATAGTGGGTCCCACTCAAGCTAGTTTGAGCTTATTTTCTTATTTAGTCAACAAAAGTCAACTGTGGTGCTAATAAGCATCCACAGTGCTTATTTTTAATTTATAAAAAAATTGTTTTTACAAAAGTTGTTTGTTTTTAGGTGTAAATTAGTTTTCAAAAAGAAAAATCCAGAAAAAACAATTTAATTTTAAGGGATAGTTTCTATTTAATGTAATTTAAATTTTAATTTCCATTTTTAAATTTTTTTAAGCACTTAGCTTTTTTATATTTTTCTTAAATTCCTTTTATATTAAAGTAATTTTACTAATTTTCTCAGAGTTTTATTTTGTCATTTAGTATTTATTAGATTTAATATTAGTTTTATTAGTAATTAATTAATATTTAAGTTTTAAATAGCATAATTAGTTTTTATTAAGTAAACCCTAGTTTTTATATTTTTCCTAGCTTTTATATGTTGTACAATAATTTTAGAAATTTTCTTGTAATTTCTACTGTTCATTTACTAGTTTTTATAGTTTAAATAGTTTAATTAGTAATTAATTAATATTTAATATAATAATTAGTAAAATAGTGTAAAAACTTATAAAACAAACTTTTTATAATTTTTTAGGATTCCTGTGATGGTTAATTAGATTTGTAAAATTTTTCTTAATTTTCTAAGTTAGTTTGTTATTTTTAATAATTTAAATTAATTAAAATTAGTTAAGTAATTAATAATTAGTAATTAATTAATAACAATTAATTAAATAGTGTAAAAATTAATTTTAATTCTCCAAAAATTTTCTTATAACCTTAGGATTGTAAAAATGTGATTTTCATCTTTGTAAGTATTTTATTTCACGAAAACTCGCGTTTTATTTTGTACGTTCGCGTAACGACCTGGGGATAACCATCCACACCTCGTCGGGACATAACGACCCGGGGAAACCCTATATTACCCGGAGATTGACTCTAGGCTCTTTGAATTTGTTGACCATTCCTTGGTCAATATAAATTAACGGTTTAGGGCCAATCAATTTTTGGCGCCGCTACCGGGGAGGTTGTGCGCGTTTATCTAAAAACGGTTTGCTGATTAGTGCTTTTGGAATTCATTCCATTGTACATTTATCCATCCTTGTTCATATTCTCTTCTTATTTTCATCATAAAAACAAAACTGTTCCCAAAAACATTTTAAACTCAGTTTTCAACGAACACAAAAACACAAAAACATTTTCTTTCCTATTTGTACAAAATGTATTTCTAAAAACCCAAAAATATTCATCTTTACCCTCCTACCCTTTTGATTCTTCATCCCTACCCCTTTATGAACTTTTGATTCTTTCTATGTCTCATCCACACCTTCTTATTTGCCATTGGTGTGGTAATCCTTATAATGGTGGCAATTGCCCCGGTTGTGGCATGGTAGAGTCAGGAAACGGGTCTGTCTATAACTAGAATCCCTATTCCTACCATGACACGACTGATTCATTCCATCAGTTACCACACCATGAACATGGCTCATGCTGAAGTATTCCCAAGTAACAGATAGATCATAGTAAGGAAATTTCCAATGTGTATCAGTAGGATTTGGATCATACAATCTGCTGAACTCCACCCATAGCTCTTGCTCCTTTGCATCAGGCTTATACTTGGTTTTCAGCTTCTCTTGGACTAATACCCATAATTCATCTAAATCCATTCTGTTACAAGCTCTAAGTAGATTTTCAAAGTTCTTGAAAATCTCAACCTTATTTCCAACTCTTGTTATCTTCCATCCTTTGCCAAACTTGTCATTGTAGATTTCCCAATCTATGACTGGATGCCTTGCATGTAAGGGTTCAGCAAAAACAACTTGTGGAACTTGGACAACCATTTCTCTTGATTGAACAGGAGGCAAGTCTGCTGTTTGTTCCTTCTGATCATCTTTTCTTCCTTTGGAAGGTCTTTCTTGTGTATCCATGAGAAAACTGGTTTTGTTTCTTCTGTAAGCCTCTAAGTATAGAAGCTTCAATTCATCAAAAGATTTACCTTTGAGTTGATGTTCTTTCATGTTCACTACTCTTTTCAGATATATCTTGAAGAACTTCTTCTGATCAGCTTCATAATGTGGCATTTAAAATCCTTTCTTCTGATTCTTCTGAATCTGCTGATAGACATCATCCAATGCCTCTTGATTGTATTTCTTGGTGATGAAATCATTGAGCTTGATTGTCATTTCATCTGAGCTAAGAGACTCATCACACACCAGAGTGTAAGCTTCACCTCTTACAATTGGATCAATGGAAATGATGTATTGTAGCTGAGCATCAAATCTTTCTTGCAACATTCTTGATTCTTCTTCAGCCCCCATAACTTCTTCTTCATGAAGTTGTTTGGATAATCTTTCATCTACAGCCAATTGTGCTTGTTCTTTCTGCTTCATCTTTTTAGGCTTTGGTTCATCTTCAACCACAATTTTCTTGCCATTGTCTTTCGGTGATGATACTGGACTTGGATCAGCAGATTGTTCATCAGGAACAAGAAACCTCCCCTGAGGCTGTGATCCCCTCTTTCTTTTGTAAGACACTTGATCAGATGCTTTTAAATTCATAGCTAATAGCCTCTGAATCCCAGCAGGCTCTTGCTCTGCTTCAGCAGTATCTTTTGTAATAACAGGCTTTGCACCAACAGGCTCTTTTTCATGAACAGGCTCTTCTTCTTGTATAGCAGGCTCTTCATCAATCAATTGTGTTCCTTCATGAAATTGAAATTGAATCTCTTCTTCATCCTTAGAACTACCCATCCTCCCCTTTTTGGAAGAGAGACCCAAACCCTCTGCATCTGAACTTGAGGAACTAGAAACAACCAACTGAGTAGACTTTTTACCCTTTAACAACTTCACTTTCTACTCTAGTTTCTCAACCCTCTTAACTAACTTGGCGTTGATCTCTGTAAAATGTTTGTTTTGACGTTCAAGAGTAGATTGCAAGTGCTGCACTTGCTCTTTTAATTCCCTGACAGTCTGAGCATCTACACTTTGTTGTGGAGGAGATTGTGGTGGTGAGTTATGATGTGACAATGATGGTGATGTTGCAGATGGTGTTTGTGTTGGCTGGTGAGATGGTAATGGTACTGGTGATAGTGGTGTGACTGATGGTACTGTTGCTGAGTGGGATGGTACTGGTGATGGATGTGGTGATGAATGATCAGATGATGTGGATGGTTCTTTAGATTGTTGTGGTAACATTTCCTCAAAAAGTGGTACTTCTTCTCCTTGAAAACCAATTTTCATGTTTGAAAACACCTTGTGTGTAAGTTTGGGAGTCTTAAAAGGTTTGTTTGGGGGAAGTAACAAATGTTTGGATTTGTTGATGAGGCACTGAATAAACCTTGGGTACATCAAAAACTTTGTTTCACTGTCCACATTTTTAACCAATCCTTCAAAAATATATTTTGAAAAGTTGAATTTCTTGTTTGTTGCCAGGCAAATGAGAGCTGCAGCCATGTTACCACTAAATTGCTCCCATGAGGTTTTCTTTTGCCTTAAACAATGAAGGATGGTATGAATCGAAAATCTCCATTGAGGGGTAAAATGCTTTTTAAGAAATGTAAGCTTTGTAAAAGTTACATTATACCCCATTTTTGTCAAATTTTCAAAGATTTTAGTATCAGGCAGTTGACTAATGCCAGTTGAATCATCCAAATGAAGATGTCTTCTAATGGATGATTCGGTAAAAGTCAAGGTTCTACCATCCACTTTGACCTCTATCTCTTGAATCTCATTCCTAAGAGTGTTAACTCTAGCAGTTTGCCAAAATTGTGAAATTGGAGATTCAAAAATAGTGGGATTCACGAGTAAAGCAAACCTGATATAAGAATTGTTTAGAAAATCCACTGCTTGATGAAAAGATTCATTGTCATCAGACTTTTCCAAAAATGCTAATTGGTTGTGACGTTTGACAAAACTTAGACGAGACATGGTGAAGGGTTTGATGAAAATTTTGATTCTGATGGTGGGATTTTATTGTTGTACTGGTAGAAGATGAAAGGTGAGTGTGAATTGTGATAAGGATTGATTATGAGAAAAATGACTTTTGACCGACTATAAAAGATATGGATAAGTAATTGAAGAGGCGGTCAAAAAGATCTTTTATTATAATAACTATATCCTTAATTTGAGGAAAACATGAATAATTCACAAAAATACCCTCCAAAACAACGGCTATAATTTTTAACCTGACAGACTCAACGGCTATTTAGCAGTACCATTTTACTCTACCAGTACTAAAATTTAAACTACCAGTACCTTGTTTTTGAAATAAAACTTGGCAGTCTGTTTGAAACTTTAGAAAATATCCCTTATAGTTTTTAGCAAACTATCAGCTATCAATGGATTTGATAAGTCTTTACCAAGAGCCGTTTGCTTTGGACTAGTCAGCTCTTAAAGTTTTGAAAACTGGGTGAACTGATTACCTTATAGTTTTTAGCAAACTATCAGCTATCAACGGATTTGAGAAGTCTTTACCAAGAGCCGTTTGCTTTGGACTAGCCAGCTCTTAAGTTTTGTAAAACTTGGTGAACTGATTACCATTTCCATATCCTGATTGTGTTAGCAAGCTTGAGTAACCTAAAATGGTTAGTTGTAAACCAAAAGAACAGAGTGCAAAGCACTTTTTTTATAGCATTGTTAACATTTAAACATCAAGATGAGCAAAAACAGAGCAAACTTTGAACTAACAGTACCAATGACTAACTAGCAGTACCATATTTAGAGGCCAGAACTTGTTTATTTATATACAAAAACACATGTTTTTCAAAGATTTATCATACCAATACCTGCTACCAGGTATTTAAACCTACCTAAATCAAAAGCTTTGGTGAGAAGGTCTGCAAAATTCTTTTCAGAATCCATTTTGACAACTTGAATTAATCTTTTCTCATTGCAATCTCTTAGGAAATGGTGTCTGATTTCAATGTGTTTTGTTTTTGAATGTTGAACTGGATTTTTAATGATACAAATAGTACTGCTATTGTCAATGTAAATAATGGTGTTAAGAAAATTGTACCCATAGTCAAGCAATTGATTCTGGATCCAAAGAACTTGGCCACAACAACTTGCACTTGCAACATATTTTGCTTCAGTTGTAGAGTTGGCCACCATTGTTTGCTTCTTGCATTGCCATGATATGAGTCTGCAGCCAAGAAATTGACATCCACCAGTTGTGGACTTTCTATCTAGGGTTGCACCAGCATAGTCACTATCTGAATAAGCTACCAAATCAAAAGATGATTCCTTTGGATACCATAGACCCAACCTAGGTTGACCCTTGAGGTATCTGAAGATCCTTTTGACTGCTGTGAGATGAGAAACTTTTAGATTTACTTGAAACCTTGTACATACACATACTGAGAACATGATATCTGGTCTTGATGATGTAAGGTACATCAAGGACCCAATCATTGATCTGTAGTTGTGCACATCAACATCTTCACCCTCAGCATCTTTGAGTAACCCCTTTTCTGGATCCATAGGTGTACTTGCAACCTTTGAATCTGCAAACCCAAATTTTCTTAGGACCTCTGCTACATACTTATCTTGGTTGATAAATATGCCTTCATTAGATTGTTTCACTTGGATACCAAAAAAGAAAGTAAGTTCCCCCATGGAACTCATTTCAAACTTACTATGCATAAGTTTTTCAAACTCTACACACAATTCCTGATTTGTGGATCCAAAGATAATGTCATCAACATAAATCTGCACCACCAATATGTCTTTCTTGGTTCTTTTGATGAATAAAGTTGGATCAATCTTGCCTCTTTGAAATCCATTTTCCAATAAATAGAAAGCCAATGTTTCATACCATGCTCTAGGAGCTTGGTGTAGACCATAAAGAGCTTTGGTAACCTTGTACACCTTGTCTGGATATTCTGCATCAATGAAGCCTGGAGGTTGAGAAACATACACCACTTCTTCAATAGTACCATATAAAAAGGCACTTTTGACATCCATTTGGTAGACAGTGAATCCTATGAAAGAAGCATAGGCCAAAAATTGCCTAATTGCTTCAATTCTTGCAACTGGAGCAAAAACTTCTTCATAATCCACTCCTTCTTCTTGAGTATACCCTTGGGCCACCAATCTGGCTTTGTTCTTGATCACTATTCCCCTTTCATCTTTCTTATTTCTAAAAACCCATTTGGTTCCAATTGCCCTTTGGGCAAATCAACCAGTACCCAAACCTTCTGTAGTTTGAATTGAAGTAACTCTTCTTGCATTGCTTCAACCCAGCTTGAATCATCTAAGGCTTTTGTAATGTTTTAAGGTTCTACTTGTGAGAGAAAGCATGAAAACAGGCATATGTGGGCAACTTCATGGTTCTTTTCTTCATACACAGCTAGGACAAACCCATCTTTGTCTGAAGATAAGACTTGAGTTCTTGTTTTAACACCAGAATCAATGCTGCCTATCACATTATCAATTGAGTGATCTTTGAGAATTCTTGTGTTGTGAGTTGTAGAAACATCATAGGAAATTGGAAGGTTTCCAATTCCTATGTCTTCTGGTAAGGAATCATCTTATAGAACATTTAATGGTTCAGCAGGACCAATTTGTGAACTGGCAGTACCATCTGTTGAACTGGCAGTACTATCTTGTGGATTGACAGTACCATTTTCATTTTCAGAATTTTCTTGATTCCCTTGTTCTTGAGTTCCATGATCATCTTCAACACCTTCATTTATTGTAATTTAAGGCTCTCCATAACTTGAAGATGAATCCAATCCTGTCCAAATTGGCATCAAGATGTAATATTGATCCTCAGTTGTTTCGTCATTGTCTTTAAAACCTGCATTATCATTAGTATTTGTACCTGTGACAGGCACATAATTCATAGATTCTGAAAGTTTATCAATGTCAAAACACCAATCTGGTCCAGTGCCTGCAACATTTGGTAGTTTTTCGTGAAACTCTATGTGCAGGTTTTCTTCCACTAGCCTAGTGCATTTATTGTACACCCTATGGGCCTTACTTTGCAAAGAATACCCTATCATGTAGCCTTCATCAGCTTTTCCTTCAAACTTTCCTAGATGATCTTTGGTATTGAGAATAGTGACATGACATCCAAAAGGTCTCATAAAACTTAGAGATGGTGTTCTACCAAACAAAAGTTCATAAGGAGTCTTTCTATGAGGTTTAATCACAAGAACCCTATTCTGTACATAACAAGCAGTACCTACTGCTTCAGCCCAAAATGAAACAGGCAACTTAGAATCTACTAGCATTGTTCTAGCAGCCTCTATAAGTGTTCTATTTTTCCTTTCTGCTACTCCATTTTGCTGTGGGGTTCTAGCTACACTATATTCTCTTTTTATTCCTTTTTCTTTGCAAAATTCATCCATAACTCTATTCTTGAATTCTGTCCCGTTATCACATCTAATTACTTTTACTTTCTTATCAATTTGGTTTTCTATCCCTGTAATGTAGGACTTAAGGATCTCACTTGTTTCATCCTTAGTTCTTAAAAAGAAAACCCAAGAGAATCTGCTGTAATCATCAGTAACTACAAGACAATATCTTTTACCATTCAAGCTATTCACAGATGTAGGACTAAAGAGGTCCATATGAAGCATGTATAAAGTTTGAGAAATTGAGTTATGGGTCTTGGGCTTACAAGAAGCTCTATGTTGTTTGCCTTTTAGACAATCAACACAGGTTTGGTCATTTTGAAAAATCTTTTTGGGTAAACCTCTAACCAAATCATATTTTGCAATTGTATTGATTGTTTTAAAGTTTACATGACCAAGTCTTCTATGCCAAAGCATAGATTCATCCAATGAGGCTTTTGCTACTAGACAGGTTAAACTCTCTTTAGGAACAATGTTCTTTAAATCAACCATGTACATATTGTTCTTTCTAGGGATTTTAAGAAGAATCTGACTTTCATCAGGAATTTTAAAATCAGGAGAAAGTACAATGCATTCAGTGTCAGTAAAAAGAACATTGTTCTTTGTGTCACAAATTTGTGAGACACTCAAGAGATTAAACTGTAGTTCTTTCACAAAATACACATTTTCAAAATCTAATTTACTGCTTTTAATTGTACCTTTACCAGTAATATTTCCTTTGATTCCTCCCCCAAAGGTAACATATCCTCCATCAAATGATTTGAAGTCTGTGAGGTAAGACATGTTGCCTGTCATGTGCCTTGAACATCCACTATCAACATATCCTTGATCTGGAATATCGTTTGAATGTTCCTGCACATGTATACACATATTAGTTTCCTTGGGGTACCCAAGCCAAGACTGACTTGGGTTTTCCTCGTGCATCAATGTAATCAAACCTTTTTAGGACTGTTGATGCACCATTTGATTGGAGTGGTCTCCAAATCCAACATGCTGAGGACTTAACAGCATTGTCATTTTTAACACATTTTGTGGTTTTTGGTCTAACAGTACCAAATTTGGCAGTACCATTTGGTCTAGCAGGACCATATGGTCTAGCAGGACCTTTTGGTTTTGGTCTCCAATCTTGTGTTTTAACCACAAAATTCCTTTCAATATGACTTTTCACAACTTTTTGTGTATGTTTGAAAGTATTTCTTGCATCCTTAGTAGTGAATTTTGGGAAAACAGGCTCATTTGGTCTAACAGTATGATTGACTTTTGGTGTGTTAGAAAAACCTTTTCTGGGGTTTGTTTTATTTGTTTCGAACCTTGATGTACTCCCAGAGACCCAATTGTTACAATAAGCATGAGTATAATTAAAACTACCACAGTAATAGCATGCTTTATTGTACAAGACAAAGTTATCACCAAGTTGATGTGACTTAAGATTGTTCCAATTTCTCTGACTACCTCTAGGTTTGTTGTTACATTTAGCACAACATTAAATTGTTTTTAGAACAACTTTAGTCTTAGTGATACTTTCTACACTTTTAGGACTGGTTGGTCATACTTTGTTTCCTTTCTTAGAAACAATCTCTTTTCCATTCTCATCAGATGTGCAACCTTCATTATATGTAACATCTGAGCTCTTATCAGTGAGCACCTTTTCTTTGGAGAGTGAAGTATCACTTGTACTCTCAAAAGGTTCACTATTTTCTACATGTTTTACTTTTTCTAGTGGTTTATTTGTGAGTTCATGTAAACCTGATTCAGCAAGATCTAAACCTGGGGGACAGGGAATTCCTCTGTAAGGAGGTGGACATGTGTTGTATCCAATCCCAGATTTGATTTTCTTGTTCATTTGATTTTCAACTATACTTTTAGTACAAGCAGAAGCATTTTCTAATGTTGTAACAGTTAGTTGAATATTATCTTTTGCTTGTTTCACTTTAGCAAACTCAGTTCTTAACAGGTTTATTTCAGTATCTTTAAGAAATATGTCTCTATTAAGAACAGCTTTTGTGTCAGAAAAGGTAAATTCATTTTCTCTAAAGTGAATTATCTGCTTTTCAAGTTTGGACATACCACACTTATGATAAACTAGATCTTGATGAGTTTTTCTTTCTTCTACTTTCAGTTCATCATAAACTTTTCTTAAGATTTCTAATTCTTTAAAAACTTCACAAGTAGCAGAACATTTAGTAATTTGTACCTCAGGATTGGAGAGAGCCATTAAAGCCATTTCATTTGAGGATGACTCTTCTTCACCCATAAAGCTCCAATCAAAACCCAACCCATCAATAGCTACCATAGCTTTTGTTTCAGTGGTTTCCACTTCCTTGCTCTTGTTCTCATAGTTTCCCCTGTTCTTGTTCTCAAAACCTCTTCCCTTATCACCCTTCTTCTTTGGTCTTCTACATTCTCTTGAGTAGTGACCCTTCAAGTGGCAGTTGTAGCACTCCACTTTAGACTTGTCATACCCAGCAGGTTCATTGCCATTGATGACAATCTTCTATCCAGTCCTCATCAAATATTTCTTAGCCCTCATGCTAAGAAGTGAAAGCTGCCATTTTATGTCCATTTCTTCAAGATCATCATCACTGATCTCTTGAAGATCTTCAAAGGTCAATGTGGAACGATTGTGTTGTGATGTTACAAAAGCACAACCAATTGTTTCATCTAAAATGGTTTTGGTACTGCTGGAAGTACTAGCAGTACCAAAATCTGTGTTGGCAGTACCTTCTTCTCTACCATCTTTTTCTTCATCAACTTTCTTGGAGGTACCATGAGATGACACAAATGCCATATTTCCTGAGCTTGAACCAGTAAACTTCTTTAGTTCATGCTCTACTATTTTGAAGTTGCTGTAAAGATCATTGAGACTCATGGAATCAATATCTGGTTTGTTTTTCCAGACAATGACATCCATGGCCCATTCAGAGGGTAGACTTCTAAGGAATTTGGAGTTTAAGTCTTCTTGAGATATTATCACTTCATGAATGGCTAACTGACTAGAAAGCTTTTGTAGTCTATTGAACATGCTGTCCAAAGACTCATTTGGTGTGGCTGAAAAGTTTTCAAACTGTTGTTTTAAAAGTGTTTTCTGAGTTTTCTTGGTGGCATCATTTCCACCAAATCTAGCCACAATAGCTTGAAAAAGGGTTTTAGCACACTTGTACTTGTTAAAGATTAAAAGCTGGTCATTTGGAATAGACATGAGAAGCATACTCCTGGCTTTAAGATCATTTCTCTTTTGAATTCTTTCTTCAGCGGTTATTGGGTTTACTTGCACAGTTGTGACAAGTGCATCATTTACTGTGGAGGTGGTGGTTACTGGTTTAAATGAGTTTCCTTCTTCAATAATCTCCCAAAGTGCATAGTCTTGCACTTGGAAGTATTGTTCAACCCTCAGTCTCCACATCTCAAACTCATTCTGTTTGAGTAATGGAAGTTTTGCAGCCACATTGGTTTGAATGTGCTCAACATCCATTTTTCCTTTGTTCTTTTATGTCGTAAATATCAGCCTAGCTCTGATACCACTTGAGGAAGGATTCTGTTTTATATTGATTTTTGCAAACACTTGGGATGTTAATCTCAGTAATGTGTTTAGGATATTTATGAATGAATGTCAGTTAGCACGCGGAATTTACTAAAACACACTAAAGGAACAAAGGTGGTGAATAAGTAAATGAGAATGAACACAACATGAATAACACAAAAGGATTCAATATTATTGATGAAATAATATGGGTGATCTAAACTATCATCAGGATTACAAGTGTAACCTTGAATCTTTGATACGTGAAAGAGTTTAAAGATGGAAGTTATGTATGAAAAACTATGGAAAGGTTATGAAAAAGATATGGGAAAAAGATATCTACGAAGGTGACTTAAGGGTTCCTTTTATAGCATAAGGAGCCCTTATTACAAGTTGTCAAGTTGCTAATATAATATAATAGAGGCTTATCTTATCCTAATATTACACCTTTCAAGGTAAAACACTCCATTATATCTATTAAGACTTCTGTACCACTTCTACTTAACGTATAACTTTGTACAAAGACTAATAATACAACTAAATATCTCTAAATAAAATATAACAACTTGTCGTGAATACTGGCAGGACCTTCTTTAACTAGCAGTACCTTCTTACCCATAAGGTACTGTTACTATATCTTCATCATCAGCAAAACTGAAGAGGCAGGCTTAACTCTCAACTAGCAGGCTCTATTTAATGTAATTTAAATTTTAATTTCCATTTTTAAATTTTTGTTAAGCACTTAGCTTTTTTTATATTTTTCTTAAATTCCTTTTATATTAACGTAATTTTATTAATTTTCTCAGATTTTTATTTTGTTATTTAGTATTTATTAGATTTAATATTAGTTTTATTAGTAATTAATTAATATTTAAGTTTTAAATAGCATAATTAGTTTTTATTAAGTAAACCCTAGTTTTTATATTTTTCCTAGCTTTTATATGTTGTACAATAATTTTAGAAATTTTCTTGTAATTTCTACTGTTCATTTACTAGTTTTTATAATTTAAATAGTTTAATTAGTAATTAATTAATATTTAATATAATAATTACTACCTCTGTCCCATTTAAAGTGTCTACTTTCATAATGCACAAAGTTTTAGGAGATTCCACTAACTAAACTCTCCACAATTCAAATATTACTTTTACCCACTAAACTCTCATCTTATTGGTTGGAAGGTACAAGTGGACACTTTAAATGGGACATGCAAAGATTCCATTGTGGACACTTTAAATGGGACGGAGGGAGTAGTAAAATAGTGTAAAAACTTATAAAACAAACTTTTTATAATTTTTTAGGATTCCTGTGATGGTTAATTAGATTTGTAAAATTTTTCTTAATTTTCTAAGTTAGTTTGTTATTTTTAATAATTTAAATTAATTAAAATTAGTTAAGTAATTAATAATTAGTAATTAATTAATAACAATTAATTAAATAGTGTAAAAATTAATTTTAATTTTCCAAAAATTTTCTTATAACCTTAGGATTGTAAAAATGTGATTTTCATCTTTGTAAGTATTTTATTTCACGGAAACTCGCGTTTTATTTTGTACGTTCGCGTATATTTAATCTGAACGTACGCGTTTTAGGTTTTAAACGTTTCTGGTTTTTCCAAATTTCCAATCTTGTTCATATAGCTTATTTAAGCTATTTCTTTGTAGATTCCTTAGTTTAATCACTCTCAAACCATTTGTGTCCAAATTCACCCGATCATAAACCCGTTTGATAACCATCCACACCTCGTCGGGACATAACGACCCGGGGAAACCCTATATTACCCGGAGATTGACTCTAGGCTCTTTGAATTTGTTGACCATTCCTTGGTCAATATAAATTGACGGTTTAGGGCCAATCAATTTTTGGCGCCGCTGCCGGGGAGGTTGTGCGCGTTTATCTAAAAACGGTTTGCTGATTAGTGCTTTTGGAATTCATTCCATTATACATTTATCCATCCTTGTTCATATTCTCTTCTTATTTTCATCATAAAAACAAAACTGTTCCCGAAAACATTTTAAACTCAGTTTTCAACGAACACAAAAACACAAAAACATTTTCTTTCCTATTTGCACAAAATGTATTTCCAAAAACCCAAAAATATTCATCTTTACCCTCCTACCCTTTTGATTCTTCATCCCTACCCCTTTATGAACTTTTGATTCTTTCTATGTCTCATCCACACCTTCTTATTTGCCATTGGTGTGGTAATCCTTATAATGGTGGCAATTGCCCCGGTTGTGGCATGGTAGAGTCAGGAAACGGGTCTGTCTATAACCAGAATCCATATTCCTACCACGACACGACTGATTCATTCCATCAGTTACCACACCATGAGACTCAACAGTTTTACTGTTGTGAGTACTGTGGTAGTTCACATTACAGTTCTGATTGTTAATCGGGAAACACGCTTGTCTATGAGCAGTTTCCTGATAACAATTATGACTCAAGCACATACAACCCACAGCCACATCAGTTTCACTTTTGTGATTACTGTGGAGGTCCACACTCTAGCTCGGATTGTCAAACAAGGAATCCATTTCCTTGTAACAATTACAACTATTCGTTTTCAGACCCACCTCCACAGTACCAAATGATCCACACAACTCTTCATGATACTGAGCAAGACCTTTTACTAAAGGCTCTTGATATATTGAAAGAACTTAAGGAGGAGTTGGTTACTACATCATTTCGAGACTCTCGTGAGAAATCTATGGCAGAATTACTTGCTGAAGAACGAGAGGCTAGAAACGAATTGAGCATGGAAGAATTGCTAGTCTTAGAACAAGCGGCTATAACACGTGCCAAATTTTGTAAAGATGCTCTTCTAGACTGTGATGATGATAGTGATAATGAAGATACCCTTGATATCCTTCAATTTTATAAGGGTTCGTCAGATTCATCATTTGTGATTCCTTCCATTGAAAATCAGGGAGAAAATAATGAGACAGGGAAATTACTAGCAGAAGATCAAATGGAACTCGTGCAATCCATGAATGCTAGCTCCTCTCCACTCCCTCAATCTGTTGTTATCACACCCGAAGTTCGCACTCACTCTCTAAACATGGGGGATGAGCATCTTAGCACCGTTCCTAATAAGGAATCGGATGAATTTATAAAGTTGTGGAAGGATTCTGTTTTATATTGATTTTTGCAAACACTTGGGATGTTAATCTCAGTAATGTGTTTAGGATATTTATGAATGAATGTGAGTTAGCACGCGGAATTTACTAAAACACACTAAAGGAACAAAGGTGGTGAATAACTAAATGAGAATGAACACAGCATGAATAACACAAAAGGATTCAATATTATTGATGAAATAATACGGGTGATCTAAACTATCACCAGGATTACAAGTGTAACCTTGAATCTTTGATACGTGAAAGAGTTTAAAGATGGAAGTTATGTATGGAAAACTATGGAAAGGTTATGAAAAAGATATGGGAAAAAGATATCTAAGAAGGTGACTTAAGGGTTCCTTTTATAGCATAAGGAGCCCTTATTACAAGTTGTCAAGTTGCTAATATAATATAATAGAGGGTTATTATACTAATATTACACCTTTCAAGGTAAAACACTCCATTATATCTACTGAGACTTCTGTACCACTTCTACTTAACGTATAACTTTGTACAAAGACTAATAATACAACTAAATATCTCTAAATAAAATATAACAAGTTGTCGTGAATACTGGCAGGACCTTCTTTAACTAGCAGTACCTTCTTACCCAGAAGGTACTGTTAGTATATCTTCATCATCAGCAAAACTGAAGAGGCAGGCTTAACTCTCAACTAGCAGGCTCTTCTGGCAGACTCTTTACTTGTGCATTTTATTCCCAACAATCCTCCCCTAAACTTGTTATTCCCTTTTAAAATAACCAAGTTTCTTTGTGAATAAAATTCAGACCTTGAGGATTTGAGGGAACTCTTCCAAAAACCTTATCTATTTCTCCTTAGGCTTTCATACTGATCAAATATGCTCTCTTTCAATCTTTTGACTGCATCAGTTTCTTCTTCACATATGAGTTTGTTGGAGATCAAAACTAATAATACTTCATAGCTTAAGGGGTACTCCTTTTCACCTAGCATAAAGAGTTCTATTCCACTCTGAGTGGAAAGATGATGAACATGGCTCATGCTGAAGTATTCCCAAGTAACAGATAGATCATAGTAAGGAAATTTCCAATGTGTATCAGTAGGATTTGGATCATACAATCTGCTGAACTCCACCCATAGCTCTTGCTCCTTTGTATCAGGCTTATACTTGGTTTTCAGCTTCTCTTGAACTAATACCCATAATTCATCTAAATCCATTCTGCTACAAGCTCTAAGTATATTTTCAAAGTTCTTGAGAATCTCAACCTTATTTCCAACTCTTGTTATCTTCCATGCTTTGCCAAACTTGTCATTGTAGATTTCCCAATCTATGACTGGATGCCTTGCATGTAAGGGTTCAGTAAAAACAACTTGTGGAACATGGACAACCATTTCTCTTGATTGAACAGGAGGCAAGTCTGCTGTTTGTTCCTTCTGATCATCTTTTCTTCCTTTGGAAGGTCTTTCTTGTGTATCCATGAGAAAACTGGTTTTGTTTCTTCTGTAAGCCTCTAAGTATAGAAGCTTCAATTCATCAAAAGATTTACCTTTGAGTTGATGTTCTTTCATGTTCACTACTCTTTTCAGATATATCTTGAAGAACTTCTTCTGATCAACTTCAGAATGTGGCATTTTAAATCCTTTCTTCTGATTCTTCTGAATCTGCTGATAAACATCATCCAATGCCTCTTGATTGTATTTCTTGGTGATGAAATCATTGAGCTTGATTGTCATTTCATCTGAGCTAAGAGACTCATCACACACCAGAGTGTAAGCTTCACCTCTTACAATTGGATCAATGGAAATGATGTATTGCAGTTGAGCATCAAATCTTTCTTGCAGCATTCTTGATTTTTCTTCAGCCCCATAACTTCTTCTTCATGAAGTTGTTTGGATAATCTTTCATCTACAGCCAATTGTGCTTGTTCTTTCTGCTTCATCTTTTTAGGCTTTGGTTCATCTTCAACCACAATTTTCTTGCCCTTGTCTTTTGATGATGATACTGGACTTGGATCAGCAGATTGTTCATCAGGAACAAGAAACCTCCCCTGAGGCTGTGATCCCCTCTTTCTTTTGTATGACACTTGATCAGATGCTTTTAAATTCATAACTAATAGCCTCTGAATCCCAGCAGGCTCTTGCTCTGCTTCAGCAGTATCTTTTGTAATAACAGGCTTTGCACCAACAGGCTCTTTTTCATGAACAAGCTCTTCTTCTTGTATAGCAGGCTCTTCATCAATCACTTGTGTTCCTTCATGAAATTGAAATTGAATCTCTTCTTCATCCTTAGAACTACCCATCCTCCCCTTTTTGGAAGAGAGACCCAAACCCTCTGCATCTGAACTTGAGGAACTAGAAACAACCAGCTGAGTAGACTTTTTACCCTTCAACAACTTCACTTTCTACTCTAGTTTCTCAACCCTCTTAGCTAACTTGGTGTTGATCTCTATAAAATGTTTGTTTTGACTTTCAAGAGTAGATTGCAAGTGCTGCACTTGCTCTTTTAATTCCCTGACAGTCTGAGCATCTACACTTTGTTGTGGAGGAGATTGTGGTGGTGAGTTATGATGTAACAATGATGGTGATGTTGCAGATGGTGTTTGTGTTGGTTGGTGAGATGGTAATGGTACTGGTGATGGTGGTGTGACTGATGGTACTGTTGCTGAGTGGGATGGTACTGGTGATGGATGTGGTGATGAATGATCAGATGATGTGGATGGTTCTTTAGATTGTTGTGGTAACATTTCCTCAAAAAGTGGTACTTCTTCTCCTTGAAAACCAATTTTCATGTTTGAAAACACCTTGTGTGTAAGTTTGGGAGTCTTAAAAGGTTTGTTTGGGGGAAGTAACAAATGTTTGGATTTTTTGATGAGGCACTGAATAAACCTTGGGTACATCAAAAACTTTGTTTCACTGTCCACATTTTTAACCAGTCCTTCAAAAATATATTTTGAAAAGTTGAATTTCTTGTTTGTTGCCAGGCAAATGAGAGCTGCAGCCATGTTACCACTAAATTGCTCCCATGAGGTTTTCTTTTGGCTTAAACAATGAAGGATGGTATGAATCGAAAATCTCCATTGAGGGGTAAAATGCTTTTTAAGAAATGTAAGCTTTGTAGAAGTTACATTATACCCCATTTTTGTCAAATTTTCAAAGATTTTAGTATCAGGCTGTTGACTAATGCCAGTTGAATCATCTAAATGAAGATGTCTTCTAATGGATGATTCGGTAAAAGTCAAGGTTCTACCATCCACTTTGACCTCTATCTCTTGAATCTCATTCCTAAGAGTGTTAACTCTAGCAGTTTGCCAAAATTGTGAAATTGGAGATTCAAAAATAGTGGGATTCACGAGTAAAGCAAACCTGATATAAGAATTGTTTAGAAAATCCACTGCTTGATGAAAAGATTCATTGTCATCAGACTTTTCCAAAAATGCTAATTGGTTGTGACGTTTGACAAAACTTAGACGAGACATGGTGAAGGGTTTGATGAAAATTTTGATTCTGATGGTGGGATTTTATTGTTGTACTGGTAGAAGATGAAAGGTGAGTGTGAATTGTGATAAGGATTGATTATGAGAAAAATGACTTTTGACCGACTATAAAAGATATGGATAAGTAATTGAACAGGCGGTCAAAATGATCTTTTATTATAATAACTATATCCTTAATTTGAGGAAAACATGAATAATTCACAAAAATACCCTCCAAAACAACGGCTATAATTTTTAACCTGACAGAATCAACGGCTATTTAGCAGTACCATTTTACTCTACCAGTACTAAAATTTAAACTACCAGTACCTTGTTTTTGAAATAAAACTTGGCAGTCTGTTTGAAACTTTAGAAAATATCCCTTATAGTTTTTAACAAACTATCAGCTATCAACGGATTTGATAAGTCTTTACCAAGAGCCGTTTGCTTTGGACTAGTCAGCTCTTAAAGTTTTGAAAACTGGGTGAACTGATTACCTTATAGTTTTTAGCAAACTATCAACTATCAACGGATTTGAGAAGTCTTTACCAAGAGCCGTTTGCTTTGGACTAGCCAGCTCTTAAGTTTTGTAAAACTTGGTGAACTGATTACCATTTCCATATCCAGATTGTGTTAGCAAGCTTGAGTAACCTGAAATGGTTAGTTGTAAACCAAAAGAACAGAGTGCAAAGCACTTGTTTTATAGCATTGTTAACATTTAAACATCAAGATGAGCAAAAACAGAGCAAACTTTGAACTAACAGTACCAATGACTAACTAGTAGTACCATATTTAGAGGCCAGAACTTGTTTATTTAAATACAAAAGCACATGTTTTTCAAAGATTTATCATACCAATACCTGCTACCAGGTATTTAAACCTACCTAAATCAAAAGCTTTGGTGAGAAGGTCTGCAAAATTCTTTTCAGAATCCATTTTGACAACTTGAATTAATCTTTTCTCATTGCAATCTCTTATAAAATGGTGCCTGATTTCAATGTGTTTTGTTTTTGAATGTTGAACTAGATTTTTAATGATACAAATAGTACTGCTATTGTCAATGTAAATAATGGTGTTATGAAAATTGTACCCATAGTCAAGCAATTGATTCCGGATCCAAAGAACTTGGCCACAACAACTTGCACTTGCAACATATTTTGCTTCAGTTGTAGAGTTGGCCACCATTGTTTGCTTCTTGCATTGCCATGATATGAGTCTGCAGCCAAGAAATTGACATCCGCCAGTTGTGGACTTTCTGTCTAGGGTTGCACCAGCATAGTCACTATCTGAATAAGCTACCAAATCAAAAGATGATTCCCTTGGATACCATAGACCCAACCTAGGTTGACCCTTGAGGTATCTGAAGATCCTTTTGACTGCTGTGAGATGAGAAACTTTTGGATTTACTTGAAACCTTGTACATACACATACTGAGAACATGATATCTGGTCTTGATGATGTAAGGTACATCAAGGACCCAATCATTGATCTGTAGTTGTGCACATCAACATCTTCACCCTCAGCATCTTTGAGTAACCCCTTTTCTGGATCCATAGGTGTACTTGCAACCATTGAATCTGCAATCCCAAATTTTCTTAGGACCTCTGCTACATACTTATCTTGGTTGATAAATATGCCTTCATTAGATTGTTTCACTTGGAGACCAAAAAAGAAAGTAAGTTCCCCCATGGAACTCATTTAAAACTTACTATGCATAAGTTTTTCAAACTCTACACACAATTCCTGATTTGTAGATCCAAAGATAATGTCATCAACATAAATCTGCACCAGCAAGATGTCTTTCTTGGTTCTTTTGATGAATAAAGTTGGATCAATCTTGCCTCTTTGAAATCCATTTTCCAATAAATAGAAAGCCAATGTTTCATACCATGCTCTAGGAGCTTGGTGTAGACCATAAAGAGCTTTGGTAACCTTGTATACCTTGTCTAGATATTCTGCATCAATGAAGCCTGGAGGTTGAGAAACATACACCTCTTCTTCAATAGTACCATATAAAAAGGCACTTTTAACATCCATTTGGTAGACAGTGAATCCTATGAAAGAAGCATAGGCCAAAAATAGCCTAATTGCTTCAATTCTTGCAACTGGAGCAAAAACTTCTTCATAATCCACTCCTTCTTCTTGAGTATACCCTTGGGCCACCAATCTGGCTTTGTTCTTGATCACTATTCCCCTTTCATCTTTCTTATTTCTGAAAACCCATTTGGTTCCAATTACCCTGTAACCTTTGGGCAAATCAACCAGTACCCAAACCTTCTGCAGTTTGAATTGAAGTAACTCTTCTTGCATTGCTTCAACCCAGCTTGAATCATCTAAGGCTTTTGTAATGTTTTTAGGTTCTACTTGTGAGAGAAAGCATGAAAACAGGCATATGTAGGCAACTTCATGGTTCTTTTCTTCATACACAGCTAGGACAAACCCATCTTTGTCTGAAGATAAGACTTGAGTTCTTGTTTTAACACCAGAATCAATGCTGCCTATCACATTATCAATGGAGTGATCTTTGAGAATTCTTGTGTTGTGAGTTGTAGAAACATCATAGGAAATTGGAAGGTTTCCAATTCCTATGTCTTCTGGTAAGGAATCATCTGATAGAACATTTAATGGTTCAGCAGGACCAATTTGTGAACTGGCAGTACCATCTGTTGAACTGGCAGTACTATCTTGTGGATTGACAGTACCATTTTCATTTTCAGAATTTTCTTGATTCCCTTGTTCTTGAGTTCCATGATCATCTTCAACACCTTCATTTGTTGTAATTGAAGGCTCTCCATAACTTGAAGATGAATCCAATCCTGTCCAAATTGGCATCAAGATGTAATCTTGATCCTCAGTTGTTTCATCATTGTCTTTAAAACCTGCATTATCATTAGTATTTATACCTGTGACAGGCACATAATTCATAGATTCTGAAAGCTTATCAATGTCAAAGCACCAATCTGGTCCAGTGCCTGCAACATTTGGTAGTTTTTCTTGAAACTCTATGTGCAGGTTTTCTTCCACTAGCCTAGTGCATTTATTGTATACCCTATGGGCCTTACTTTGCAAAGAATACCCTATCATGTAGCCTTCATCAGCTTTTCCTTCAAACTTTCCTAGATGATCTTTGGTATTGAGAATAGTGACATGACATCCAAAAGGTCTCATAAAACTTAGAGATGGTGTTCTACCAAACAAAAGTTCATAAGGAGTCTTTCTATGAGGTTTAATCACAAGAACCCTATTCTGTACATAACAAGCAGTACCTACTGCTTCAGCCCAAAATGAAACAGGCAACTTAGAATCTACTAGCATTGTTCTAGCAGCCTCTATAAGTGTTCTATTTTTCCTTTCTGCTACTCCATTTTGCTGTGGGGTTCTAGCTACACTATATTCTCTTTTTATTCCTTTTTCTTTGCAAAATTCATCCATAACTCTATTCTTGAATTCTGTCCCGTTATCACATCTAATTACTTTTACTTTCTTATCAATTTGGTTTTCTATCCCTGTAATGTAGGACTTAAGGATCTCACTTGTTTCATCCTTAGTTCTTAAAAAGAAAACCCAAGAGAATCTGCTGTAATCATCAGTAACTACAAGACAATATCTTTTACCATTCAAGCTATTCACAGATGTAGGACCAAAGAGGTCCATATGAAGCGTGTATAAAGCTTGAGAAATTGAGTTATGGGTCTTGGGCTTACAAGAAGCTCTATGTTGTTTGCCTTTTAGACAATCAACACAGGTTTGGTCATTTTGAAAAATCTTTTTGGGTAAACCTCTAACCAAATCATATTTTGCAATTGTATTGATTGTTTTAAAGTTTACATGACCAAGTCTTCTATGCCAAAGCATAGATTCATCCAATGAGGCTTTTGCTACTAGACAGGTTAAACTCTCTTTAGGAACAATGTTCTTTAAATCAACCATGTACATATTGTTCTTTCTAGGGATTTTAAGAAGAATCTGACTTTCATCAGGAATTTTAAAATCAGGAGAAAGTACAATGCATTCAGTGTCAGTAAAAAGAACATTGTTCTTTGTGTCACAAATTTGTGAGACACTCAAGAGATTAAACTGTAGTTCTTTCACAAAATACACATTTTCAAAATCTAATTTACTGCTTTTAATTGTACCTTTACCAGTAATATTTCCTTTGATTCCTCCCCCAAAGGTAACATATCCTCCATCAAATGATTTGAAGTTTGTGAGGTAAGACATGTTGCCTGTCATGTTCCTTGAACATCCACTATTTACATATCCTTGATCTGTAATATCGTTTGAATGTTCCTGCACATGTATACACATATTAGTTTCCTTGGGGTACCCAAGCCATGACTGACTTGGGTTTGCCTCGTGCATCAATGTAATCAAACCTTTTTAGGACTGTTGATGCACCATTTGATTGGAGTGGTCTCCAAATCCAACATGCTGAGGACTTAACAGCATTGTCATTTTTAACACATTTTGTGGTTTTTGGTCTAACAGTACCAAATTTGGCAGTACCATTTGGTCTAGCAGGACCATATGGTCTAGCAGGACCTTTTGGTTTTGGTCTCCAATCTTGTGTTTTAACCACAAAATTCCTTTCAATATGACTTTTCACAACTTTTGGTGTATGTTTGAAAGTATTTCTTGCATCCTTAGTAGTGAATTTTGTGAAAACAGGCTCATTTGGTCTAACAGTATGATTGACTTTTGGTGTGTTAGAAAAACCTTTTCTGGGGTTTGTTTTATTTGTTTCGAACCTTGATGTACTCCCAGAGACCCAATTGTTACAATAAGCATGAGTATAATTAAAACTACCACAGTAATAGCATGCTTTATTGTACAAGACAAAGTTATCACCAAGTTGATGTGACTTAAGATTGTTCCAATTTCTCTGACTACCTCTAGGTTTGTTGTTACATTTAGCACAACATTCAATTGTTTTTAGAACAACTTTAGTCTTAGTGATACTTTCTACACTTTTAGGACTGGTTGGTCATACTTTGTTTCCTTTCTTAGAAACAATCTCTTTTCCATTCTCATCAGATGTGCAACCTTCATTATATGTAACATCTGAGCTCTTATCAGTGAGCACCTTTTCTTTGGAGAGTGAAGTATCACTTGTACTCTCAAAAGGTTTACTATTTTCTACATGTTTTACTTTTTCTAGTGGTTTATTTGTGAGTTCATGTAAACCTGATTCAGCAAGATCTAAACTTGGGGGACAGGGAATTCCTCTGTAAGGAGGTGGACATGTGTTGTATCCAATCCCAGATTTGATTTTCTTGTTCATTTGATTTTCAACTATACTTTTAGTACAAGCAGAAGCATTTTCTAATGTTGTAACAGTTAGTTGAATATTATCTTTTGCTTGTTTCACTTTAGCAAACTCAGTTCTTAACAGGTTTATTTCAGTATCTTTAAGAAATATGTCTCTATTAAGAACAGCTTTTGTGTCAGAAAAGGTAAATTCATTTTCTCTAAAGTGAATTATCTGCTTTTCAAGTTTGGACATACCACACTTATGATAAACTAGATCCTGATGAGTTTTTCTTTCTTCTACTTTCAGTTCATCATAAACTTTTCTTAAGATTTCTAATTCTTTAAAAACTTCACAAGTAGCAGAACATTTAGTAATTTGTACCTCAGGATTGGAGAGAGCCATTAAAGCCATTTCATTTGAGGATGACTCTTCTTCACCCATAAAGCTCCAATCAAAACCCAACCCATCAATAGCTACCATAGCTTTTGTTTCAGTGGTTTCCACTTCCTTGCTCTTGTTCTCATAGTTTCCCCTGTTCTTGTTCTCAAAACCTCTTCCCTTATCACCCTTCTTCTTTGGTCTTCTACATTCTCTTGAGTAGTGACCCTTCAAGTGGCAGTTGTAGCACTCCACTTTAGACTTGTCATACCCAGCAGGTTCATTGCCATTGATGACAATCTTCTATCCAGTCCTCATCAAATATTTCTTAGCCCTCATGCTAAGAAGTGAAAGCTGCCATTTTATGTCCATTTCTTCAAGATCATCATCACTGATCTCTTGAAGATCTTCAAAGGTCAATGTGGAACCATTGTGTTGTGATGTTACAAAAGCACAACCAATTGTTTCATCTAAAATGGTTTTGGTACTGCTGGAAGTACTAGCAGTACCAAAATCTGTGTTGGCAGTACCTTCTTCTCTACCATCTTTTTCTTCATCAACTTTCTTGGAGGTACCATGAGATGACACAAATGCCATATTTCCTGAGCTTGAACCAGTAAACTTCTTTAGTTCATGCTCTACTATTTTGAAGTTGCTGTAAAGATCATTGAGACTCATGGAATCAATATCTGGTTTGTTTTTCCAGACAATGACATCCATGGCCCATTCAGAGGGTAGACTTCTAAGGAATTTGGAGTTTAAGTCTTCTTGAGATATTATCACTTCATGAATGGCTAACTGAGTAGAAAGCTTTTGTAGTCTATTGAACATGCTGTCCAAATACTCATTTGGTGTGGCTGAAAAGTTTTCAAACTGTTGTTTTAAAAGTGTTTTCTGAGTTTTCTTGGTGGCATCATTTCCACCAAATCTAGCCACAATAGCTTGAAAAAGGGTTTTAGCACACTTGTACTTGTTAAAGATTAAAAGCTGGTCATTTGGAATAGACATGAGAAGCATACTCCTGGCTTTAAGATCATTTCTCTTTTGAATTCTTTCTTCAGCGGTTATTGGGTTTACTTGCACAGTTGTGACAAGTGCATCATTTACTGTGGAGGTGGTGGTTACTGGTTTAAATGAGTTTCCTTCTTCAATAATCTCCCAAAGTGCATAGTCTTGCACTTGGAAGTATTGTTCAACCCTCAGTCTCCACATCTCAAACTCATTCTGTTTGAGTAATGGAAGTTTTGCAGCCACATTGGTTTGAATGTGCTCAACATCCATTTTTCCTTTGTTCTTTTATGTCGTAAATATCAGCCTAGCTCTGATACCACTTGAGGAAGGATTCTGTTTTATATTGATTTTTGCAAACACTTGGGATGTTAATCTCAGTAATGTGTTTAGGATATTTATGAATGAATGTCAGTTAGCACGCGGAATTTACTAAAACACACTAAAGGAACAAAGGTGGTGAATAAGTAAATGAGAATGAACACAACATGAATAACACAAAAGGATTCAATATTATTGATGAAATAATATGGGTGATCTAAACTATCATCAGGATTACAAGTGTAACCTTGAATCTTTGATACGTGAAAGAGTTTAAAGATGGAAGTTATGTATGGAAAACTATGGAAAGGTTATGAAAAAGATATGGGAAAAAGATATCTACGAAGGTGACTTAAGGGTTCCTTTTATAGCATAAGGAGCCCTTATTACAAGTTGTCAAGTTGCTAATATAATATAATAGAGGCTTATCTTATCCTAATATTACACCTTTCAAGGTAAAACACTCCATTATATCTACTAAGACTTCTGTACCACTTCTACTTAACGTATAACTTTGTACAAAGACTAATAATACAACTAAATATCTCTAAATAAAATATAACAACTTGTCGTGAATACTGGCAGGACCTTCTTTAACTAGCAGTACCTTCTTACCCATAAGGTACTGTTAGTATATCTTCATCATCAGCAAAACTGAAGAGGCAGGCTTAACTCTCAACTAGCAGGCTCTATTTAATGTAATTTAAATTTTAATTTCCATTTTTAAATTTTTGTTAAGCACTTAGCTTTTTTTATATTTTTCTTAAATTCCTTTTATATTAACGTAATTTTGCTAATTTTCTCAGATTTTTATTTTGTTATTTAGTATTTATTAGATTTAATATTAGTTTTATTAGTAATTAATTAATATTTAAGTTTTAAATAGCATAATTAGTTTTTATTAAGTAAACCCTAGTTTTTATATTTTTCCTAGCTTTTATATGTTGTACAATAATTTTAGAAATTTTCTTGTAATTTCTACTGTTCATTTACTAGTTTTTATAATTTAAATAGTTTAATTAGTAATTAATTAATATTTAATATAATAATTACTACCTCCGTCCCATTTAAAGTGTCTACTTTCATAATGCACAAAGTTTTAGGAGATTCCACTAACTAAACTCTCCACAATTCAAATATTACTTTTACCCACTAAACTCTCATCTTATTGGTTGGAAGGTACAAGTGGACACTTTAAATGGGACATGCAAAGATTCCATTGTGGACACTTTAAATGGGACGGAGGGAGTAGTAAAATAGTGTAAAAACTTATAAAACAAACTTTTTATAATTTTTTAGGATTCCTGTGATGGTTAATTAGATTTGTAAAATTTTTCTTAATTTTCTAAGTTAGTTTGTTATTTTTAATAATTTAAATTAATTAAAATTAGTTAAGTAATTAATAATTAGTAATTAATTAATAACAATTAATTAAATAGTGTAAAAATTAATTTTAATTTTCCAAAAATTTTCTTATAACCTTAGGATTGTAAAAATGTGATTTTCATCTTTGTAAGTATTTTATTTCACGGAAACTCGCGTTTTATTTTGTACGTTCGCGTATATTTAATCTAAACGTACGCGTTTTAGGTTTTAAACGTTTCTGGTTTTTCCAAATTTCCAATCTTGTTCATATAGCTTATTTAAGCTATTTCTTTGTAGATTCCTTAGTTTAATCACTCTCAAACCATTTGTGTCCAAATTCACCCGATCATAAACCCGTTTGATAACCATCCACACCTCGTCGGGACATAACGACCCGGGGAAACCCTATATTACCCGGAGATTGACTCTAGGCTCTTTGAATTTGTTGACCATTCCTTGGTCAATATAAATTGACGGTTTAGGGCCAATCAATTTTTGGCGCCGCTGCCGGGGAGGTTGTGCGCGTTTATCTAAAAACGGTTTGCTGATTAGTGCTTTTGGAATTCATTCCATTATACATTTATCCATCCTTGTTCATATTCTCTTCTTATTTTCATCATAAAAACAAAACTGTTCCCGAAAACATTTTAAACTCAGTTTTCAACGAACACAAAAACACAAAAACATTTTCTTTCCTATTTGTACAAAATGTATTTCCAAAAACCCAAAAATATTCATCTTTACCCTCCTACCCTTTTGATTCTTCATCCCTACCCCTTTATGAACTTTTGATTCTTTCTATGTCTCATCCACACCTTCTTATTTGCCATTGGTGTGGTAATCCTTATAATGGTGGCAATTGCCCCGGTTGTGGCATGGTAGAGTCAGGAAACGGGTCTGTCTATAACCAGAATCCCTATTCCTACCACGACACGACTGATTCATTCCATCAGTTACCACACCATGAGACTCAACAGTTTTACTGTTGTGAGTACTGTGGTGGTTCACATTACAGTTCTGATTGTTAATCGGGAAACACGCTTGTCTATGAGCAGTTTCCTGATAACAATTATGACTCAAGCACATACAACCCACAGCCACATCAGTTTCACTTTTGTGATTACTGTGGAGGTCCACACTCTAGCTCGGATTGTCAAACAAGGAATCCATTTCCTTGTAACAATTACAACTATTCGTTTTCAGACCCACCTCCACAGTACCAAATGATCCACACAACTCTTCATGATACTGAGCAAGACCTTTTACTAAAGGCTCTTGATATATTGAAAGAACTTAAGGAGGAGTTGGTTACTACATCATTTCGAGACTCTCGTGAGAAATCTCTGGCAGAATTACTTGCTGAAGAACGAGAGGCTAGAAACGAATTGAGCATGGAAGAATTGCTAGTCTTAGAACAAGCGGCTATAACACGTGCCAAATTTTGTAAAGATGCTCTTCTAGACTGTGAAGATGATAGTGATAATGAAGATACCCTTGATATCCTTCAATTTTATAAGGGTTCGTCAGATTCATCATTTGTGATTCATTCCATTGAAAATCAGGGAGAAAATAATGAGACAGGGAAATTACTAGCAGAAGATCAAATGGAACTCGTATAATCCATGAATGCTAGCTTCTCTCCACTCCCTCAATCTGTTGTTATCACACCCGAAGTTCGCACTCACTCTCTAAACATGGGGGATGAGCATCTTAGCACCGTTCCTAATAAGGAATTGGATGAATTAATAAAGTTGTGGAAGGATTCTGTTTTATATTGATTTTTGCAAACACTTGGGATGTTAATCTCAGTAATGTGTTTAGGATATTTATGAATGAATGTGAGTTAGCACGCGGAATTTACTAAAACACACTAAAGGAACAAAGGTGGTGAATAAGTAAATGAGAATGAACACAACATGAATAACACAAAAGGATTCAATATTATTGATGAAATAATACGGGTGATCTAAACTATCACCAGGATTACAAGTGTAACCTTGAATCTTTGATACGTGAAAGAGGTTAAAGATGGAAGTTATGTATGGAAAACTATGGAAAGGTTATGAAAAAGATATGGGAAAAAGATATCTAAGAAGGTGACTTAAGGGTTCCTTTTATAGCATAAGGAGCCCTTATTACAAGTTGTCATGTTGCTAATATAATATAATAGAGGGTTATCTTATCCTAATATTACACCTTTCAAGGTAAAACACTCCATTATATCTACTGAGACTTCTGTACCACTTCTACTTAACGTATAACTTTGTACAAAGACTAATAATACAACTAAATATCTCTAAATAAAATATAACAAGTTGTCGTGAATACTGGCAGGACCTTCTTTAACTAGCAGTACCTTCTTACCCAGAAGGTACTGTTAGTATATCTTCATCATCAGCAAAACTTAAGAGGCAGGCTTAACTCTCAACTAGCAGGCTCTTCTGGCAGACTCTTTACTTGTGCATTTTATTCCCAACAATCCTCCCCTAAACTTGTTATTCCCTTTTAAAATAACCAAGTTTCTTTGTGAATAAAATTCAGACCTTGAGGATTTGAGGGAACTCTTCCAAAAACCTTATCTATTTCTCCTTAGGCTTTCATACTGATCAAATATGCTCTCTTTCAATCTTTTGACTGCATCAGTTTCTTCTTCACATATGAGTTTGTTGGAGATCAAAACTAATAATACTTCATAGATTAAGGGGTACTCCTTTTCACCTAGCATAAAGAGTTCTATTCCACTCTGAGTGGAAAGATGATGAACATGGCTCATGCTGAAGTATTCCCAAGTAACAGATAGATCATAGTAAGGAAATTTCCAATGTGTATCAGTAGGATTTGGATCATACAATCTGCTGAACTCCACCCATAGCTCTTGCTCCTTTGCATCAGGCTTATACTTGGTTTTCAGCTTCTCTTGAACTAATACCCATAATTCATCTAAATCAATTCTGCTACAAGCTCTAAGTAGATTTTCAAAGTTCTTGAGAATCTCAACCATATTTCCAACTCTTGTTATCTTCCATGCTTTGCCAAACTTGTCATTGTAGATTTCCCAATCTATGACTGGATGCCTTGCATGTAAGGGTTCAGTAAAAACAACTTGTGGAACATGGACAACCATTTCTCTTGATTGAACAGGAGGCAAGTCTGCTGTTTGTTCCTTCTGATCATCTTTTCTTCCTTTGGAAGGTCTTTCTTGTGTATCCATGAGAAAACTGGTTTTGTTTCTTCTGTAAGCCTCTATGTATAGAAGCTTCAATTCATCAAAAGATTTACCTTTGAGTTGATGTTCTTTCATGTTCACTACTCTTTTCAGATATATCTTGAAGAACTTCTTCTGATCAGCTTCAGAATGTGGCATTTTAAATCCTTTCTTCTGATTCTTCTGAATCTGCTGATAAACATCATCCAATGCCTCTTGATTGTATTTCTTGGTGATGAAATCATTGAGCTTGATTGTCATTTCATCTGAGCTAAGAGACTCATCACACACCAGAGTGTAAGCTTCACCTCTTACAATTGGATCAATGGAAATGATGTATTGCAGTTGAGCATCAAATCTTTCTTGCAGCATTCTTGATTTTTCTTCAGCCCCATAACTTCTTCTTCATGAAGTTGTTTGGATAATCTTTCATCTACAGCCAATTGTGCTTGTTCTTTCTGCTTCATCTTTTTAGGCTTTGGTTCATCTTCAACCACAATTTTCTTGCCCTTGTCTTTTGGTGATGATACTGGACTTGGATCAGCAGATTGTTCATCAGGAACAAGAAACCTCCCCTGAGGCTGTGATCCCCTCTTTCTTTTGTATGACACTTGATCAGATGCTTTTAAATTCATAACTAATAGCCTCTGAATCCCAGCAGGCTCTTGCTCTGCTTCAGCAGTATCTTTTGTAATAACAGGCTTTGCACCAACAGGCTCTTTTTCATGAACATGCTCTTCTTCTTGTATAGCAGGCTCTTCATCAATCACTTGTGTTCCTTCATGAAATTGAAATTGAATCTCTTCTTCATCCTTAGAACTACCCATCCTCCCCTTTTTGGAAGAGAGACCCAAACCCTCTGCATCTGAACTTGAGGAACTAGAAACAACCAACTGAGTAGACTTTTTACCCTTCAACAACTTCACTTTCTACTCTAGTTTCTCAACCCTCTTAGCTAACTTGGTGTTGATCTCTATAAAATGTTTGTTTTGACTTTCAAGAGTAGATTGCAAGTGCTGCACTTGCTCTTTTAATTCCCTGACAGTCTGAGCATCTACACTTTGTTGTGGAGGAGATTGTGGTGGTGAGTTATGATGTAACAATGATGGTGATGTTGCAGATGGTGTTTGTGTTGGTTGGTGAGATGGTAATGGTACTGGTGATGGTGGTGTGACTGATGGTACTGTTGCTGAGTGGGATGGTACTGGTGATGGATGTGGTGATGAATGATCAGATGATGTGGATGGTTCTTTAGATTGTTGTGGTAACATTTCCTCAAAAAGTGGTACTTCTTCTCCTTGAAAACCAATTTTCATGTTTGAAAACACCTTGTGTGTAAGTTTGGGAGCCTTAAAAGGTTTGTTTGGGGGAAGTAACAAATGTTTGGATTTTTTGATGAGGCACTGAATAAACCTTGGGTACATCAAAAACTTTGTTTCACTGTCCACATTTTTAACCAGTCCTTCAAAAATATATTTTGAAAAGTTGAATTTCTTGTTTGTTGCCAGGCAAATGAGAGCTGCAGCCATGTTACCACTAAATTGCTCCCATGAGGTTTTCTTTTGGCTTAAACAATGAAGGATGGTATGAATCGAAAATCTCCATTGAGGGGTAAAATGCTTTTTAAGAAATGTAAGCTTTGTAGAAGTTACATTATACCCCATTTTTGTCAAATTTTCAAAGATTTTAGTATCAGGCTGTTGACTAATGCCAGTTGAATCATCTAAATGAAGATGTCTTCTAATGGATGATTCGGTAAAAGTCAAGGTTCTACCATCCACTTTGACCTCTATCTCTTGAATCTCATTCCTAAGAGTGTTAACTCTAGCAGTTTGCCAAAATTGTGAAATTGGAGATTCAAAAATAGTGGGATTCACGAGTAAAGCAAACCTGATATAAGAATTGTTTAGAAAATCCACTGCTTGATGAAAAGATTCATTGTCATCAGAATTTTCCAAAAATGCTAATTGGTTGTGACGTTTGACAAAACTTAGACGAGACATGGTGAAGGGTTTGATGAAAATTTTGATTCTGATGGTGGGATTTTATTGTTGTACTGGTAGAAGATGAAAGGTGAGTGTGAATTGTGATAAGGATTGATTATGAGAAAAATGACTTTTGACCGACTATAAAAGATATGGATAAGTAATTGAAGAGGCGGTCAAAAAGATCTTTTATTATAATAACTATATCCTTAATTTGAGGAAAACATGAATAATTCACAAAAATACCCTCCAAAACAACGGCTATAATTTTTAACCTGACAGACTCAACGGCTATTTAGCAGTACCATTTTACTCTACCAGTACTAAAATTTAAACTACCAGTACCTTGTTTTTGAAATAAAACTTGGCAGTCTGTTTGAAACTTTAGAAAATATCCCTTATAGTTTTTAGCAAACTATCAGCTATCAACGGATTTGATAAGTCTTTACCAAGAGCCGTTTGCTTTGGACTAGTCAGCTCTTAAAGTTTTGAAAACTGGGTGAACTGATTACCTTATAGTTTTTAGCAAACTATCAGCTATCAACGGATTTGAGAAGTCTTTACCAAGAGCCGTTTGCTTTGGACTAGCCAGCTCTTAAGTTTTGTAAAACTTGGTGAACTGATTACCATTTCCATATCCTGATTGTGTTAGCAAGCTTGAGTAACCTAAAATGGTTAGTTGTAAACCAAAGGAACAGAGTGCAAAGCACTTGTTTTATAGCATTGTTAACATTTAAACATCAAGATGAGCAAAAACAGAGCAAACTTTGAACTAACAGTACCAATGACTAACTAGTAGTACCATATTTAGAGGCCAGAACTTGTTTATTTAAATACAAAAACACATGTTTTTCAAAGATTTATCATACCAATACCTGCTACCAGGTATTTAAACCTACCTAAATCAAAAGCTTTGGTGAGAAGGTCTGCAAAATTCTTTTCAGAATCCATTTTGACAACTTGAATTAATCTTTTCTCATTGCAATCTCTTATAAAATGGTGCCTGATTTCAATGTGTTTTGTTTTTGAATGTTGAACTAGATTTTTAATGATACAAATAGTACTGCTATTGTCAATGTAAATAATGGTGTTATGAAAATTGTACCCATAGTCAAGCAATTGATTCCGGATCCAAAGAACTTGGCCACAACAACTTGCACTTGCAACATATTTTGCTTCAGTTGTAGAGTTGGCCACCATTGTTTTCTTCTTGCATTGCCATGATATGAGTCTGCAGCCAAGAAATTGACATCCGCCAGTTGTGGACTTTCTGTCTAGGGTTGCACCAACATAGTCACTATCTGAATAAGCTACCAAATCAAAAGATGATTCCCTTGGATACCATAGACCCAACCTAGGTTGACCCTTGAGGTATCTGAAGATCCTTTTGACTGTTGTGAGATGAGAAACTTTTGGATTTACTTGAAACCTTGTACATACACATACTGAGAAGATGATATCTGGTCTTGATGATGTAAGGTACATCAAGGACCCAATCATTGATCTGTAGTTGTGCACATCAACATCTTCACCCTCAGCATCTTTGAGTAACCCCTTTTCTGGATCCATAGGTGTACTTGCAACCATTGAATCTGCAATCCCAAATTTTCTTAGGACCTCTGCTACATACTTATCTTGGTTGATAAATATGCCTTCATTAGATTGTTTCACTTGGAGACCAAAAAAGAAAGTAAGTTCCCCCATAGAACTCATTTAAAACTTACTATGCATAAGTTTTTCAAACTCTACACACAATTCCTGATTTGTAGATCCAAAGATAATGTCATCAACATAAATCTGCACCAGCAAGATGTCTTTCTTGGTTCTTTTGATGAATAAAGTTGGATCAATCTTGCCTCTTTGAAATCCATTTTCCAATAAATAGAAAGCCAATGTTTCATACCATGCTCTAGGAGCTTGGTGTAGACCATAAAGAGCTTTGGTAACCTTGTATACCTTGTCTGGATATTCTGCATCAATGAAGCCTGGAGGTTGAGAAACATACACCTCTTCTTCAATAGTACCATATAAAAAGGCACTTTTGACATCCATTTGGTAGACAGTGAATCCTATGAAAGAAGCATAGGCCAAAAATAGCCTAATTGCTTCAATTCTTGCAACTGGAGCAAAAACTTCTTCATAATCCACTCCTTCTTCTTGAGTATACCCTTGGGCCACCAATCTGGCTTTGTTCTTGATCACTATTCCCCTTTCATCTTTCTTATTTCTGAAAACCCATTTGGTTCCAATTGCCCTGTAACCTTTGGGCAAATCAACCAGTACCCAAACCTTCTGCAGTTTGAATTGAAGTAACTCTTCTTGCATTGCTTCAACACAGCTTGAATCATCTAAGGCTTTTGTAATGTTTTTAGGTTCTACTTGTGAGAGAAAGCATGAAAACAGGCATATGTAGGCAACTTCATGGTTCTTTTCTTCATACACAGCTAGGACAAACCCATCTTTGTCTGAAGATAAGACTTGAGTTCTTGTTTTAACACCAGAATCAATGCTGCCTATCACATTATCAATGGAGTGATCTTTGAGAATTCTTGTGTTGTGAGTTGTAGAAACATCATAGGAAATTGGAAGGTTTCCAATTCCTGTGTCTTCTGGTAAGGAATCATCTGATAGAACATTTAATGGTTCAGCAGGACCAATTTGTGAACTGGCAGTACCATCTGTTGAACTGGCAGTACTATCTTGTGGATTGACAGTACCATTTTCATTTTCAGAATTTTCTTGATTCCCTTGTTCTTGAGTTCCATGATCATCTTCAACACCTTCATTTGTTGTAATTGAAGGCTCTCCATAACTTGAAGATGAATCCAATCCTGTCCAAATTGGCATCAAGATGTAATCTTGATCCTCAGTTGTTTCATCATTGTCTTTAAAACCTGCATTATCATTAGTATTTATACCTGTGACAGGCACATAATTCATAGATTCTGAAAGCTTATCAATGTCAAAGCACCAATCTGGTCCAGTGCCTGCAACATTTGGTAGTTTTTCTTGAAACTCTATGTGCAGGTTTTCTTCCACTAGCCTAGTGCATTTATTGTACACCCTATGGGCCTTACTTTGCAAAGAATACCCTATCATGTAGCCTTCATCAGCTTTTCCTTCAAACTTTCCTAGATGATCTTTGGTATTGAGAATAGTGACATGACATCCAAAAGGTCTCATAAAACTTAGAGATGGTGTTCTACCAAACAAAAGTTCATAAGGAGTCTTTCTATGAGGTTTAATCACAAGAACCCTATTCTGTACATAACAAGCAGTACCTACTGCTTCAGCCCAAAATGAAACAGGCAACTTAGAATCTACTAGCATTGTTCTAGCAGCCTCTATAAGTGTTCTATTTTTCCTTTCTGCTACTCCATTTTGCTGTGGGGTTCTAGCTACACTATATTCTCTTTTTATTCCTTTTTCTTTGCAAAATTCATCCATAACTCTATTCTTGAATTCTGTCCCGTTATCACTTCTAATTACTTTTACTTTCTTATCAATTTGGTTTTCTATCCCTGTAATGTAGGACTTAAGGATCTCACTTGTTTCATCCTTAGTTCTTAAAAAGAAAACCCAAGAGAATCTGCTGTAATCATCAGTAACTACAAGACAATATCTTTTACCATTCAAGCTATTCACAGATGTAGGACCAAAGAGGTCCATATGAAGCGTGTATAAAGCTTGAGAAATTGTGTTATGGGTCTTGGGCTTACAAGAAGCTCTATGTTGTTTGCCTTTTAGACAATCAACACAGGTTTGGTCATTTTGAAAAATCTTTTTGGGTAAACCTCTAACCAAATCATATTTTGCAATTGTATTGATTGTTTTAAAGTTTACATGACCAAGTCTTCTATGCCAAAGCATAGATTTATCCAATGAGGCTTTTGCTACTAGACAGGTTAAACTCTCTTTAGGAACAATGTTCTTTAAATCAACCATTTACATATTGTTCTTTCTAGGGATTTTAAGAAGAATCTGACTTTCATCAGGAATTTTAAAATCAGGAGAAAGTACAATGCATTCAGTGTTAGTAAAAAGAACATTGTTCTTTGTGTCACAAATTTGTGAGACACTCAAGAGATTAAACTGTAGTTCTTTCACAAAATACACATTTTCAAAATCTAATTTACTACTTTTAATTGTACCTTTACCAGTAATATTCCCTTTGATTCCTCCCCCAAAGGTAACATATCCTCCATCAAATGATTTGAAGTCTGTGAGGTAAGACATGTTGCCTGTCATGTGCCTTGAACATCCACTATCTACATATCCTTGATCTGCAATATTATTTGAATGTTCCTGCACATGTATACACATATTAGTTTCCTTGGGGTACCCAAGCCATGACTGACTTGGGTTTGCCTCGTGCATCAATGTAATCAAACCTTTTTAGGACTGTTGATGCACCATTTGATTGGAGTGGTCTCCAAATCCAACATGCTGAGGACTTAACAGCATTGTCATTTTTAACACATTTTGTGGTTTTTGGTCTAACAGTACCAAATTTGGCAGTACCATTTGGTCTAGCAGGACCTTTTGGTTTTGGTCTCCAATCTTGTGTTTTAACCACAAAATTCCTTTCAATATGACTTTTCACAACTTTTGGTGTATGTTTGAAAGTATTTCTTGCATCCTTAGTAGTGAATTTTGTGAAAACAGGCTCATTTGGTCTAACAGTATGATTGACTTTTGGTGTGTTAGAAAAACCATTTCTGGGGTTTGTTCTATTTGTTTCGAACCTTGATGTACTCCCAGAGACCCAATTGTTACAATAAGCATGAGTATAATTAAAACTACCACAGTAATAGCATGCTTTATTGTACAAGACAAAGTTATCACCAAGTTGATGTGACTTAAGATTGTTCCAATTTCTCTGACTACCTCTAGGTTTGTTGTTACATTTAGCACAACATTCAATTGTTTTTAGAACAACTTTAGTCTTAGTGATACTTTCTACACTTTTAGGACTGGTTGGTCATACTTTGTTTCCTTTCTTAGAAACAGTCTCTTTTCCATTCTCATAAGATGTGCAACCTTCATTATATGTAACATCTGAGCTCTTATCAGTGAGCACCTTTTCTTTGGAGAGTGAAGTATCACTTGTACTCTCAAAAGGTTCACTATTTTCTACATGTTTTACTTTTTCTAGTGGTTTATTTGTGAGTTCATGTAAACCTGATTCAGCAAGATCTAAACCTGGGGGACAGGGAATTCCTCTGTAAGGAGGTGGACATGTGTTGTATCCAATCCCAGATTTGATTTTCTTGTTCATTTGATTTTCAACTATACTTTTAGTACAAGCAGAAGCATTTTCTAATGTTGTAACAGTTAGTTGAATATTATCTTTTGCTTGTTTCACTTTAGCAAACTCAGTTCTTAACAGGTTTATTTCAGTATCTTTAAGAAATATGTCTCTATTAAGAACAGCTTTTGTGTCAGAAAAGGTAAATTCATTTTCTCTAAAGTGAATTATCTGCTTTTCAAGTTTGGACATACCACACTTATGATAAACTAGATCCTGATGAGTTTTTCTTTCTTCTACTTTCAGTTCATCATAAACTTTTCTTAAGATTTCTAATTCTTTAAAAACTTCACAAGTAGCAGAACATTTAGTAATTTGTACCTCAGGATTGGAGAGAGCCATTAAAGCCATTTCATTTGAGGATGACTCTTCTTCACCCATAAAGCTCCAATCAAAACCCAACCCATCAATAGCTACCATAGCTTTTGTTTCAGTGGTTTCCACTTCCTTGCTCTTGTTCTCATAGTTTCCCCTGTTCTTGTTCTCAAAACCTCTTCCCTTATCACCCTTCTTCTTTGGTCTTCTACATTCTCTTGAGTAGTGACCCTTCAAGTGGCAGTTGTAGCACTCCACTTTAGACTTGTCATACCCAGCAGGTTCATTGCCATTGATGACAATCTTCTATCCAGTCCTCATCAAATATTTCTTAGCCCTCATGCTAAGAAGTGAAAGCTGCCATTTTATGTCCATTTCTTCAAGATCATCATCACTGATCTCTTGAAGATCTTCAAAGGTCAATGTGGAACCATTGTGTTGTGATGTTACAAAAGCACAACCAATTGTTTCATCTAAAATGGTTTTGGTACTGCTGGAAGTACTAGCAGTACCAAAATCTGTGTTGGCAGTACCTTCTTCTCTACCATCTTTTTCTTCATCAACTTTCTTGGAGGTACCATGAGATGACACAAATGCCATATTTCCTGAGCTTGAACCAGTAAACTTCTTTAGTTCATGCTCTACTATTTTGAAGTTGCTGTAAAGATTATTGAGACTCATGGAATCAATATCTGGTTTGTTTTTCCAGACAATGACATCCATGGCCCATTCAGAGGGTAGAGTTCTAAGGAATTTGGAGTTTAAGTCTTCTTGAGATATTATCACTTCATGAATGGCTAACTGACTAGAAAGCTTTTGTAGTCTATTGAACATGCTGTCCAAATACTCATTTGGTGTGGCTGAAAAGTTTTCAAACTGTTGTTTTAAAAGTGTTTTCTGAGTTTTCTTGGTGGCATCATTTCCACCAAATCTAGCCACAATAGCTTGAAAAAGGGTTTTAGCACACTTGTACTTGTTAAAGATTAAAAGCTGGTCATTTGGAATAGACATGAGAAGCATACTCCTGGCTTTAAGATCATTTCTCTTTTGAATTCTTTCTTCAGCGGTTATTGGGTTTACTTGCACAGTTGTGACAAGTGCATCATTTACTGTGGAGGTGGTGGTTACTGGTTTAAATGAGTTTCCTTCTTCAATAATCTCCCAAAGTGCATAGTCTTGCACTTGGAAGTATTGTTCAACCCTCAGTCTCCACATCTCAAACTCATTCTGTTTGAGTAATGGAAGTTTTGCAGCCACATTGGTTTGAATGTGCTCAACATCCATTTTTCCTTTGTTCTTTTATGTCGTAAATATCAGCCTAGCTCTGATACCACTTGAGGAAGGATTCTGTTTTATATTGATTTTTGCAAACACTTGGGATGTTAATCTCAGTAATGTGTTTAGGATATTTATGAATGAATGTCAGTTAGCACGCGGAATTTACTAAAACACACTAAAGGAACAAAGGTGTTGAATAAGTAAATGAGAATGAACACAACATGAATAACACAAAAGGATTCAATATTATTGATGAAATAATATGGGTGATCGAAACTATCATCAGGATTACAAGTGTAACCTTGAATCTTTGATACGTGAAAGAGTTTAAAGATGGAAGTTATGTATGGAAAACTATGGAAAGGTTATGAAAAAGATATGGGAAAAAGATATCTACGAAGGTGACTTAAGGGTTCCTTTTATAGCATAAGGAGCCCTTATTACAAGTTGTCAAGTTGCTAATATAATATAATAGAGGCTTATCTTATCCTAATATTACACCTTTCAAGGTAAAACACTCCATTATATCTACTAAGACTTCTGTACCACTTCTACTTAACGTATAACTTTGTACAAAGACTAATAATACAACTAAATATCTCTAAATAAAATATAACAACTTGTCGTGAATACTGGCAGGACCTTCTTTAACTAGCAGTACCTTCTTACCCATAAGGTACTGTTAGTATATCTTCATCATCAGCAAAACTGAAGAGGCAGGCTTAACTCTCAACTAGCAGGCTCTATTTAATGTAATTTAAATTTTAATTTCCATTTTTAAATTTTTGTTAAGCACTTAGCTTTTTTTATATTTTTCTTAAATTCCTTTTATATTAACGTAATTTTGCTAATTTTCTCAGATTTTTATTTTGTTATTTAGTATTTATTAGATTTAATATTAGTTTTATTAGTAATTAATTAATATTTAAGTTTTAAATAGCATAATTAGTTTTTATTAAGTAAACCCTAGTTTTTATATTTTTCCTAGCTTTTATATGTTGTACAATAATTTTAGAAATTTTCTTGTAATTTCTACTGTTCATTTACTAGTTTTTATAATTTAAATAGTTTAATTAGTAATTAATTAATATTTAATATAATAATTACTACCTCCGTCCCATTTAAAGTGTCTACTTTCATAATGCACAAAGTTTTAGGAGATTCCACTAACTAAACTCTCCACAATTCAAATATTACTTTTACCCACTAAACTCTCATCTTATTGGTTGGAAGGTACAAGTGGACACTTTAAATGGGACATGCAAAGATTCCATTGTGGACACTTTAAATGGGACGGAGGGAGTAGTAAAATAGTGTAAAAACTTATAAAACAAACTTTTTATAATTTTTTAGGATTCCTATGATGGTTAATTAGATTTGTAAAATTTTTCTTAATTTTCTAAGTTAGTTTGTTATTTTTAATAATTTAAATTAATTAAAATTAGTTAAGTAATTAATAATTAGTAATTAATTAATAACAATTAATTAAATAGTGTAAAAATTAATTTTAATTTTCCAAAAATTTTCTTATAACCTTAGGATTGTAAAAATGTGATTTTCATCTTTGTAAGTATTTTATTTCACGGAAACTCGCGTTTTATTTTGTACGTTCGCGTATATTTAATCTGAAAGTACGCGTTTTAGGTTTTAAACGTTTCTGGTTTTTCCAAATTTCCAATCTTGTTCATATAGCTTATTTAAGCTATTTCTTTATAGATTCCTTAGTTTAATCACTCTCAAACCATTTGTGTCCAAATTCACCCGATCATAAACCCGTTTGATAACCATCCACACCTCGTCGGGACATAACGACCCGGGGAAACCCTATATTACCCGGAGATTGACTCTAGGCTCTTTGAATTTGTTGACCATTCCTTGGTCAATATAAATTGACGGTTTAGGGCCAATCAATTTTTGGCGCCGCTGCCGGGGAGGTTGTGCGCGTTTATCTAAAAACGGTTTGCTGATTAGTGCTTTTGGAATTCATTCCATTATACATTTATCCATCCTTGTTCATATTCTCTTCTTATTTTCATCATAAAAACAAAACTGTTCCCGAAAACATTTTAAACTCAGTTTTCAACGAACACAAAAACACAAAAACATTTTCTTTCCTATTTGTACAAAATGTATTTCCAAAAACCCAAAAATATTCATCTTTACCCTCCTACCCTTTTGATTCTTCATCCCTACCCCTTTATGAACTTTTGATTCTTTCTATGTCTCATCCACACCTTCTTATTTGCCATTGGTGTGGTAATCCTTATAATGGTGGCAATTGCCCCGGTTGTGGCATGGTAGAGTCAGGAAACGGGTCTGTCTATAACCAGAATCCCTATTCCTACCACGACACGACTGATTCATTCCATCAGTTACCACACCATGAGACTCAACAGTTTTACTGTTGTGAGTACTGTGGTGGTTCACATTACAGTTCTGATTGTTAATCGGGAAACACGCTTGTCTATGAGCAGTTTCCTGATAACAATTATGACTCAAGCACATACAACCCACAGCCACATCAGTTTCACTTTTGTGATTACTGTGGAGGTCCACACTCTAGCTCGGATTGTCAAACAAGGAATCCATTTCCTTGTAACAATTACAACTATTTGTTTTCAGACCCACCTCCACAGTACCAAATGATCCACACAACTCTTCATGATACTGAGCAAGACCTTTTACTAAAGGCTCTTGATATATTGAAAGAACTTAAGGAGGAGTTGGTTACTACATCATTTCGAGACTCTCGTGAGAAATCTCTGGCAGAATTACTTGCTGAAGAACGAGAGGCTAGAAACGAATTGAGCATGGAAGAATTGCTAGTCTTAGAACAAGCGGCTATAACACGTGCCAAATTTTGTAAAGATGCTCTTCAAGACTGTGATGATGATAGTGATAATGAAGATACCCTTGATATCCTTCAATTTTATAAGGGTTCGTCAGATTCATCATTTGTGATTCCTTCCATTGAAAATCAGGGAGAAAATAATGAGACAGGGAAATTACTAGCAGAAGATCAAATGGAACTCGTACAATCCATGAATGCTAGCTCCTCTCCACTCCCTCAATCTGTTGTTATCACACCCGAAGTTCGCACTCACTCTCAGTAATGTGTTTAGGATATTTATGAATGAATGTGAGTTAGCACGCGGAATTTACTAAAACACACTAAAGGAACAAAGGTGGTGAATAAGTAAATGAGAATGAACACAACATGAATAACACAAAAGGATTCAATATTATTGATGAAATAATACGGGTGATCTAAACTATCACCAGGATTACAAGTGTAACCTTGAATCTTTGATACGTGAAAGAGGTTAAAGATGGAAGTTATGTATGGAAAACTATGGAAAGGTTATGAAAAAGATATGGGAAAAAGATATCTAAGAAGGTGACTTAAGGGTTCCTTTTATAGCATAAGGAGCCCTTATTACAAGTTGTCAAGTTGCTAATATAATATAATAGAGGGTTATCTTATCCTAATATTACACCTTTCAAGGTAAAACACTCCATTATATCTACTGAGACTTCTGTACCACTTCTACTTAACGTATAACTTTGTACAAAGACTAATAATACAACTAAATATCTCTAAATAAAATATAACAAGTTGTCGTGAATACTGGCAGGACCTTCTTTAACTAGCAGTACCTTCTTACCCAGAAGGTACTGTTAGTATATCTTCATCATCAGCAAAACTTAAGAGGCAGGCTTAACTCTCAACTAGCAGGCTCTTCTGGCAGACTCTTTACTTGTGCATTTTATTCCCAACAATCCTCCCCTAAACTTGTTATTCCCTTTTAAAATAACCAAGTTTCTTTGTGAATAAAATTCAGACCTTGAGGATTTGAGGGAACTCTTCCAAAAACCTTATCTATTTCTCCTTAGGCTTTCATACTGATCAAATATGCTCTCTTTCAATCTTTTGACTGCATCAGTTTCTTCTTCACATATGAGTTTGTTGGAGATCAAAACTAATAATACTTCATAGATTAAGGGGTACTCCTTTTCACCTAGCATAAAGAGTTCTATTCCACTCTGAGTGGAAAGATGATGAACATGGCTCATGCTGAAGTATTCCCAAGTAACAGATAGATCATAGTAAGGAAATTTCCAATGTGTATCAGTAGGATTTGGATCATACAATCTGCTGAACTCCACCCATAGCTCTTGCTCCTTTGCATCAGGCTTATACTTGGTTTTCAGCTTCTCTTGAACTAATACCCATAATTCATCTAAATCCATTCTGCTACAAGCTCTAAGTAGATTTTCAAAGTTCTTGAGAATCTCAACCTTATTTCCAACTCTTGTTATCTTCCATGCTTTGCCAAACTTGTCATTGTAGATTTCCCAATCTATGACTGGATGCCTTGCATGTAAGGGTTCAGTAAAAACAACTTGTGGAACATGGACAACCATTTCTCTTGATTGAACAGGAGGCAAGTCTGCTGTTTGTTCCTTCTGATCATCTTTTCTTCCTTTGGAAGGTCTTTCTTGTGTATCCATGAGAAAACTGGTTTTGTTTCTTCTGTAAGCCTCTAAGTATAGAAGCTTCAATTCATCAAAAGATTTACCTTTGAGTTGATGTTCTTTCATGTTCACTACTCTTTTCAGATATATCTTGAAGAACTTCTTCTGATCAGCTTCAGAATGTGGCATTTTAAATCCTTTCTTCTGATTCTTCTGAATCTGCTGATAAACATCATCCAATGCCTCTTGATTGTATTTCTTGGTGATGAAATCATTGAGCTTGATTGTCATTTCATCTGAGCTAAGAGACTCATCACACACCAGAGTGTAAGCTTCACCTCTTACAATTGGATCAATGGAAATGATGTATTGCAGTTGAGCATCAAATCTTTCTTGCAGCATTCTTGATTTTTCTTCAGCCCCATAACTTCTTCTTCATGAAGTTGTTTGGATAATCTTTCATCTACAGCCAATTGTGCTTGTTCTTTCTGCTTCATCTTTTTAGGCTTTGGTTCATCTTCAACCACAATTTTCTTGCCCTTGTCTTTTGGTGATGATACTGGACTTGGATCTGCAGATTGTTCATCAGGAACAAGAAACCTCCCCTGAGGCTATGATCCCCTCTTTCTTTTGTAAGACACTTGATCAGATGCTTTTAAATTCATAACTAATAGCCTCTGAATCCCAGCAGGCTCTTGCTCTGCTTCAGCAGTATCTTTTGTAATAACGGGCTTTGCACCAACAGGCTCTTTTTCATGAACATGCTCTTCTTCTTGTATAGCAGGCTCTTCATCAATCACTTGTGTTCCTTCATGAAATTGAAATTGAATCTCTTCTTCATCCTTAGAACTACCCATCCTCCCCTTTTTGGAAGAGAGACCCAAACCCTCTGCATCTGAACTTGAGGAACTAGAAACAACCAACTGAGTAGACTTTTTACCCTTCAACAACTTCACTTTCTACTCTAGTTTCTCAACCCTCTTAACTAACTTGGTGTTGATCTCTGTAAAATGTTTGTTTTGACTTTCAAGAGTAGATTGCAAGTGCTGCACTTGCTCTTTTAATTCCCTAACAGTCTGAGCATCTACACTTTGTTGTGGAGGAGATTGTGGTGGTGAGTTATGATGTAACAATGATGGTGATGTTGCAGATGGTGTTTGTGTTGGTTGGTGAGATGGTAATGGTACTGGTGATGGTGGTGTGACTGATGGTACTGTTGCTGAGTGGGATGGTACTGGTGATGGATGTGGTGATGAATGATCAGATGATGTGGATGGTTCTTTAGATTGTTGTGGTAACATTTCCTCAAAAAGTGGTACTTCTTCTCCTTGAAAACCAATTTTCATGTTTGAAAACACCTTGTGTGTAAGTTTGGGAGTCTTAAAAGGTTTGTTTGGGGGAAGTAACAAATGTTTGGATTTGTTGATGAGGCACTGAATAAACCTTGGGTACATCAAAAACTTTGTTTCACTGTCCACATTTTTAACCAGTCCTTCAAAAATATATTTTGAAAAGTTGAATTTCTTGTTTGTTGCCAGGCAAATGAGAGCTGCAGCCATGTTACCACTAAATTGCTCCCATGAGGTTTTCTTTTGGCTTAAACAATGAAGGATGGTATGAATCGAAAATCTCCATTGAGGGGTAAAATGCTTTTTAAGAAATGTAAGCTTTGTAGAAGTTACATTATACCCCATTTTTGTCAAATTTTCAAAGATTTTAGTATTAGGCTGTTGACTAATGCCAGTGGAATCATCTAAATGAAGATGTCTTCTAATGGATGATTCGGTAAAGGTCAAGGTTCTACCATCCACTTTGACCTCTATCTCTTGAATCTTATTCCTAAGAGTGTTAACTCTAGCAGTTTGCCAAAATTGTGAAATTGGAGATTCAAAAATAGTGGGATTCACGAGTAAAGCAAACCTGATATAAGAATTGTTTAGAAAATCCACTGCTTGATGAAAAGATTCACTGTCATCAGATTTCTCCAAAAATGCTAATTGGTTGTGACGTTTGACAAAACTTAGACGAGACATGGTGAAGGGTTTGATGAAATTTTTGATTCTGATGGTGGGATTTTATTGTTGTACTGGTAGAAGATGAAAGGTGAGTGTGAATTGTGATAAGGATTGATTATGAGAAAAATGACTTTTGACCGACTATAAAAGATATGGATAAGTAATTGAAGAGGCGGTCAAAAAGATCTTTTATTATAATAACTATATCCTTAATTTGAGGAAAACATGAATAATTCACAAAAATACCCTCCAAAACAACGGCTATAATTTTTAACCTGACAGACTCAACGGCTATTTAGCAGTACCATTTTACTCTACCAGTACTAAAATTTAAACTACCAGTACCTTGTTTTTGAAATAAAACTTGGCAGTCTGTTTGAAACTTTAGAAAATATCCCTTATAGTTTTTAGCAAACTATCAGCTATCAACGGATTTGATAAGTCTTTACCAAGAGCCGTTTGCTTTGGACTAGTCAGCTCTTAAAGTTTTGAAAACTGGGTGAACTGATTACCTTATAGTTTTTAGCAAACTATCAGCTATCAACGGATTTGAGAAGTCTTTACCAAGAGCCGTTTGCTTTGGACTAGCCAGCTCTTAAGTTTTGTAAAACTTGGTGAACTGATTACCATTTCCATATCCTGATTGTATTAGCAAGCTTGAGTAACCTGAAATGGTTAGTTGTAAACCAAAAGAACAGAGTGCAAAGCACTTGTTTTATAGCATTGTTAACATTTAAACATCAAGATGAGCAAAAACAGAGCAAACTTTGAACTAACAGTACCAATGACTAACTAGTAGTACCATATTTAGAGGCCAAAACTTGTTTATTTATATACAAAAATACATGTTTTTCAAAGATTTATCATACCAATACCTGCTACCAGGTATTTAAACCTACCTAAATCAAAAGCTTTGGTGAGAAGGTCTGCAAAATTCTTTTCAGAATCCATTTTGACAACTTGAATTAATCTTTTCTCATTGCAATCTCTTATAAAATGGTGTCTGATTTCAATGTGTGTTGTTTTTGAATGTTGAACTAGATTTTTAATGATACAAATAGTACTGCTATTGTCAATGTAAATAATGGTGTTATGAAAATTGTACCCATAGTCAAGCAATTGATTCTGGATCCAAAGAACTTGGCCACAACAACTTGCACTTGCAACATATTTTGCTTCAGTTGTAGAGTTGGCCACCATTGTTTGCTTCTTGCATTCCATGATATGAGTCTGCAGCCAAGAAATTGACATCCGCCAGTTGTGGACTTTCTGTCTAGGGTTGCACCAGCATAGTCACTATCTGAATAAGCTACCAAATCAAAAGATGATTCCCTTGGATACCATAGACCCAACCTAGGTTGACCCTTGAGGTATCTGAAGATCCTTTTGACTGCTGTGAGATGAGAAACTTTTGGATTTACTTGAAACCTTGTACATACACATACTGAGAACATGATATCTGGTCTTGATGATGTAAGGTACATCAAGGACCCAATCATTGATCTGTAGTTGTGCACATCAACATCTTCACCCTCAGCATCTTTGAGTAACCCCTTTTCTGGATCCATAGGTGTACTTGCAACCTTTGAATCTGCAAACCCAAATTTTCTTAGGACCTCTGCTACATACTTATCTTGGTTGATAAATATGCCTTCATTAGATTGTTTCACTTGGAGACCAAAAAAGAAAGTAAGTTCCCCCATGGAACTCATTTAAAACTTACTATGCATAAGTTTTTCAAACTCTACACACAATTCCTGATTTGTGGATCCAAAGATAATGTCATCAACATAAATCTGCACCAGCAAGATGTCTTTCTTGGTTCTTTTGATGAATAAAGTTGGATCAATCTCGCCTCTTTGAAATCCATTTTCCAATAAATAGAAAGCCAATGTTTCATACCATGCTCTAGGAGCTTGGTGTAGACCATAAAGAGCTTTGGTAACCTTGTACACCTTGTCTGGATATTCTGCATCAATGAAGCCTGGAGGTTGAGAAACATACACCTCTTCTTCAATAGTACCATATAAAAAGGCACTTTTGACATCCATTTGGTAGACAGTGAATCCTATGAAAGAAGCATAGGCCAAAAATAGCCTAATTGCTTCAATTCTTGCAACTGGAGCAAAAACTTCTTCATAATCCACTCCTTCTTCTTGAGTATACCCTTGGGCCACCAATCTGGCTTTGTTCTTGATCACTATTCCCCTTTTATCTTTCTTATTTCTGAAAACCCATTTGGTTCCAATTGCCCTGTAACCTTTGGGCAAATCAACCAGTACCCAAACCTTCTGCAGTTTGAATTGAAGTAACTCTTCTTGCATTGCTTCAACCCAGCTTGAATCATCTAAGGCTTTTGTAATGTTTTTAGGTTCTACTTGTGAGAGAAAGCATGAAAACAGGCATATGTAGGCAACTTCATGGTTCTTTTCTTCATACACAGCTAGGACAAACCCATCTTTGTCTGAAGATAAGACTTGAGTTCTTGTTTTAACACCAGAATCAATGCTGCCTATCACATTATCAATGGAGTGATCTTTGAGAATTCTTGTGTTGTGAGTTGTAGAAACATCATAGGAAATTAGAAGGTTTCCAATTCCTATGTCTTCTGGTAAGGAATCATCTGATAGAACATTTAATGGTTCAGCAGGACCAATTTGTGAACTGGCAGTACCATCTGTTGAACTGGCAGTACTATCTTGTGGATTGACAGTACCATTTTCATTTTTAGAATTTTCTTGATTCCCTTGTTCTTGAGTTTCATGATCATCTTCAACACCTTCATTTGTTGTAATTGAAGGCTCTCCATAACTTGAAGATGAATCCAATCCTGTCCATATTGGCATCAAGATGTAATCTTGATCCTCAGTTGTTTCATCATTGTCTTTAAAACCTGCATTATCATTAGTATTTATACCTGTGACAGGCACATAATTCATAGATTCTGAAAGCTTATCAATGTCAAAACACCAATCTGGTCCAGTGCCTGCAACATTTGGTAGTTTTTCTTGAAACTCTATGTGCAGGTTTTCTTCCACTAGCCTAGTGCATTTATTGTACACCCTATGGGCCTTACTTTGCAAAGAATACCCTATCATGTATCCTTCATCAGCTTTTCCTTCAAACTTTCCTAGATGATCTTTGGTATTGAGAATAGTGACATGACATCCAAAAGGTCTCATAAAACTTAGAGATGGTGTTCTACCAAACAAAAGTTCATAAGGAGTCTTTCTATGAGGTTTAATCACAAGAACCCTATTCTGTACATAACAAGCAGTACCTACTGCTTCAGCCCAAAATGAAACAGGCAACTTAGAATCTACTAGCATTGTTCTAGCAGCCTCTATAAGTGTTCTATTTTTCCTTTCTGCTACTCCATTTTGCTGTGGGGTTCTAGCTACACTATATTCTCTTTTTATTCCTTTTTCTTTGCAAAATTCATCCATAACTCTATTCTTGAATTCTGTCCCGTTATCACATCTAATTACTTTTACTTTCTTATCAATTTGGTTTTCTATCCCTGTAATGTAGGACTTAAGGATCTCACTTGTTTCATCCTTAGTTCTTAAAAAGAAAACCCAAGAGAATCTGCTGTAATCATCAGTAACTACAAGACAATATCTTTTACCATTCAAGCTATTCACAGATGTAGGACCAAAGAGGTCCATATGAAGCATGTATAAAGCTTGAGAAATTGAGTTATGGGTCTTGGGCTTACAAGAAGCTCTATGTTGTTTGCCTTTTAGACAATCAACACAGGTTTGGTCATTTTGAAAAATCTTTTTGGGTAAACCTCTAACCAAATCATATTTTGCAATTGTATTGATTGTTTTAAAGTTTACATGACCAAGTCTTCTATGCCAAAGCATAGATTCATCCAATGAGGCTTTTGCTACTAGACAGGTTAAACTCTCTTTAGGAACAATGTTCTTTAAATCAACCATGTACATATTGTTCTTTCTAGGGATTTTAAGAAGAATCTGACTTTCATCAGGAATTTTAAAATCAGGAGAAAGTACAATGCATTCAGTGTCAGTAAAAAGAACATTGTTCTTTGTGTCACAAATTTGTGAGACACTCAAGAGATTAAACTGTAGTTCTTTCACAAAATACACATTTTCAAAATCTAATTTACTGGTTTTAATTGTACCTTTACCAGTAATCTTTCCTTTGATTCCTCCCCCAAAGGTAACATATCCTCCATCAAATGATTTGAAGTCTGTGAGGTAAGACATGTTGCCTGTCATGTGCCTTGAACATCCACTATCTACATATCCTTGATCTGCAATATCGTTTGAATGTTCCTGCACATGTATACACATATTAGTTTCCTTGGGGTACCCAAGCCATGACTGACTTGGGTTTGCCTCGTGCATCAATGTAATCAAACCTTTTTAGGACTGTTGATGCACCATTTGATTGGAGTGGTCTCCAAATCCAACACGCTGAGGACTTAACAGCATTGTCATTTTTAACACATTTTGTGGTTTTTGGTCTGACAGTACCAAATTTGGCAGTACCATTTGGTCTAGCAGGACCTTTTGGTTTTGGTCTCCAATCTTGTGTTTTAACCACAAAATTCCTTTCAATATGACTTTTCACAACTTTTGGTGTATGTTTGAAAGTATTTCTTGCATCCTTAGTAGTGAATTTTGGGAAAACAGGCTCATTTGGTCTAACAGTATGATTGACTTTTGGTGTGTTAGAAAAACCTTTTCTGGGGTTTGTTTTATTTGTTTTGAACCTTGATGTACTCCCAGAGACCCAATTGCTACAATAAGCATGAGTATAATTAAAACTACCACAGTAATAACATGCTTTATTGTACAAGACAAAGTTATCACCAAGTTGATGTGACTTAAGATTGTTCCAATTTCTCTGACTACCTCTAGGTTTGTTGTTACATTTAGCACAACATTCAACTGTTTTTAGAACAACTTTAGTCTTAGTGATACTTTCTACACTTTTAGGACTGGTTGGTCATACTTTGTTTCCTTTCTTAGAAACAGTCTCTTTTCCATTCTCATCAGATGTGCAATCTTCATTAGATGTAACATCTGAGCTCTTATCAGTGAGCACCTTTTCTTTGGAGAGTGAAGTATCACTTGTACTCTCAAAAGCTTCACTATTTTCTACAGGTTTTACTTTTTCTAGTGGTTTATTTGTGAGTTCATGTAAACCTGATTCAGCAAAATCTAAACCTGGGGGACAGGGAATTCCTCTGTAAGGAGGTGGACATGTGTTGTATCCAATCCCAGATTTGATTTTCTTGTTCATTTGATTTTCGACTATACTTTTAGTACAAGCAGAAGCATTTTCTAATGTTGTAACAGTTAGTTGAATATTATCTTTTGCTTGTTTCACTTTAGCAAACTCAGTTCTTAACAGGTTTATTTCAGTATCTTTAAGAAATATGTCTCTATTAAGAATAGCTTTTGTGTCAGAAAAGGTGAGTTCATTTTCTCTAAAGTGAATTATCTGCTTTTCAAGTTTGGACATACCACACTTATGATTAACTAGATCTTGATGAGTTTTTCTTTCTTCTACTTTCAGTATATCATAAACTTTTCTTAAGATTTCTAATTCTTTAAAAACTTCACAAGTAGCAGAACATTTAGTAATTTGTACCTCAGGATTGGAGAGAGCTATTAAAGCCATTTCATTTGAGGATGACTCTTCTTCACCCATAAAGCTCCAATCAAAACCCAACCCATCAATAGCTACCATAGCTTTTGTTTCAGTGGTTTCCACTTCCTTGCTCTTGTTCTCATAGTTTCCCCTGTTCTTGTTCTCAAAACCTCTTCCCTTATCACCCTTCTTCTTTGGTCTTCTACATTCTCTTGAGTAGTGACCCTTCATGTGGCAGTTGTAGCACTCCACTTTAGACTTGTCATACCCAGTAGGTTCATTGCCATTGATGACAATCTTCTATCCAGTCCTCATCAAATATTTCTTAGCCCTCATGCTAAGAAGTGAAAGCTGCCATTTTATGTCCATTTCTTCAAGATCATCATCACTGATCTCTTGAAGATCTTCAAAGGTCAATGTGGAACCATTGTGTTGTGATGCTAGAAAAGCACAACCAATTGTTTCATCTAAAATGGTTTTGGCACTGGTGGAAGTACTGGCAGTACCAAAATCTGTGTTGGCAGTACCTTCTTCTCTACCATATTTTTCTTCATCAACTTTCTTGGAGGTACCATGAGATGACACAAATGCCATATTTCCTGAGCTTGAACCAGTAGACTTCTTTAGTTCATGCTCTACTATTTTGAAGTTGCTGTAAAGATCATTGAGACTCATGGAATCAATATCTGGTTTGTTTTTCCAGACAATGACATCCATGGCCCATTCAGAGGGTAGACTTCTAAGGAATTTGGAGTTTAAGTCTTCTTGAGATATTATCACTTCATGAATGGCTAACTGACTAAAAAGCTTTTGTAGTCTATTGAACATGCTGTCCAAAGACTCATTTGGTGTGGCTGAAAAGTTTTCAAACTGTTGTTTTAAAAGTGTTTTCTGAGTTTTCTTGGTGGCATCATTTCCACCAAATCTAGCCACAATAGCTTGAAAAAGGGTTTTAGCACACTTGTACTTGTTAAAGATTAAAAGTTGGTCATTTGGAATAGACATGAGAAGCATACTCCTGGCTTTAAGATCATTTCTCTTTTGAATTCTTTCTTCAGCGGTTATTGGGTTTACTTGCACAGTTGTGACAAGTGCATCATTTACTGTGGAGGTGGTGGTTACTGGTTTAAATGAGTTTCCTTCTTCAATAATCTCCCAAAGTGCATAGTCTTGCACTTGGAAGAATTGTTCAACCCTCAGTCTCCACATCTCAAACTCATTCTGTTTGAGTAATGGAAGTTTTGCAGCCACATTGGTTTGAATGTGCTCAACATCCATTTTTGCTTTGTTCTTTTATGTCGTAAATATCAGCCTAGCTCTGATACCACTTGTGGAAGAATTCTGTTTTATATTGATTTTTGCAAACACTTGGGATGTTAATCTCAGTAATGTGTTTAGGATATTTATGAATGAATGTGAGTTAGCACGCGGAATTTACTAAAACACACTAAAGGAACAAAGGTGGTGAATAAGTAAATGAGAATGAACACAACATGAATAACACAAAAGGATTCAATATTATTGATGAAATAATACGGGTGATCTAAACTATCACCAGGATTACAAGTGTAACCTTGAATTTTTGATACGTGAAAGAGTTTAAAGATGGAAGTTATGTATGGAAAACTATGGAAAGGTTATGAAAAAGATATGGGAAAAAGATATCATAGAAGGTGACTTAAGGGTTCCTTTTATAGCATAAGGAGCCCTTATTACAAGTTGTCAAGTTGCTAATATAATATAATACAGGCTTATCTTATCCTAATATTACACCTTTCAAGGTAAAACACTCCATTATATCTACTAAGACTTCTGTACCACTTCTACTTAACGTATAACTTTGTACAAAGACTAATAATACAACTAAATATCTCTAAATAAAATATAACAACTTGTCGTTAATACTGGCAGGACCTTCTTTAACTAGCAGTACCTTCTTACCCAGAAGGTACTGTTAGTATATCTTCATCATCAGCAAAACTGAAGAGGCAGGCTTAACTCTCAACTAGCAGGCTCTATTTAATGTAATTTAAATTTTAATTTCCAAACTCAGGCTAATGAGCCTGCTCTCGAGGTGACTTCCTCTCTTCTTCACTCCTTCGGGAATGAAGACACTATCTTTGACCCCGGCATTTTCATGTATCATTATCTTGAGCCGGGATTATATCTCATCGGTGTGGAACTTTCACGTGCTTCAAATGTTTGTCCAAACATCTTGAATGAAAGTCCGATGGAGATTGTTTCTTCCACATCATGCTTCCCCAAGGACAAATGAATTCGGGGTCGAGTCAAGCTAGCGACTCGGTAAACAAAAACAGTAGCATGCTTATAGTGTTTTCACCCTAAGTGTGGGGGAGTTACCCCCACTATGGTTACAAAAGTGAAAATACAAAATGGTGTTTCCACATTTAGATTGTAATGTTGCCCTTTTACGTTCCAAGAGTCTGCATAATAGCCGGGACTTTGAATATTGAGGACAATATTCATTCTAAGTTTGGGGGGTATTCTAGCGAATTTTTTTACATTTTACTATCTAGTACCCCCGTTTTTGGCCAAAATCTCAAAAATTTAAAAAAAATTTCACTAAAGTTTCAAAATTTTTTGTGGTAATCAGTCCGTCATGTCTAAACGACAAAAGGATTGGATAATCTAGGAGCAAACGGCTCTTGGTAAAGATACATCAAATCCATTTATGGCTTGCAATTTGCCCAAAATTGTATGGTACCTGAACTCGCCATATCCTAAAAAGCGAATGAGTTGGCTAGCCCGCAAGATTATGGCTTGTGGTAAAGGCAGTGGAAAAACCATAATTGGTAATCAGCTCACCAAGATGTTGACTAGGTCCATCAAGAGTTGGCTAGTCCAGAAGCAAACGGCTTTTGGTAAAGACAAATCAAATCCGTTTACAGTTGGTGGTTTGCTCAAAATCACATGGTTATCAAATGGACCATAGTTCTTACTTGAATCGATACATCTGGCTACTCCAGAAGTGATGGATTTTGGTAAAAAGTTTAAAATCCATTAAGTTTTCAAAACAGTTTATTGCTAGGGACTAGCAATATTTTAGTGTGGGAGATTCATGAGTGCTCAAACACTCATCATTTTTTATCAAATCTGAACTGCAAAACATACAAAAACACTCAGAAATGCATCAAAATACTGAAAATATTTCAATATTCTGTTTTATATGTTTCAGATGCAAAATGAGTAAAAACAGATGAAAAACGTACAAAGTTTGCAAAATTGGCAGTTTCAGTCCCTCTACTTTCAAAAATTGACAAAACTAGTCCCTGAGCAATTATTTTGCAAGAAAAATCAACCCAAGTCCTTTAAAAGTCAAATTTATCAAAAAATAGTCCTTGGGTAAAAAGTTTTGAGAATTTACAGTTTTGGTCCCTGGGATATTTTTGAAAGTAAAATCATTTTGGGTCCTTGGGAAGTCACAAAAGTCATTTTTTAGTCCTTGGTGTGAAGTTTGGAGAAAAGTACATTTTGGTCCCTCAAGTTTCAATAATTTGCAATTTTAGTCCTTGAAGGACTAAAAGTGGAAAATTATATTTTTAAACCTTGGACTATTGAAAGTTAGCATATTTTACCCTTGTAACAAGTTTGGCAGTTTGGCAACATCAGCCCCTAAGTTTTTGCAAATTACACTTATGGTCCTTGTAAAATGAATAAACCAAACGGACCCTTGCTTTTAATATTTCCAAAACAAGCCCACCCAACAAACCAAACCCAACACACTACCCCTAAGCCCAACCACTTCAGGCCCACTCCACAACCAAAACCTTAACCCTCGTTTTATTTAAAACATAGTTAAACCAAGGTTTGACTCACCCCTAACCTCCCAACACACCCTCTCAAAACCAGGGAAACTCCCCCCTCCTCCATGCTATCTCCACCAAATCCTCACCAACACTCCCTTTTGTCCCACCAACTCACCTCCTCATTAAATATCCCTACCCTGCCCTCACCTAAACCACTAACCTGTCAAATACACTTTTCCCGCCATTATTAATTTGAAGGGCTGAGATCAAATTGAATCATCCAAGGGTCACAAATAGATGTCGGAAAGAGAAAGGAGTGCTCCACGACTTATATAAATGAAGAAAAAGAAGCAAGAGAGCAGCAGTAGTTTTAGTATAGTTTTAAATAATCATCACTATGTAATTTTCCTTTCTAGTTATAAGATTTAGCTTAAACAGTTTGTATTCCATATTTGCAGTGTATCCTAATCAATCTTTAATATAAATTTTAGTTATCTTGAGTTCATATCTCATTTTGCACTTTTTACTTGAAATTCCATTTTAGCTTTATTATTGTTAAAAGTTGTTATTTCTGGGTTCTATAAGCTCATTTGAGTTCACAAGTAAGCTTTTATAAGTTTGTGAAGCTTTTAAACCAGTTTCCATTAAGTTTACTAAAAATACTTAAAAATAGGAATAAATCAATGAAAAAATAAAAAACTAGTGAAAGAGAAAGAAGAAGCAATAAGCTTGGTGGATTCTGGATTTTCATGGTTTAGGTGTCTCATGGGAGGCTTTAGGTGGTAACTTTGGTCCATGTTCCTTGTTTCTCAGCCTGAATTCATATGTAAGACCATTTTCCCATTTCTTGCATTGTATTGTGGTTTTAGTTAATTTGCTTGATTCTAGTATTTTTGTGTTTCTTTACTATGTTTAAGATGATTTAAGTGGAATTAGATCATGCTTGTTCAATGTTTTACTTTGTGCTCACATTTGTCACCATTAACTGTCAAATTTTGCTTATTGCTAATTAATGAGTATATGTGTTCTCACCTGTATATTTATGCTGGAATGATCCTATGTTGTCATTTTACAACTTCTGAAACCAGTGTAATGGATTGAATCACTGAAATCTTTTGAAAATCACAAGTTGGTTTAGTTAAGGTAGTGTTTGGCTATAACTGTTTTAAGGACTCAGTGAGTCCTTTATTGTTGTTTGTGCTCACATCATACACCCATAGGTTATTTTAGGTCCACTCAAGCTTCAAATTCAGTCCCTTTGTGAGCAAAAGTCAAAATCACCATCAAACACCTCCAACAGTTAACTGTTGGGAGATGGTGATTCCATTTCCACCCATTTTGCTTAAAAACAATCCCTAGCAACTTAATTTAGTCCTATTATAGTTTAAAACATCATTCTCAGTTAGTTTAGTAAGATCAAACTTAAACAAAGTCAACTTGAGAGTTCATATGAAAAAGTCAAAATGGCATCAACTTAGTGTTTTCCAAATCTTGGGGAAATTGTTTTGAATTTTGTGTTATGATTTAGCATTTGTGCTTGTTAGGATATGATACGTGGGAATCGCACCAGGCTTTACCTCTCAAGGGATCTTGAGAAGCTTACAACCCCCACCAGGCAGTGTACCTAATCGTTGTAGTATAGTATAGTGACAAGTACCGGGGGATTGATCGTTCAGCTAGTAATAATGTCGCTAGGATTAGAAAACCTAAATACTAGTTCTAAAGGTGAGGGATGATTATTTTTGGATTTTTATATTTTATGAAAAGCAAGTAAAAATCTCGGGTTTGAAGGATTTGGGCGGAATTAGTTGCTAGTCAACTAACCCAATACTAAAGATGCAATCAAAATAAAATACTAGAAATAAAAATAAACTAAATTAAACTAAGGTTGTGAGCAATAAGTGTAGAAAATGTGTTTACTTAGATTTCACTACTCCCTACATATCCTTTACACGTTAATTACTTGTTATAGTTGCGTGGATGACGGATTGTATTCCTTAATACCATTCATGGGGTGGCGCACGTAACTCCCCAATCCTATGAGCTCTTATCTCCTCCTATGCCATGCCCAGCACAACCATAGGGATTGTAAACAGTAGCTCATGCATTAAATACAACCAATAAAACCTAGTGCACATCAGTTCATGTTTCCTAAGATGTTCAAGCATGTTACCATTTGGAGATCTGCCAGTTTTCTTAAGCCTAACATCGAATTCATTCATCCAATACAACTATAAACAAGTAATCAACAAATAATTAACATCTAGGTTTCATTAGATCCAAGCAAACACGAGATAGATCTAGCCTAGCATGATGGAATTAAGACAAGAACAAGATATAGACAACCAACACATAGACATATTGATTGAATTAAAAGAATACTTATCTCAATTACACATGAAAGGTGTCAAGGGCTTAGAACCCTTGAAAAACCTGTAAAATTCGCACCAAGTTCGTACTTAGGGTTTCTCCAAAACTTCTCTTTTTTTAATGTGAAAATTAGAAAACTATATATAGGAAATAGGGTCTGACGGCGTCAAGACAAATCTTGTGACGCCGTCACCTCGCTGCCAAAATACTTCTCGGACTGCCTTGATCTACTTTTGATGCCGTCATGTGTTATGCATTTCCAGGCCGTCATGAATTTTACTCTTGACGCCCTACTTCGTGACGCCTTCAAATCTGTACTGGGTCGTCTTGGAAATTACTCTTGACGCCGTCAGAAATTCCTTCTTGACGCCGTCACCTACTGTTCCCAGCAAGGAAAATTAAGACTTTGGCGTTTTCTTCACTTTTATGCTCCAAAAACGTCCGAATTGCTTCCTTTTCCAGATTTCACTCCCAAAGTACCTAAAATCACAAAAGGAACGATTTAGGGCAATATTTGATCAAATAAATTCAATTCCGGGCTTAAATGACCCCCTAAAAGTGGTTCATTTTTTGCCTCATCATATACCCTTACACTTGAGATTTGCTTGTCCTCAAGCAAATGCGCTTTTATTCTACTCAAAATACAAGTTAGGGGTCATTTAACACTAATTTAAAAGTAATTACAACAAATAATCGTTCCACTAAAGACCAAAGACAAGCACGGAGGTCATACTCAAGCACCTCACAAATAGTGTTTAGATACTCACATCTCTCGGGTGTAATAAAGTATAAATTACAATATGGAAACGGAAGATATCTCTCACTACCTGTCATAGCAAAATAGATTACCATAGGCTTGGGAAAGGATCAAACCTCCACCACATGGCGTAAGCACCTAGGATAAACTATCAAAGAGGTCTTTTTAAATGGTTGTAACGTTAGGTGTAGGGATATGAAATACACGGTTTTGTTGGATAAAGGAAGTTTTTACTGGTGGCGAGTTAACAATCTTGGTTAATTACATGTACAATATGGCGTTGCTAAGCCAAAACTAGACTCGACTTAAGCTAATAAATGAAAAATAATAAAAACATAAAATGAACATAGAATGAAAAGGGATGGTAGTCCGTATGTTTTTTTTTTTTTTTTCTTATTTTTCGGTTTTTTTTTTTTTTTTTTTTTTTTTTTTTTTTTTTTTTTTGCATACACTCTTACCCTACCATCCAAAATAATACATCATAGGGAATGTAAATTCCCCTTACACATGAATTTTTACATACTTTACAATAAACTAATATAATGACTCGAATTAAGAAAATCAAAACACTTGGAGTACTTTTAAGATTAACGCACATATGGGGGTAATAAATGATGTTCTTCCCCATTACTCTATAAAATAAGTACTTTACCCATGAGTCCCAATCGTCCAAAAACAATATGTACAAGGATATGAATCGACTTAGTAACCATGTAATCAATTAGATAGTTAACTTGGGGTTTAACAAATAACAATAATGCACTAAAAATGAGCGCATACACGGAAGGCTAAGGCGATTTGGGTGTACCTTTAAGTGGGGTGTAACAAATTATTTCTTTAAGTAAAATGCTTAAAGTTAGAAATGAAAAGATAGGGTCGGAGGGGTGTACTAGGGGTTTCGTGTACTAAAAATGAGTACAACGCTAAGGGTGTGGGAAAAATTAGTTGAGTTAACTAGCCAAGTAATATGACTTAAATGGTCAAGTAATCATGATACGGGTTTAACACGACGGTGATCCTAATGCCTTTTATCATGTAGTAAATCCTACTACACGAATGTAGTCTTACTAGCGGTCTCGGGATGCATCACTAACGCAAGTTCTAGAATCTAAATGCTACCGGTACACTCATAAGCACTAATAGTAAATGCTTTTCCTATCAAATCTAAAGGCGAACCTCACATATTTGGGTGGAAAATTTTTCTGAATATACGGTTTTGTGCTAGTCATACAATCTCCTATCCATGAGACGCTTGCTATGGCTAAAGTTTCACTCCTAAATGTTGTAAAAATTTTTAAATTTGGCGCTAAAATTGCACTAACAAGTATTTCTCATAGTTTTATTACACATCTACCATTAAACAGAACAAACTCAAGCGAAAGTGCATATGTAAGGTATCATCATTTTACCTTCCCCTTACACTTAAGATGAACATTGTCCCCAATGTTCAAGTAAAGAATGTAAAAGTGAAAAAGTAAAAAGAATGAAATCAAATACTCCCCTGATTCGCTCGGTATGGATAATAAGGTGGCCAGGTTAAATCTTCCTCCAAGAAAATGAACAATCAAAGCTTCCCTTCCAGAATATAAATCATCTTCTTGTCATACATAACCTGTAAATCCTGAGAAAATAGACAAAACAACCTCGCGTAAAATCGGCGGCATCCTATATAAGTTACTAAATCCTAGAAAACAAGATAAGATATAATGCTTGTGGAATGAAGTTTGCAGACTTCCTGGAGATTATAAAACTTAATAATTCACAAAAACCATAAGACTCCGTTTGAAAAACAAAACTGGTAAAATTTCCAGATTTTTTTACCCGTGACGCCGTCAAGAGTAAACTCATGACGCCGTCAGGATTGACCTGCAGAAATTCTTATGTTAAGTTTCTGGAAAATTTCTGGAAAAACTTACGTCCTACTTCCTGGAAAATCCTGCAAAACATCATTATGACTCGATACAAGCATTTGACTCTAACAAGTACTAATACACATGTCCATTTAATATTGTTGTGGTTCATGCCCAATTTCGTTCTTATAAACAAATTTAGATCTCCCTTACACTTATCTTTTGCAAAATACCTTTATATGCAATTAAGACGAAGTTAAAAACAAAATAAAGCATTTTCACAATTTACTTTGAAACATGAGCCACAAACAATAAAAATAAAACATGCATACGGAAACAAATAAAATCAAACAAACAAACAAATAAACAAACAAATAGACAAATAAATCTTGGGTTGCCTCCCAATAAGCGCTTGTTTTTGTTCGAGTCACGAGCCTGACTCTACCCTTATTTAACGGAAATAGGGGAGGTTTTCCCTACACTTAGGATTAAGTGTGGGTGAAAGTAGCGATACATACCCTTAGGGTGTGAATATGCCATGTAAGGTGAAGGGGGTGAGTGAATGGCTTCCTTCATCCTAAAACTACCCGGATAATATTGGTTGATGGGTGGGTCGGTTCCTCTTTTGTCTCCTAGAAATATATCTAAGGATGGAAAGTTGTGTAAAGGTTAAGGTTCCGGTTCATCAACATTAGGAAATTCCCTAGAACTAGGAGTAAGGTTATAACTACAAGTATTCAAACCTATATCCTCTAGTGGTGCCCGGTCCAAGGGTTCTACCTCCATCGGAATTCCTAAAGTTTCTTCTACTTCTTCCGGGTAAGTCACGGGCGGTGTGTGTGCCTCAAATGATGGTTGAGCATTTTGTGGGCTTATGTTATTGACCTCATCATTCCATGTGTTAATATCACCTATATCCTCAACATGTGTTTTATTATAATCTAGCCCTAACATTCTCCCAAGTATCTCACGTGCTTCTCTAGGCATCTCAACTTCTATGTCCGAATCATAAGGATCATCTTCAATATTCTGACTGCTATATACAAATTGCCCAAGAGATTCATCATCTGTTTCTTGAGATTCATCATCATCGATCATAAAACCTAGGTCTTTTTGATCAATGTGATCATGCTCGGCTAAATCCTCCTCAATTGTTTTCTTAGGTAGTGATAATAGCAAACCTAGTGCTTCGTCCAACTTATGATTTGTTGCAATGGCTCTCTCCATAATTCCTTGGCAAACTAGGTCGCATTTCCTATTGGCCTCACTAAAACTAGATCTTAAACATGGAGGTTGTTCATAAGAATCTATCCTAGGTGAAGGCTCATATGATTCCTTGGTGTCTCTAAATGAGGTATTTTGAACTCTTTGGTGTGTTAGTCGCTCAACCCTATCTTGTAATCTTAGAAGTCTAAGTGTAAAGTCCATTTGAAGCAAATTACAAACAAAATCACAAAGAAAAGATAGACTACGAGAAAGCTACAAAGTAAAAAGAAAAAATCTCACTTGATAGGAATCTAATGAGTAGACCTAATAAAAAGATATTCTAACCTAGACAATAACTATTCCCCGGGCTGCGATGCCAAAAACATGATACGTGGGAATCGCACCAGGCTTTACCTCTCAAGGGATCTTGAGAAGCTTACAACCCCCACCAGGCAGTGTACCTAATCGTTGTAGTATAGTATAGTGACAAGTACCGGGGGATTGATCGTTCAGCTAGTAATAATGTCGCTAGGATTAGAAAACCTAAATACTAGTTCTAAAGGTGAGGGATGATTATTTTTGGATTTTTATATTTTATGAAAAGCAAGTAAAAATCTCGGGTTTGAAGGATTTGGGCGGAATTAGTTGCTAGTCAACTAACCCAATACTAAAGATGCAATCAAAATAAAATACTAGAAATAAAAATAAACTAAATTAAACTAAGGTTGTGAGCAATAAGTGTAGAAAATGTGTTTACTTAGATTTCACTACTCCCTACATATCCTTTACACGTTAATTACTTGTTATAGTTGCGTGGATGACGGATTGTATTCCTTAATACCATTCATGGGGTGGCGCACGTAACTCCCCAATCCTATGAGCTCTTATCTCCTCCTATGCCATGCCCAGCACAACCATAGGGATTGTAAACAGTAGCTCATGCATTAAATACAACCAATAAAACCTAGTGCACATCAGTTCATGTTTCCTAAGACGTTTAAGCATGTTACCATTTGGAGATCTGCCAGTTTTCTTAAGCCTAACATCGAATTCATTCATCCAATACAACTATAAACAAGTAATCAACAAATAATTAACATCTAGGTTTCATTAGATCCAAGCAAACACGAGATAGATCTAGCCTAGCATGATGGAATTAAGACAAGAACAAGATATAGACAACCAACACATAGACATATTGATTGAATTAAAGGAATACTTATCTCAATTACACATGAAAGGTGTCAAGGGCTTAGAACCCTTGAAAAACCTGTAAAATTCGCACCAAGTTCGTACTTAGGGTTTCTCCAAAACTTCTCTTTTTTTAATGTGAAAATTAGAAAACTATATATAGGAAATAGGGTCTGACGGTGTCAAGACAAATCTTGTGACGCCGTCACCTCGCCGCCAAAATACTTCTCGGACTGCCTTGATCTACTTTTGACGCCGTCATGTGTTATGCATTTCCAGGCCGTCATGAATTTTACTCTTGACGCCCTACTTCGTGACGCCTTCAAATCTTTACTGGGTCGTCATGGAAATTACTCTTGACGCCGTCAGAAATTCCTTCTTGACGCCGTCACCTACTGTTCCCAGCAAGGACAATTAAGACTTTGGCGTTTTCTTCACTTTTATGCTCCAAAAACGTCCGAATTGCTTCCTTTTCCAGATTTCACTCCCAAAGTACCTAAAATCACAAAAGGAACAATTTAGGGCAATATCTGATCAAATCAATTCAATTCCGGGCTTAAATGACCCCCTAAAAGTGGTTCATTTTTTGCCTCATCAGGATAGGTAGTCTATCAGCTCATCTTCAATATCCCATAGTCGTTAGATTTTTAGGATTTTTATTGTGGGCCCCAGCTAGGTCCAAACACACCTGCAGGGCAGGGGGTTCCCCTGCTGCAGCAGACCCCTCCACCATCACCACCACTTTGGTGGTGGTTTCTGGCCACCATAGTGGTTCCACAGGCCCCCTCCTTGGTCCTTTCAACCCTTCTCTACCCCTCTCTCCATTTTGACCATAGGTTTGACCTTAAGACCCCTGGGACCCACCTGAATCAACCCCTCAACCTTGTCCCATTTTCTGAGTTGAAACAAGTGGCCAAGTGCTTATTTTGAGCTTATTGGCTTATTCTGTGGGTCTTTTTGGTTGATTCTTGCTCATACATGTCCAACACACTCATTTGAACCAGAATCACCCATAGTGGGTCCCACTCCAGCTAGTTTGAGCTTATTTTCTTATTTAGTCAACAAAAGTCAACTGTGGTGCTAATAAGCATCCACAGTGCTTATTTTTAATTTATAAAAAAGTTGTTTTTACAAAAGTTGTTTGTTTTTAGGTGTAAATTAGTTTTCAAAAAGAAAAATCCAGAAAAAACAATTTAATTTTAAGTGATAGTTTCTATTTAATGTAATTTAAATTTTAATTTCCATTTTTAAATTTTTGTTAAGCACTTAGCTTTTTTATATTTTTCTTAAATTCCTTTTATATTAAAGTAATTTTACGAATTTTCTCAGATTTTTATTTTGTCATTTAGTATTTATTAGATTTAATATTAGTTTTATTAGTAATTAATTAATATTTAAGTTTTAAATAGCATAATTAGTTTTTATTAAGTAAACCCTAGTTTTTATAATTTTCCTAGCTTTTATATGTTGTAAAATAATTTTAGAAATTTTCTTGTAATTTCTACTGTTCATTTACTAGTTTTTATAATTTAAATAGTTTAATTAGTAATTAATTAATATTTAATATAATAATTAGTAAAATAGTGTAAAAACTTATAAAACAAACTTTTTATAATTTTTTAGTATTCCTGTGATGGTTAATTAGATTTGTAAAATTTTTCTTAATTTTCTAAGTTAGTTTGTTATTTTTAATAATTTAAATTAATTAAAATTAGTTAAGTAATTAATAATTAGTAATTAATTAATAACAATTAATTAAATAGTGTAAAAATTATATTTAATATTCCAAAAATTTTCTTATAACCTTAGTATTGTAAAAATGTGATTTTCATCTTTGTAAGTATTTTATTTCACGAAAACTCGCGTTTTATTTTGTACGTTCGCGTATATTTAATCTGAACGTACGCGTTTTAGGTTTTAAACGTTTCTGGTTTTTCCAAATTTCAAATCTTGTTCATATAGCTTATTTAAGCTATTTCTTTGTAGATTCCTTAGTTTAATCACTCTCAAACCATTTCTATCCAAATTCACCCGATCACAAACCCGTTTGATAACCATCCACACCTCGTCGGGACATAACGACCCGGGGAAACCCTATATTACCCGGAGATTGACTCTAGGCTCTTTGAATTTGTTGACCATTCCTTGGTCAATATAAGTTGACGGTTTAGGGTCAATCAGCAATACCATTTCCAATTCAACAAATATGAGTCATAAAGGGGGAGAAAGTGATCAGGATGCTGAACGTGATGATGAGTCAAGTTCTTTGTTTACAAATGAGATGTTTAAATCACATGATATGGTTGATAAAGATGTTTTTAATGAACTTTTGAACAGATATTCACAACTTGAAAAACATTGCATTTCACTCAAAATCGCAATGCAACAAAAGGAAGAAAGTTTACAAACTAACCAACCATGTAAAAATCCGGAACTTCCTAATTTCCACGAATTCTTTATGATTAATGATTTGAAAGCTCAGCTAGATACAAAAAACTTGGCAATCAATAACCTGAAAAAACGTATTGCTGAGATGTGTGATTTGTGTAATGAAGCTAAGGCTAAACATGATAGTGATGTTATTGCAACTAGTAATTCTGCATTGGAACAAAAAGTGGCTCAATTACTAAATGAAAATGAGTCTTTGAAAATTCAGTACAAAGAACTGTGTGATTCAATCAATGAAACTAAAACTAAGAATATTGAGCAAACAACCTCTTTGATTGCCAAAAATGATGAATTCAAAGCTCAACTTCTGGAAAAAGGCTTCACAGTTACAGCATAAAGAAACGAGCGAAGAAAAGCAACTGGGAATAGTGTGAACACTAAGTTTGTAAAAACCATCAATCTTGGGAAAACCAGTTTTTCAATCAAATAGAACCCAATCAGTGGTTAGACAACCGACTGCGTTTAGATCTGAACGACCAAAATTTTCAAAAACAAGGTTTGCCTCCCAAGTTGATGCGGAACAAGTTTTGACAAAACCAGTCACTCCACATTATTTGCCTAATATAATTGCTTCTAGTTCGGTTAAACCTCAACATGTAGCTACTCCTGCTCCCAGCTCCTCTAGGATTAGTTCAAAAATAGTGTCGAAACCAAGCATTAAGATTCAAAATTCGTTCGATATGAGTGGCGTGTACAAGAACTGTGATCTAGAAAAGGCTAGGAAAAGGGCACTACTTCATAAGGATGGAATCTTAGGTTCACAACCTCGTAAGATGTCTTATGATTTGTTGAGGAATATTCTTGTGATTCAACAAGTTAGGTCTAGGATTTATAGTAAGTCATCGACAATGCATAAGAAGAAAAACAAACCTAAAACTTCTCCTAGGTAGATACAAGCTGCTAAATCTTTGGAGACTAGGAATAACGATAAGTCTTCCACTATGCATAAGAAGCTTAGCAATCCTAGACCTTGCCATAAGTAGATTCCAACTGGTATAACTTTTAAGAACGTCGGACTCAAGTGGATACCTACCGAAAAGCTACTTACCAATGGCAATACCATGGTTGAATGTGAAACCCCCAAGGGTTTGGATACTAATGTCACTAACCCATATATATGCAAACAAGTTTGTAATGTTAGTGCAGGTAGTCCTTACTCAGTTGCAGTTACATCAATCATTCACTACATGAGAAGACTCAAAGTCTGGAGGCCTAAAGCAAGCATACCTCCTACTTCAAAAGGTCTAGAAATTCATTGTTGATGTATGTCTGCTATGATGTTTGAACACTTCAGTTCAGGCCTCGCTCTTCAATGACTATGATGTTTGAACACTTCTGCTCAAGCCTCATTCCTCAATGTCAACATTATGGCGTCTGCTGATAACACTTCAGGTCCCGTTCATCAAAGAAAAGAAAGGTGTACGATTCAGTGCGTCTTATCTTCGGAAGAAGAGAAATCTTCTTAGTTTTGACTATTCTCAACAACATGGTTCATGCTTCCTCCATGTTCATTCAGTCATCAAGTGGATCTAGTCATCTTTGATCGAATTCGTATTCACTTGCACATTCAAAAATGGCAAACTTCGTATGCAATTTTTGAGGGGGAGAAGGGTGAATAAACTACATGATTGAGTGTATTCTTATTCACATGTTCAATCAAAAATGGCAACCTCGTATGCAAGTTTTGAGGGGGAGAAGTGTGAATAAAATACATGATTGATTGTATTCTTATTCACTTGCTCAATCAAAAATGGCAAACCTTGTATGCAATTTGTGAGGGGGAGAAGTGTGAATAAACTGCATGTATTTCTATTCACTTGTTCAATCAAAAATCGCATCCTCATATGCAATATTCGAGGGGCAGAAGTGTGAATAAAATACATGTTGATTGATGCTTGAAATGACTCTCCTCTCCTCCAACACCTAATGTTCCACTAACTAAGGATGAATAATTGTGACTACGAAGTTGATCGGGTATCACTTATTTGAGGTTGAATAAAAAGGTCACGGGTACGTGTACTTGGTATCTAAAGATATCGGGGTTGGTTGGATGAAGATTCATCGAGATCCTTGCTTGAGCTTTTAATCTTTGCAATGACGAAGACTTGGATATCTAGTTATTTTGGTGATTCTTCATTTTGAATGCCACAAAATAACTATCACTTTATTGGTGTCACAACTCAACGTAGTTGTCGATAGTCAAGAGGTGATGTACGTCTTATACTTGATGGTTGGTTGGTTGAAGAGTATAGAGTACTTAGGGGTTCGATGTTCCACGAACTCTCTACACAGCTCTTAGTCACACACTAGTGCAAGCTTAAGTCACCAGAACGGGGAACTCTACTTAAGTTTCAAGTTTGGTATATCAGGTTTTCTCCATACGTGGTCATTTACTAATAGCCAGTGGAAGTGAAAAGAGGTTTAATTAGGGTTGATCTGCAGAGAATTGTTGAAGAGAATTGTTATCGACATCTACTCATGAGGTATTGATTAGTATGTTGCTTCTAGTTGATATGTTTATGTACCCATAGTTATGATGATTATGAGTGAACATTATCATCATGGAGGGAGAAATGTGTACATCGGGGACTTTATCGAAGAACTGGATGCATTCTAAGTGAGTTGAAAATGTCGACATGACGTTCCCCAAAACAAACCTGTGAAGAAGTTATAGAGTTTCAGTCTATGATCCATTTCCTTATGTGGATGACAAGATAAGAGGCTGAAGATAATTTGAGCAGAATTAAGAGATACTTCTTCAACATGCATCAAGGTTATTTCAAAATGGGGTTGTCAGTTTGGGAGGGAGCAAGTACACTAATGGGCTTACTAATTGGGAGGGAGTACTAACCCAATTATTGAGAGTTTCTATAGCAGTTGATTCTCAACAGTTACATTTAAGCCAATTTAGTTCTTCTCACAAGATTTCAAGTAGATGTGCCTATAATGTTTTGCTGATTATGAGGTATAAAAACCTGCAAGGGGGAAGGAGACATACATCTGAATGCATAATGAGTACATATGATGAACTTAATACTTCTTCTTAATTGAAGTTATCCCGGGAAGACAAATGTCATAACCACATAGAATATCAGTGTATTAACTCGTGGCGTTTGGTGTATCATTCTAACTACATGGAGGAAGTGGTCTTCTGATACTTGTGGTATGTACTACTTCAGCTATCAGTAGGAAGAAATATGAGAAGAATATTGGGAGCGTGAGATGATACTTCTTATTGACATCTTCATATGAGCTGATATGATTTATGGTAAAGTGCTTCTGGTTAATGATTCATGTACACATTGTTATGCTGACTCCGATAAGATCACATCCATCAAGGGAGAGATTTGTGTACATCAGGGGCGCACAACAGGTTCACGTGACCGGTCTTAATCATTTATTCCGGAGTTGATATCCGCAGAGAGGGTTAGTGCTTCAACCTGTTACTTTGGTGTCATTGTTTCTTCTTGTGTTGGATATATGCGTACAATATGGATTGAGTTGGTATGTGTAAGATACCTGGAAAGCATTTGATGAAATGAAGATGTTGATATCTTATTCCCCCGAATAGACAATTGTTCCAAACCATAAAGTAATGAGTACATTGGGGACGTACAACAGGGTCATGTGATCGGGCCTCATCATACATTCTGGGATTGATAACCGCAGAGATGACCCGTGGTTCACCCTGTTACTTCGGTCTTATCATTTTCTTCAGGTTTCTGAGTGTCATAGAATGAGACTTTTTGCATCACTTCAACTATTTGGGGAAGTGGTCTCATGAAGATGATGGTCGAATTGGCGGGAAGCTACCAAAGCATTACATTGAGAAGGCACAAGTTCAGACGATTATTCGTGAGCCTCGAATGCTTTGGTGGTGAAAGTTTAAGAGATGTTGACTACAGGCTTCTTCAACGTACAAAATGATATCCTTTTGGTATTCTTATCAGCATCTTCTTAAATTAAGTAATACACTTTGTACATATATTATACCAAAATGTAAATACAGATATATAAAACCAACAAAAAACCCATAAAAATCAGAAAAATTGAAAATACCAAAAATAGTTTTTTTAAGGCATGTCTTCTGGCATCGATAACATTTACAGTCCTAGAAATGTCATTGAATAATGACACGGGTCTTTAAATGAAGTTCGAACACAAGTTCAAAAACTTTTTTCAAAACATGCCTAAATGGCTTGCAGTTATTTCAGACTGTAACCCGGATTTTTATCTTATGGCTTGCTATTACTTCAGATAGCAACCCGTACCTCTAGATGGAGAAAACACGTCGCCAAAAAGACGGTTGTTCCTCTTACCGGGTGAAATTCACCCGGGCAAGGATTACTTTATATCCATGTTTCATCGACTTGATGTAAGTTTCAGTGCATCATTTCTTGTATAGAAGAGAAGTCTTCTTTACATTATGAATACTTTTCCTTCAATGATTCTTCAGGGAAGTATTTGTTCTAAAACTTGGTGGTACCATGATTTTTGAAAATCAATCAAACTTGCAATTTTTTAGAAAACTTACCTCTCAATTGATACCAAATGATTAATCTTTTGAAGTAAAGTTATAAATTGAAAATGGGTCATCGATTGAGGGAAAGAATGATTTCAAAAATTCTATATCATCAAAACATGAATTTTTCATGAGTTTATCGTTAAACTCTAAATCATTTAAAAACACATCATTTCTGACACATAACATGCTCCCTCAAGGATTGAGGGGGAGCAAACCTATCGTCTCATAATCAGTCATTCTTAAATCTTACCACATTTTTCTCCCAAAATCTTTAAACGTATTTAAATCACTTAGGATCACAAATCTCAATTGGTTTGAAATTTTTAATCGGGGGAGAAAATGTGAATTAAATAGGAAATCTGTTTAAAATGTAATGTTTTGGATTAAATGTAAGCTCTCCCATATGTGCTAAACTCTTTTGTATATCAATGCACATATTGAGGGAGGGGGGAAAATGGTTTGTGGTGACAAAAAGGGCTTGGCATCTCATGTGAGTGCATCTCAGGCTTAACCAATGAATTGACGAAACATATACTATCATGAATCGAAAGGACTAGTCCTAGACGGGTAATAATTGGTCTAACCAGTGATGAAAGCGTGTCTCGGAGAGGACTTGTCTAAGTAGAGTGTACCATTTCGAGAAACCTTCTATGGACTTGATCAGGCCGGGTAATAACTTCAAGCTAGTCCAACTAGTGATGTAAGCGTGTCTCGAATGCCTGCTCATGTTCACTGAAGGTGGATCAATTCGAATGTGCAACTCTTCCCGACATGTGCAAATTTATAATTAAAACATCTAAGCACATGGTAAGGGGGAGCATTTGAAAATGGTAAAACTCTCAACGTGTTAACAGAATTTATTTCTTAATCATAAACACGTTGAGATAATTTTCAATGATTTGGTGCATGGAAACATAGGTTAGTCATGAAGTTATAAGGTGGCTAAGGTTAGGAAAACCGTCCTATGATCCTCCAGAGCTGGAGGGATCTACCCATGGACAATACCGAATAGATAGTATTAGAAAGTCCGTAGGTATGATTATGAAAAAAGGAGTGATATGAGAATGGAGAAAGAAGAGGTTGAAAAATTAAAGCAGGAGACCTCTCCCTAGTCTCTGCATAGGATTACCAAGTTGCACTTATTGAGTCTAGAGCCACGAGATGCATCAACAGAGCTCATAGGAACACTGGATTCTTCTACACTGGTTGTTCAACATTAAGGACACCAGCTGTAATATTTTGAGTCCTTCGCAGATCTTAGCAATCTGCCAAGAACACTTATGAGGGAATATACATATGTAATTCCCAGTGATTGAGTGGAAATCCCTGCCAGGGTCAACATCAAACAGGCCTGAAAGCAGGTCACTTAGGTAATTCCTTGTGGATTACGCTTAGTGCTCGTGGCGGTTACAAACGGTCTACAATCATGGAGTGATCTCCAGCGACTCACCCAGTCGTTGATCTACTTAGGTAGATTGTGTAAATACTCTCGGGGGTTGCCGATTCAGAACGGTCTTGGTAAGGGTTAGAAGGAGTCTTCATACTACGCTGTAGTCGATCTCTAATTCCAAAGTACCAGATGATTTGTTGCTCACTGTTTGCTTGCAGGAATTTCTGACGGTTACAGTAGATTGCTGAAAAGATGTTGATCCATCACCCCATGCTCACACTTCGACATCTCAATCAAGAAATCATGATCATTAAATGGGCTTCATATATGCTTCCACAAATATGATGCTGAAGATCATGATCTTGAAAAGTGTGAGCATGCCAATACAAAGATGTTTACGTTACATGGAGATGATACTGCACAAAGATGACTTGGAGACACACATTTGGATGATAAACATAGAGAAACTTCAAAGATCATCCAAGATGCAAAACAAGTCATCATAAGTCCACTGCTGGAAGCACAATGATTAAAGACTTTGAAGAATCAATGACTACGAGCTAGAAGCTTTATTTCACAGAATAGAATGCTAGAATTGGAATTGTAATTTCCTGGGTGACCTCCCTTAGGGGCAGATTGTTAGGAATACGAATATTCCTATGAAAGACTCGGTCACCCTGATGATATATTAGCATTAATCTAGCTCATAGGTTTATTTGTATTTATTTAGTAATCGTAGAATTAGTATAGTTTAAGTAATACCGTGGAGGACGGACGGGTCTTTACCCACTGACAGCCGATCCATAGCTCGTAGGAGAGCGTTTAATTGTAACTATATAAAGCCCTTCCCACACATGGGAAGGGTTGGAACTTCAATCTAATATTTCATTATTTCCTTCACTTTCTCTTTCTAAGTTCCCAACTCTCTCTTCTTTCTCTCTCTATAATCTCTTCCTATTTTCTTCTTTAGATCCAAACCATAGCACAAGAACTACACTTGTTTATATTAAAGAATACTCTTCAATGATTTGCCACCACTTCCACACAATGAAAATACACTCACCTTAGAAGCACCTGAGTTCGAATGCAAGATGGGAAAAGGTAAGAGAGTGAAAAACAAACCCCAACCAATTTACAAAATAAAGTATGGAGATGAAGGACCTTCATTAACCATAAACCGACCCATAACTAGAGAAGAACTTACTAAAGAGGAAATGGAGGCTGATGTGTATGCTAGGATAATGTTGCTGAATGAGAAAAGACCAATCATAGAAACTTTGAAACATGTAGACAAGCACAAAAAGATTTTAGATAGTATTCTCATGGATAGACTTAAGATGGATGGGGAAGTAGAAGATGAGAGTGAAGAAGAGGTTGCAGCACATGTGGTTAGAGGGTATAAAGTACTTAGGGAAATGCTTAGGAAAGTATTTCCCCGGGTCGTTCTCCCAACGAAGGTTGAATGGAATTTTGAATTCCCGATTCGTGAAACGTGTCGTGATAGTGGTAAAAAGTGATTTTGATGAAATTATATTAATGAATAAGTAAATGAAGCACAAATAATCACTTAAGCACGTATTTCAAGTAAACAAACTTAAAATGTAACCTAGAATCGAAAACGTAAGCTTAAACGTAAATTAAACGTTAACGCGCGAAATAAAACGTGAATTTTAAGCTACGCTACTCCTACGGACTTGAAAATAATTTTAAAAAGTTAAAAATGATAAAATAAAATTTTGAGAAAAAGAAAAATATTTTTTTGACTTTTTATTAAGTTTTATGAATTAAAAACTATTTAACTAATTAAAAATTAAAAGAAAATGCAAATAAAGTGAGAAAAATGAAAAATAAATTTTGAAAATTATAAAATAACTAAAAAGTAATTTTAAAACTAAAAACTAATTTTTTTTTGGCTTTTTGTTTAATTTTTAGGAATTAAAAACTATTAAAACTAATTAAAAAGTAAAAAAAATTCAAATTAAATTCAAAATAAGTGGGAAAAATGCAAAATAAATTTCTAAAAATCTAAAATAATTGAAAACTATTTTCTAAAATATTTTTGGATTTTTCTACGCTTTTTTTGATTTTTTTTTGAATTTTTGGTTATTAAAATGTATTAAAAATTGATTGAAAATGTAAATTAAATAAGAAAAATAGTAAACCTATTTAGAAAAATTTGAAAAAATTACAGAAAATCTAAAATATTAAAATAAGCTTGAGAAAAAATTTTGAAAATAAAATAAGCCAAAAAAGTACTGATAAGCTATAAACTGCTTATTTGAAGTGCTTATTTATAAGCACTCCTGACCCAAATTGATCCAAACTTAAACCAAATGATATAATGACTCAGATAAGCTAAAAGGAACAGTAATAGGACCAAATGGAACTCAGAAACACATACAGTGAGCAAAAGCAGTTCTAATTAAGCACAAATGATAAGCAGTTGTGTTCCAATAAGCACTAATCTCAATCTATAGCTAAGACACCTGTAACTAATGATATTACAACTGAAAATGACCAAATAAGCTTAAATTAAAAGCTAAAAAGCAAAATGGCAATAATAATCTTAAGACAGAATTGAGCAACTAAAAGGCCTACTTGCAGCTGAATTTTGGATGCCCTAATAAGCTAGTTACTGAAATCTAAAGGTAAAATCTTAATCCCTATACTACAAGCTACTCCTAAGAACAATTTTAAGCAAGTTCAAAGCCTAATGATACCCTAAACTCACCCTAGTTCAGATGAGGTTCAAGCAGTTTTTTACCCAACCTTTGACTTTTTGAGTACACAACTATGTTGACTAATCTTAGTTTCAGCTGATCAAAACTAAACCTATGTGATATATTAAGCTATTTAATGCACTTGAATTACCTAGATGTACCCTAAAGCTAACAGAATGCAAAATCACAGCTTCAAAATACTACTATTGAACACATAATTTAGGATAGAAGCTAAGAGTTGACTTTTAACCTTAAACCTACTGATTTTAGGATTGTATTAACACACTATAAGCCTATTTAATTATACTGATGCAGAGAATTGAGCAGCTTCATAGCAAGAATACTCAGATAACAGTTGAGCCAAACACTCCTTATAGTGACAGATCCAACTCAACATGAAGCAACTTAGCGCAAAACCAAGCCAAACCACAATTACTACATTAATAATAATAATTCAAACAGAAATTAATGACTACAGATCTCAAACTTAAACTCATAAGCAACACAGATCCAAGATATAGACAAATGATGAAACAATAAACTAACAAACTAACCTAGTGATGTAAACTACTATTCCCTAAGCAATATTATAACAATCATACTCAATGGAGCAGTAACAAACAACAAAACACAAATTTATACTAGATTATACTAAAGATGTAATTTAAAGCTTTGGAAATTTAAATCAAGACTTACAAACTACCTCTCAGCCAAATAGAGAGGGTCTCCCCCACAACGTATCTTTAATAGGCTCCCATTAACACCATCAATTGTTCAAATCAACACCAGAACCCAATTTTCATCATGTAGAACTTCACTTAGACTTTAGTTGACCAAATATTAAGAACAGATTTAGAGCAGAAACAAATCAATAATAATCACCACAAGCTAGAATGAAAATTGAATGAACTTCTGAAAACAGTAATGAAAACTTTAAAACAGATTTAGAATAGTAAATTGCTTGAAAATTTAATGACAAATAATTGAAAACTTGAATTTCATTAAAAATAGAAGTGAGTACAATTGAAGAACTGAGAAAATTAAACTACAAGCTATTTAACCTACACCTACTCCTACCCTAATCTAGTGCTTCAATCCGTGATGTGAAGAGAGTATATATAGGGGATGAGAGATAGATGCCATGTCACTGATGCTTGTGAGTTTGTGTTAGTTTGAGTCCTCCCTAAGCCGTCTGATAGAAATCCAGATGTTTCCCACTTTGGACCCTTGGATTGCGTGCGATGAGGTTGTGAATCCCGTGTGTCCTTCTCCATTGGTCCACGTGTCCCTGACCTCTCTGACACCTTCTAGAAATACCCAATCATTGGGTAATAATTGTGTAATTGGGGTAATTTGGTGGGAGGGTAATTTAGGGTTCTAACTACAGTGTTTTTTCTGGGTTTGGTAAAATAAATGGGGGGCGGGTAATTTGGAATTGGGGTGTTTTTATTATTTTTAATGTTTGACCGGGTAGGATGTTTGGGTTGACTGGGTAGGAGCTGGATCGGGTACAAGGGGGAGTTGGATTGGGTTATAATAAAGGATGGTGTTTTGGGCTTTTATTTATGATTAGGCTTGGCTTTACCATGGATCCGGTTGTATGTCTTATTAATTTTTAGGATTAGTAGAAATTAGTTAAGGACCAATTGTGTAAAAATAAAAATCTCAGGGACTAATTCTGATGTTTTTACAAAGTTTCTTCCAAGGACTTGTTATGACTTTCTCTGAATATTGAGGGATCACTTTTTGAATTTTCTTCAAAATTTCTTCAAAGGACCATTTTCGTCAAAATGTGAATCTTGGAGGACTGAAATTGCAAATCTCTTCAAACTTTGACCAGGGACTAATATTGAAACATTCTAAATCTCTAGGGACTTGTTTTGACATTTAAGGCTTTCTTTGATCATTAAACTTCCTCGGCTCCGGCTTTTGACCTTTTTCCAATCTCGTGCTCGTTTTTGTCGGTTTTTGCTTTGTTTTTGTCCATTTTTCACATATCCGTACCTGCACATATACAAATACAAAAATACACATCCTCTTGGCGTATTTGGTGTATTTGGTCTGATTTAAGGCCTAAAATAGATGTGTGAATAAGCACACATCAGGGAACTTGATGATCCAGGTTAGTTTGTGTTTCCAATATGTTTGGAAGGTGAATTAACCTATTATGCTTTGGCTAATATAGGTTCAAACATAAGTATGATGCCCTACAAAATTTATGAGTTGCTTGAAAGAGGGAAAGTCAGACCAAAGATTGATAAGATTAGGATGCTTGATATGTCTCAGGCTGAAACAATGGGGATATTGCTAGATGTTCTATGTCAAGTTAGCACACACACAATCCTAGCCAACTTTTTTCTTCTTGATATTCCTATTGACAAGAATGTGCCACTTATTGTTGGAAGAAGTTTCATGCATACTTTGGGATCAACACTTGATACAAAAAAGAAACGGTTGACAACTTTTGTTGGAGTGGTTCACCACCATTTTGAAACTGCAAAGATTAAAAGGAATAAGGAGGATGATAGTGACAGTGAAGATGAGGAGGAGTTTACACCAAAAAGGGATGAGAATAGTAAACCTATCTATGGACCAATTCGTCCTAAGTATTATGATTATGAGGACCACATAGAGAAAGCATTGGCTGAACAAGAGTATCTAAACCCATTTAGGAATGTTTGTGTATGGAAGAAGATTACTGCTTTGCTTGGAGCACTACCATTGTCTATCAAGAATACGGATTGGACTCCAAACTATTTGTTGGGAATTATACAAACAGTTACCACGGCTAAGCATGGAGATTACAACTGCTGCAGAATACACTAGCAGTGGAAATTCATTACCACTGCTAGTACATGTTATTACCACTGTTGTTAGGAAACTTGTATAGATAAATATAGAATAGATTTTGTGTATATCTTATTCTATTAGCATTATACGTATCTTGTAGAAGAGGACTCCTTGTGCTATAAAAGGAGGTCCTAGGTTATTGTTTGAGATACGTTTTTCTTAGAGCTTCAAGGTTGTAACCCTAGTGATACAAAGATCACTCGTATTATTATTATTAATAATAATATTGGAGCTAACAGTTTGGTTCATACATTGTTCTCATTCATATACAACTGTTTTTACATACAAACAAACTTCTAAGTATTACTTAGTAGATTCCGCATACTTGGTAGTATAACTCAAAGTATCATTCTAACATAAATCAAAGTGTGTTTAGATCCATCAAGTGGTATCAGAGACAGGCTTTGATACTTTGATTTAGAAGATCCGAAGTTCACTCACAAGATTCAATGGAGATAGATAACAGTCAGACCAACATTGCTGCTAAGCTTCCTAAGCTTAAACTCAATGATTTTGAGATGTGGAGGCTAATGATTGAACAATTCTTTATGGTGCAAGACTATGCACATTGGGAGATCATTATGTTTGGTGATTCCTTTAAACTTGGTACTACCACAAAAACTATTGATGGCAAGGTAGTACAAAAGTTAAATACTGGACCAGTCACATCTGATGAAAGACTTCAAAAGAAGAATGATTTGAAGGCCAGAGGTTTATAGCTAATGACCCTTCCTAGGGATCAAGTTTTAGCCTTAAGCAAGTACAAGACTGCAAAGACGTTATTTGAAAAGATCTGCAATGTTTTTGGTGGTAATGATTCCACCAAGAAGACACAAAAGACCTTGTTGAAACAAACTTATGAAAATTTTTGTTCAACAAGTAATGAATCCATTGACAACATCTTTACAAGGCTTCAAAAGATTGTTACTCAACTCACAGTGTTTGGAATTGAGGTGGAAAAGGAAGACCTCAACCTAAAGTTTTTAAGAAGTCTACCCTCTGAGTTTAGTACTAATGTTGCAGTGTGGGAAGACAAGCCAAAACTTGAAAATATGAAGCTCAATGATTTGTACAATAACTTTAAAGTTATTGAACAGAGGTTGAAGAAGGCTGGTAAGCTAAGTTCAGGATCAGGGAACTTAGCTCTTATCTCATCATCAGTGGGTGATGATTCTGATGTTGATAGTGATGATGAAGATGATGCTGCTCACATTGCTATTTCCACTGGCAGTGGAAGTGTTACCACTGCTAGTTCAAAAGGGCAGGTTACTGGTCTTGGAGATTCTACTTTCTATGCCTTTCTTTCAAGTCAAGCTAATGGTTCAATTCTGACACATGAGACTTGATCAAGTTGATGAAGATGACATGGAAGAGATGGATACAAAATGGCAAGTTGCATTGCTAAGCTTAAAGGCAAAGAAATTTTGGAAGAAGACTAGTAGGAAGATCATTATAAATGGCAATGAAACTGTAGTTTTTGATAAGAAGAAGGTGGAGTGCTACAACTGTCACAAGATGGGGCACTTTGCCAGGGAATGCAGGAAACCAAAGAAGCCTGATAATAGGTCAACTTGGTACAAGCAGGATAAGAAGAAAGAGCCTACAGCTGAAGAACCAAAGGTGCTTCTGGCCATTGATGGAGTGATCTATGATTGGAGCTATATGGCTGAGGATGAAGAAGAAGATCCAGAGTCTGCAATGATAGCTACAGAGCTTGCACTTATGGCTTTTTCTGACTCTCAGGTACAAATTAATAATGCTTGTTCTAAAACCTGTAAGGCTTTAAAAGACTATGAGAAACTTAAAGATCAATATGATGAACAATTGTTAGAGTTAAATCAAACCAATTATAACCTAGCAAATCATAAAAGAGGTCTTGCTGTTTTAGACACACAGTTAAAACACTATAGAGCTAATGAATCTAAGTTCAATGATGATATTGTTGTTTTAAAAAGAGACTTAGATTAAAAGATAGCTGTGAATGAGGCTCTTAGGAAAGAGTTAGAGAAAATTAAAAAGGCTAATGATAACATACAGATAACTTGTAATACACTTGATCATCAGTCTAAGTGCATTGACAAAATTTGGGAGGCCCAAGTTGTTAATAAAGTCAAATCAGGAGTAGGATACAAATCAGTTCCACCACCCCTAAGAGGTGTTCCATCACCTCCTGGTATTGACTTAGCACATACAGGGTTAGAAGAGTTTCAAGAACCAACCATGACCTATGGCCCAAAATTTGTCAAAAAAGTTGCTATTGAAAAGGTTAAGGTTGAGGTTGATACATTTGAAAGTGCTATTGATTCATCTCTTAATGCTGAAAATGTGAATGTTGAGTCTCAAACTAGTGTTCCTGAGAGTGTTAAACTGGAAGTTAAAAAGAGTATTCCTGAAGTTGTTAAGGTTGAAAAAAAGAAGCCTAGGACACAAGCTAATCACGCTAGGCCCAAAACTAGATATGCTGAGATGTACAGAAGCAGGTCATCAACTCCTAGGGGTAATAAAAGGAGTTGGAATCATGTAAAATCTCGACAATTTGGTAGTGACTTTGAGTTTAACAACAAACCTTGTCACATCTGTGGTAGTTTTGAACACCTTCATGCTAATTGTAACTATCACATGGGTAGAAGGGAAGTTTTTGGAAATACCAGGGTAAATGATATCAATGTTAATAAGAATACTCACCCAAATCCACTAAGTAAAATGATTCCCAGGGGTGTTTTACTAAATTCTGGCATCAAAATCTCTTTCCACTGCTAGAAAAGTGAACAGAGTTTACCCTAAGTCTCCTGTAAAGAGTACAAATCCAATTACAACTTTTGTTAAACCAGCAGTTGCCACTGCTAAGCCAGCAGTTGCCACGGCTAGACCAAAAGTTTCCACTGGTGGTTCTGTAAACAACAAAAGGGTAAATGTTTGAAATGCTGTGAAGGCCTCAGCACGTTGGGAATGGAAACAAAAGGAATTAACACCTCAGTCAATCCCAATGGTGTATCAATGACCTTTGACAGATATAATTATATTGATACACGAGGCAGATCCAAGTCATTTGCGGCTTGGGTCCCCAAAAGGAACTAATTCCCTTATTTTATGAGTAGGGACATTCAAAGCCTAAAGACGATCAAGGATACTCAGACAGTGGATGTTCCAGGCACATGACTGGCAATAAGTCCTATCTTTCGGATTTTAAACCATATGATGGACAATTTGTCAGCTTTGGACGTAGTATTGGTGGAAAGGTTTCTGGCAAAGGAACTATCAATGCTGGAAACTTGGACTTTGAGAATGTGTATTATGTGAAAGAACTCAAGTACAATCTTTTCAGTGTGTCACAGATGTGTGACAAGAAACATAGAGTTCTATTCTCTGAAGATGAATGCTATATCTTGTCTAAGGATTATAAGCTACCTGATGAGGGTGAGGTTCTACTTAAAATCCCTAGAAAAGGTAACCTATATAGCATAGACATGAAGAACATAGTGGCTAAAGATGATGTTACTTGTTTGCTTGCAAAGGCCACTTTGGATGAATCCATGCTTTGGCACAGAAGACTTGGTCATGTTAACTTCAAGACCATTAACAAGATTGTGAAAGATGGTCTAGTCAGAGGTCTACCAGAGAAGAGATTTGAAAATGACCAAACATGCGTTGCCTGTCTTAAAGGCAAACAACATAGAGCTTCTTGCAAGACCAAGGAATATAACTCTATTGATCATCCACTCTACATGCTGCATATGGACTTGTTTGGTCCTACATCTGTGAGTAGCGTAAATTTGAAGAAGTATTGTCTTCTTTTAACTGATGATTTTAGTAGATTTACATGGGTTTTCTTTCTAAGAACCGAGGATGAAACCACTGGCTTCCTTAAGACTTTCATCACTGAAGTTGAAAACCAAGTTGATAAGAAGATCAAGATCATCAGGTGTGACAATGGGACAGAGTTCAAAAATAGGGTTATGGATGATTTTTGCAGAGAAAAGGGTATTAAAAGAGAATTTAGTGTTGCAAGAACACCTCAGCAAAATGGTGTTGCTGAAAGAAGAAACAAGACACTAATTGAGGCTGCTAGAACCATGTTAGCTGAAAGAAGAAACAAGACACTAATTGGTGTTGCAGATAGTGACTTTTTGTGCTGAAGCAGTTAACACTGCTTGTTATATTCAGAACAGGGTTTTGGTGGTGAAGACTAAGAACAAGAAACCTTATGAGCTATTCAGAGGAAGACCCCCAATATTGGATTTTATGAAGCCATTTGGATGTCAAGTCACAATTCTCAATACCATTGATCATCTGGGAAAGTTTGAAGAAAATTCAGATGAAGGCTTCTTAGTTGGATATTCTATGGTTAGCAAAGCTTTTAGCAAAGCTTAAAAATAGAACTAACATAGCAGGTTCAGGACCAGAATGGCTGTTTGATCTTGAGACTTTATCAAATACAATGAATTATGTACCTATTACCTTAGGTACAGGAGACAATGATCTTGAAGGCTCAGAAGAATTCATTGATGAAGATGAACCTTGCAAAGATTATGAAGATGATAAAGATCAAATTGTCATGCCACTTTGGGACTTTGTTGATAATAATGAAGATTCACAACCTTCAAAAAATTCTGAAAAGGAAGGTGATGCAAATGTTGTGAATTTTGATGTTTTGAATAAAGACATTCCTGAAAGCAGTGGTAACCCTATTTCCACTGCTCCACCAGAAGTTTCCGCTGATAGTCCAAATGTGGAAAATTCAACTCAGGAAACACCTTGTGATGATGTTGAAATCACTAACATGCCTACAACATATGATATCCCTAACACATCACAAACTATGATTCACAAAGTGCATCCACTTGAAAATGTAATTGGTGAGCTACAATCAGGTGTGAAGAAAAGAAGGCAGACAAAGATGAATGATGTTCATGGGTTCATTAGTGAAGTTTATGAGTCCAAGAAGCACACAAACAAGAATGAATGTTTGTTTTTCTGTTTTCTATCACAAGTGGAGCCTAAAAATGTATATATGGCTTTAGAAGAATCAAGCTGGGTTGAAGCAATGCAAGAGGAGTTGTTGGAGTTCAAACTTCAGAAGGTTTGGGTTCTTTGTGATTTGCCTGATGGAATGAAGGTGATTGGTACCAAGTGGGTTTTCAGAAATAAGAAAGATGAAAGAGGTATTGTTATCAGGAACAAAGCTAGATTGGTTGCTCAAGGATACACTCAGGAGGAGGGTATTGACTATGAATAAGTTTTTGCTCCTGTTGCAAGGATTGAGGCTATTAGATTGTTTTTAGCCTATGCATCTTTTATGGGCTTTACTGTCTATCAAATGGATGTCAAGAGTGCTTTTCTGTATGGGAAGATTGATGAGGAGGTCTATGTCTCTCAACCTCTAGGCTTTTAAGATTCTCAACATCCCAATAAGGTTTATAAAGTGGTTAAGGCTCTTTATGGCTTACATCAAGCTCCAAGGAAGTGGTATGAAACCTTAGCTACATATCTTTTGGACAATGGGTTTCATAGAGAGAAAATTGATCAAACTTTGTTCATTAAGAAAGACAAGGGTGATATTCTACTGGTTCAAGTGTATGTTGATGATATCATCTTTGGATCTACTAGACAAGAGATATGCAAAGAGTTTGAAAAATTGATGAAGATGAGTTTCAAATGAGTTCTATGGGAGAACTTACTTTCTTTTTGGGACTGCAAGTACAACAAAGAAAATATGGCATCTTTATCAGTCAAGACAAGTATGTGACTGAGATTTTAAGAAAGTTTAACTTTACAGATGCAAAACTCTCAAATACCCCTGCTGATAAGACTACTCATCTATTGTTGAAGAATGCTAGTGGAGCAGATGTAGATGTGCATACTTATATATCTATGATTGGTTCCTTGATGTATCTTACTTCATCAAGACCAGACATTATATTTGCTGTATGTGCTTGCGCAAGATTTCAAGTCACTCCAAAGACATCACACTTGACAGTAGTAGAGAAGATTTTCAGGTATTTGAAGACATATCCTAATCTAGGATTATGGTATCCAAGAGAATCTCCTATGGAGTTGATTACATACTCAGATAGTGATTATGCTAGTGCAAGTTTGGATAGAAGGTCAACTACAGGAGGATGTAAATTTCTTGGATGTAGATTGGTGTCATGGCATTGCAAGAAACAGACAATGGTGGCTACTTCAACAACTGAAGCAGAGTATGTAGCTACTGCAAGCTGTTGTTCTCAGATCTTATGGCTTCAGAATCAATTGTAGGATTATGGGTACAACTTCATGAACACCATTATATATATAGACAATAGTAGTACCATATGCATTATTAAAAATCCTATGCAACACACTAAAACTAAACATATAGAGATTAGACATCACTTTATCAGAGATTGTTTTGAGAAAAAGCTTATTCAAGTTGTCAAAATTCATACTGATGACAACTATGCTGATTTGTTAACAAAAGGGCTTGATGTGTGTAGGTTTAAGTACTTGGTAACAGGTATTGGAATGCTCAACCAATAAAACTTAGATGTCTAATGGTCTTTAGTGTTGCAGGATAGTTTTTAGGTACTAATATTGTTTGTATATGTTTGTATGCTTTTCTACTAACTTTTATGCAGAAGATTAAGAAGACAGTGGAAATGTTGATCCCAGTTGAGCAAACGATCTTATATAGAAGTTGACTTAAAGTAAACACTTAAGCTTGAATGCGGAATGTAAAAGCTTAACTTAAGAAGAACAATTCACTATCAACACTTCAATATTATTAATACGAGCACTCAACAATGCTAGGGTTTTACAACCTTGAAGTGTAAACGAAAACTAAACAATACGTACATAATCTAACCCTAGGATCTTCCTTTTATAGGCCAAGGAGTCCTACTAGGTTTACAATAACTTTCTATACAAGATAAGAATATTCTAGACGTATAAGATATACACACAATCTATTCTATAATTATCTACTCCGAATACATGCTTATCACTTCAGCAGTAGTTTCCTTCAGCAGTATTTTCCTTAGCAGCACTTTGTCATCAGCAGCAGAATCATTTACTCTAGCAGCAGTTTCATCACAGCAGCAGTTTCACTCAGCAGCAGAACTCAAAACCCAACAATCCTCCCCTAAACTTAATATTTATTTCTAAATCATTAAGTTTCTTTAAAGCTCATCTAAACACCAGGAGGATGTTTCCGAACACTTAAGTCTTGAGATGTCTGTTGATCAAGTATCTTCTTATACTTTGACAACAAATTGAATGCTTGATCATCAGTATCATAGTCTTTCTGCAAGTTGAGTAATCCAGCACCATTAACCATCTAATTGACAGTATTCCAGTATCTTACCACTGGGTAATCCTTTTCAGCTAGCATATACAAAGTAATTGGTCCAATTTCTAGCATATGAACTCCAGAATCTTGAAAGAGTCTCCATTTTCTTACTTTGTATTGTACTATCTCTGTCCACTCAGAATCATCCATTGAAGGTTCATACATAAGTTTTAGAGCTCTCCACAGAACATTATCAGACATAGTTATGATATGATCAATTTGATCTTTCTCATACTTTTTACCATCAAACTTCTCAGCTCCAAACTTTGCTTTGTACAACTTCCACAAATCATCAACATCCTCTCTATCAAAGTAGTATAGCATCTGTTGAAATCTAAGAAACCTGTGAGTCTTTCCATCAGATCTCTCAACATCATGAAATGATCCAATGTTAGTATCATATCCTGTAGTTACTTTGATAATAGGATATTTGATTCCTATTGGTATGGGATCAACTACTTCAGGATCTTCCATCTTGCCAACCATAGTTTAAACCTTCAATTGTTCTTTTAAATGCTCAGGAGGAATATGATCACAATCATTCTTAAACTCATCTCCTTCTGGCTTAGAACTGCTTTCTTCCCCTGTTTTCCTCTTCTTCTTTGCAAATGATTTATGAACAACACCTTTTCTTTTACCACTTTGCACAGAAGAAGTAGTCTTATCTGCAACATCAAGCTGCTTAACAACATCTGCTTCTTGAACATGCTCTACTTCAGCCACATTTTCAGGTACCAACTTTTTATTCATCTGAGCAATATGTTCCAGGTCTTCAGCACAACCCATAGGATAGAAGGTATCTGTTTGTCTCTTAGCCACTTGATACAAGTCATAAACCTCTTTATCAGAGTTAGGTTTTAACTACACCAATTTCCATCCCTTCATATTCTTCAGGTATCTTTCTTGCTCTTTTCTTTGTTGCAATGGAGTTGGACCTCTAAGTACCTTTTTCTTCTTTCTAGTAGCAGCATCTTCTTTCTTTTTCTTTGCATTGAACTCCCTTATCCAAGATCTCACATCAAATGTTGGAACTTCATTATCCTCAATCTTGATCATCTTGTTGAGTTCAATATCTGCCTCTATTCTTATCTTCTCATCAACCCATTCCTCATACCTCCTTAAATCTTCTGTCTCATTTTCAATCCTTTCCTTTTCCTTCTGAGCCAGCTGTTGTTCTTCTTGATCAATCAACTCTTGTTCTTTCAATGCAGCAGCTGAGTCATGTTTAATTTGTAATTCCTTAGGCCACATATGAAAAGGTATTACAGAGTAGTCAAACCCCTTATACATCCATTGAGGTTTTTCAACTTGCTTGCCCTTCCCTTTGTCAGTAGATGATGATACAATTTTCTTGGTTGAGCAGCAGGTTCTCTGAATAAAACTCCTTTTAGAGGTAAACTTGGTGTTGATGATGTGATTGTTGTTGTAGGTTGTTGTGGTAGTGATGGTGTTGGTAGTGGTGTATGTTTTGAAGATGATTCATATGGAACTTTTGTAGTCTTCTTACTTAACAAAACCATTGCTTCAGCAGCAGCATTATCACTAGACCCAGCAGCAGAGTCTTGTGCATCAGCAGAATTCATTTTTCCACTAGCAGCAGGATCAGCAAGATCCTTAGTAGCAGAATCACGAGCAGTAGTAGAGTCATTAGTCTTGTCAGCAATAGCAGCATTTTCAAGCTCTTTCACCATTGAATCCCCCAAAGTCATCAAAGCTTCACCCATCAACCCTGTTGCCTTCACTAATTGCTCAGGCTCCAAAGTCTTGAGTTTTTCCACCACCTTTTCTTGTGTAGCAATCACCTTTCCATTACAACCTCATTCCCTGATTGATTAGCAACCACAAAATTTTCAGCATCCTGAGGACTTTCCACATCCATGTCTCCAATCATTGGAACCTCCCCTGAAACCATTTCTTCATTCATAACCTGAGCACTTTCAACCTTCTTCAAATTTGCCTCCCCTGAACCCATGACATCTTCATTCCTCCCATGTTTGGAAGCATCCTCTTCTAAATGAGTAGATAGTTCAGGTGAACTAATAACTTGAGAAGTGCCCACTTTCTTTAGCCTTTTCAATGAGGTTGAAGATCTTGATTTCTTCAAGTTCTTAATCTGTTTCTTCAATTTGGAAATAAGTTTGGCTTGGCCATCAACAACTGTAGACAGAGTAAGAACTTTATCTTCCAAAGTAGTACACTTCAACCCAAAATTGGTACAAGTAACTGTCAATTCCTTAATGAGTTGCATAGTAGTCTCATCACTTCGACCTGTGTTACCTGGTCCGAGAGGTGAATCATGGACATTGTCATCATGTACAAGATTTTCCGTCAATTCATTTGTCACTTGCCTATCCTCATCACTTCGACCTGTGTAACCTGGTCCGAGAGGTGAATCTTGGGACATAAACTCAGTATCAAACCTAGTTTGATCATCTGAGCCCCCTATATTTTCCATTTGGCTAGGCTTACCATCCTGAGAAGTAGATTCAGAAGAATCCTTTTCTCTAGATGTTGCCTTGGTTTGGGTCTTAAGTATGTTATCAGTATCCTGCTCTGCTGCTAAGCTAGAAGCAGTAGTTACAGCCCTTGCCAACATGTCCCCTCCATCAACTGGGACAGCCTCATCTGGTACAGCCATACTAATACTATCCTGAGGTAGATTAGTGTTCTTTTTGGTTTTCCTACGGGTATAGTGTATTTTGGGTTGTATAGCAGATACAGAAAAATTGGGTGTGTGATGGGAATCAGTGGGATTTCCTGATCCTTTACCCTGAATATTTTGCACAAGTTGCACCATTGAAGGTGTAAGATTTGTATGTGTGCCTGAAAAACTTTTTCCATGCTTAACCAAGAAAGTGAAAGTTTTTGAAACCAATTTTGGAGCTTCATAATAGCCAGCATGGGATCTAAAATCTGTAAGTTGGTCAACAATAAAGAGCTGGAGAAATCTTGGATAAAGAAAATAAGAACCAGACTCTTTAACACTTTTAACAATCCCCTCCAAAATGATATTTGAAAAATTAAATGGTTGACCTGTGCTTAAGCATACCATTGCAGAAGCAATAGTAGCACTAAACTCATGCCACCCAGAAGTTTTAGGACTCAAACAATGAAGGAGAATGTGTACCAAAAACTTGTATTGAGGACAGAGGAGAGCTTTTTGAAATTTTAAATTTTTATGCTTGCCCTCATACCCCAAAGTTTTTAAACCAGCAAAAATAGCAGAATTAGCAAGACAAGTAGTCTCTGTTTCATCATTTAAGAGAAGAGATTCCCTTATAGATGATTCAGTGATACGAACCTTTTGCCCATCTACTAAAGCACTGACATATTTTTCCTCATTCATAGATTTGACTTTAGCAGTAAGCCAAAACTGTTTGATGTAGGAAACAAATATAGTAGGATTCACAGTGAGTGCATACCTAAGAGAAGTAGCATTCAAAAATTTAACCATATCTATGAGCCCTTCAGGAACCAACTCTTCATCTAAAACAACCACACTATTGTGTTGCTCTGCCCAGGTACGTACACAATCCATGAATTAGGGTTTAGAGAAATTGGGGATAATTGATTTTGACAATAATGGAGTGTTAGGGTTGGTGAGAACTTCAATTTGGAGCGTATAGAAACCAATTACGAAGATTAATTAGGTTTTAAACTGATTGGTAGAAGTTACACATACCACCCTTTCACTTACAACCGTAGCAGCTTAACCCTGTCATCCACAACTAGCAGCAGAATGAAACAACTAGCAGCAGAGTGAAAATAAGCCAGCAGCAGAGTTGACTAAGCAAACTTGGTCAAAAAGTCAATAACCCATAACAATAAATGCGCTTGATACTCTGTAATCCCTATAAAACCGGACGCAATCTTTTCCCTAGTTCACCACAATCAAACCCTAATTACTATTAGAAACGCCAATCACGCAATCAAATCTTCCAATCACCCAAATCAACTCATCAATAACCATGAAATCTTCACCCGAAATTATCAACATCTCATCCGATTCTTCTTCGGAGGATGATTCACCATATGAAACATATGTCCCTCCCTTCCATCCTCCTCACAATGGTTGTAGAACCAAGGAGCAAGCCAGAAAGAGGAAGCATGATCTGCCGGTCTTCAAAGATCTCCTACATTTGAATCAAACCCCAAGCACTTCAAGGGGTAAAGAGGTGATGTCCCCCAAGTCTCCATCGTCTTCAGAATCATCAGAAGACCCTGCTTGGATCCCTATCAGACCACCATCTCCCAAGGAGCTTGTTTCTCCCTTCATCTACACATCATCAGATGAGGATGAGCCACACCACAATCCACCATCCACTCCAGAAAGACCATCATCTTCAAGACCAAGACCCAAGACATCTACCAAGGGAAGAAAAGCAAACCCTCCTCTTCTTAAGGAGAGGAAAATTGCACTTGGGCTTCCATGACCTAGAAATTGATGTTTTAAGTCTTTTTATATTAGTTTGTGATGTAGCAGTCTTTTGTTATTTCTGAACTTGATGTGGATGTTGAATATACTCTTTTGAAATGATGAATGAAAGCTTTTGAATTTCTGTATAATAATCTTGCAAATCATCAATTTTCAATTTATCCTGCAAAATGTTTGTCCAAACACTACAAAGTATACAAGAATATATACTAGCAGTAGAGTAAAATAGCAGCAGAGTACATTGCAACTTAATCATTTACTTCTTAAGAAGCAGCAGAAACAGATGAACAATCAGCACAAAACCTTTACACTTTAAAAACACAATAATAAGAGATAAGTTTTTCAAAGATTAATCATACCAATCTTTGCAATTAAGAATTGAAATCTTCCTACATCAAAGTGTTTAGTGAGAAGATCAGCAACATTTTTATCAGTATGAATTTTGACAATTTGAATTAACTTCTTTTCATAGCAATCCCTTATGAAATGATGTCTTATCTCAATATGTTTTGTTTTAGAATGAAAAACAGCATTTTTAATTATGCAAAGTGTGCTATTGTTATCAATATGAATTTTGGTGTTCATGAAATTGTACCCATAATCCAGTAGTTGATTTTGCATCCATAGCACTTGACCACAGTAACTTGAAGCAGCCACATACTCAGCTTCAGTTGTAGAATTTGCAACCACAGTTGTTTCTTGCATTGCCATGACACCAATCTGTTTCCAAGAATTTGACAACCTCCAGTTGTAGACTTTATATCCAAGCAAGCACCAGCATAGTCACTGTCTAAATATGCCACCAAATCAAAAGGTGAATCTTTAGGATACCATAGGCCCAATTTAGGTTGATGCCTTAGATACCTAAAAATCCTCTTCACTGTATTGAGATGTGATTCTTTGGGACAAACTTGGAATCTTGCACAGGCACATACGACAAACATGATATCAGGCCTTGATGCTGTAAGATACATCAATGAGCCAATCATAGACCTGTACAAGTGAACATCTACTTCTTTTCCATTTTCATCCTTCAACAAAGGTTTGTTGGTATCCATGGTTGTCTTAGCAGGCTTAGGATCTTCAAATCTAAACTTCTTCAAGATGTCATTTACATACTTATCCTGACTGATAAATATGCCATCTTTCTTTTGAACCACTTGTAGTCCCAAGGAGAAGTTGAGTTCTCCCATTGAACTCATTGCAAACTTATCCTTCATAAGCTTCTCAAAATCAACACACATTGCCCTGTTTGTTGAACCAAAGATGATGTCATCAAAATAGATTTGTACCAGCAAAATATCATCCTTTTGTCTTTTGAGAAACAAAGTCTTGTCAATCTTTCCTCTACTGAACCTAGAGTCTAACAAATATATTAACAAGGTATCCTACCAAGCTCTGGGAGCTTGATGTAGTCCATACATTGCTCTATTCACCTTGTAAACTTTGTTAGGATAATCAGGATCCTCAAAACCTGGTGGTTGAGACACATGAACTTCTTCTGTAATGGTCCCATAAAGGAAAGCACTCTTTACATCCATCTGATACACCACAAAATCTTTGAATGAAGCATAAACCAAGAATAGTCTAATGGCTTCTATTCTTGCCACTGGTGCAAATACCTCATCATAATCAAGTCCTTCTTGTTGTGTGTATCCTTGAGCTACTAACCTAGCTTTATTTCTGATGACTATCCCTCTTTCATCTCTTTTACATCTGAAAACCCATTTAGTACCAATAACTTTCTTTCCATTTGGCAAATCAACCAAAGTCCATACTTCTTGTAGCTTGAATTGCAGAAGCTCATCTTGCATTGCTTCCACCCAACTAGCTTCTTGTAGGGCTTTGTAAGTGTTCTTAGGTTCAATTTGAGATAGAAAGCAGGCAAACAAGCAATTTTGTAGATCTTTATGACTGTTTCTTTGATGCAGAGATCTTGCAAAGAAACTTTGATGTTGAAGATCTTTGAGCTCTTTAGTCATTTTCCTTGTTTGTACAGATGATTGAGGATCACTTAGAATTTGTTCTTTTGGATGATTCTTGGGAACTCTTGTAGTTGTAGTGGGACTAACAGGAATATTTAGTTCCAAATTAGTATAGTCTACTTCAGCTCCAAATAATTTACCATCAAGAGCTTCATCATCTGTGTCATCATAGATATTCTCTAGAGGAGGCATATTTGGATCTTCAGGATAATTTGTATCATCAAAAGGTCTATCCTGAGTGTCCAAAGAAGGAAAATGTGATGTAGAAGCAGAGTGAGTAGGCTTAGCAGCAGAATAGATTGAAGTAGTAGTTGCTTGTTTTGGTCTAGCAGTAGAGTCTTCTGGCCTAATTGGAGAGTCAGCAACAACTTCTTTTGGAGCTTCATTGGGTATCTTTTCTGCATCAATAGGAGTTACAACATCTGCTTGAGCTTCCTTAGGTTTCTCTGGAGGAACATCATCTTCTTGTGTATCTTGATTTTGCTGTAAAGGTATGAAAGTAGGACCAACCTTTAGTTTCTCAATCAAAACAATGTCTTCTTGTGATTTGTTAGTGTCAACACTAGCAATGACAGGTACATAATTCATTGTCATGGTTAGGATGTCAACATCAAACATCTATTCAGGTCCTTTTCCTACAGCATTAGATGTGTTCTCACTAAACTTGATATGCCAATTCTCCTCTACATGTTTGGTTCTCTTGTTATATACTCTTAAAGCTTTACTATGTACAGAGTAACCAACCAAATTTCCTTCATCAGATTTCTCTTCAAACTTGCCTAACTGATCTTTAGTGTTCAAAATAGTGACAGGACATCCAAATGGCTTGAGAAAATTAATCATTGGTTTCTTCCCATGAAAAAGCTCAATTGGAGTTTTGTTGTGAGGCTTCACTGCCTTACTCCTGTTTTGCACAAAACATGCAGTGATTACAGCTTCAACCCAAAAAGGTATAGGTAGTTTAGAATCAGCTAACATTGTTTTTGCAGCCTCAATAAGTGTCCTATTTCTCCTCTCTACAACACCATTCTGTTGTGGAGTTCTTGCAACACTATACTGTCTCAAAATTCCTTTTCCCACACAGAATTGATTCATCACACTATTCTTGAACTCAGTACCATTGTCACATCTGATAATTTTCACTTTATGGTTGTGCAGGTTTTTAACTCTTGTAATGAATTCTTTAAGTATCTCTGGGGTTTCATCTTTAGTGGCTAAGAAGAACACCCAAGTGAACCTGCTGAAGTCATCTGTGACAACTAGGCAATATGACTTCTTGTTTAAACTTTTCACAAAGACAGGCCCAAATAAATCCATGTGTAGCAAATGCAAGGGCACTGTATTTGTGTTCACAGTCTTAGACTTGAATGAGACTCTATATTGTTTTCCCTTCTGACAAGCAATACATGTCTCACAATTTTCAAACAACTTTGTGGGCATGCCTCTTACAAGATTTCCTTTCACCAACTTGTTCATTGTCTTGTAGTTCAGATGCTCAAGTCTTCTATGCCATAATTTGGACTCATCAACAGTGGCTTTTGCAATCAGACAAGTTAAAGCTCTTTTGGGAACTATGTTCTTAATATGGTCACTGTAAATATTTTCATTTCTAGGGACCTTCAATAGCACAAACTTATCATTTGGCAACTGAAAATCAGGAGAAAGGATCATACATTCAGTGTCTGTAAAAAGAACAAAATTCCTTTTGTCACACATTTGTGAAACACTAAAGAGGTTAAACATAAGCCCTTTCACAAGAAATAGTTTCTCAAAGTCCAAATTTCCAGTTCTTAAAGTGCCTCTACCAATAATCTTTCCACCTTTTGGATCATTCCCAAAAGCAACATAGCCACCTTCAAAAGCCTCAAAATCTTCAAGCTGAGACTCATCCCCTGTCATATGTCCAGAGCATCCACTATCAACTATAACCATGTCTTTAAGCTCATCTAGTAGATTACCCTGCACATGAAAATAGAGAAATTAGTTTCTCTTGGAGACCCAAGCCATTACTGACTTGGATCTGCCTTGTGCATCAACATAGTTAAATTTCTTTAAATCACTTGATGCACTGCTGGTTTTGGAAACATTGTTTGTAACATTTGATTTTGGTTTCCAAACCCAACAAGCTGAGGCCTTAACAGCATAAAAATGATTTCCAACAACTGTATTTGATAAAACTTTTGACCCAGAAGTAGAAAGTTTTGTACTAGCAGCAGATTGCTTACTAGCAGCAGAGTGCTTACTAGCAGCAGAGTGCTTACTAGCAGTAGAGCCAGCAACAGAACCAGTTGTGGTTTTAAAAGCACCATTTGATTTAGCAGCATAAATTGATCTAGTTGCACCAGATCTTAACAACACAGCCCTAGGAATCATGTTTCTATTTGGATGAGGGTGAGTATTCTGATTAACATATTTGTGATTCACCCTAGAGTATTGATTCCAAACAGGTTTCTTGTGGTCAGGACAGCTATTAATCAAATGTTCAAAGCTACCACACTTATAACAAGCCTTTTTCTTCAATTGAAACTCACTACCTAATTTGTTTGAGACTAGGTTATTAAAGTTTCTCTGATTACCCCTAGACTTATTATTGAAACCATTCATTCTTTCTCTAGAAATCTCTTTATACTCAACCATTTTCCTAGAGATACCTTGACCTAGCACAGGTTTCACAAACTTCACTTGTTCAATTTTAGGTTCAACTTTTTCAATTTTAGCAGGAATTTCTTCCTTTACAACATTATGTTCTAGTTCAACCTGTTCTTGTTCCTCATCACTATCTGAGTACCAATCTTCAATAATGGGAGCATCAGGAAATTTTCTACCCTCTACCTTAGGTGTTTCTAAGACACTTGTACTAGACTCACCTATTGGTTTTTCTATGTTCAGCTCACTAATTAAGGACAATTCTTTTCCCGGTGGAGCATAAGCACTCTTAACAGGAGGAGCAACCTCATTGTAACCTATTCCACTTCCTTTCCTCATTATTGTACTCTCAATAGATTTATGAACCAAATCAGAAGCATATTGTTGTTTGTTTACTCTTACTATATGTTTTTCTTTTTCAGCAAGAGCTGTATCTCTATCTTTTTCTGCTTCTTCTAATTTATTTTTAAGAAACTCAATTTCACTGTTTTTCTTAAAAATCTCAACATCTTGTTGGTTAATTCTATCTACATATTCCATCTCACACTCTTTTAAGTACTCAAGTCTTCTTTCAACATTTTGAATACCTACTTTGTAACCTAAGTTATCAAGTTTTAGGCTTTCAACTTCTCTATTTAAACTCTCATTCCTAGGCTTAAGTTCTTCTACAGTGTCAGCACAAGACTTAAAAGAACACACAGATAAATCAGAATCATTAGATACCTCAGAGTCAGATCCAGAAGATGATGATGAATAAGCCATAAGTGCAAAGTTATGCACTTCAGGCTTGACTTGAGCCACCAAGGAATAATTTGGTTCTTCAACAGCCAAATCCCTCCAATCATACTCTCCCAATCCATCACAAGACACCAATGCAGTAGTAGTATTCTTTGTCTCTTCAGTCTTCTTTGATGCTTCACCATTTTTCTTTGGAGCTCTACATTCTATGGCAAAGTGACCCTTCCTGTTACAGTTGTAACACTTTATCTTTGACTTGTCAAAGCCAACATTTTCTTTAGGTCTGTACTTAACTTCTCTTCCAGTTCTCTTCCAGAATTTTCTTGCCCTCAAGGTCAACATGGGCATTTGCCATTTAAGATCCATCTCTTCAAGATCATCTTGATCAAGGTGATCCAGAACTTGATTAAGTGCCTGTGACCTTATACTTGTTGTTAGATCAGCCAAGAATGCACATAAAGCCATATCACTGGTGGAGTTATTATCATGAGAACTAGCAGCAGATCCATCAGCAGTAGATACTTCATAAGCAGTAGAGTGAGATTCTTTAGACCCCTTTGACTTTGAAGATACAAAGGCAAGATTTTGTGAACCAGAAGTATATGAAGTAGATAATTCTGGTTCATACACTCATAAGTTGTTATAGAGGCTTTCCAACTTCATGGTTTCAAAGTCAGGCTTATTCCTCCAAACAACAGTGTGCATACTCCATTCAGGTGCAAGACTTCTGAGAAACTTGAGATTCACATCTTCTTGTGGAACCACATAGCCAACAAGCTTTAAATGACTGACAAGTTGATTGAGCCTGTTGTAGGTTCCATTAATCTTCTCTCCACTTTCAGCAGTATAGCTCTCAAACTGATGCTTCAACATATTCTTCCTTGACTTCTTTGTAGCATCATTCCCTCCAAACGTGAATTCAATAGCATCCATTAAATCTTTAGCAGTCTCACAGCTATCAAAGTCCAACTGAAATTCATTAGGTATTCCCATTAAGAGAATATTGTGTGCCTTGATCTCCATCTTCCTCACTGAGTTATCTTCAGCAGTCTTGATTGGTATCTCTTTACCATCAGTACCCTTCTTTGGTAAAGAGTCACCATTCATGATAACATTCCACTTGTTATAGTCAATCATGCGAATGTATTGTCGAATTCTCATCTTCCACAGTTCATACTCTCCAGGATTGAGCATGGGTACCTTTGAAGCAGTCACCATATGTGTGTCATCACCCATCTTTAGCAGTTGATTAGGAACAGCAAACTTTCAAAGAACAGTTTCTTATTGATTACAACTTCTAGATCACAAGCTCTGATACCACTTGTTGATCCCAGTTGAGCAAACAATCTTATATAGAAGTTGACTTAAAGTAAACACTTAAACTTGAATGCGGAATGTAAAAGCTTAACTTAAGAAGAACAATTCACTATCAACACTCAACAATGCTAGAGTTTTACAACCTTGAAGTGTAAACGAAAACTAAACAATACGTACATAATCTAACCCTAGGATCTTCCTTTTATAGGCCAAGGAGTCCTACTAGGTTTACAATAACTTTCTATGCAAGATAAGAATATTCTAGACGTATAAGATATACACACAATCTATTCTATAATTATCTACTCCGAATACATGCTTATCACTTCAGCAGTAGTTTCCTTCAGCAGTATTTTCCTTAGCAGCACTTTGTCATCAGCAGCAGAATCATTTACTCTAGCAGCAGTTTCATCACAGCAGCAGTTTCACTCAGCAGCAGAACTCAAAACCCAATAGGAAACCATAGTACAATCAGTGGAATGTTTTGCTCTCACATTGGTAAAAGAAAAAGAAAGAGTACTTTTATTAAACCATTCAAAGGAAACAGACTACATCAAACAGAGAGTAAACTACATCAAACAAATCACAAAACAAAAAAGATTCACATCCTAACACCCTACACTTCAAACCAGCTACTCCATAAGATTCTTGCCTTTTCCCTCATAGTCATGCTTTGCATTTGAAGCACTCTTCCTCTTGCTATCAAAAGACAGTTGCTTCCTTAGGCAAACAAGACCCAACATTTGTTTTGGTGGCTTTTGTAGTCTTGCAGGTTTTTCTGGTGCAGGCCACTTCATATTCACCAAGGCTAATTCAAGGGCTGTTGTAACTGCCTTTGGTAGCTCCTTGGACAGGGTGTAGGATTCATCATTATCATCATTTGAAGAAGAACTTGAGTAGAACTCCAGAGATGGAGTCGGAGCAGACGCAGAGACCTTCTTGTTTGGCTGCATGTTGGATGAAGTTGATGCACTTGGAGGAAAATATCCACTCCATCCTGATGATTGCTCTTCAGAGTCAGAACATCAACTTATTTCTCCATCGGATGAATCATCTGATTTGATATAGATAAGTGGAAACCAACTCATGATGATTTTAAGGGTTTGTGATATTGGAGAATAATTTTGATGAAGACTTGTGTTGTATTAAGCCCCTTTTATATGCAAAGTCAAGCCCAAGGGTTAATTATGATGGATATTAATTCTTATCTGTTTTGGTAGGTTGGAGAAGTAAATTTAGATATTATTTATTTAATCGGGTTGACTTTGGAAAGATATTTTTGTGAATAGTAACTTGGTCAAAAAGTTACTTTGAGATAGAATATATTGGTTAGGAATGGTGTTTGCTATATATGCAGAAAACAACCAATATTTGCTGAGTGATTGGAGTTATAAGGTGTGTAAATATGACACACAACAAATGGTTATTGATTCACCATGTCTAATCCACATAAGAATCAACTAGTCCAGAGCAAATGGCTACTGGTAAAGACTTAACAAATCCGTTTATGGTTGATTGTTTACCAAAAACTATATGATCATCAACTCACCATATTCCAAGTGATGAAGAGTTGGCTAGTCCATAGTAAACGGCTCATGGTAAAGACATATCAAATCCATTGATAGCTGATAGTTTGCTAAAAGCTATGCTAAGAACAGCTGAACTTTTACTTGATTTACTTACCAATTCTCTTGAAAATTTTGTGAAAAAATTACCACTGCTAGTTCACAGTTACCACTGCAAGTGTAATTTTTACCATTGGTGAACTAGCCGTTGTAACTGTTGTGTCGGTAATCTTATTTTTTACTAGCCGTTGAGTGTAACCGTGTTTTCCTTATTAATAGGGTAAATTTTTGTGAATTATCCGCTTAACTATTTTAATTTATTCTTTTCCCAAAGATAAATACATTATAAAGATAATTCATATTACGCATCCTTCTTAAAACCCTATTAGTTTATATTTATTTCTCATACGGCTTGATCATCATTCACGATTACTAACACTTTCATATTTTTATCACAAAACTATGGCAATTCTACACTTTGCAGATGAGCACAACCAAGTGGCCTACTTACAGAAGTCAAACGAAAAGAGTGGCCCTGTTTTTCATCTGATTGTGGATTTTCTCAACAGTACCCATATTAGGTATGCTTTAACTGTCAATCCCATAATCTATGTTTCTCATGTCAAACAGTTCTGGAACACTGTGGAGTCCATAACTATTGAACAGGGAGACACACATGAATCTGTGGAAACTCTTAGAGCCACAGTGGATGGGGTAATCATTGATGTTACTGAGTCATCCTTGAGGAGAATTCTCCAATTGGATGATCTCAATGGCATCATCACATTACCTAATTTAGACATTCATAAACATCTTTCCACAATGGGGTATGATACATCCGATAAAAAGGTTACTTTCAGAAATGGATGTTTTTGTCCCCATTGGAGGTTTTTAATTCATACTGTTTTACATTGCCTAAGTCCTAAGAAAACTTGTTATGAACAATTTAGTTCAACAATGGCTTACCCTTTGGTTTGCTTAGCCACAGATAGGACTTTCAATTTTTTAAAGTTTATTTTTAATAATATGAAAGTCAATGTAAAGAGTTCATATAAATTTTTGATGTATCCAAGGTTTGTGCAAGCAGTGTTAAATGAATTTCCATTGCAACCCCACAACAGAGTTTATAAAACCCCTTGTCTCAAGCCAAAAGTTTTTCAAAATATGAATAAGGCTTCAGAACTTTGGAAAGGGGAGTTTAAACCACTTTTTCCTGAAATGCTTTCAAAGATTTCACAGGTACAGGGTGAAGATGCAACAATCCCAGTTTTATCCCATCACACACCCACTATTGTTGTTCCACCTATTCAACACACCTCTGCTGTTACTCACACTTATGAGAGAAGGCAAAAACAGCCACCTCCTCCCATTACAACATTGCCTGATTCTGAGCCTTTTGGTTTAGGAACAAGCAGTGGAGGTTCTAGGCTTCAATCTAGTCCAAATAGAGAAGAGCCTGAATTAATGCCCTATGATTCACCTCTCCCAACAGGTCACACAGTTGGAAGTGTTGAGGGCAGTGTGCAAACTAATGAATTGATGGAACTTTGTACCAATTTAGTCACACAGGTTAAAGCTCTGGAGAAAGAACTAGCACAGACAAAGCAACAACATGCTACAGAGCTTGCTCAATTGAAAGCAGAGATTCAGAACTTGCAGGAAGAAGTTCAGAGGTTAAAGAACCAAAGAACTGCCAAAATTGTGCTTTCATCTTCATCCTCACCTCAAGATGCTGCTTCAGAAGATTTTAGTGAAGATTTGGGAGATTCTTCCAAACAAGGGAGGAAGACAGATGCTGAAACTAAGGGGAGGAAGATTGATTTTGGAGATGATTATGATTTTGATGCTGATTTTGATTATGGCACTAAAGATTTGAAGATTGATGAAACAATTGGAGTTCCTAACAATCTTTCCACTGCTGAGTTTATAGTTCCCACTGCTGGTCAACATGTTACCACCACATATGAAGAAGCTGAAAGAATTAGAGCGGAGAAAGGTAAAGTTGTTATGACTAGTAAAGATCAAGAGCAACCAAGGAAGACTTCTAGAAGGGAACAAGATCAAATAGATTACGATGCTGAACTTGCAAGGAAATTAGTGGAAGATGAAGCTGCAAAGAAGAAAAGACAAGATGAGGAAGAGATTGTAAGTTTTATGGAGGATAAGAGGTTGGATAAGTTGGAAACCACTGCAACTATTGCACCTAATCCAATTTCCACTGTTCCACCTACTATTCTCAGAGAAAAGGCTCCAATGTTCACCTATGTGCCAACTGAAGAGAGATTGAATAGATGATTATGAATGATCCTGTAGTCAAGAAGAAGGCTATTGAGCTTGTTGCTAACAAGACTTTGATAGATGTCCAGAGATCACCTCAATTAGCTGATTTTATCCAAATGAAGAATCAACAAGCACTTGATGAGGTTATTGGAAAAGTCAGAAAAGGTCAAAAGAAGCAAAGATAACCAACCAAGGCACAAGTGATTGCAGAGATGAAGACTTATTGCTGTCATGTTGGGAATTGGAAAATGTCTCAATTCAAAGGCATGTCTCATGATAGGATTGAAGGGATCTTTTATAGGCTTAAAAGGCAAGATAGTGATTTTATTCCTATTGATTTTGAAGAAGAAAGAAGATTTCCTAAGAGGAAAGCTACAGCTTCTGAAAAGAATGTCACTAAAAAGATAAGGCATGCTCAAGAAGAAGAATCTCAATCTGAGAAACTTACAGAAGATCAGCTGAGTGCTATGATAGTAATAGAAGAAGAAGATTTCTACCCAAATCCTATACAAGTAAGACATCCAATTATTGATTAGGAAGTTTACACAGCAAAGAATTTTGCTCCAACATGGAAGATTACAAGATTAGGAGGTGAAACTTCATCCTTCATTCAATTTGAAGATCTTATTAAAGCTTGTGACAGAGATGATCTTGATATGCTTTGGAAGTTAGTAGCTGAAAGATTGAAAGCTGATACTCTTAAAGATATGAAGGAAATGCAGCTATGGATTGATTTGAGGAGACATTATGAACCAGATCTTAAAGACAGTTAATGGAAGTTTGAAGCCACATATTTGCATACCACATGGTCATACTATGATTCATGTGAGGTTCATCATGTTTCTACAACAGCTGGAGTGGATGTATTCATGTTTGCTGAGATGGAATATCCACTTAGAGCAGTAACTCACACTGCAATGTTGACATTAAGATTAAGAGTTCATGAAGACACAGAAAAAGTTAGAGCTTTGATTCAGAAGATACAAGATCAGTGTTCAAGGGCTATGCAGGCTTTAAGAAGAAAATGAAGTGTTTGGAAGAATTCCCTATATCCTCAATGATGCTGATTGATTGAAGAAACTTATGGATTTATAAAAGAAATCATAAGTTCAGGGGAGGATTGTTGGGAATTACACTAACAGTTACCACGGCTAAGCATGGAGATTACAACAGCTAAAGAATGCACTATTAGTGGAAACGCATTACCACTGCTAGTACATATTATTACCAATATTGTTAGGATAATTGTTAGGAAACTCGTATAGACAAATTTAGAATAGATTTTGTGTATATCTTATTCTATTAGCATTATATGTATCTTGTAGAAGAGGACTCCTTGTGCTATAAAAGGAGGTCCTAGGTTATGGTTTGAGATACGTTTTTCTTAGAGCTTCAAGGTTGTAACCCTAGTGATACAAAGATCACTCGTATTATTATTATTATTATTATTATTATTATTATTATTATTATTATTATTATTATTATTATTATTATTATTATTATTATTATTATTAGAGCTAACAGTTTGGTTCATACATTGTTCTCATTCATATACAACTATTTTTACAGATAAATCAACTTCTAAGTATTACTAAGTAGATTCCGCATACTTGGTAGTATAACTCAAAGTATCATTCTAACAAAAATCAAAGTGTGTTTAGATCCATCACTATTATAGAGGTATTACCAAAGGAGAAGGGGATAGAAAATGGCATGTTAATATTAAGATTGTTGATCCATATGGCAATGGCTTTGAAAGAGGTTTTGAGACTAAGCACACTAAAAGGAAGCCATCTGGTTCTTACAAGTTGGGTGACATCATGTCACCAGAGCATTTTATTGCCTAAAACACCAAAGTAACACCTAAAAATGGAGTTGAAACAACGCTCCTTTCTTAACTTTTATTTCTATGTTATTTTGCAAATTTTGAATAAGTTGTATCTCAAGCTTATGCTTGATGAGTATGCCTCTGATAAAGAGATGAATGAACAACCTTTGTGAATCTTTATTTGATTGTTTTTACTGTTAGTTTATTATTTATCAATTTATAGAAGATCATAGCATGCTGTGAGAAAAATTGCAGAATTAGTCGTCGCTCTTTTCATTAAGATCGCCGAGTTTTTAGCGAGGGAAGCCTTTATAACTCAAAAAACTGAACATTTTGACCTTATGCGCTAAGAAAGAAAAAATGCCCAAAAACACACACACAAAAAACCGATGATTTTTCTAAACAATCTAAAGATAATTTCCAAAATCGAAATCAAATTTCAAAACAATGAGGGTAAGTTTACACTTGTCTTGATTTTCTGAAAATTTTCTTAGGGTTTTAATGAACTTAGGGTACGATATTATTTTGAATTTCAGATGTTTATGCTTAATTCTATGTTGCTTTACATGATTTTAGAGTTTGCCCTTGAATAGTTGTAGAATTATGATCACTTCGTATTTAGGATTTTTCTGTGCCCTAATGTGAACAATTGCCCATATCAGTAGAATAATATGATTGATGAAAACATTTGCTTATGATTTTAAAAGGGAGAATACATGTTTAAGAGTTGCTATATAAACATTTGGAAGGATTTTGACAATGAATGCATGAATTTCTAAGTATATGATGCTTAACAGTTATAAATAAATGCTTATATGGTTAATTTGATACTTGATACTGCTTTTGAGATTATAGAAGCCAAATAAGGATAAAATTTTGATGCCTTGATATAATGAAAATGGTTCTTGAATATAAAACAGAGGATTTGTGTGCAGAGTATTAAAAACCGCCGGTCTTGAGAGTCAAAACCGCGGTGTTTTTATTAAAAACCGCCGAACATTTTCATAATGTTGGAAATCTTGTCACGTAATCGACAGTTTTATTCTTAAAACTGCCATTTTTCTGGAAATATTTGAACACAGTATACTTGAAACTTGCTTAATTGGTTACACATTGAATGCCTGTGTTTTCTAACAACTAATTTTGCTTGTTTAAGGATGTTTAAAGACTAAAACTGCTTGGAAAGATGATGAGGCTGGATCCTCAGGAAAAAGGCTATCAAAGAGGAGGAAGGAGACAATATATCAGTAGATGAGTTGTTGTTGCCTACAGTTTCTCACCCTCATCTGCTCTGGAGGACTTGCAACACTGAAGCAAGGAGAGATTACAACAAGGTTCTGAGTACCTTATATCAGGAATGCCATTATGCCCCAAATCTGCTTAATTGGGAGATTTTGAACAAAGCTGGTTGTGTAGAAGAAATTGAGGAGATGTTAACTATAAGGTTGGTGAATCCAGATTTTGATGATGAGGTGTTGTTCAAATCTGAAGCATGGAGGAAAGTGTTTGATATCAGAGAGAATGTTTATAAGGAGTTATGTCTTGAGTTTTATTCCACATTTAGTTTTGATGAGACAATTGGTGAAGATAAGATAATGACAGAGAAAAGTATATTCTTTAGGTTGGGAGGTAAGAAGCACTCTTTAACACTGGCAAGTTTTGGTGTAGCCTTAGGGTTATACACAAAAGAGGATCTAGAGGATGAGTATTTTGAGGAATATTTCATAGGAGGAGTTAGGAATGAGATTAAAATAACAAATGAGGCATTGAATGAATTCTGGGTCAGGGTAAGTTCAGAGGATAGTTTGATTTTGTCAAAGAGCAAGGTGAGCACAATAAGGAGGAATGTTTTGAAGGTCCTACACAAATTGATTTTTTGCTTGCTTTGCCAGAGAACCACTGCTTTTGATAAAATTCAGAAGATGGAATGCTGGTTATTAAGTTTGTTTGAAAAGAAGAATATGGGTGAATATGCAAATGTCTCTTGGGTTGTATCCCACTGGTTGAAGAAGAAAGGAAAAGGAAGCTAGAGTGATAGTGACTTGATGTGTGGTCATCTGATCACAAGATTGGCTAAAGGTCTAGGTGTGTTCACTAAGGAGAACATGGCAACATACTCTGCACCAACAGCTTACAAGACATTCGAACATGTGACTCTAAGAGAATTAATAGATTATAGGGGCAAATTGAAGCCTGACATTGCTGAGCCTGAAGCTGTGAGACTACCACAACCACCCAGAGCTAGAAAAAATAGTGTGGTTGAGAAAATTGAAGGAATAGAATTAAGGTTGGGAATCGTAGAGAGAAAAGTTGACAGGATTTTGTACCACTCTAACAGGTATGCATTGCTGTTGGAAGAGTTGGGAAAGGTCCATAACATTGCATTGGGTGAGTATAATCCACCTAGCATCTCTGAGCAAGATAACAAAAATGAAAACGCACCAGCTTCACAAGAAAAAGAACAAGAAGAGGAAGATGAGAGCAGTGGCAGTGAGAGTGGATGCACTGGGGGTAGTGATGGAAGTGAGGATGTTGGAAGCAGCAGTGATAGTGAAGAAGGAGAAGTGAAGGGATGAAGACCGCCGGGGTTAATGGGAAACATGGCGAGGTTTCTTTTGAATGACCAGTATGTTGGTCATATTTTCAAAACATGTTTAAAACAAATTTATGGTCTGTAACTTGGGTACCTTTGTTGGTACCCAAAAACAAAACAATTTGGACACTTGCACCACCACCACGATGGCACTTTGGTTGCCACACAAAAGCCATTCAAACTTATTTACTACTATCTACTATTATCTATAATGCTAACGTAATGTGTTGAGGCACATAACAATTTTGTGGATATTTGTTTGTTGAATGATGTATGAATACAGGAAATGAAAGAATGGTCCAAAAGGTGGACAAATACATGGAGATTCCTCGGGCAATAACAAAGCATACCCGGGAAGTACCATTATCCTTTATTTTTCCCCTTATAGTTTGTTTTTAATTGTAAAGCATTAGGGACAATGCTTAATTTAAGTATGCGGGAAGATAACTTGAAAAATAAAGAAAAAATATGCTAAACATGAAAAATTTTAAATTGTTAAAACAACAAATATTGCATAAAAAGTGCCGATTTTGGCAAAACAACGTCGTAGTTATAACTAAAGATCGACGCACATTCTAGTGATGTACGCCGATTACGAGGGTATAAAAAGAAAATAAAATTGGAAATAACTAAAGAATTTTTAAAAAAATGTATCCAAAGACAATCATAAGAAGTCTGAATCGAGATTAATGACATTATTTGCACATTTTATGACCAGTACCACTATAAATGTGAGGATTTCGAGCCTATATCGGCATATACCTTTTATGCTTGATTTCTTTGTTTATGAGTGTACCGATAATTTATGTAATTCTAGAACTTGCATTAGAAATCATTATGAGACCGCAGTGAGATCACATTCGTGTGATATAAGTATTTTTAAATGATAAGAGGCAAAAATTAGGAATTATACCATATAAAAGCCATCTGTTTTATAAACGAAATTTAACCCATTTAGCACTCAATTTTAGTGCTATTATCTACTAGATAAATCCTTCTGAGCCTTAAACTCTTTGTTTCTATTTATCCACCAAGAAAACAACAAAAATATGTTGCTTAGTCAGGAATCTAAATATTGAAATATATATGAGAAATAAGATACCAATTGCGATGAGTATGAAGAGTGCATGCTTTATGTTTGTTATAATGTGGTTGATAAAAAAAAGTGATGGAAAAGAAGAAATATGGTTATATAGAAAGAAATATGATTTCCCGACTTAATTTTTACAAAAATTATTCCATATACTTACCTTGTAACCCTTAAACCGAATAAAAGACCTGTTTGATATTGATACTTGGTGCTTACGCCATGTCGGTGCAGTTTTGTTTCTTTTACAAGCATATGGTAAATCTATAAGTTATGACTAAGCTATAAGGCTGAAGTACAAACCAAATAAATATATTTTTATGAGTGCTCTAGTGAATTTAAAAATATACACTTTCGTAAGGAGCATGTCATTTTATTCTTGGTTGTCTTGGATACACAACAAATACGTATTTGAAACTTATACGAGACTTGGTTTTTGCAAGACAATTTTTATATATGCTTGAGGGCAAGCATTGGTTTAAGTATGGGGGAGTTTGATGAGTCTCATATTATACATATTTATACCCTCAATATTATGTGAATTATATGATAAATGACCTTATTATTTGGACTTTTGGTACTTAATATGAGAATATATGTGCAGGACAAAGGTTTGGAGGAAAATTATGAGAAACACACGAGAAGGATGACTTTGTGAACATATAAGGAAAAAGGCATAGTTTGGACTAAAGCACGCGGCTTATAAGTAGAAAGAGCGCCGCTTATGGATATCTTTGGTCAACTATATATACACGAGTCAAATATGAAGAGCGCCGATCATATATTATATAAGCGCCGGTTACGCGAAACAAAGCTCGTCGGTTTTACACCAAATGCATGGCGTACTTCACATGGCAGTTATATTTTCTACATTAATGAGCTACTTCAATGATGAGACCGATCACTTGCTTGTAATAACTTTCCAGGGATGTGCTAAGGTTTCATTTACACTATAAATAAAGGTACAATTCCTGGTTCTATACACACCTCAACAAAGAATCACAACTTGATCACTAGAAGAAGTTTAGTAGTGGTTTACACCAAAGCCTCTAGCTAAAGCCGGAGAAACAATTGGAGAACTCAGTTGGAATGTGAGTACATTTGGAAACCTCGATATAATGACAACATCACTTGTTTACTTTTATATGAATATGGAGTAGTACTTTTATGTTTGTTAGAGGCATTTTTGCCATGAGTTGAATTTGGATTTGTATCATTACTATTGAATCTATATTTTATGTATTTGATATGTTACGGTTTTGACACCTATCATATGTCTTGATTGGTCACTATAATTGTTTACAGGTCGAAAGATGCAATTATATTGATTATATTATGAATCATCTGTCTATAACGAGCCATTACTATGCTTGTGAGACTTGGATAGTAAAGCATATGATAAACTCAACCATAACATGTTTAAGGACTAGCCTCATGTCTAACGACTTGGTTAGGGGAAATACATACTTGGTATTTCATGCTTGGACCATACATTATGCACTTTATGTATCTAGGATCAGGCCGAAAGGAGATTCTTTTACATCGAGTAGATATATTAGTTTACATGATCACCAGTCATGTTTTACTTCTATGCTTTGTCCAAGTACTTTCTATGATACCCATGCTCATTCATCTTATGTGCTTAGCCTTTAACGAACATACTTTTAATATCAATTGGGAAAACACTTCAAAAATCTTAAATCCAACAAAAATGGTTTGAGTGATAAGTGACAATCATTGGAATCTAATTTTGTTATCTTTAGCTAACAATAGGAACAATTACCTCTCTTGGGATGACCTGGTCTTACCTCAAACCTTTACTATAAACAGGGGCTATACTTTACCCATGTGTTTATGAATTAAGGAGATGGTGAAATTAGTCTTATAAATTTAAATCTTTCGAAACACATCACATAGTGTAATCTTAGGGAGAAACTTTCTAGAACAAACAAATGGAGTTATAGACTTTTCCATAGGTTTGCTTACCATTCACCCTGACGTTAATGTACTTGGAAAGAGTTTTTGGAGAATGAATCCTTATGCCCCTGAGATGAATGAGAAAACTAAGGTATTTTTACTTCATAGGATTGGAAATGGAAGTGAAGTTGGGGGAAAATATGTAACACCATGTTATATTAAGGGATTTTTTGCCTCAGATGGAATTCTAGACCTTGACCAAGATAAGAACTTTATTTCCCAGGAATATGTGGTTAAACTTGATTTAAAATTTGAGGTTTTGGAGAATGGGGATAAGAAAATTGATAAGAAGCTGTCTATGCTGAAGGTAAGAGAAACATTTGGGCATGAGATTGTGACTTCTCAGATGTGGAAAAGGGCTGTTGAGATCAAAGAACCAATATACATGGAGTGGTGCTTGGAATTTTTCAGTTCTGTGGTTGCTAAGAAAGAAATTTCAAACGAAGAGGTGATGACTGACAAGTTTTTGAGGTTCAGACTTGGAGGTGTAGAGAGAGAGGTGACACTCTATAAGTTTGGAAAGCTGCTAGGAATTTACTCTGAGGAAGAAATGAATAGTGATCATTTTGAGAAACTGGTGACTAATGGAGGAAGAGTTGTTGGGGACTTTGATTCTGACGCATTCTGGAAGGAGATAAGTGGGAAGATGTTTGAGTTTATGGGAAGAAGAGAGTGTGGAAGATCAAGGACCCTTTGATGCAGGTTTTTCAGAAAATACTTGTGAAGTCTGTTTTCAAAAGAGAGTACCATGAACAGTATCTGTTGGATGGGGAATTATGGATCTTGTTTGTTTATATTTATGCTAAGCATCTGTCATGTTTGAACCTGACCTGGATGATTGCCCAGCATCTCTGTTATGGAGTAGTGACAGCTGGAGGAACTAGAATATGCTTTGGTCATCTTGTTTCAAGGATTGCTAGAAATTTGGGTTTGTTTAATGAAGAAGGAATGATATTGTTTGGTGAGCCTGTGTTGTGTAAATCTATTGATATAAGGAGCCTTTGGTATTTGAGGGATGCTGAGACAGGGAAGCTGAAGGAACTACCAGAAGTATTGGAGGAAGTGCCTCTGAATGAATGGTAAAGGAGGAAGGTCAAGAGTGAAGACCGCCGGGTTTAGCTGAAAGTACGGCGGGGTTTGTTGTCTGATGTAATGATGAAAGACCAGTATGTCGGTCTTGCATTTTAAAAACAATTTCAAACATGTTTCAAAACTATATTTGTGGGTCTGTAATATTCGGGTACCTCTGTTGGTACCCACTAAACATTTGAACATTTGAACCATGGCACCACCAGAAACAAAAACAATCTATTATTATTATTATTATTATTATTATTATTATTATTATTATTATTATTATTATTATTATTATTATTATTATTATTATTATTATTATTATTATTATTATTATTATTATTATTATTATTATTATTATTATTATTATTATAAACATCACATTATTAGAAAATTATAAGATTTACAAGAAATTAGTGGGGAGCCGAGACACTAATTGGGCCCCAACTCCTTTGGCTATAGCGAAGCTAATCCTACTAAAAATATGGGCAGCTGCACGTGCTCCAATGTCTTGAGTCACTGAGAATCTTCGGATACGCTTTAGTAAGGTCACCGCATCCTTCTCAAGTTCTCCAAAAGAAGAGAATGAAAAGGGGAGAAACCCATATCCAATATTCGCGCATTTAGCCTTGTACTTGATGCGTTTGCGTTGTGCGGCTTCAACAACCGCACGACTCGGCACAAAATCAACCATACCGGTTTGCGTCAAGGGTGATGACCCTGTCAGATCAACACATGCTTCAAGCCCACCTTCCCACGAGTAAAGTAACATATCAGCTGGACGTAAGGGTTTGTCCCTTTCCCTAGTAAGCCCAATATCGACCTCCTTACGAGCCAAAATTCTAGACGGAGAACATATGTCAACAAGAACATCACGCACCACGTTATGCCGATGTTTAATACCAATAATACCCGCACATGATACAGCATGATCCCCATAAATATCCCTAGTAAAGACCCTGGAACAAGCTGAGCACGGCATCTGAACAGAAAAAAGGGGAACACCTAGCCGATAACACAACACACATCGGTAAGTCCTAGCATTCATAGTCTGTCCCAAGCCAGATATTGGAGCCACCCTAAGCCAATCTTAAGTGTAGTCCTCCTTTTGCGAACTCCATAATGCCATTTGTCGAGAAGATAGGCGGAAAGTGGATTCAACCGTTTGGGTAACACGTGTGAAATGTATATCTGCCAATTTCTTCATAAGTTTGGGGGCAGCGATCTCACTTGGGTTACTCAAAAGGTCAATTTCCATTTTCACATTAAAAGAACATAAGGCATCATCAAAAGAAGGGCCAAAAGTCACAATACCAGAATGTCGAAGAAGCTTAGTCTGTAAGCTAGCAGATTGAAGTCTAGAAGTAAGGAAAGCATAGTTTAAGACATCGCCTGCAGAATATACCCCAAGCCCCCCAAAGGCAAAGAGTAAGGTGGCAAGTCTCCACTGCCAATCACCAAAAGCAGGTCCAGAAGAAGTAACAATACGCTCCAAAGAAGAACGAAGTGCTGCATCAAATGAAACCTGAGCACACTCAAAGACTCGAGGAGAACATGTGCGCATAGAAAAATACAACTTGGAAATACCAGCACATGCACGAAGTAGCAACAACTCACACTGAGGATCATTAAGCTTAGCAACAGCATCGATAAGCTCAATGGTTTTAGCAACCCTTTTCATAACTAGCTCACTACTAAACTCAAAGTCCACACTAGCAGGCCCACCCAGTAATTTAACACCATGTAAAGGTCGAGAAATATTAGGCGGAAAAACACCCACAAGCTTGCTTCTGGGGTCTTCCCTTGGCCAAAAAACCTCAGTTTTATCAACATTGAGGTGTAAACCGCAACGAGGTCCATCCATCATAATAATCTCTAAAACCTTCCCCACGACCAAAGTATCTCCAATAATAGTGCCATCATCCAGATACCAAGCTTGAAGAGAAAGGTTAAAGGAGTCTCTAATCTTACATACCAAAGGTTGTAACACTAAAGCAAAAAGAAGAGGTCCAAGTGGATCACCTTGGTGCGACCATAAAGTATGTTCCCCATAATATAATCTAGCTGGGCTGGAGTAACAGAATTCCACCCAACGTGAAATAGCAGGACAATGAATGCGAACCTCCCTTAACATAACCTCGTGATACACCATATTGAAGGCGTTTTTAAAATCCACCAACAACATCGAAAGACCCACATCATCCCCACGATCTTCAATCAACCGATTCACGGCATGAAAAATAGCCTCCCCTCCTCCAGATACCCCAACACCTAACTGTAAATTACCATATTATTATTATTATTATTATTATTATTATTATTATTATTATTATTATTATTATTATTATTATTATTATTATTATTATTATTATTATTATTATCATTATTATTATCATTATCATTATCATTATCATTATCATTATCATTATCATTATTATTATTATAACATCACTTTATTGAAAAACAAATAGGATTTTACAAGAAATTAGTGGGGAGCCGAGATACTAACAGAGCCCCCACACCTCAAGCTATAGCAAAACCAATCCTACTAAAAATATGTGGAGCAGCACGTGCTCCAATGTCTTGGGTCATCGAGAATCGTCTAATGCGCTTTAATAAGGTCACTGCATCCTTTTCAAGTTCTCCAAAAGAAGAGAATGAAAAGGGGAGGAACTCATATCCGATATCAGTGCATTTAGCTGCGTACTTGACACGTTTACGTTGTGCGGCTTCAATAACCGCCCGACCGGGCATAAAATCAACCATACACGAACGCGTCAAAGGTGATGATCCTGTAAGATCAACACAAACATCAAGGCCACCATCCCAAGAGTAAAGTAACATATCGGCTGGGCGTAAGGTTTTGTCCCTCTCTCCACGAAGCCCAATATCCACCACCTTACGAACTGAAACTCCAGACCGAGAACATATATCAACAAGAACATCACGCACAACATTATGCCGATGTTTAATACCAACTATGCCTGCGCACGATACAGCATGATCTCCAAAAATATCTCCAGGAAAAACATTGGAACAAGCTGAACATGGCATCTTGACAGTAAAAAGAGGAACACCCAACCGATAACACAACACACATCGGTAAGTCCTAGCATTCATAGTTTGTCCCAATCCGGATATCGGTGCCACCCTAAGCCAATCTGACGTGTAATCCTCTTTTAATGAGTTCCATAAAGCCATCTTTCTAGAGGATAAATGGAAGGTGGATTCAACCGTTTGGGCAACACGTGCGAAATGTATGTCTGCCAATTTCTTCATAAGTTTGGGGGCAGCGATCTCACTAGGATTACTCAAAAGGTCAATATCCATATTCACATTAAAAGTACACAATGCATCATCAAAAGAGGGACCAGTAGACACAATACCAGAACTACGTAGAAGCTTAGTCTGTAAGCTGGCAGATTGAAGTCTAGAAGCAAGGAAGGCATAGTTCAAGACATCACCTGCAGAATACACACCAAGTCCCCCGAAAGCAAAAGGTAGGGTGGTGAGTCTCCATTCCCAATCACCAAACCCAGGTCCAGAAGCAGTGACAATACGTTCCAAAGAAGAGCGAAGTGCTGCATCAAAAGAAACCTGAGCACTCTCAAAGACCCGAGGAGGACATGTGCGCATAGAAAAATACAACATGGAAATACCAGCACATGCACGCAGTAGCAACAACTCACACTGGGGATCATTAAGCTTAGCAACAACATCCATAAGCTCAATAGTTTTAGCAACCCTTTTCATAACAAGCTTAGCAACAACATCCATAAGCTCAATATTATTATTATTATTATTATTATTATTATTATTATTATTATTATTATTATTATTATTATTATTATTATTATTATTATTATTATTATTATTATTATTATTATTATTATAATTATCATTATCATTATCATTATTATTATTATTATTATTATTATTATTATTATTATTATTATTATTAATATTGTTATTATTATTGTTATTGTTATTATTATTATTATTGTTATTATTATTATTATTATTATTATTATTATTATTATTATTATTATTATTATTATTATTATTATTATTATTATTATTATTATTATTATTATTATGTGCATGGGTGCATGAGAGGATCGGTTGACTGTGATTACACACTATAAGTGTTGGACCTTTTAACGTATAATATGATATTTTGAGAGAATATGATTAAGTATGCGGAATCTACTTAACCACACTTAGAAGTTTATTGGAAACGGAACTGTGATGCTTGTGTTTATTTAACAAAGAACAATGAAAGTATTTCACCAAACGATTCAATATTATTCAACAATAATACGAGTGATCTTCACTATCACTAGGGTTACAAAGACCTTGAATCTTGTGTTTTGTTCTAATGTTTTTCTCTATGTATATCTCTACACATGTATGTATTTTCTGCACTCACGTTACGCACACCTTAATACATATCTAAGATTTTCCTTTTATAGTCCAAGGAAAGATCTTTTACAAACTATATGACTCATCTAAATACTAGCTTATGACTAAGCTTCATTCTAGCAAGTTTGATGACTTATCATGTGAGTCATTAAGATACAACATGTATCTAGGATTACAACTCACTTGGAGTGTTCAATTTGATGACTACAACAAAGATATTATCTTGTATATGAATCAGTAGAATAAGTCATACTTATCTGCACAGCTGTCTGTATGAGTCATAGTAGTATCAGCAGAATCGTATGAGTCATAGTAGTATCAGCAGAATCCATCAGCAGAAACACGTTCAATAGAAAACGTTCTTCAGCAGAATCCATCAGTGGAAACATGCTTTGTGCTTTATCAGCAGAAACATACTTGATGTATTTCCTTAAACCTTTATGCTGATTCTTCTGATTATTTAATTCCCAACAATCCTCCCCTAAACATGTGAATTACATTCAAACATGTTTTTCTGAATTAAATGAGGACTTTATGAAGATCTTTCAAACACTTCATTGTCAGACTTTTGATCTGAACTTTCTTCTCTTTTGAGTGATTGAATGTCTTTCTATGTAACTCATCTGCTTATGTTCTTTGCTCCAATCTTGGACTAAAAGATGGTGCAATTTTCAACTTGAAGAATTATAAGAGACAATGATGCTGTGTATCTTGGATGCTTGTTCCAAGAAATAGAAATCATCTTTCAGCATGTTTTTGGAAGTGATGAACAAACGTAGTGAACTGAACTTGAAACCTTTCTTTGAATGATCTAGATAGAACTTTCTCCTATCAGCTTTGTTCTTGTTCTTTATCAGTAGAAACCATGTCATCATCTTGTATGCTCTTATCTTTTCCTTCTTCTTCTTTGGTTAATCTTCCTTTAAAGGGCTTTTGTAACCTCCCCTGAGATTTATTTCTCTCTTGAGCAATTTCCTCCCCTATTTGGAAGATCTCTCACAATCATACCATATCATCTGATCTAGCAATTTCCATGTTTTCAGACAATTTGTACATGAAGCCATCAATTCCTTAAGAGTTTAAGATTCCGTCCTCATCACTTCTAGGTGTGTTAACTCCTATGAGAGGTGATTCAATGGACGTTTTTGACTCATGGTCCATCTGTTGATGGTTTTTTAAGTCATCTTTGAAAATCCTTTTTAAGAAATATTTGACTTAGCAGTATGAACATGATTTTATGATAAAAATCATACTGCTTCTAACCATTTTGAAGGGATTAAGTGTGGCAACTAACACTTAATCAAAAATTTCGGTTTAAAGCAACCTCTGGTTGTGTGAGAACCAATGTTTTCAGTTATAAATAACTGCCTGTGTACAGATAAACCTATTCAAAAGGCTTTCTTTACAGGGTTTCCAGCTCGTGGCATTTGTTACCTCTAACACAAGTCTTAGATTCACTTTTGCTTGCTGTTCTTTCTATCAGATATCCGTAGATTAGTCACATTATACTTGAGAGTATAAAATGATAGAAAGTAAGTTGTATCAATTAATTTCTGATCAACTAATTTATCAATTCAATGTGAAATATCATAGTCAGGTTCCAAGAAAGAAGTTTTAAGGAGTGTTGAAGTCCCAAACTTTTTCTATCATGAACCTATTATATCAGCAGCAATGATCAGCTTTCAGCAGCAATGATCAGCAGATTTCACTTGAAATAGCCTTTGAGCTCAAACATTCATACCTGAAATTGTTAGTCTAAAACCAAAAGAACAAAGTACAAAGTACTTGTCTTGAATTAGAATAATCATAGAACTAACTGTATGAATAACTTTAAATATTGGTAATAGTAGTTTTAGATAACAAATTTAGATGCATTAACAAAATCTATATACAAGAACACATTATATTGAAAAAATTTAAAGATTAAGCATTCCAATACCTGCTACCAAGTACTGAAATCTTCCAACATCAAAAGCTTTTGTAAGAAGATCTGCAAAGTTTTGTTCTGAAGCAATTTTCATTACTTGAATTAACCTCTTTTCATTGCAATCTCTTATAAAATGATGTCTTATTTCAATGTGTTTTGTTTTAGAATGTTGCACTGGATTTTTAATAATGCAAATTGTACTACTATTATCAATACGAATAATGGTATGTAAGAAATTGTGCCCATAATCAAGAAGTTGGTTTTGAAGCCATAGGACTTGACCACAACAATTTGCAGCAGCTACATATTCAGCTTCAGTTGTTGAAGTAGCAACCATTGTCTGTTTCTTACATTGCCATGAGATAAGTCTACAGCCAAGTAATTCCTCCTGTTGTTGACTTTCTGTCCAAGCTAGCACCAGCATAATCACTATCTGAGTATGTTACCAAGTCAAAAGATGATTCCTTAGAATACCACAAACCCAACCTAGGTTGACCCTTGAGATATCTAAAAATTTTCTTGACTGCTGTTAAATGAGAAACCTTAGGAGTTACTTGATATCTTGCACAAGCATAAACAGAGAACATGATATCAGGTCTTGATGATGTGAGATACATCAAAGAACCTATCATAGATCTGTATGTGTGTACATTCACATTAGTTCCTTCTACATCTTTAAGAAGTGGCTTCTCAGGATCAATTGGTGTGCTTGCTGTTTTGGAATCAGCAAATTGAAACTTTCTAAGAATCTCTGCAACATATTTGTCTTGACTAATAAAGATTCCTTCTCTTGATTGTTTAACCTGCAGACCCAAAAAGAATGTAAGTTCCCCCATGGAACTCATCTGAAACTTATTGTGCATAAGCTTCTCAAATTCCAAACACATCTCCTTCCTTGTAGATCCAAAGATGATATCATCCACATACACTTGAACTAGCAAAAGATCCTTCTTATGCTTCTTGGTGAAAAGTGTCTGATCTATCTTGCCTCTTTGAAATCCATTTGAAATTAAGTAGGAAGCCAGTGTTTCATACCAAGCTCTTGGTGCCTGATGTAGGCCATATAGAGCTTTAACAACCTTGTACACTTTGTCTGGATGGTCAGGATCAACAAAACCAGGAGGTTGTGAGACATACACCTCCTCTTCAATAGTACCATATAAGAACAACACTCTTGACATCCATTTGATAAACTGTGAATCCCATAAATGAAGCATAAGCCAAAAATAGTCTAATAGCTTCAATCCTTGCTACTGGAGCAAAAACTTCTTCATAGTCTATCCCTTCTTCTTGTGTGTACCCTTGAGCTACTAATCTAGCTTTATTTCTTATCACTATGCCCCTTTCATCCCTTTTATTCCTAAAAACCCATCTAGTGCCAATTACCCTTACACCACTTGGTAAATCAACTAGCACCCAAACCTTTTGAATCTTAAACTGAAGAAGCTCCTCTTGCATAGCCTCCAACCAGCTTGAATTCTCTAGGGCTTTATGAATATTCTTTGGTTCATCTTGTGAGAGAAAACATACAAATAAACAAGAGTTTGAAAACTCATGTTGTTTTGAAGCATAAAGGGCATCAAGAAGCCCTTGTTGATCTGAAGACATCAATTGTGTTATTGTCTTCACTCCTGATTGTACATCTCCAATAACATTGTCCAGGGAGTGGACTTTGTGAATCCTTGAGTGTGGAGTAGAAAGAACTTGATAATCAGGTGGAAGGTTGTTGAAATCCACCTCATTGTCTGAGATATTTGCTTGTGTTTCTTCTGATGGTCCATCAGCAGAAACATTTTGCTTATCAGTGGGAACGATTTGCTTATCAGCAGAAACAGCAGTGTTACTTCTGATTTGAAACTTTTGTTCCTTAGCTCTTTCTTCCTTGTGTTCATCTTCAACATCTTCTTTAGATTTACCAGAAGAAGATTCACCATTTATTGAAGTTGAATCCACACTTGCATTTGTCCATATTGGCATCATCACATAATCATGATCTGTCTCCTTCTCTAATCCTTCTCCATTTGTTGCATCAGCAGTTTGTGAACCTGAAAATTCATTAGTTTCTGCAACAAAAGGCACATAATTCATTGATTTGGATAGAGTTTCAATATCAAATAGCCATTTGGGACCTTGACCTTCTACATTGGTTTTATTTTCCAAAAACTTCACATGTAGATTTTCCTCTAATCTTCTAGTTCTCATGTTGTATACTCTGAATGCTTTGCTATTGATAGAATATCCAACTAAGAATCCTTCATCTGCTTTTCCATCAAACTTTCCAAGATGGTCCAAGGTATTCAGAATTGTCACATGATATCCAAAAGGTCTAAGAAATCCTATTTCAGGAGTTCTACCTCTAAAAAGTTCATATGATGTCTTATTGTGAGGTTTTACAACTAAAACTCTATTTTGAACATAGCAAGCAGTGCTGACTGCTTCTGCCCAAAAAGTTATAGGCAACATAGAGTCAGCTAACATAGTTCTAGCAGCTTCTATTAGTGTTCTATTTTTCCTTTCAGCAACTCCATTCTGTTGTGGAGTTCTTGCAACACTAAATTCTCTTTTAATACCTTTTTCTTTGCAGAAATCATCCATAACTCTATTTTTAAATTCTGTCCCATTATCACATCTAATGACTTTTACTCTTTTGCTTACTAGGTTTTCTATCTCTGTTATGAAGGTCTTAAGTATGCTAGAAGTCTCATCCTTAGTTCCTAAAAAGAATACCCATGTAAATCTACTAAAGTCATCCGTAATAACTAGACAATATCTCTTATGCAACAAGCTTCTAACATTTGTAGGACCAAATAAGCCCATATGCAGCATAAACAATGATTGATTGATAGAGTTAAAAATTTTGGGCTTACAAGTGGCTTTATGTTGTTTGCCTTTAAGACAAGCAATGCATGTTTGATCATTTTCAAATCGTTTTTGAGGTAAACCTCTTACCAAACCATCTTTGACAATATTATATATGGTTTTGAAGTTAATATGACCAAGCCTCCTATGCCATTTCATAGATTCATCTAATGTGGCCTTAGCAATAAGACAAGTAAGAGAATCTTTTGGAACAATTTTCTTCATATCAACACTGTACATGTTGCCTTTTCTTGGAATTCTAAGAAGTGCTTGACTTTCATCAAGCATCTTAAAATCAGAAGAAAATACAAGACATTCAGTGTCAGTAAAGAGAACTTTGTTCTTTTTGTCACACATTTGTGAGACACTAAAAAGATTATACTTAAGCTCTTGCACATAGTACACATCTTCAAAATCTAGTTTACCGGTCTTAATAGTACCTTTACCAGTAATTTTTCCTCCAATTTCTCCTCCAAAGGTAACATAGCCTCCATCTACAGATTGAAAATTTGAGAGATAAGACTTGTTGCCTGTCATGTGCCTTGAACATCCACTATCTGAGAATCCTTGATCTTCAATATCTGCTGATGAATGTCCCTACACATAAATTAAGGAATTAGTTTTCTTTGGGGATCCAAGCCAACACTGACTTGGATCTGCCTCTTGCATCAATGAAATATAATTTATTGAGGACTGTTGATGCAACATTGGATTTAAGAATCCAACATGCTGAGGCCTTAACAGCATTTGCCCTGTTTCCATTAGCAGTGATATGAACTGTTTGGCTATCAGCAGAAACTAATGGCTTTGCAGTTTTATCCTTTGGTCTCCAAACTTATTTTTGGACCACTGCTTTTGTTTGAATGGGCCTTTGAACAATATTAGATGCATGTTTGAAAGTTGTTTTTGCACCCTTAATTGTTGATTTTGGGTAAACAGTCATATATGGTCTGTCAGCAGAAACCATTTTCTTTTCAGCATGAACAATTTTTGCTCTATCAGCAGGAACTGCTTTTGTGACTGTTTTGGGTTTTGATCTTTTGGAATTAGAGTGAAAATGAGATTTAGGTGTTTGCCTTTTGTAGTTCACTCTATTACTTTCATACCCATATACCCATTGGTTGCAGAAAGCTGTAAGATGGTCAAAACTACCACATGTGTAACAAGCTTTGTTATCTCTTTGTTGGAGAGACTTGAGGCTATACCAATTCTTTTGGTTACCTCTGGACTTGTTTATGGTTCTATATTGTTCACAATATCTAACTGGTTGCCTAACATGTTTTTCATTGGTCTTAGGCCTATCAGTATTGTGTTTGACTATCTTAGGAACACTTTTCTTTGCTTTCTTAATCACTTCAGGTTTAGACATAACCTGTTTTAACTTTTTATCATCAGATGTTAAGTCCTCAATGATTGGACCATCTGACTTTCTACAAGAACACACCTTGTCCTTAGGAAGTGAAGTTTTACTTAAACTTTCACTTTCTTTCAAAGGTTCATTATCAACTACATTAGTCTTTGGTTGAACTCCATATTTGAATTCAGGTAGTTGAAATTCAGGTAATCCTGTGTGTTCTAGGTCAATTCCTGGGGGTGAAGGAATACCTCTATATGGTGGAGGAACAGATTTGTATCAAACACCAGACTTAGCTTTATTAATTACTTGACATTCAATTAAGTTAGTCACACCCTTAGATGCATAATCTAGTGTTTCTACACTCATTTGAATATTCTCTTTAGCCTTACTAAGCCTATCTACTTCAGCTTTTAAGTTACAATTGTCATTGTTTTTAAACATTATTTCTCTTTCAAGAAGAATTTTGACATCAGTAAAGGTAGATTCATTTGTTCTAAAATGTATTAATTGTTCCTCTAGAGTAGCTATACCTCTTTTATGATTTGTTAAGCTATGAGCTGTATCAATTAATTCCTTTCTTTGATTCTCATAACGTTTGGTTAAGGTTTCTAAACTTTTAAGAGCAGAACAATTATTTGAACAAACTTTATCAAGTTGTACCTCTGTGGTGAAAGCCATAAGAGCTGTCTGAGGAGAACTTCCTTCTTCATCAGCAGTAAAGCTCCAATCAAATCCTAATCCATCAATAGCTACCATAGCCTTTGGATTGGTTGATTCCCCTGTCTTGGACTTGCTTCCAAAACCTCTGTTCTTGCTATCTTGCTGCCTTGGCCTTCTACATTCTCTTGAGAAGTGCCCCAACATATGACAGTTATAGCATTCTATCTTTGACATGTCAAAACCAGCAGTATCATTGCTGCTGATGGTGAGTTTTTTCCCCGTCCTCTGATAGAATTTCTTAGCCCTCATGCTAAGAAGAGAAATTTGCCATTTTAGGTCCATCTCTTCTAAATCATCATCATTGATTTCTAAGAGATCTTCATGAGTAAGCATGGACCCATTATTCTGGCTTGTGAAAAAGGCACAACAAACCTTTTCATTCAATATACCAAAGGTAGTGCTTGATGAACTAGCAGCACCAGCTCCACTATCAACCTTTTCATCTTTAACTGGGTTTGAACTACTAGGAGATGACATAAAAGCCATGTTCCCAGTATATGAACTAGAGACACCAGTTTTCTTTACTTCTTGTTCCACAATTTTAAAATTGATATACAAATCCATAAGATCCATAGTGTCTATGTCTGGTTTATTCTTCCAAACAACAACATGCATAGCCCACTCTTCTGGTAAGCTTCTCAGAAATTTTGAGTTTAAATCTTCTTGAGGTATATCAACCCCAAGAACAGCAAGTTGACTCACAATTTTCTGTAGCCTTGTAAACATGTGGTCAAGAGATTCATTCATGGTTGATAAGAAATTTTCAAACTGCTGCTTGAGAAGGGTTTTCTGGGTCTTCTTGGTGGCTTCATTCCCTCCATATCTTGCAACTATTGCCTCAAATAATGACTTGGCATCTTTGAATTTGCTGAAGTTTATAAGTTGATCATTTGGAATGGTCATCATCAGCATGCTTCTGGCCTTGAGGTCATTCTTCTTCTTTATCTTTTCATCAGCAGTTGTAGGGATAGTTTGAACAACTAAAATTTCCCTACCTTCAACTGTTGATAAAGTGGTTGTGGGTTTGAAAGAGTTTCCATCTTCAATGATTTCCCAAAGAGTGTAATCCTGCACCTGGAAAAACTGTTCTATTCTTAACCTCCACAACTCAAACTCATTCTGTTTGAGAACTGGCAACTTTGCAGCAACATTAGTTTGAATAGATTCTGTATCCATTTCTTCTTCTAAATCAAAAGTATCAACCTGTAAGCTCTGATACCAACTGAGAGGATCGGTTGACTGTGATTACACACTATAGGTGTTGGACCTTTTAATGTGTAATATGATATTTTGAGAGAATATGATTAACTATGCGGAATCTACTTAACCACACTTAGAAGTTTATTGGAAATGAAACTGTGATGCTTGTGTTTATTTAACAAAGAACAATGAAAGTATTTCACCAAACGATTCAATATTATTCAACAATAATACGAGTGATCTTCACTATCACTAGGGTTACAAAGACCTTGAATCTTGTGTTTTGTTCTAATGTTTTTCTCTATGTATATCTCTACACATTATAACACCCCGTAAAATTTTCCTACGATTAACACGTTACCATAACATAGATTAAGCATTTTTTTCAGGGAACCAAATTTTTTTTTTATGCATGACCTATTAATTGAACCACTATGATATTTATGATTGACCATTTACCCAGGAACGATGCTTACACAACCTTGATAGATTTAATATCGCGAATATATATATTTTAAACGTTAATAATTAAAACAATACGTTTTGTTCATTTAACGTACATTATTTATATCATTCTGGAGCTTACGAAAATTCTCGAGACTACTCACTAATATTATTGGACCAAAACCCGACTCTCGAAATCACCTACGTGGGCCCACGTGACCCAAAGGGCCGATCATACCCAAAACTACTGCTAATAGACTCATTTTAAATTTATTTTCGTTTCTTTTCTTTGGATTGGGCCCAACTCACGCAGCAGCCCAGCAGCCCAAGCGCACCCTTTGTTATTATTTAGTTTTCTTTCTTTTCTGTTCCAGTCGCGATCAGCCACAAAACACCCTCGTTATTTCTTGATTTCGACACACAACCTACTGATTTTATTTCACCATTCGATTGAAGACCTGGCATAGTATCAGGAATGACAAATATCGTTACCTCCCTCGCTCGTTCGCTACTCTAAAAACGACCCAAGTAAACCTCAACACTCACTTTGGAAATTTCACCCAAATGTGTCGAAAACCTTCTTAGCACCTCCCAAGCTCCCCAATGACCACGAATCTGACTCATTTGCACTGTAGAACGTCAGGGAATGAACATAGATATTCTCTTACACTATATCTTGGATGTTTACTTTCGATTGGGCAACACTTTGGTGCCACACCACAATAGCGAAACAACACAACACTTCCTTGGTCTTATCCTTGTGTTCCCAAGCTTCCAAAACTCCTATAAGAACCCTCCCATGCAAATGCAATCGATCAAAAACACACAAGCAAACTTTATTCCAAGTTTGCAAGTCGAATAGTACTAGAGTTGGGACAGAAAGTTGGCAAGAAGTTCAAGACGTAGAAGAGATCCAAGAGAACCATTGTTGCTCATATCGAACCACGGCTAGAATGTGAACCAAGCTACATCGATCCCTTGCACTTTCTCGAACCATACGTACCATTACCACCACCTATCTGTGGTGAGGTGAACTACTCGTACCCCTAACCAGTCTTTCTATTTCTAGTAACATTAATTTTTCATGTTAACTTTGATCTTTTATTTTAAAATATACAAACGTAACATATATATATTTTTTTTCCTCCTTTTCATTCTTGACCACGTTAGAATTCGTGTTTGATAAAGTTTTTGAACTAGTAATAACGTTTACTCATAAAATGTCACACGTTCCTTAAGTCACTTGACCATGTCGAAAGACTTAGAATTTTTCTAAGTCTTCAATGTATATTTCTATATGAGTTTGACCATTCACTTTAACCTTGTCATTTGCAAACTAGACACACAACATATATATTTTATTGCTCGACCTCGGTTTTAACATGGTAAATAAACGAGACACACTTTTTACTCGACCTAATGAAATCGTATGGAATATTTTCTAGAACCAAAGTGAATCGACATTATAAACAGATTTTGAAAACCATTTATAACGATTTGGACCTTAAAAGCCCAATAAACTGTTTTTAAGCTTATTCAATAAGCTGATGGGAAAAACTCTTTTGAAATGATTATATAACTTAAAATAATGAGCTAAGGTAGGCCTAGTGTTCCCCCTAGTCCATTGGATTGTAAAACGTTAATGGGCCTTATATTTAACTCGTTATAAGCCCAATAAGTCAAAATAAGCACTTTTTGGAAAATAAGCTAGTTTTATAAGTCAAATAAGTTGTTTAGAGCTTATTGGAAAAGTTAAAATGTTAAGTTTTGAATTTAATAACTTTTGGACTAAATTTGCAAAATATTCCTAACCGAGGGACCAAAACTGTCAAAACATGAAATTTTGGGTAGAAACTGTCAAAACTGTATTTCCTGAGTACTAATCTGTTGGAAATGAAACTTGGAGTTATAAAATGTAATCATTGACAAGAATTGGACCAAAAATGTAATATATATATATTCGGACTAACGGTGAAATTGTCATACCGTTAGGGTTAAATTCGTAACTTTGATGAAACTTGAAGGATATTAATGATGTAATATTTTTCTCTTATATATTTGTAAAGATTTATATAAATATTGTGATATTTGATATAAAATTTTGACACTTTTAATTATATATACGTTATATATAATTTTCGTCGTTATGAATAAAGTTAACGATACGTTATTATTAACTTTTTATCGAGACTTATCGAATATATACTTTGAGATATATTTATAATATGACAAACATTCGCGATATAAATATAAAATTGGACTTAGACTATCAACTGAGCTGTGTAATATCTTTTAGGTTGTGTGTGAAGCCGTTACCTTCATCTTTGAAATCTCGATACAACTGTACTACTGAGGTGAGTCATAGCCCCTACTCTTACTTGTTTTACAATGATTTATAAACATTTTCGGGGGAGATACATGCCTAACTATTGTTTTATACTTTTACAAGTACTCGTTAACTATTTACATATTACTGTGATTTCATAGTCCACTCTCTTTAACTATTTTTCCCGTGGGGGAGATACATGCTTAAAACTCGATCATAAGTCTTTTATACCGGGTATTGAAATACCGTCAGGCCAATGTTATTTGCTTAAGTTACTATTGCCAAAAGTCCCTGGATCATGAACCTTAATCACTTGAAGGGTGAACGTAAATAAATGTGGATAGTACTATTAGTGATTGACAATCCTCGTTTGGTTGTTAGAGAAAACACCAGGCGCACTTTATTGTTCTTATCATAGGTTATTGGCAAATACCTATCTTGAGGGCCTACTACTTACCGTCATAACTTGAGAGTATGATTGGCTGTTAATCGTTGAGTATCATGAGCTTAAGGCAATAACAGGAACATTGAAATTAAACTTATTGATTGTATGTGATTACAATACATTCTTAACTTGTGATTCGAAACTCGTGTTAAATGGATTTATAAACCAATTACTATTTTTGATGTTGACCCGGTGAAGGGCAAATCAACGGATTATCTTATTGAATTGACAAGGAAATCACTCATTTTCTAATTTACAATTTAAACTATAAACTCTATGAACTCACCAACCTTTGTGTTGACACTTTTAGCATGTGTTTATCTCAGGTAACTAAACAGGAAGGAACTTGAAGGCACGGAGTGGGCTTGTAACCCGGCATGGGCTTAAATAAACATTTTGATATATTTTAAATAAACTTGTTGTTTAAATTATGAAACATCTTGATGTCTCGAATATTTGGTATTTTGAATAAATTAAACTTTAAAGCGTCACTTTTGTGTCGTTTTCTATGATTGTGACAAAGATCCTCGAAGTAACACCCAAAAAGTCTTCCGCTGACATTTTAAGTCTTCCGCTGACGTGATGATTTTGGGGGTGTTACAGATTGGTATTCAGAGCCACGGTTATAGAGAACCAGATGTTTTTAAACATTGGACTATAACCACACTTTAACTGGACCATTTTTACAAAATACCACTTCATGCCCTCCGTGCCTACATTCCAACATCTGGTAGAAAAGTTACTTCTCATTATTTCTTACTTATATAACTTGATATATGCTTACATGTTACGATTATGCTAATAACTATGTTTACTAATCGGGATTATTACAAATACCGTGTCTTCATATTTCCATCCGCTAGACTATTATGTGACCTTTAAAATAGTTTATGGTACAACTACACTCTAGTATATTAATATATATATATTTATATGCTCCCCCAACTATTTTGAGTACTATGCAAATCCTCTTTTATTGTCTCGCTTTCATCTTTATAGATGCTTACGACATATCCGCACGTAAATTATTTTGTCCGATGGTTAAGTCAGAATCTTAAAATGATTTACAACATCTTAATTTGAATAGATTGGGACGCCCTTTTGTTCAAATCAAGAAATTATAAATCATTGAACCATAAATTTATATTTCCTTAATTACATAGTTTGGGACGCTTCTCTATGTAAATAACGAAATATAGATAAATAGGTTTAAATTACTTCTGAGTTAACAGACATATGAAACCAAGAACCCCTAAATCTCATTAGAAACCGCGAATATTAATACACAACGATATAACTAGCATCGGTAATGCTATCATCACAAAGATCACTAAGTAAACCTTAACGTCACTAAACGATTGATCCACCAAGCTGATGAAGAATGCCACCACTCCTACGAGTGCAAGAACCACAACTGGATGTAATACATCGAATACCCTGTATGACAAAAACCACATAATGAAACGTTAATGCCTAGTGCATGAAGCTACAAATTCAAAAACAACACTCTTAATATTTCTTACCCCCATATTTCATCCACACTAACGACTAAAACCACGATTAGCATAAGAAATGCTATGATCCAATCCAAAGACTCCAGATCTTCTTTCGGGAAGAAAGTTACAACAAAATACGCAACTATGAGAACAATATAAGTATAAGACATATTAAAAATTGTTATTTGAAGACAAAATGAACGATAAAGAGAAAAATCAGGAAATATATAGACATGTTGCCATGAATCACTATTCTTGCCATGTGCATTCACTTTTCCCCAAGTTAATATCTATCCACAAGAACTAAATAATTCGAGAATTATCTCCACACTATTCTCTTTGTAAAAATTTGTATCAACAAAACTCTTTTGTTTAACGGGTAGGTTACCCGCACAGATTTTTGTAATTTTAAAACATGAAGAATAAATAAATTATCATCCTCATTTTGCTCACAATGGATTTTATTCAAACGACATATTATTATTAAACTTGACTGAAACACATAAAAACATTACAAACAATACTAAAAATTAAACATAACACTTCAGTGGTAGTCTGGGTGATCCCAAGTCTGAGAATTATTAGAATCATATCCATCATCATAAGGGTCGAAGCTTGCCAACCTCTCTTCTTCTATTTGAGCCTCCAACCTACTCAGCTCCCGCTCCATGTCAGAAGTCCAACCACCATCATCGACCGCCACATTTTCCTCAAAACTTGGCTGGAATTGATCCAGATGAGGCAATTGTTGTTGTTGCACAGTCACTCTTGGTGCAGAAGAACTCGATGCACCTTGTTGAAGTGATTGTTGTGGTGGTGGTAGTGGATTTGGTTGTTGTTGTTGTTGCTGTTGCTGTTGCTGTTGTTGCTGTTGCTGTTGTTGCTGTTGCTGTTGCTGTTGCTGTTACTGTTGCCATAGCTGCTGTTGCTGTTGTTGTTCAATCCTAGCAGCTTCAACATTCTCTTTAAAACTCCAACAGATCTTGCTGGAACTATGGTCCTCTATCTGATGAACACAAACCCATAACGATTCAATAATAGCCGCATCCTTACGATATCCGTCATGCAAGAAAGTATCAATCACACGTTTTCGATCATCCGATATATCCGTACACCTTGCATAGCGTTCTCTAAGCCGTTGTTTCGATTGTTTCACCACCTCCAACTCCAGAATGACCCTCAAAATAACATTTTTACGATCCACATCACTATTTTCGGCTTCTGCTTTGATATATTGTTGGATTTGTTCAGCGGTATGTGGTAGCTTGCAAACCATTTTGTGTGTGTGTGTGTGAAGATAACACAAACGTACCAGTAGTATTTATAGAAGATTGAAATATATTCTCCATTATTTTATTTAATATAACCGTTTGTATTCAAATGGTAAAAACTTTCAAAAGCCTACATCTATTAAACAAATAAATAAATTTTTGGAATACGTGGTGAAAATTCTACCTTGGCTTTCGCATTTTAACACAAGTGGCAAGAAACTGATCATGTTAAACACGTAACACTACAACTAAATCATAAACACACCACGTATGAATAATACCCTTAACCCTTAAGAAATTTTGAACATATAAAATAAATCCCTATGGACTTTCAAACATTATATAACAAATATTAGACCACCTCATGATCTGATATAACATGAAATGATAATATACGTATCGATAAACACTTCATACTCGCTTAAACCAAACGGAACGCACCCTCTCAACTTGGGCCTCAAAATTTCAATAACCCAACACTTCGTTGTATTTTAAACTAGATCAATAACTCGAGCCCGATGCTGCTCGAATCCCAGAAATTAAATCATATTCCCAAACAAATCCATGTCGAATAATTTCGAGTCATTTTCCGTGACATTTTCTTAACACTCTACCAATGTTTTGTACATTTCAAATTATCATATACCTAAGAATCAACTAAAACGAACCTTTATCACTTAAATCAATCTTAGGACGGTCAAGATATCATCACCTCATTTTGTACGAACTCCAAACTATCCAACGATACAAAAACTTGTACTTATCTAAATAATCGACTTCCCACGAAACCAAACAAACTTTTGTTAACACTTTCGGTCAAAATTTGTTAAAACCCACCAAATCTAACTACAATCAAACCAATGTTTTAACACATAATGCAAATTTAATGATCTATAAGCAATAAAAGCAAACGAAAATTTAACATAAACAACGGCATTAGGAAACAAAGAAGATTTTATTCATACACTAGAGATTACATAGAAACACAACGAACATTATTACAACAATCCTACCATTACACTACGATATTATGCCTCATTTCCAGAACTTGTCAATAATGATAGATACAACAACGAGCAGTACAATAAACAATAAGATTCCAACCATCATGGCACGATCTTCTCTCGGAATGAATGCCAGGAGAATGGTAGCAACAATAAGGTATAAAATCGCGAGGGAAGTGATGATGTGCGGCATGTCGGCAAACACTAAGAAGAAGGTTATTTTTAGGAATAAAGAAAACGCACTAGTAAAAGATATAAAGAGAAAAAGAATTGAGTACTGTACACCACTGTAGTAAAACACTATTTACACCTAGAAATTACATTTAGCATTACCAAGAAAGATTTAAAGTTTGAACCAAAGTATTTCCAAAGTTTTCATAAAAATCATATTAAGAGTTAAGAAAAGGCTGATATTGTAGTAGATATGTTAAGCTAGAAAGGACAATTCAAAACCGCTCAAAAGATAAATCATTTGGAATAACTATTTGTTCACCTCTAACCTCTCACCTTTACAACTACCTTATCTTAGAATCCCGGGACGGGATTCCGTTTAACGGATAGGTAATATAACACCCCGTAAAATTTTCCTACGATTAACACGTTACCATAACATAGATTAAGCATTTTTTTCAGGGAACCAAATTTTTTTTTTATGCATGACCTATTATTTGAACCACTACGATATTTATGATTGACCATTTACCCAGGAACGATGCTTACACAACCTTGATAGATTTAATATCGCGAATATATATATTTTAAACGTTAATAATTAAAACAATACGTTTCGTTCATTTAACGTACATTATTTATATCATTCTGGAGCTTACGAAAATTCTCGAGACTACTCACTAATATTATTGGACCAAAACCCGACTCTCGAAATCACCTACGTGGGCCCACGTGACCCAAAGGGCCGATCATACCCAAAACTACTGCTAATAGACTCATTTTAAATTTATTTTCATTTCTTTTCTTTGGATTGGGCCCAACTCACGCAGCAGCCCAGCAGCCCAAGCGCACCCTTTGTTATTATTTAGTTTTCTTTCTTTTCTGTTCCAGTCGCGATCAGCCACAAAACACCCTCGTTATTTCTTGATTTCGACACACAACCTACTGATTTTATTTCACCATTCGATTGAAGACCTGGCATAGTATCAGGAATGACAAATATCGTTACCTCCCTCGCTCGTTCGCTACTCTAAAAACGACCCAAGTAAACCTCAACACTCACTTTGGAAATTTCACCCAAATGTGTCGAAAACCTTCTTAGCACCTCCCAAGCTCCCCAATGACCACGAATCTGACTCATTTGCACTGTAGAACGTCAGGGAATGAACATAGATATTCTCTTACACTATATCTTGGATGTTTACTTTCGATTGGGCAACACTTTGGTGCCACACCACAATAGCGAAACAACACAACACTTCCTTGGTCTTATCCTTGTGTTCCCAAGCTTCCAAAACTCCTATAAGAACCCTCCCATGCAAATGCAATCGATCAAAAACACACAAGCAAACTTTATTCCAAGTTTGCAAGTCGAATAGTACTAGAGTTGGGACAGAAAGTTGGCAAGAAGTTCAAGACGTAGAAGAGATCCAAGAGAACCATTGTTGCTCATATCGAACCACGGCTAGAATGTGAACCAAGCTACATCGATCCCTTGCACTTTCTCGAACCATACGTACCATTACCACCACCTATCTGTGGTGAGGTGAACTACTCGTACCCCTAACCAGTCTTTCTATTTCTAGTAACATTAATTTTTCATGTTAACTTTGATCTTTTATTTTAAAATATACAAACGTAACATATATATATTTTTTTTCCTCCTTTTCATTCTTGACCACGTTAGAATTCGTGTTTGATAAAGTTTTTGAACTAGTAATAACGTTTACTCATAAAATGTCACACGTTCCTTAAGTCACTTGACCATGTCGAAAGACTTAGAATTTTTCTAAGTCTTCAATGTATATTTCTATATGAGTTTGACCATTCACTTTAACCTTGTCATTTGCAAACTAGACACACAACATATATATTTTATTGCTCGACCTCGGTTTTAACATGGTAAATAAACGAGACACACTTTTTACTCGACCTAATGAAATCGTATGGAATATTTTCTAGAACCAAAGTGAATCGACATTATAAACAGATTTTGAAAACCATTTATAACGATTTGGACCTTAAAAGCCCAATAAACTGTTTTTAAGCTTATTCAATAAGCTGATGGGAAAAACTCTTTTGAAATGATTATATAACTTAAAATAATGAGCTAAGGTAGGCCTAGTGTTCCCCCTAGTCCATTGGATTGTAAAACGTTAATGGGCCTTATATTTAACTCGTTATAAGCCCAATAAGTCAAAATAAGCACTTTTTGGAAAATAAGCTAGTTTTATAAGTCAAATAAGTTGTTTAGAGCTTATTGGAAAAGTTAAAATGTTAAGTTTTGAATTTAATAACTTTTGGACTAAATTTGCAAAATATTCCTAACCGAGGGACCAAAACTGTCAAAACATGAAATTTTGGGTAGAAACTGTCAAAACTGTATTTCCTGAGTACTAATCTGTTGGAAATGAAACTTGGAGTTATAAAATGTAATCATTGACAAGAATTGGACCAAAAATGTAATATATATATATTCGGACTAACGGTGAAATTGTCATACCGTTAGGGTTAAATTCGTAACTTTGATGAAACTTGAAGGATATTAATGATGTAATATTTTTCTCTTATATATTTGTAAAGATTTATATAAATATTGTGATATTTGATATAAAATTTTGACACTTTTAATTATATATACGTTGTATATAATTTTCGTCGTTATGAATAAAGTTAACGATACGTTATTATTAACTTTTTATCGAGACTTATCGAATATATACTTTGAGATATATTTATAATATGACAAACATTCGCGATATAAATATAAAATTGGACTTAGACTATCAACTGAGCTGTGTAATATCTTTTAGGTTGTGTGTGAAGCCGTTACCTTCATCTTTGAAATCTCGATACAACTGTACTACTGAGGTGAGTCATAGCCCCTACTCTTACTTGTTTTACAATGATTTATAAACATTTTCGGGGGAGATACATGCCTAACTATTGTTTTATACTTTTACAAGTACTCGTTAACTATTTACATATTACTGTGATTTCATAGTCCACTCTCTTTAACTATTTTTCCCGTGGGGGAGATACATGCTTAAAACTCGATCACAAGTCTTTTATACCGGGTATTGAAATACCGTCAGGCCAATGTTATTTGCTTAAGTTACTATTGCCAAAAGTCCCTGGATCATGAACCTTAATCACTTGAAGGGTGAACGTAAATAAATGTGGATAGTACTATTAGTGATTGACAATCCTCGTTTGGTTGTTAGAGAAAACACCAGGCGCACTTTATTGTTCTTATCATAGGTTATTGGCAAATACCTATCTTGAGGGCCTACTACTTACCGTCATAACTTGAGAGTATGATTGGCTGTTAATCGTTGAGTATCATGAGCTTAAGGCAATAACAGGAACATTGAAATTAAACTTATTGATTGTATGTGATTACAATACATTCTTAACTTGTGATTCGAAACTCGTGTTAAATGGATTTATAAACCAATTACTATTTTTGATGTTGACCCGGTGAAGGGCAAATCAACGGATTATCTTATTGAATTGACAAGGAAATCACTCATTTTCTAATTTACAATTTAAACTATAAACTCTATGAACTCACCAACCTTTGTGTTGACACTTTTAGCATGTGTTTATCTCAGGTAACTAAACAGGAAGGAACTTGAAGGCACGGAGTGGGCTTGTAACCCGGCATGGGCTTAAATAAACATTTTGATATATTTTAAATAAACTTGTTGTTTAAATTATGAAACATCTTGATGTCTCGAATATTTGGTATTTTGAATAAATTAAACTTTAAAGCGTCACTTTTGTGTCGTTTTCTATGATTGTGACAAAGATCCTCGAAGTAACACCCAAAAAGTCTTCCGCTGACATTTTAAGTCTTCCGCTGACGTGATGATTTTGGGGGTGTTACAGATTGGTATTCAGAGCCACGGTTATAGAGAACCAGATGTTTTTAAACATTGGACTATAACCACACTTTAACTGGACCATTTTTACAAAATACCACTTCATGCCCTCCGTGCCTACATTCCAACATCTGGTAGAAAAGTTACTTCTCATTATTTCTTACTTATATAACTTGATATATGCTTACATGTTACGATTATGCTAATAACTATGTTTACTAATCGGGATTATTACAAATACCGTGTCTTCATATTTCCATCCGCTAGACTATTATGTGACCTTTAAAATAGTTTATGGTACAACTACACTCTAGTATATTAATATATATATTTATATGCTCCCCCAACTATTTTGAGTACTATGCAAATTCTCTTTTATTGTCTCGCTTTCATCTTTATAGATGCTTACGACATATCCGCACGTAAATTATTTTGTCCGATGGTTAAGTCAGAATCTTAAAATGATTTACAACATCTTAATTTGAATAGATTGGGACGCCCTTTTGTTCAAATCAAGAAATTATAAATCATTGAACCATAAATTTATATTTCCTTAATTACATAGTTTGGGACGCTTCTCTATGTAAATAACGAAATATAGATAAATAGGTTTAAATTACTTCTGAGTTAACAGACATATGAAACCAAGAACCCCTAAATCTCATTAGAAACCGCGAATATTAATACACAACGATATAACTAGCATCGGTAATGCTATCATCACAAAGATCACTAAGTAAACCTTAACGTCACTAAACGATTGATCCACCAAGCTGATGAAGAATGCCACCACTCCTACGAGTGCAAGAACCACAACTGGATGTAATACATCGAATACCCTGTATGACAAAAACCACATAATGAAACGTTAATGCCTAGTGTATGAAGCTACAAATTCAAAAACAACACTCTTAATATTTCTTACCCCCATATTTCATCCACACTAACGACTAAAACCACGATTAGCATAAGAAATGCTATGATCCAATCCAAAGACTCCAGATCTTCTTTCGGGAAGAAAGTTACAACAAAATACGCAACTATGAGAACAATATAAGTATAAGACATATTAAAAATTGTTATTTGAAGACAAAATGAACGATAAAGAGAAAAATCAGGAAATATATAGACATGTTGCCATGAATCACTATTCTTGCCATGTGCATTCACTTTTCCCCAAGTTAATATCTATCCACAAGAACAAAATAATTCGAGAATTATCTCCACACTATTCTCTTTGTAAAAATTTGTATCAACAAAACTCTTTTGTTTAACGGGTAGGTTACCCGCACAGATTTTTGTAATTTTAAAACATGAAGAATAAATAAATTATCATCCTCATTTTGCTCACAATGGATTTTATTCAAACGACATATTATTATTAAACTTGACTGAAACACATAAAAACATTACAAACAATACTAAAAATTAAACATAACACTTCAGTGGTAGTCTGGGTGATCCCAAGTCTGAGAATTATTAGAATCATATCCATCATCATAAGGGTCGAAGCTTGCCAACCTCTCTTCTTCTATTTGAGCCTCCAACCTACTCAGCTCCCGCTCCATGTCAGAAGTCCAACCACCATCATCGACCGCCACATTTTCCTCAAAACTTGGCTGGAATTGATCCAGATGAGGCAATTGTTGTTGTTGCACAGTCACTCTTGGTGCAGAAGAACTCGATGCACCTTGTTGAAGTGATTGCTGTGGTGGTGGTAGTGGATTTGGTTGTTGTTGTTGTTGCTGTTGCTGTTGCTGTTGTTGCTGTTGCTGTTGTTGCTGTTGCTGTTGCTGTTGCTGTTGCTGTTGCCATAGCTGCTGTTGCTGTTGTTGTTCAATCCTAGCAGCTTCAACATTCTCTTTAAAACTCCAACAGATCTTGCTGGAACTATGGTCCTCTATCTGATGAACACAAACCCATAACGATTCAATAATAGCCGCATCCTTACGATATCCGTCATGCAAGAAAGTATCAATCACACGTTTTCGATCATCCGATATATCCGTACACCTTGCATAGCGTTCTCTAAGCCGTTGTTTCGATTGTTTCACCACCTCCAACTCCAGAATGACCCTCAAAATAGCATTTTTACGATCCACATCACTATTTTCGGCTTCTGCTTTGATATATTGTTGGATTTGTTCAGCGGTATGTGGTAGCTTGCAAACCATTTTGTGTGTGTGTGTGTGAAGATAACACAAACGTACCAGTAGTATTTATAGAAGATTGAAATATATTCTCCATTATTTTATTTAATATAACCGTTTGTATTCAAATGGTAAAAACTTTCAAAAGCCTACATCTATTAAACAAATAAATAAATTTTTGGAATACGTGGTGAAAATTCTACCTTGGCTTTCGCATTTTAACACAAGTGGCAAGAAACAGATCATGTTAAACACGTAACACTACAACTAAATCATAAACACACCACGTATGAATAATACCCTTAACCCTTAAGAAATTTTGAACATATAAAATAAATCCCTATGGACTTTCAAACATTATATAACAAATATTAGACCACCTCATGATCTGATATAACATGAAATGATAATATACGTATCGATAAACACTTCATACTCGCTTAAACCAAACGGAACACACCCTCTCAACTTGGGCCTCAAAATTTCAATAACCCAACACTTCGTTGTATTTTAAACTAGATCAATAACTCGAGCCCGATGCTGCTCGAATCCCAGAAATTAAATCATATTCCCAAACAAATCCATGTCGAATAATTTCGAGTCATTTTCCGTGACATTTTCTTAACACTCTACCAATGTTTTGTACATTTCAAATTATCATATACCTAAGAATCAACTAAAACGAACCTTTATCACTTAAATCAATCTTAGGACGGTCAAGATATCATCACCTCATTTTGTACGAACTCCAAACTATCCAACGATACAAAAACTTGTACTTATCTAAATAATCGACTTCCCACGAAACCAAACAAACTTTTGTTAACACTTTCGGTCAAAATTTGTTAAAACCCACCAAATCTAACTACAATCAAACCAATGTTTTAACACATAATGCAAATTTAATGATCTATAAGCAATAAAAGCAAACGAAAATTTAACATAAACAACGGCATTAGGAAACAAAGAAGATTTTATTCATACACTAGAGATTACATAGAAACACAACGAACATTATTACAACAATCCTACCATTACACTACGATATTATGCCTCATTTCCAGAACTTGTCAATAATGATAGATACAACAACGAGCGGTACAATAAACAATAAGATTCCAACCATCATGGCACGATCTTCTCTCGGAATGAATGCCAGGAGAATGGTAGCAACAATAAGGTATAAAATCGCGAGGGAAGTGATGATGTGCGGCATGTCGGCAAACACTAAGAAGAAGGTTATTTTTAGGAATAAAGAAAACGCACTAGTAAAAGATATAAAGAGAAAAAGAATTGAGTACTGTACACCACTGTAGTAAAACACTATTTACACCTAGAAATTACATTTAGCATTACCAAGAAAGATTTAAAGTTTGAACCAAAGTATTTCCAAAGTTTTCATAAAAATCATATTAAGAGTTAAGAAAAGGCTGATATTGTAGTAGATATGTTAAGCTAGAAAGGACAATTCAAAACCGCTCAAAAGATAAATCATTTGGAATAACTATTTGTTCACCTCTAACCTCTCACCTTTACAACTACCTTATCTTAGAATCCCGGGACGGGATTCCGTTTAACGGATAGGTAATATAACACCCCGTAAAATTTTCCTACGATTAACACGTTACCATAACATAGATTAAGCATTTTTTTCAGGGAACCAAATTTTTTTTTTATGCATGACCTATTATTTGAACCACTACGATATTTATGATTGACCATTTACCCAGGAACGATGCTTACACAACCTTGATAGATTTAATATCGCGAATATATATATTTTAAACGTTAATAATTAAAACAATATGTTTCGTTCATTTAACGTACATTATTTATATCATTCTGGAGCTTACGAAAATTCTCGAGACTACTCACTAATATTATTGGACCAAAACCCGACTCTCGAAATCACCTACGTGGGCCCACGTGACCCAAAGGGACGATCATACCCAAAACTACTGCTAATAGACTCATTTTAAATTTATTTTCATTTCTTTTCTTTGGATTGGGCCCAACTCACGCAGCAGCCCAGCAGCCCAAGCGCACCCTTTGTTATTATTTAGTTTTCTTTCTTTTCTGTTCCAGTCGCGATCAGCCACAAAACACCCTCGTTATTTCTTGATTTCGACACACAACCTACTGATTTTATTTCACCATTCGATTGAAGACCTGGCATAGTATCAGGAATGACAAATATCGTTACCTCCCTCGCTCGTTCGCTACTCTAAAAACGACCCAAGTAAACCTCAACACTCACTTTGGAAATTTCACCCAAATGTGTCGAAAACCTTCTTAGCACCTCCCAAGCTCCCCAATGACCACGAATCTGACTCATTTGCACTGTAGAACGTCAGGGAATGAACATAGATATTCTCTTACACTATATCTTGGATGTTTACTTTCGATTGGGCAACACTTTGGTGCCACACCACAATAGCGAAACAACACAACACTTCCTTGGTCTTATCCTTGTGTTCCCAAGCTTCCAAAACTCCTATAAGAACCCTCCCATGCAAATGCAATCGATCAAAAACACACAAGCAAACTTTATTCCAAGTTTGCAAGTCGAATAGTACTAGAGTTGGGACAGAAAGTTGGCAAGAAGTTCAAGACGTAGAAGAGATCCAAGAGAACCATTGTTGCTCATATCGAACCACGGCTAGAATGTGAACCAAGCTACATCGATCCCTTGCACTTTCTCGAACCATACGTACCATTACCACCACCTATCTGTGGTGAGGTGAACTACTCATACCCCTAACCAGTCTTTCTATTTCTAGTAACATTAATTTTTCATGTTAACTTTGATCTTTTATTTTAAAATATACAAACGTAACATATATATATATATATTTTCCTCCTTTTCATTCTTGACCACGTTAGAATTCGTGTTTGATAAAGTTTTTGAACTAGTAATAACGTTTACTCATAAAATGTCACACGTTCCTTAAGTCACTTGACCATGTCGAAAGACTTAGAATTTTTCTAAGTCTTCAATGTATATTTCTATATGAGTTTGACCATTCACTTTAACCTTGTCATTTGCAAACTAGACACACAACATATATATTTTATTGCTCGACCTCGTTTTTAACATGGTAAATAAACGAGACACACTTTTTACTCGACCTAATGAACTCGTATGGAATATTTTCTAGAACCAAAGTGAATCGACATTATAAACAGATTTTGAAAACCATTTATAACGATTTGGACCTTAAAAGCCCAATAAACTGTTTTTAAGCTTATTCAATAAGCTGATGGGAAAAACTCTTTTGAAATGATTATATAACTTAAAATAATGAGCTAAGGTAGGCCTAGTGTTCCCCCTAGTCCATTGGATTGTAAAACGTTAATGGGCCTTATATTTAACTCGTTATAAGCCCAATAAGTCAAAATAAGCACTTTTTGGAAAATAAGCTAGTTTTATAAGTCAAATAAGTTGTTTAGAGCTTATTGGAAAAGTTAAAATGTTAAGTTTTGAATTTAATAACTTTTGGACTAAATTTGCAAAATATTCCTAACCGAGGGACCAAAACTGTCAAAACATGAAATTTTGGGTAGAAACTGTCAAAACTGTATTTCCTGAGTACTAATCTGTTGGAAATGAAACTTGGAGTTATAAAATGTAATCATTGACAAGAATTGGACCAAAAATGTAATATATATATATTCGGACTAACGGTGAAATTGTCATACCGTTAGGGTTAAATTCGTAACTTTGATGAAACTTGAAGGATATTAATGATGTAATATTTTTCTCTTATATATTTGTAAAGATTTATATAAATATTGTGATATTTGATATAAAATTTTGACACTTTTAATTATATATACGTTGTATATAATTTTCGTCGTTATGAATAAAGTTAACGATACGTTATTATTAACTTTTTATCGAGACTTATCGAATATATACTTTGAGATATATTTATAATATGACAAACATTCGCGATATAAATATAAAATTGGACTTAGACTATCAACTGAGCTGTGTAATATCTTTTAGGTTGTGTGTGAAGCCGTTACCTTCATCTTTGAAATCTCGATACAACTGTACTACTGAGGTGAGTCATAGCCCCTACTCTTACTTGTTTTACAATGATTTATAAACATTTTCGGGGGAGATACATGCCTAACTATTGTTTTATACTTTTACAAGTACTCGTTAACTATTTACATATTACTGTGATTTCATAGTCCACTCTCTTTAACTATTTTTCCCGTGGGGGAGATACATGCTTAAAACTCGATCACAAGTCTTTTATACCAGGTATTGAAATACCGTCAGGCCAATGTTATTTGCTTAAGTTACTATTGCCAAAAGTCCCTCGATCATGAACCTTAATCACTTGAAGGGTGAACGTAAATAAATGTGGATAGTACTATTAGTGATTGACAATCCTCGTTTGGTTGTTAGAGAAAACACCAGGCGCACTTTATTGTTCTTATCATAGGTTATTGGCAAATACCTATCTTGAGGGCCTACTACTTACCGTCATAACTTGAGAGTATGATTGGCTGTTAATCGTTGAGTATCATGAGCTTAAGGCAATAACAGGAACATTGAAATTAAACTTATTGATTGTATGTGATTACAATACATTCTTAACTTGTGATTCGAAACTCGTGTTAAATGGATTTATAAACCAATTACTATTTTTGATGTTGACCCGGTGAAGGGCAAATCAACGGATTATCTTATTGAATTGACAAGGAAATCACTCATTTTCTAATTTACAATTTAAACTATAAACTCTATGAACTCACCAACCTTTGTGTTGACACTTTTAGCATGTGTTTATCTCAGGTAACTAAACAGGAAGGAACTTGAAGGCACGGAGTGGGCTTGTAACCCGGCATGGGCTTAAATAAACATTTTGATATATTTTAAATAAACTTGTTGTTTAAATTATGAAACATCTTGATGTCTCGAATATTTGGTATTTTGAATAAATTAAACTTTAAAGCGTCACTTTTGTGTCGTTTTCTATGATTGTGACAAAGATCCTCGAAGTAACACCCAAAAAGTCTTCCGCTGACATTTTAAGTCTTCCGCTGACGTGATGATTTTGGGGGTGTTACACACATGTATGTATTTTCTGCACTCACGTCACGCACACCTTAATACATATCTAAGATTTTCCTTTTATAGTCCAAGGAAAGATCTTTTACAAACTATATGACTCATCTAAATACTAGCTTATGACTAAGCTTCATTCTAGCTAGTTTGATGACTTATCATGTGAGTCATTAAGATACAACATGTATCTAGGATTACAACTCACTTGGAGTGTTCAATTTGATGACTACAACAAAGATATTATCTTGTGTATGAATCAGTAGAATAAGTCATACTTATCTACACAGCTGTCTGTATGAGTCATAGTAGTATCAGCAGAATCGTATGAGTCATAGTCGTATCAGCAGAATCCCTCAGCAGAAACACCTTCAGTAGAAAACGTTCTTCAGCAGAATCCATCAGTGGAAACATGCTTTGTGCTTTATCAGCAGAAACATACTTGATGTATTTCCTTAAACCTTTATGCTGATTCTTCTGATTATTTAATTCCCAACAGCGCACATTACCATTTTGTGGATAATGTTTTGTGTTGCATTAGTTGTGTGTGCAGGAAAGAAAATTGGTCCAAAAGATGGACAAGAACTTAGAGATTCTCGAAAAAACCAAAGAATACCCGAGAAGTACTGTTATCCTTTACTTTACCCATTATACTTTGTTTTTAATTCTAAAGCATTAGGGATAGTGCTTAATTTAAGTATGGGGGGGGGGGGGGGGAAGATAACTTGAAAAATAAAGAAAAACTTAGGCTAGTATATGAAAAACTATTAAACTGTTAAGAAAAAATTTTAAAAAGCGCCGCTTTTGGAATAAAAATGACGTAGTTATTAATAAAGACCGACGCACATTTTAGTAATGTACGCCGATTACGAGGGTATATAAAAATTAATAAAATTGGAAATAATTAAAGAATTTTATAGAAAACGTATCCAAAACAATCATAAGATGTCTGAATCGGGATTAATGACATTATTTGCACATTTTATGACCATTACCACTATAAATGTGTGAATTTCAAGCCTATATCGGCATATACCTTTTATGCTTGATTTCTTTGTTTATGAGTGTGCCGATAATTTATGTGGTTCTAGAACTTGTATTTGAAATTATTATGAGACCGCAGTGAGATCACATTCGTGTGATATAAGTATTTTTATATGATAAGAGGTAAAAATTAGGAATTACACCATATACAAGCCATCCGTTTTCTAATTGAAACTTAACCCATTTAGCACTCACTTTTAGCACTATTATCCATTAGATAAACCTTTCTGAGCCTTGATTTTTCGTTTCTATTTATCCATCAGGAAAATAATCAAAAATATGTTGCTTAGTCGGGAATATGAGAATTGGAATAAATAAGAAATAAGACGCCAATTACAATGAGTATGAAGAGTGCACGCTTAATGTTTGTTATAATGTGGTTGAAAGAAAAGAAAGTCCATGAAAAAAAAGATAGAAAAGAAGAAAGAAAAAAGGAAAAGAAATGTTAAGAAAGAAGTATGATTTCTCGACTTAAGTATCTACAACAATTATTCCATATACCTACCTTATAACCCTTAAACCGAATAAAAGACCTCTTTGATATTTATATTTGGTGCTTACGCCACGTCGGTGCAGTTTTGTTTCTTTTACAAGCATATGGTAAATCTATAAGTTATGAATGAGCTATAAGAGGGATTTACAACCAAGTAACTATTTTTATGAGTGCTTGATTGAATTTGAAAATCTATACACTTTCGTAAGGAACATGTCATGTTATTCTTGGTTGTCTTGGATACACAACAAAATATATATTTAAAACTTATATGAGACTTGGTTTTGAAAGACATTTTTCTTATATGCTTGAGGGCAAGCGTTAGTTTAAGTATGGGGGATTTGATAAGTCTCGTATTATACATATTTAAACCCCCGATATTATGTGAAATATATGGAAAATAACCTCATTATTAGGACTTTTGGTACTTAATATATGAATGAATGTGTAGGTTTGAAGATTGGTGAAATGACCGGAGAAGCACAAGAAAAGGATAACTTTGTGAACATATTAGGAAAAGATATATTTTGGACTAAAGCACGCCAGTCATAAGTAAAAAGAGCGCCGCTTACGGGTATCTTTTGTCAACTATGTAATTACGAGTCAAACATGAAGTACGCCAGTTAGATATTACATAAGCGCAGGTTACGCAAAAAGAAGGTCGCCGGTTTTATATCGGATGTGCGGCGTACTTCACATGGCAGTTATGTTTTCTACATTAATGAGCTACTTCAATGATAAGGCCGATCACTTGCTTATCATAACTCACCAGGGACATGCTAGGGCAACATTTTACACTATAAATAGGAGTGTAAAATGGAGGTTTAGACACACCACAACAAAGAAAGATATCTTGATCTCTTAGAAGAAGGTTAGTAGTGGTTTGCACCAAAACCACTAGCTAAGGAGTTGGAGTCAGTACTACACTTGGAGAAACACCTTGGAGCACGAGAACCTTTGGTATAAACTCGTTGTTATGATGAAATTACATGTTCACGTGTTTCACTTTACTTTAATTATGGAGTAGTAACTTTATGTTTATTTGAGGTACTTCTGCCATGATTATTATAAGAATTATATCATGAATATTGAATCTATGATGTATGCATTTGATATGTCATTGTTTAGTCTCTTATCATTTGTCTTGATTGATCATTGTGATTGCTCAAAGGTCGAAAGATTCAATGATGTTGATTATATTATGAATTGTCTGTCTAAAGCAAATCCTTGCTATGCTTGTGAGAATTGCTTAGTAAAACAAATGATGACCTTGACTATGACACGTTTAAGGGCTAGTCTCATGTCTAACGGCTTGACTAGAAGAAATGCATATGTAATACTTCATACTTGGACCACACTTTATGCATTCTGTGTATATAGAATCAAAGGCCGAAAGGAAATTCTTTTACATAGGATAGATATAATAGTTAACATGATTAACCATCATGATTTACTCCTATGTTTTGTCCATGTAACTTTTGTGATATTACTTCTTATGATTCTCATGAGCTCAGCCTTGAATAAACATACTTTTGAATCAATTGGGAAAAACAATACAAAAATCTTAAATCCAACAAGCATGGTTTTAGTGATAAGTGCAATCATTAGAATCTAATTTTGTTAATCATAGCTAGCATAAGGAATCATTACCTCTTTTAGGACGACTTGGTCTTACCTAAACCTTTACTATAAACGGGGGTTATACTTTACTAGTGTGTTTTATGTATTAAGGAATCGGTAGAACTTGTTATTATAAATTTAAAGCTTTCGAAACACATCACTTCGTGTAACACCTCCATTTTTACACTTTGCAGCGGATTTAGGGTTGGGGTATTACTCCATTGTATCACAGTCACAATAATAGAAAATGACTTGAAAAGAGACGTTTTTATAAATAAGTTATCATTCATTAAAATATCAGAGTTTTATTAAGATGAGGTCCCGTGAATCTAAGTGTGAAATAGTGTTTGAATGATAACAAGATTGAAAGTCCTCTGAGTTCAGTGCCGCTTCCTGCCATAACTTCGTAACGGCTATATACCTAGAATACATGCTTAAAGAGTCAACACTAGGTGTTGAGTGAGAGTCATAGGTTTAAGTAATAGTAGTAGTACGAATATATTTTTAGAAAAGCATGGGCTATGTTGTTTTACACCCATGTAGAGTTGCAGAAACTGTATTTAAACAGTTGTATCTGTCAGTATTGTATGATCAGTACAATATTACAGATAGGAGTTTTATTGCACTAAGCTCATGAAACCGTACTAACAGTCCGGGTCATGGGGGCAACAGACCCACCATGAGGGGAAGAGTAGGATAACTGGCCAAAGTTAGTCCTTAGGGTTTCAAGTATAGTACTTATTGGTAATCCCCAAAAAGAGAGCTACCAACGGGAGTTGTCAAACTCCAATAGATCTATCAACTATACTCGCGTTTGCGTGGGTAAATATCCCAAATGATTATGGTTCATGAATTTTGGTTATGTAGTGGTGGCAGAGAGTTTACTCGTGCAATAATCAATGAAAAGATTTGTATTTGGTTTAAAGTAAAGCAAGTAGCATGTATCCCCCTCACAGGGTTTGTAAAGCATTTAGAAAGAATTTAAAAGGTGTGAGGCTATGAAAACTCACCTGCGCTTTAGGATATTATGATGTGAAAAGTGACTCAAGGATTAGACTGTTGACTTATGTATCCTGGGGGTAGGGTTTGGTGTGTGTGTGTATGTATGTCAAGTCTTAGTCTAGGTTTTTAAGTAATTACTCTTACGGTTTCTAGATATAACATAACGCCGTTCGGGCCATCACAATTCAGAAGTATATGACTCCTCACATGAAGCTCCCTACTATTGTATTATGTTATCAACATAATACCGTTCGGGCCATCATAATTCAGAACTTAATACTCCACACATGAAGCTCCCTATTATTGAGTTATATTGTTATTAAGTTTTAGTTATAGCATAACACCGTTCGGGCTATCATAATCCATAAGTACATGCAATAATCGTTTGAGGAGCCAGGGCACTTTACTTCGTAAACCCAGCAAACTCGTCAAAATGAAATATCCACATGGTACTCCTCACATGAAGCTCCTTAGTATTGTGTTATATTTCTAACTCAAAAATATGTTTTTATACTTATTATGAAAATAGTCCGTTTATACCCTTCAAAATAGACCCTATACTTATATATTTTCAAGTAATGGTAGATATTGTCCTTAAACTATACTAACTTTTTATATTTACCCTTTATACCCTTAACTTAACTATATTTGCAAAACTAGTCCTTTTTAGTTTATAACTTATTTTACTTACTATTCTAAGGTTTTGATACTTTGCAAAATAAGTCCTTACACTAATAACTTCTAGGAAATGTCAAAAACAGTCCCTAGACTTTATAGTTTCAGGAATTTATGATATATACCCCTATGCATGAAAACTATTGCAAAACTAGTCCTAATTTCAAGTAAACTATATTTTTATGTAACAACTAAGTTTCCTAGCTTATGTTAAACTAATATATACTTAAATAAGTCACTTAAATCAGATTATAGCATATAATAAAGCAATTTAGCACATAAACACATAATTATCTAAAACTACGGTTTTAAAATGAAAACTTGTAAAAGAAAATGATCAAGGCTCTAGATTAAGTTCCTATGGGGTCTAAGGCATATTATAACTATCCTAGGTCAGTACTAAATCTAAAAGAAGCAAGGTTGAGGCTTACCTAGGTCGGGGAAGGCTTAAAGTGACAACTAGGGTTTTCTAGACAAAAACTAGGACTCGACAAGGACCAAGGCTCTACCACTCGACTCCTACTGGTCTTGAGGGCTTAGTACTACAGAATATGATTGAGAGATAAGAGAGGGGAGGTGTGAAGTGAAATGGTGAAGGGAGGGAGTATTTATAGGGTGAACGAGTGGTATAGGTGTCAAAAATGGGTGCTAGGTGTCGAGGATGGGGGAGGTTGACTCATGGAAGCTATGAGTCGATGTGGTGAGTCTATAGAATGACAAGGATGAGCTTATACTAGGTAGGGCCTGGTATAGGTCATTTGTGGTCTAAAATAGCCGAAACACCAAGTAGGTGACAAGTAGGTGATGCACCTATTTGTGTGCTAGCTTGGCAGGTGCTAGGTTGCCTACTTGAGGTGCTTAAGCTGCTAAGGTACTTTCTTGGGTGGTTTGTGGTGCTAGGTTTAGTTTTAGCCTAGTTTTGTCTAGTTGGGGATTCGGGTTTTCCTATGGTTTGGTGCCTAGGTTAGGGTCATAAGTGTGATTAGTGACAAATATTAGGGTTTAGTTCTCATTTCCTAGGTGGTGGTCGTTTATACTAAAGATTTGGGAAGGTTTTGACGTAGTTTTGGGACCTAAATGACCTAAGTTTGCTTCGTAAGAGACTAGGGGTTATCCTAGGGTTGAGTGCCTATATTAGTGTCATATGAGTGCCTAATGACTAATTGTAAGTCCTAAGAGGTTTATACTAGGTGGTGGTAACCTATGGTGAAGTTTTGGGATAGTTTAGACTTGATTCCAGGAAGTTATGACCTAGTTAGGGTTTTGTGCTTAAAGGACTTGTACCTAAGTTCTAATGGGTTGTACTAGTGCCTAAAGGTCCTAAGATATCCTAATGTTCCTAAGGTAACTTATACTTAAGCCTTGAACACTTTCAAACTAGTTCAGATAAGCAATTAGGGTTTTAAAGATAACCGTAAACACATAGGGTCCAATTAGGGTTTTGATAGGGTTTCTAATTGTTGTGTTGAAAGTTTTACATCATTTCACACATAAGATTTATGTTTAGAGACATAAAGATATGTTTTAGAGAGAGAGAGAACAAGAGAGGAAATAAGAGAGGATTTCTTATTCTTTGAGAAAACCAACACCTCTCAAATAAGAGGTTACAAAGTATTTATAGGCCATGTCTAGGGCAACTAAAATCTTTCACATAATATCACTTATAGCCCTTATACTTTGGCAAAACAAGAAAAGTTAAACATAATAACGTATAACTTAATAAAACTTAACATAAATAATAAACTAATGCAACCTATTACAAGACTCATTGACTCGATAATGATCGTCACTTCAAGCGTTCCCAACAATCTCCCCCTAAAGGACGATCATCTCTCTTTGATTGCATTTATGATCATCACTTTTGTGTTTCCAACAATCTCCCCCTAAAAGGGTGATCATTAAGATCTGTTTTGCAACCTGTGGGTTATGGGTCCACCAATAGAAATTACTGATCTTTTGACTTCTTTGATGCTTGTTGTTTTGAACTTTGAGTCTTTGTGTAATAGCTTTGCTAGATTCTTTGTTCCAATCATGCTTTGTGATCTTCGTTCTTCGTTATTGTTTTTGTGATCAAATGATGGTGTAATCTACCTTTTGTCACTTCTGTGTCTGTGGTGGTTGTCCGCCATTCCAACATGCTCATACGTCTTTCGATTTTGACTTTCACATGCACGTAGTTCCCTTTATTTCACATAGATCTTTAGTCTCTTTACTTTGTAGATTATTCTTTTTGGCATAGAATCTTTCTTTGAAATTTGTGTTGCTTAGATCTTTGAGGGAGCTTTCTTTGACTTCAAGATGTATGTATGAGCATGCGGAATCTATCACCATGGAGGTGATGTGTAGCTGCAGGTAAACAGTTAGTAATAAACAACCAGTACTTACTGATAAGGAATTAGAGATCGTCAACAACATAGTGTGAAGACTCCTTCTAACCCTTACCAAGGCCGTTCCCATTTCGGATACTCCCGAGGGAGCTTACAAGACCTACTAAGTAGCTCAACGAATGGGCGAGTCGCTGGGGATCACTCCACGACTGTAGACGGTTTTGGAACCACCGTGAACACTAAGCGTAACCCACGAGGAGTTACCAAAGTGACCTGCTGTCAGGGCTGTTTGATGTTGACCCTGGAAGGAGTTTCCGTTCAATCATAGAGAAATACGTAAGTAAATCCTCTCTTAAACGTTCTCGGCAGATTGCTAGGATCTGCGAAGGACTCGATAAATTTACAGCTGGTGCCCATTGATGTAGAACACCAGTTTTAGAAATATTAAGTGTTCCTAAGAGATCTTTGATGTATCTCATGGCTCTAGACTCGATAAGTGCATAATTTGGTCATATGCGGAGATTAGGGAGAGGTATCCTGCTTCAATATCAACCATCTCTAAGAGATAATTTGATAGATTAGACCGGTTCCCCGTGAGAATGAAACAAGCTCTTTTAAGAGAACTTGAGTGGCTTAGAAGGTTAAGTGCAGTGCGTCACTGGGTCCATGACGTCTTTATCTTCAATACCGGTGTCTCCTTAGCAACAGTAGCATATGAATTGAACCCGGTGTCTGCCCTAAGGTTGAACATATGGAGGGCTATTTCTTTTCACCCTTTTATTTAATTTTCTTTTTAATTCTTCAACCCCTTCTTTCTCCCTTCATTCTTTACTCCTTTTTTTTCATATCATACCTAAGGACTTCTAATTCTAACTATTGGTGATGTCCTTGGGTAGATCCCTCCGGCTCTGGCGGATCATAGGACGGTTTTCCCTAACCTTAGTCACCTTATAACACCTTGACTATCCTATAATTGCCATGAAACCATTTATTGAAAATCTCTCAAAGTGTTTGTTATTATAACTCAAGTTTTGTTAACACTTTGAGAGTTTTGTTTTACATTTGAAGGACTCCCCCTTTACATGTGCTCGTTAGTTTCAGACAGAAATTTACACAATGTGGGGGAAGTTGCACTTTTGAATTGATTGATTCTCAGTGAACATGACCGATTCGAGACACTCTTACATCACTGGCTAGGCCAGCTTGAAATTATTACCCGTCCTGGTCATATTCAAAGAGAATCTCTCGGAACGGTACATTCTACTTTGACAAATCCTGTTCGAGACACCCTTACGTCGCTAGTTAAAGAGATGCATTCTCAGCTTTTAGGCGACAACTAGCTCTAGTAACTAACTTGAAGTTATTACCCGTCGAGGACAAGTCTTTTCGATTACTAACTTTTGTGTTTCGTCAATTCCTGGGTCAATTCTGAGTCGAGCTCGCACGAGATTCAATCTTAAAGCATCCATTGTCATCCATATTTTAATCACTTTTACTTTTCTCCCCCTCAAAAAATAGCATATAAGATGTTGTTTTTGACAAACTTTTTGATTAAAATATGCTTTTTGTGGTTTGTGGGAAGAATATGCCAAGAACTTATTGTTTTGAACAAAGATCATTTCAAATACTCCCCCTCAATAAGTGAAATAACTTTTTGAGGTTTTGATTACGAGAGGGAATACTTGTCCTTTTGAGCAGAATTTATGAAAAACTTAGAAAATTTGAATAATTCTACTCAAAAGTAAGAAGCTTTCGCTCCTTATATGAGGATTGAGGCACTGATGCATACCTCAAGGTCCTTTAATTTCAAAGAACGGGTTGTACACAGCTATATGTGCACAAGCAATTAAGCATGATTTTGAAGGAACATTTTGTTTTGGAAATACCCCCCCCCCTCAAAACTCGCATATGTTTTGAGAATTTTAAACTTTTTAAAGTTTGAGGGAAGGAGTCTTCTTGAAGCATAATTCTGAAAGATTTAGAAATTTCTGTTTGAAAATTTCTTGAATAAATTTTGCTTCAAGGTAACTAAAACTTTATACACTGAAAAACTCCCCCTCAAAACTAGCATATGTTTTGACATTTTTTAAACTTTGGAGCGAATTGGGGAGTAAAGATTTGAAAAATATTGAGCAAAATTTTGAAAAGTTTTGAAAAACCTTTTGAATAAATTTTGCTCAAGATTAAGACGTTTTAGATAAACTTTGCATGAGAACTTCTTATTGTTTTCAAGGGTAAGTGCACATTTGGTTTTAAAGAATGGTATAGCAAGGCACTTTCCTTTCTTTGAAACCCGAGTTGTATACTGAAATGTGTGCATAAGTCGTAATGTTTAAGCCCGGGTTGTAAGCTGAAGTACTTACAAGCCATTTGGAAATGATAGATTAGACAACAACCTTGGGAACCCATTTAAACACGGCGCCAACGGTTTACCAAATTTTGAAATCCATTTGTAAGTTGTGTCAATCTGATTTAATGATGTTGATTTCCAACGAGGACTGAAAACCGGTGTTTCATTTTGAAATAACACTCGTGGAATCAGTGGTGATTTAAAACTCTTTTTCTGTTGGAAATTGTTTGAGAAACCCGATGTTTCTCTTGGAGTTTTAAAATCCGAAGAAAAAGATTTCGATCTAGAGTTGAACCTCATGGATTCTCTTTGAAGATTTTTTTTACTGATAAATGGAAACCTTCCGTTATTTGGAATGTTCAAAGCAGAGTCGTTCTTATGTTGCAACGAGAGAAATTCTGATATTGAATATTTGAAAGGTTTTGAACGACTTTGCTTTGGTTTCCACACTTGCTTTACCGGTGTAAAACGAGAGTGTGGAGTTTGAAAAACATGATTCTTTTCTTTTGAAGCATTTGGGGGTTTTGAAAAACCTTGTTTTGGTCTCCACACTTGCTTTACTGATGTAAAACGAGAGTGTGGAGTTTGAAGAACTTTTTTCATTTTACTTGAAGTATTTGGATTAGAAAACCTTTTTGAAGTAAATGTTTCGGAAAAACTTGGTCTCTTTGAAAACTTCCTTCCTTTTTTGCAAACAATAGGTTGTAAACTGAGAAAACCTTTTCGAAAATGATTTTGAAGATTCACCCGTGTAAACCTTCATCGAAACACTCACTTCTGGTGTTGAAACATTTGAAATTGGAGCTTTTTCCTTTGATCGGTTAAGAGTATCAAAGTTCACTTTTAAAGCATTGTATGAAACTCTCAAATCATTGTATTCTTTTTGAAGAGAAAGATGATCTTGGGATGCAATTTTGATTCTAAAGAAGCAATTTGTTTCAAAAGTTTATCCTTTTCGGCTTTAGAATCATCCGTTTTACGAGCCAATTTCCGTTCGAACTCAACATTTTCTTTTTCAAGTCTTTCAAAATAATTTTCAAATTTGGTTACTTTGTTGAAAAAGCCAGTTTTGGCATCCTCAAAATCATTTGCTTGTTGAGTTAAAGTGTTTCAAGCTCAATCACTTTCGTTTGAAGCACATGATTTTCATTTTCAAAAAGATACATTTTCTCTCCCGTTTCCTTTTCAAAATCTGGAGTAGTAGAATCGAAGAGGGGTTTGGGGAAGGAAACATTTGTGATTTGAAAATCAACATTTTTCTTTTTCATTGATTCAATCTTTTGCAAAACATTTTCAAACTTTTTATCTGCAAATTCATACAATTGAGACTTCAACTCCTTAGTCTCTTTTTGATTCAAGTTTTAGTTTTGTGTCTGAACCCATGAACGTTTAATTGAATCAAACAGGTTTTTGTAAATCTGTTTCAAATGCTCAATCTCTTTTTTGTATTTTGAAATTTGACATTTCATTGACACGTTTTCATTATCAACTTGTTCAAGCTTTGCCATCCAAGGGTTTTCAAAAGACTGCTTTTCAAGATTGTGTTGTAAAGCTAGCTCAAAGTTAATGCTTTGTGCTTGACATATTTGAAAATTTTGTTCAAGAGAAAATATTAGACGTTTAAGTTTCTCTTGGATGTCGCTTGACTCTTTTAAAATCTTCTCATTTTCGTGTCACAACATCCCATTTTCCACTCTTAAGTTTTCAGACTCAACAATCAACGATTTATCACAAGCAGTTTTTTCAAGAACTTTCAATTTAGCTTCTAAATCAGCAATGTCGTTAAGATACGAGTCTATCAATATAGCATATTAGAGTGATAGATTACTTAGTGTAATGATGTTTAGAACCTATACTTGACATACTGGGGAGTTTACATAGTGTAAACATAGTGGTGTTGGGCATAAGTGGATAGGTGAGCAGGTCTAAAGAGTCATGCAAGCAATGAAAAGTGAAAATTTACCGTGAAATTACCTTGTGGTGGAAATGATGTTAATGAAATTTTATGGGTTGTGACAGTCTTACCCCCTTAGAGAAAATCTCATCCCAAGATTTTGATTAAAGTAAGAATAGATGTGGAGAGAGAAGAACGATTTTACGATTTGAAGGAAAGGATGAAATTGATAGAAGAAAGGAATTCTTTCGTACAAACGGATTAGGAAGTGTTTGTACGCATGGTAAATACTCAGATTCATTTATTTATGTTCTTTTACTCACAAGTAAAGGCGTCCCAATTCTTGTAATTAAGAGCTTATAAATTCATGGTCCATTGATTTATAACTTTCTTATTAAAATGAAATAGTACTCTTTCATGTTAATAAGACGATTATAAATCATCCTTAAGTAGTATCGGCGGAAAAAGGAGAGGGTTAACCATACTTAAGGGAATGTGGTTCGGGAATGTTTTAAGAGAGTGGACAAGTGTTTTGAATCGGAATTTGGAAACTTGATGGGATTGACCCATGAAGTTGAGAAAAATATTGTGAGACCTACAATGTCTTGAGGAAAGATTTTAGAGATTGTGGGAACCTATGGGTTATGGGCCCAATGGCTAGACGTAGGTTATCAGCATTAGCCGTGTTAGTAACTCGAGTTTCTAGTGCTGCAGTACTACTGTTAGCAACTAGTTGCCGGATGGCACCCTGAGTTATAGCTTTGCAAGATAACACAAGATTAGAAGGATTATATCATAAGTCAGTCATACTGAGGATTACGAAAACTCCGACTTAGATATTCTTAGAAGTTCTAACTAATAGAAACTTGTGAAATGGCGAGAAGTACAAGTTCTAACTCTTAGAACATTGTAGGAGGAAGTAGGGAAAGAGTATAGAGTAGGAAAAATAGAGTGAAAAATGACAGAGAACGAAATGAAAGAATAGGAGGAAGTGGAAGGATGGATTTTATGGGAAAGAGTGACAAGGAAGGAAGGAAGGCAAGGGATGAAATAGAAAAGTACGGAGGAGTAGGGAATAACGGAATAGTAGGAATAGGTAGAGTGGGAAAAAGACGGGAGTATAGGATTAAACGGTAGAATGAGGAAAGATAGAGGGATAAGATACCTTGAAGGATGGTATCCTAATGAGGAGTAGATTTACTAGATTCCCTCGAAGTTTGTTTCCCTCATAAAGGTCTTGGTGTAATCCTCAAGGAATTATATAGTTTTTTAAATATAGCCCTAAAATCTAAAGGTGATACTTTTGACCTAATTGGTGAAGGTGATTCTAAAGGGGGAGAAGGGCTAGATGGGATAGGTGATTCTATAACTAGGGGTTTGTTACTGTTTCTAGGTAAAGTTCTAGGTTTAGTCTTTTGACCTAAGTTGTCTATCTTATGTCCTAAGTATTTAAAACCAGGTAGGGTAATATCCATAGTATCTTCCTAGTGGGATTATAATGTATAACCTAAAGAGTGTCAATTCCTAGGAAACTAAGTATAGGTAGACTAAAATCCTCGAATATCTTATTCCTGGTTATAACTAGTAACCTCGAATTCTAAGTTTGGGTTTATAAAACTTAGGGTAGGCTCGGGATATCCTAAAGGTATATTATTCCTAGGGGTTTCTAAATAGTGTGTGGAAAATCCTAATAAGGGGTTGGTTACTTATGAAACTATGTGTGGGTAAACTATATGCTCAAAACGGTTTGTTCCTATTTCCTGTCCTATTACTAAACTAGATGCTAAAGGCTTAAAGTTCTAGCTTCTAGGTTGGTGGTGTACTAATCTAATCCTTTGTTATTCCTAAGTTTCCTATATTGTATCCTAAAGGTTTCTAATCTAATTCTAATTTCCTCGATACCAAGTATAATTCTTATCTTAGACTAAATTCTATCTTATAGGGATGTTTTCCTAATTTCTACCTATCAGGATTAGGGATTTGGTTTCTAACCTATAAAAACCTCAAAGATTCCAAATCTTATTTTATATTTCCTTAAGGGTTTCTTAAAGATAGCCTATTTTGGTGATTCTAAGTATCCTATTTCTAATCCTAGGTTTTCCTAAGGGCATCCTAAAATTATTTCTAACCTTAATATGGGAATTCTAGAATGTATACTACGGGTTTTCTAAGAGGGGAAACTACTTCGGGAATCATAGTAATCTAGGGGAGTAGGAAGTAAAAAGGGAAGGATAGAAGTATGCTCGTATATAATACCATTATATACTTGCATATAAGAGTAGTTAGGGGAAGGCTCTCTAACTAGGGGAAACTATAGTTTCGGAGGAATGTGGATTAGAGACGGAGAAAGAGTAGTTTACTGAATTCAGAATGAATTCAGATCGTTATGATGTAGAATGAAAACTCTCATTATTAGGGGCAATGATAGGGGAAGTGTTTAAAGGGTTTTAAGGGTTTAAATGTAAAAGATAGTGTATGGGAGGAGTGGTAACTCATGACATACAATGTCATGAATTAAGGAATGAAATCACAATCGCATAAGGTCGTAAATAACTTGTCATAACTAGAAGTTTAACAAGTATCACTATTTATGCCATATGTGATTAGGGAAGATGGAGGTTTTGGGCAATTTGTCGGGTATGAAAATGGAAAGGGAGTTTTTTTTTTTTTGTGGGAAAGGGTGATTATAGGGAGTGGATTTGTTTGTCGGAGCCCACTTTATCAGCACTTACTAACTACCTAAAGGGTAATATCCTAGGTTTAACCTAAATTCCTAAGGGTTATAAGTAATATATTTTTAGTAGTATTACTTATAGGGTATACTAAGACCTCGAGTAGATTATAACAAGTACCTAACTTGTTATATTTCCTAAGGATGGATAATTTCCTAGGGTTCAGGGTATTCTAAAGTATCCTAATATGGTTTCTATCCTTTAAAGTCATTAAGGGGTTTATAACTAAGGCAAAGTATTCTAACTTATCCTATAGGCATCCTAGTTAGTACAATTATATATGGTACATATCCTAAGATGGAATTCTAACCTAAAACCTATTGGGCAACTAGAGTGTACTAATTGATGGTTTTTCCTAAGATTATCTAATACCTAAAGTCATAAGGATTTCCTATATCTAAGAGGGTAAGTGGCTAGTTATCATCTATTATCTTTTCTATGGCATAAATCCTATTGGGTTATTATCTAGTTATTGCTATGAGCTTTTTCTATCTTCAATAAAAAGTCACTAAAGATTTTACCTAAACTATTTGGGATATTCTAAACCTAATCTTCCTAGTGTTCTAAGTGTGTCCTAAGGGAATCTTTTCCAACCTCAAATTTCCAAGATGAGGTAGGAAGATTTGTGGGGGTATAGGGAGGTACTAAGGTATAGGGTGGTTTCTTAAATATGCTAGGTTTACTACTAGGTAAGTGCGATAAAGGGTGTATGGGTCTCCTAAGTAACATTGATCCTTCGAGTATAAAGAACCTTTAGGGATCAAATGTGGGTGATGGTAGTATTGGGGTAAAGGTAAAATAATGGGTTGAGGGATAAGAACTAGTGGGGGGTTATTGGGAAAAGGCGAGAAATTTAGAGAGGCTAGGGAATCTAAACTATTCCTAAAGTTTTCTAAAGAGTCGGGGAAAGAGTGTTTTGAGGGATAATCTAGTACATTCGGAGAGGAAAGAGCAGTCTCCGGATGTAAACTAGATGAGACGGGGGTAGAGTAGTAGGGTGTAGACATAATAGAAATGATATGCAGCATTTAGCAGTTAAGCAGTTAAGCAGTTAAGTAGTTAAGTACTATACTAACCTGTAGCCTATGTTGTTGCGGAGGATGGCAGTGGCACTAAGGACTTTCTCGGGTTTAAGAAAAGTAGTTGTAGTTTAGGTTTTGACCTTGTTCTCTACAACTGAGAGTCTGATACCAATCTATAACACCTCCATTTTCACGTTTTGTAGTGGATTTCGGGTTGGGTATTACTTCATGGAATCACAGTCACAATAATAGAAAATGACTCGAAAAGAGACGTTTTTATAATTAAGTTATCATTCATTAAAATATCAGAGTTTTATTAAGATGAGGTCCCGTGAATCTAACTGTGAAATAGTGTTTGAATGATAACAAAGTTGAAAGTCCTCCGAGTTCAGTGCCGCTTCCTGCCATAACTTCATAACGGCTATATACCTAGAATACATGCTTAAAGAGTCAACATTGGGTGTTGAGTGAGAGTCATAGGTTTAAGTAATAGTACTCTTAAGAATTTTTGTTTCCATAGAGTTATGATTCACTAGATTATGCTTTGTGTAACTGCTGCTTCATTCTCTGTATGTGTTAATGGGGATATTAAAGGTTTCTTTAGGTCTGGTAGGGGTTTAGACAAGTTGACCCTATTTCGCCTTACTTATTCACTTTAGTTATGGAAGTGTTAACTCTTATGCTTAAAAGACAAATTAGGAATGAGGGTAGGTTCAAATATCATGCTCATTGTAAAGAGTTGGAGTTAGCTAGTTTATGCTTTGCTGATGATTTACTGTTGCTCTGTCATGGTGACTTGATATTTACTTTTGTGTTAAGAAGAGGGATGGATGAGTTGGCTTGAGCTCTGGTCTATATCCTAGTGCTAATAAGAGTAACAATTTCTTTTGAAATGTCCATAAAGCCATCAAGATTGACATTAAACTAGCCATGCCTTTTTAATGAAATGTCTCTTCCTTTTAGGTATTTAAGAGTACCTATGATATCTAAGAGATTGACTAGTAATGACTGTTATGGGCCTATTGAGGTTTGTATGAAAAGGTTAGGTGATTGGAAGAATAAGAATTTGTCCTTTGCCGGTAGATTACAGCTTATTGCATCTATATTTTCCTCATTGCAAGTCTATTGGGCCTCATTGTTTATGCTCCCCATGTCTATCTGTGATAAGATTGAAAATTTGGTAAGGGTTTTCTATAGGCTAGAGGTGAATCCATCAAAGGTCATGCTAGTGTTTCTTGGAAAGAGGTTTGTAGACCTAAAAGTTAGGGTGGGTTGGGTTTAAGGTCCATGCATGTTTGGAATGAAGCTTTGATGTCTAGGCATTTATGGAATATTATCAGTAATAAAGACTCTAGTTGGGTAAAATGGGTTAAGGCTCATATATTAAAAGGAAGGAGTATTTGGAGTCTTGAGTCTAATACTTGTTTCTTTTGGTGTTGGAAACAAATTCTATATATGAGAGATAAAATTGAGAAATTTATAGCTGTGAGGATTGGTAATGGGCAGAGTTGTAATGTCTGGTTTGACAAATGGTGTCCTAATGGTCCTCTCATAAAGGTTATTAATAGAAGAGTGATTAAATTAGCAGGGATGAGTACTGAATCTTGTGTTACAAGTATGATTAATGATAATAACTAGTTATAACATGTTGAGTGAGAAGGAAGATTTGATCAGGTTGTTAATATACCTGTTCCCAGGTTAATTAATGATGTTAGTGATACTGCTGTGTGGATCAATAAGGAGGGAAAAGAAGTTAGTTTTTGTGTGAAAGAAGTTTGGAATGCTATCAATAAGGATTATCATAAGGTCATATGGTCTGACCATGTCTGGTATACTCTATGTATACCCAGACATGCATTTATCTTGTGGGTAGCAATTAAAGGAAGGTTAAAGACTAAGGTTGGAATTGTAAAGTGGTTCTTTATTCAAGATCAGGTTTGTCTTTTGTGCAAAAATGCCAATGAATCTCGTAACCATTTATTTTTTGCATGTCCCTATTCTAGAAGGCTTAGGGAAAGGTTAAAACCTATGGCATGCTGAGATGATATAGGTAATGACTGGCCATATGTTATCTCTAGTATACTGATCAGACCTGCTAGGAATAAAATTTAGAGTATTATTCAGAGGCTTGTATGGGGTGCTGTTGTGTATTTCACTTGGCAAGAGAGGAATATTATGAGAAGCCAATTCATTGAGAGGTCTACTAATTGTTTGTTTCAGATTATAGTGGATTGTGTTAGATTGAAACTCACGGGGTTTGTTATGAAGACTACTATAGATGTACTTAAAGCTGTTGATATTTGACATACTCAAGTACACAAATAAGAGGGCCTAGAGTTAGGTTGTTGACGGTGTTTTGATGGAGGTGATGGTCTCTGTCTTGGGCTTATTATGTGTTGTTTGATGTTTTATCTCTAATGTTATCTTTCATGAAATTGAATTATGAAAGTCTATATCTTGTGTTAGTGAGTTTGGATTGATGGAAGTTGCACTCTTTTTGTCCTTTTCAAGGTTTTTCCCACACTAGGTTTTACTTGGTAAAGGTTTTTAAGGAGGCAATTCCATCATATGTGGTGATTCATGAACATCTATTGCTGCTTGTTGTTTACTTAAGGAATATTCTCAAGTTTCTGCTAAAAGTTATTTGTAATTGGTTGGTATTGGATTATGCTTGTTTAGTTTTCTTTTGTGTATTTCATTGCAAGAGTCTTTGCCTCCTGTGCAGCCTAGTGTAAGGTGATGTTTCAATGAATACTGATTGGTCTCAGTATTTACTTGATGTATTCAGAGTATGCTTGGTTGTACATGTTGGGTTGCCTTTCTTGTAATGCAATAGGTAGTTTAGTAGGTACTGGAGCTTGGGGATTGTCCATTGCCATATTGATATTGCCTTTGTGTTGAGTTAGGGATGTGTTCTAACTCAAGTTTGTTCACATTGGTGTGTCTCTTGTATTTGCCTTTATGGCTCATTTCATAATAACTTTACCATTAAGAAAAAAAATTGAAAATCACTTTAAAATTCAATTTTAAGGTTAACCAAAAAAAAAATTTGAGTTTAAACATTTTTTACGCCAAATTGGACCTTAAAAAATGGAATTTTGACCCAAAATTTTAAATTTTGAGCCTAAATTTTCACCCATGTACCAAATTTTAAATTTTATGTTAAAATTGAAAGTTTAGTCTCCTCAAAAAATTATTTTTTTTCTAATCTTTTAGAGACTTTGGCGTTTAAACTAAAAGTGAAATAGATAAAAATTAAATTATCTCATTTTTTAAATGAAAGGAAAATTCTCGGTGCTTGTTCTTAAAAAAATTTCGGTGAAAGGTTCTCGGTGTTCACAAAATTCTCGGTGAAAAATTCTAGGCGCCATGTCACAAGATAATGGAATTCCAACTACACCATTAAAATTTCTAGGTGCCACGTCACTACCGACTATTTTTCTAGGTGCCAAAAGTTCTCGGTAACCAAACATTCTAGGTGCCATATCACTACCGAATAATTTTTTTAGGTGCCATGTCACCACCGACTAATTTCCTTGTTTGACCAGAACCCATTCTTGTGTCGATATTAAGTCGATCGCAATTAAGGGTTTCCAAAACCCTTAGCCAATCGTAGAGTGGTGGTGATCTGGGATCTCCTACGTGTCGAACTGAACCATCTAGCAGTTTCCAAACGTGACCAGTACCGATAGATACCTACAGCTTTCTCGTACAGGTATTTTTGAAGATTGATCATGCCGAGCAAATCAAAGGTATGCACGTTCTAACTATTACTGTAGTAAGACTTTTTTATTGTAACACATGCATCGATTTGTGGCTATGGTTTAGAGCTAATTTTATTCCGCATATTAATTTATTAACATTAATTAACTATGATGACCTAAAATCTGTAAATAAAACCCTACACAGTCGACGTAGACCCTCCAGACTCTAAAGCCCTCAATCGTCGCTTCCACCATGATTGGGTATCTGATACGTGGGAATCGCACCAGGCTTTACCTCTCAAGGGATCTTGAGAAGCTTACAACACCCACCAGGCAGTGTACCTGATCGTTGTAGTATAGTATAGTGACAAGTACCGGGGGATTGATCGTTCAGCTAGGAATAGTGTCGCTAGGATTAGAAAGCCTAAATACTAGTTCTAAAGGTGAGGGATGATTATTTTTGTATTTTTTATATTTTTATGAAAGCAATTAAAATCTTGGGGTTTGAAGGATTTGGGCGGAATTAGTTGCTAATCAACTAACCCAATACTAAGATGCAATCAAAATAAAATACTAGAAATAATGATAAACTAAATTATACTAAAGTTGTGAGCAGTAAATGGAGAAAATGTGTTTACTTAGATTTTACTACTCCCTAGACATCTTTTACGCGTTAATTACTTGTTATAATTGCATGGATGACGGATCGTATTCCTTAATACCATTCATGGGGTGGCACACATAACTCCCCAATTCTATGAGCTCTTATCTCCTCCTACACCATGCCCAGCACAACTATAGGGATTGTAAACAGTGGCTCATGCATTAAATACAACCAATAAAGGCCTAGTGCGCCTCGATTCATGTTTCTTAAGACGTTCAAGCATGTTACCAATTGGAGATCTGCTAGTTTTCTTAAGCCTAACATATAAATCATTCATCCAAGACAAGAATAAACAAGTAATCAACACATAATTAACATCTAGGTTTCATTAGATCTAAGCAAACACAAGATAGATCTAGCCTGGCATGATGGAATTAAGACAAGAACAAGATATATACAACCAACACATAGACATATTGATTGAATTAAAAGAACACTTATCTCAATTACAATGAAAGGTATCAAGGGTTTGGAACCCTTGAAAAACCTGTAAAAGTTGCACCAAAATCGTACTTAGGGTTTCTCCAAAACTTCTCTCTTTTTATTGTGAAAATTAGAAAACTATATATAGAAAAATGGGTCTAACGGCGTCAAGAATAAACTTGTGACGCCGTCACCTCGCCGCCAAAACTATTCTCGGACTGCCTTGATCTACTTTTGACGCCGTCAAGACTTAATCATTTCCGGGCCGTCATGACTTTTTACTCTTGAAGCCCTACCTTCGTGACGCCGTCAAATCTGTACTGGGTCGTCATGGACTTCTGCTCTTGACGCCGTCAGAGAATTACTCTTGACGCCGTCACCTACTGTTCCCAGCATGGAAAATTAAGACTTTGGCGTTTTCTTCACTTTTATGCTCCAAAAACGTCCGAATTGCTTCCTTTTCCAGATTTCTCTCCCAAAGTACCTAAAATCACAAAAGGAACGATTTAGGGCAATATTTGATCAAATAAATTCGGATTCGGGCTTAAATGACCCCCTAAAAACGGATCATTTTTCACCTCATCATATACCCTTACACTTGAGATTTGCCTGTCCTCAAGCAAATGCGCTTTTATTCTACTCAAAAGACAAGTTAAGGGTCATTTAACACTAATATAAAAGTAATTACAACAAATAATCGTTCCACTAAAGACCAATAGACAAGCACAGAGGTCATATACTAGCACCTCACAAATAGTGTTTAGATACTCACATCTCTCGGGTGTAATAAAGTGTAAATTACAATATGGAAACGAAAGATATCTCTCACTACCTGTCATAGCAAAATAGATTACCATAGGCTTAGGAAAGGATCAAACCTCCACCACATGGTGTAAGCACCTAGGATAAACTATCAAAGAGGTCTTTTAAAGGGTTGTAACGTTAGGTATAGGGATATGAAATACACGGTTTTGTTGGATAAAGGAAGTTTACTGGTGGCGAGTTAACAATCTTGGTTAATTACATGTACAATATGGCGTTGCTAAGCCAAGACTAGACTCGACTTAAGCTAATAAATGAAAAATAACAAAAATATAAAATGAACATAGAATGAAACGGGATGGTAGTCCGTATTTTTTTTTCTCTTTTTCTTTTTCTATTTTTTTTTTCTTTTTGATTTTACTATTTTTTTCGATTTTTTTTTTTTTTTTTTTTTTTGCATACACTCTTACCCTACCATCCAAAATAATACATCATAGGGAATGAATATTCCCCTTACACTTGAATTTTTACATACTTTACAATCAACTAATCTAATGACTCGAATTAAGAAAATCAAAACATTTGGAGCACTTTTAAGATTAACGTATATATGGGGGTAATATATGTTGTTCTTCCCCATTACTCCATAAAATAAGTACTTACCCATGAGTCCCAATCGTCCCAAAACAATATGTACAAAGATATGACTCGACTTAGCAACCATGTAATCAATTAGAAAGTTAACTTAGGGTTTAACAAATAACAATAATGCACTAAAAATGAGCGCATACACGGAAGGCTTAAGGCGATTTGGTTGTACATTTAAGTGGGGTGTAACAAATTCTTCCTTTAAGTAAAATGCTTAAAGTTAGAAACGAAAAGATAGGCTCAGAGGCGTGTACTAGGGGTTTCGTGTACTAAAAATGAGTACAACGCTAATGGTGTGGGAAAAATTAGTTGACTTAAATAGTCAAGTAATTTGACATAAATGGTCAAGTAATTATGATACGGGTTTAACACAAGGGTGATCCTAATGCCTCTTATCATGTATTAAATCCTACTACACAAATGTAGTCTCACTAGCGGTCTCGGGATGCATCACTAACGCAAGTTCTAGAATCTAAATGCTACCGGTACACTCATAAGCACTAATAATAAATGCTTTTCCTATCAAATCTAAAGGCGAACCTCACATATTTGGGTGGAAATTTTTTTTGAATATACAGTTATGTGCTAGTCATACAATCTCCTATCCATGAGACGCTTGCTGTGGCTAAAGTTTCACTCCTAAATGTTGCAAAAAATTTTAAATTTGGCGCTAAAATTGCACTAACAAGTATTTCTCATAGTTTTATTACACATCTACCATTAAACAAAACAAACTCAAGTGAAAGTGCATATGTAAGGTATCATCTTTTTACCCTCCCCTTACACTTAAGATGAACATTGTCCCCAATGTTCAAGTAAAGAATGTAAAAGTGAAAAAGTAAAGAGAATGAAATCAAATACTCCCCTGATTCGCTCGGTATGGATAATAGGGTAGCCAGGTTAAATCTTCTTCCAAGAAAATGAACAATCAAAGCTTCCCTTCCAGAATATAAATCATCTTCTTGTCATACATAACCTGTAAATCCTGATAAAATAGACAAGTCAACCTTGCTTAAAATCGGCGGCATCCTATATAAGTTACTAAATCCTAGAAAACAAGATAAGATATAATGCTTGTGGAATGAAGTTTGCAGATCTCCTGGAGATTATAAAACTTAATAATTCACAAAAACCATAAGACTCCGTTAGAAAAACAAAACTGGTAAAATTTCCAGATTTTTACACTTGACGCCGTCAAGAGTAAACTCATGACGCCGTCAGGATTGACCTGCAGAAATTCTTATGTTAAGTTTCCGGAAAATTTCTGGAAAAACTTGGTCCTACTTCCTGGAAAATCCTGCAAAACTTCAATATGACTCAATACAAGCATTTGACTCTAACAAATACGAATACACATGTTTATTTAATATTGTGGAGAATCATGATCGGTTTGTTTCTTAAAAACATATTTGGGGTTTCCCCTTACACTTATCTTTTGCAAAAATACCTTTAGGTGGAGTTAAGACTAGGCCAAAACAACAAAGTAAAGTATTTCCACTATTTAGTTTAGAAACATGATCAACCAACAATAAAAATTAAGCATGCATACGGAAGCAAATTACAAGCAAACAAATAAAATCACACAAAACATGGGTTGCCTCCCAAGAAGCGCTTTTCTTTATTTACGAGTCTTGTAGCTAGACTCAAGGTCATGGGTTACTACGTGATCTCATCATTTGAAATGATATACCCCATGTAGTTGCGATCATTACTGTTATGGTGGTAGTGCCTCAATCTGTCGATACTCGCAATCACCATTCCACCTAATTTACTTCTCAAGTTAGCTACCCCATCTTGGCTCAAACGTTCGATTGTGAATGGCCCATACCACCAAGGACTTGGTTTATCGGGTGGTATTGTTGTTTCCAAGTGTCTCAAGAGTACCAAGTTCCCTTCCTCAAATGGTATATGATTTTCTGCGGGTCGAGTATGTTCGAGTTTGACCTGAACCTTATTGCTTTTTCGTCTTTCATTTTTGGCTTTCTTATAGCTTTTGATTCTTGCCTCCCATGCAAGAATTTTATTCTGAACACGAATGGGTGTCGTGCCAATGTTGTTTTTGATCTTTCTCCAGCTCAAATTCTCATGCCCACTTCGCGGGGTCATGGGGAAGCTAATCTTTCTTTTTCCAGATTTAAGCTCAATCTTCCTACCTTCATACTTAATGACAGCCCTAGCGGTGGCGAGGAATGGTGACCCAAGGATTATTGGCATGCATCCATCCCCTTTATCATCGATGATCATAAAATCAACGGGGTACATGAATCCTGCGACATTAACTAATACATCTTCTGCGATTCCTAAGGGGTATACGTACGAGTGTCCAACGTGAGATAACCTAACACGAGTAGGGGCTGTCATTTTTGACGTTAGTTGGATGTAAATAGTTAGGGGCATAAGATTTACTTCCGATCCTTGGTCGGCGAAAGCGCTAAGATGTTTCAAGTCCCCGATGCTCATTGGTATCTCATAGTTCCCACATGCTATCTGCTTAGTAGCCACTTTTTGTACCAATAGCCTCTCGAATACTGATCCTCCAGGTAGCGTATCATACTCATCTTTCACTTCTTCCTCTTTCTCAGAACCCTGTTTGGAAGGTTGGTTACGCCCATCACCCTTAATCCAATTTGTTATGGTGTTTTTGTTTATATCATGTTTTAGGTAGTAGCTCAAAGGTTGGGATTCTGGTGGTTTTTCTAAGGTCTGTTTAGCAGGAGTTTCTACCTTCTCATTATCCTTTTGGACGATGGTGATGGAGTTAACAAATTGGGTGGTGGGAGTGGCGCTTTCTTTCCTTAGTAGTGTTCTTTCGGGGGTTCTCTGGTTGGCATACTCTTCTAATAAACTCATCATCTCATTCATTTTCTCCTGCATCTCTTCTTTTTGCTTATAAACTGCTTCCTCGAACCTAGCAAGCCGATCTGAGTGAGTTGCCATATATTCTCTCATCCTAGCTTCAAACTCCAAGCTAAGCTCCTTGGGAGGGGAACAAGGTGGGGCATAGTTCTGAAAGGTCTCGACATTTTCTCTAGAAGGTGACTCAGATAATGGTGCCGAAGTTGGTTTTGAGACAGAATTGACAGTAGCCCGTCTAGGACTTAAAGGTCTCCTTTGCCTTTCCTCAAAATAGTCAACTTTTGCCTCGAGTTTGCATAGGAGTTCATCGGGGATTTCGGTGGTCCCTCCAGATGTCAAGACTGCATTGATGGCCGCTTTTATCGTATGATTAAATTCCCACATCTCATGATTATCAATAGCGAGCTCTTCGATAATTGCCCAAGACTCCTGGGCGTTCTTATCACGCAATTTACCTCCCGCGGCCCTGTCGATTGTGCGCTTAGTGTGATAGTCAACATGGTCGTAGAAAATCTGGACTAATAACCAAAGGTTTATACCATGATGAGGGACCTTGTGGAGGAGATCCTTAAAACGGGCCCAAGCCTCGTAGAAAGTTTCACCCTGCTGTTGTTCAAACATCAAAATGTCCCTTCTAAGCATTGCAGTCTTTTTCGGCGGGAAGAATTGAGTAAGGAAGCGATTGGCGAGATTATCCCATGTGGTGATGGATCCCGCGGGTAAACGCTCAAGCCATTGACTAGCTTGATCCCGTAGAGAGAATTGGAATAGGCGTAATCGGGTTGTCTCTCTAGTTGCAACATCTAGGTCTATGGAATCTACGATTTTGAGGAAGTCCTTAAGATGTTGGTTTGGATCTTCGGAACGAAGTCCATGGAATGCACATCCGCTTTGCACCAACCGGATGGTGTCGGATCGCAAGGGGGTCACATTGGCTCCGGTGAGCTCAATGGTGTTTCGGTAGCCTTGGTGGCTAGGTCGGGAATACTCTCCTAAGGTTTGGGGCCTAAGGGGTTCTAATGGTGGGTTTTGTTGTGGTGGGATGACGGGTTCAAAGATGTTCCCGTTGTCCATGATGTCGGGTGGTGAAGAGTTACGAACAAAGGCACAAAGAAATAAGATAGAATAAAGAAACCTAAAAAGAAATTATAACCTAGACAATAACTATTCCCCGGGCTGCGGCGCCAAAAACTTGATACATGGGAATCACACCAGGCTTTACCTCTCAAGGGATCTTGAGAAGCTTAGAACCCCCACCAGGCAGTGTACCTGATCGTTGTAGTATACTATAGTGACAAGTACCGAGGGATTGATCGTTCAGCTAGGAATAGTGTCGCTAGGATTAGAAAGCCTAAATACTAGTTCTAAAGGTGAGGGATGATTATTTTTGTATTTTTTATATTTTTATGAAAGCAATTAAAATCTTGAGGTTTGAAGGATTTGGGCGGAATTAGTTGCTAATCAACTAACCCAATACTAAGATGCAATCAAAATAAAATACTAGAAATAAAGATAAACTAAATTATACTAAAGTTGTGAGCAGTAAATGGAGAAAATGTGTTTACTTAGATTTCACTACTCCCTAGACATCTTTTACACGTTAATTACTTGTTATAATTGCATGGATGACGGATCGTATTCCTTAATACCATTCATGGGGTGGCACACATAACTCCCCAATTCTATGAGCTCTTATCTCCTCCTACACCATGCCCAGCACAACTATAGGGATTGTAAACAGTGGCTCATGCGTTAAATACAACCAATAAAGACCTAGTGCGCCTCGGTTCATGTTTCTTAAGACGTTCAAGCATGTTACCAATTGGAGATCTGCCAGTTTTCTTAAGCCTAACATATAAATCATTCATCCAAGACAAGAATAAACAAGTAATCAACACATAATTAACATCTAGGTTTCATTAGATCTAAGCAAACACAAGATAGATCTAGCCTAGCATGATGGAATTAAGACAAGAACAAGATATAGACAACCAACACATAGACATATTGATTGAATTAAAAGAACACTTATCTCAATTACAATGAAAGGTATCAAGGGTTTGGAACCCTTGAAAAACCTGTAAAAGTTGCACCAAAATCGTACTTAGGGTTTCTCCAAAACTTCTCTCTTTTTAATGTGAAAATTAGAAAACTATATATAGAAAAATGGGTCTGACGGCGTCAAGAATAAACTTGTGACGCCGTCACCTCGCCGCCAAAACTATTCTCGGACTGCCTTGATCTACTTTTGACGCCGTCAAGACTTAATCATTTCCAGGCCGTCATGACTTTTTACTCTTGATGCCCTACCTTCATGACGCCGTCAAATCTGTACTGGGTCGTCATGGACTTCTGCTCTTGACGCCGTCAGAGAATTACTCTTGACGCCGTCACCTACTGTTCCCAGCATGGAAAATTAAGACTTTGGCGTTTTCTTCACTTTCATGCTCCAAAAACGTCCGAATTGCTTCCTTTTCCAGATTTCTCTCCCAAAGTACCTAAAATCACAAAAGGAACGATTTAGGGAAATATTTGATCAAATAAATTCGGATTCGGGCTTAAATGACCCCCTAAAAATGGATCATTTTTCGCGTCATCAGTATCCGTCTATTGATATCGACGTAGGGATGGGAATGCCATCTCCCTGCCCATCTAGGGTTCCATCCTTTTGTAGGACCTTTCCATGTAGTCACTAGACCTTACCATGTTGATAACTCTCTTTTTTTCTTTGGTCGGCCCCTTGTCTTTCTGGCCACTTTGTCAGATATCTTTTACCAATTGACCCAATTTCCCTAAATCCACTACTTCCACAATGTGTCTCTTAAGATGATAACAATCATTTGTGTTATGGCCCCGATCTCCATAGTAGCCGCAGAACTTGTTCATGTTCCGCTTCTCCGAAGGCCCCGTCATCGATGAGGTGGCAGGAAGTTCATAAGTCCATGGCTAATATCTCTTTCGGAGTCTTGATCAAAGGGGTAAACCTATCCCTTTTGGCATAGGGAGCACCTATTCCCATACTTCTTTCATAACCTCTCTAGTTGTTCCTATTTCTCGATCTACTTTGCCCGTTGGAATAAGTTGTGTTCTTCATTCCTTTATCTCCATATGGGATCTTGATAGCGTCTGCCGTACCTACAGTCATTTCACCTCTAATTAAGGCTTTCACCCTCTCCCACATTTCATCAATAATCTTGGGAGTCTTATTTTTGAGCTTCTTAGCTAGCTTTAGGTGCCCATGTCCATTCATGAATCCATATATTCTCAATATCGGAGGTACCCCTTTTATATGTGAACTTTTGTCCTTGAAACGATCCATAAATGCCTGAATCCCCTCATTCGGGTTCTGCTTGATCCCATGGATTTTGGTCGAATCTTTCACATACTTTTTCTGTTGCGCAAATTCTTCCAAGAACTTTCTGCTCAATTCCTCGAACCCATCCATGCTCTTTGGGTCCAAATCATTAAACCAATTCTCCTTTACCCTCCTAAGGTATGGTGAAACATTTTGCACCATACTGGCATAGGCCACTCTACCTGCTCAGCTGCAGCGGAAAAGATACTGATGTGATCCTTCGGGTCATTGTTTCCTTTATACACACAGATGTTCCTGGGGAGCTTTGCCCTCCGATAGTATCTAAAATGTGTCATCCGAGAAGTGAAGGGTGTAGGTTTGGGCCGCTTATAGGGTGTGCTTAAATCCTATAAGCTATCTTCGTACATACTACCATACCCGAATCTAAGCTTTCCTTCTTTCAGGGAGACCTCATAGAATGAGTCCGAGACCTTCCCATGATTTTTGGTTTGGACCTGCTTTGATAGTTCGGTCTAACTGATCGATGGGACTTAGAATTTGACTTTCTCAAAACACCCTTCCAACACTCTCGAGCAGATATGCCTCGGCTCCTACTCCGGACAGACTTAGAAGATCCATCTAAGGAGTGAGCTTTGGATCTTTCAATGGAAGAAATTCTCCAAGAGTTCTTCGATCCCTCCTCTTCTGACTCTCCATAAGAGAGTCTCCGTGGGGCTGCCTTTTCCTTACCCTGGCTGCCAGGCTACTTGATCATAGTTCGTAGCAGATTGATGTTTTCTTTCACCATAGGCCGGAGAATATCCTTTCTGAACAGGTTCGGTGGGAGTGGAGACTCCTCTCGGAGGAGTTCTCCCAGTCCCTTATTCCCCGTTGATCAGGTTTGTATCCTCCTATGGATGAGATATTCCCATACAACCGTTCATCAGTTAGGATTAGTAGATTGGTATAAGGGTCACACGGATGGCAATAAATGTGAAGCAATTTTGCCTAACCACTTCTTCAGCCCTTCAACTTTGGAGGTTAGCGCTAACTCCTTTATTTCCTGAGCTGAAATAAGACATAACAACGTTAGCTCGCCCCGGGTGTTAATCCGAGACCAAGCTCTGGCATGAGAATAAGTATTTTCTTGGTATAGAATATAGTGAGATGATCTAGAGAGAGAGATAGTCTATATCGGAGTATTAGAGAGTGTGTGTCGTTCAACTGGTTGAACGACTCTATTTGTACTACCTGGACTAAGCTCCACAAAATGAGTATTGAGGAGATGGGATTGTCGTCTAGGCGTTTCGAGGAAATCATTGTTGATGGTTATGCGATGCCTTTAGAGATTATGTTATCGCTATATCATAGGTGGTTGTTATGGACGACTTTCTGTTCCCTTCGTACATGATCGTACAACAGATGTCGGCTAGTACGATCCATGTTCCAAAGTAGTCTTAGCTCCTATGTCATTGCCTCCGGACCTGAGGTGACCTTTGTCACCAAGATAATTAAGTAACCCTTAATCTTTCAAATATAAGTTGTTGCATAGTCATTATAGTTCGTTGTTTGGTTCTACATGTAATCTTTCGTGGACCTAACTAATAAGATGTTAACACTTATTATGAAGACTAATTTAGGTCCTAATTGGATTTTTTTTATCATGCAAAGACTAATTTGGATTTCGCACACTCATGTTACTTTGTACATAACACTTTCCAAGTTCTTATTTGATAAGTTTGTTTTGTATAACCTATTTTTTTACCTTGCATCTTATATGATAAATGTGTCCACTTGAAATTTTATTAGCACACAATGATGTAGAACCAGAATTGCTTTTTATACTACTTCAAGCTCATTTGTTATCCTGCAATCAGATATGATATTCATTTATCAGGAGCTTCATGTTTATATTATGTACCAGGGAATGAGGGAAGTGCTAGATAAGTTTATACAGGTCGGATTTAGCCTTCGCCTTCCAACTATTATCATATGTGATCAGGTGACTTTCCATCCCTTTTAGTTTATTGTATGTTTTACAAATGGCTATTTATATCATATGATGTCTCGATTTACTATAATTGAATCTACCCGAAGATGTATATTTTATCACCCACTCTGCCACCTTTATGTCATTTCTTTTACACTCATGGGGGTGCTTGGTTGGGGGTATTGGAGGTAGGTGTAACACCCCCATTTTTCACTGATCGCAGCGGATTAAGTGTCTGGGGTATTACTTCATGGATCATAGATACAGTAATAGAAAATGACTCGAAAAGAGACATTTTATAAAAATGGGTTATCATTCATTAAAGGGCAAATTACCTGAAAAAGTATTTAACTTGCCACTTTTTACCATTGTATGTAGCCATCTTTTTTTTTTCCTATTGTGTGACTAAACTTTCGAATTTGGTACATTGTGTGTATTTTGTGACCATTTTACCCTTGCATTTTCAAAATTTCGAAGGGTAAAATGGTCATTTTACAAGGCTAAAAAGTCACAAAATACACACAATGTACCAAATTTGAAAGTTTAGTCACACAATAGGAAAAAAAAAGATGGCTACATACAATGGTAAAAAGTGACAAGTTAAATACATTTTCAGGTAATTTGCCCTTCATTAAAATTATCAGAATTTTATAAGATGAGGTCCCGTGAATCTAAGTGTGAGATGTTATGTTTGAATGACAACCAAATAGAAAGTCTTTCAAGTCTCGTGCCTCTCCATGCCACAATTTCCACAGAGCTCCGTTACCTAGGATACATGCTTAAAAAGTCAACACTAGGTGTTGAGTGAGATTCCTAGGTTTAGGGGTTAGTGAATAGAAGTTCCTCAGGGTTCAGTTGTTACACCCTTCAAGGAAAATGTACTGTGTGTGATAATTTATAAAACCCTAAATTCCGTAATACTAATTTTACGTATAATTTGAATTTTTTCTAAGTAACCATACAAGTAATTATAAACGCGAATATAATTTAACGAATTAACAATAAGTCCATAAAATTTTGACGAAACATCACTATGGAATTTTTGAACATATTTGAACTCCAAAATATTTTAGAAGCAAAAACAATAAAATACGGGGAACCATTTACGTTAACCGAATAATTGTTTTGGACCGTCTTTCTTCTATTACGCAACAATAACCAAACAAGGACCCAAATGAACTTAGCCCACAACCCAAATTGGCCCTTAGGCCCAAATGACACAGCAAAAAAAACCATAAGGGGGGCGGATTTTTAATGTCACACACACACAAACACAAATCGATGTTCAAAAAAAATAAATAAATAAAACTCTAAACCTAAAATAAAAACATACGGCTGCTTATCTATTTTCCCTAGTCCTTTTCGATCCATTCCAGGCTTTAAGAAGGTGTGTTTGATTCGTATTATTGGTGACACAAGGTGGGAAACTCGTTGGTAACCTTAGAAGAAGGAAAGGGTTTTGTTTGAACCGGTTTAGTTGGTTTTGATCCGTTTTGGTTAGGCTTTCTGGTCTGATTTCTTGTTTGCAATTCGACACAAGGTATCACTTAGATCTCTTTTTTTTCTTCTTGTTTTAATCTCTAAGAAATGTATACTAATCTGTATATAAACCTCTTGATGATCGACACACTAATGGATAAGTTATGCGTATTAAAAGTTCACATGAAATCCTAAATATCTCACATAAAATAACGACCAATCAATCTATATAATCGATCATATGAATCTATCGTGCGTGTCCTTGATGTTTTTTTTTTTGAGATGTGTTATAATATCCTAAACCTAAATAAAAGTATCACAAGAGTTATGCATTTGATCGAATTGGATAAATAATAGAAACATGCTTGCTTTAATTGTTTGAATAAATAGTTGCTGACAGAAAACTTTGGTCGGATTGATTAGGGTGAATCTTGATGATACCAACGTGTTTTTAAGAGATTTTTGAGTCTAAACATGAGTATTACTTGTCTACTTTCTGGAAATATAAATTTCATGGTGATTAGAGGTCGGGATTTAAGCTTTTTGAATTTTATGGGATCGTGTGTCAAACCTGAGTTTTGGGAACATAAAATCTGTTGGAATATGGGATTTTTCATTTTCAAACCATAAAGATTTAAGGTCTCTCCTTTTGCAGGAGTGATATTTGGTATATGTGTGACCTTCTGGAAGTTTTTTAAATTTTTCTAAAGTGTTTAAATGGGTAAACCAAGGGCCCACTTTCAGGGTGTTTCTGCAGTTCATTTTCTGGATAGGTCTGGGTAAATGATTTTTGGAAGGATATTTATACTTAGAAAAAAATTTTGGAAAAATTCACCTAAGTACTTAAGACATATATGAACCTGGGATAATTATATGAGAGCTCCAGGAAATACCTAAGTATACTTTAAAAATTCGATAGTATGTGACCTGTTTAGGTGTTATAACCTGATCCTTGTATAAAAGGCAAAATAAATGTTTTAAACCTATTTGTCATTTACATGCTTTAAACTAATTACACTTTATCATTAATATAACCTTTAAAGATGTGATTAAGGTGCCTAAATGCGTTTCTTTACCTAAATTGATATGTGACATGATTAGTATGTTTATATATATTAAACCTGTGTTTTAAATCCTAAATTACTATATTTGGTTATGATACCCTAAAAATGCATTATTAGCCATAATAAGTAAGTAAACTAAGTAATAATCAATTTTAAACCCTAATTATGATAAGTGTAACCTTATGATGCTAAATATGTAAACTTGATAATTATGGAAAGTTACTAAAACGGGAAATTTACTAAATCTGGAAAGTTACTTAAAATGGAAAGCTACTAAAAATAGAAAGTATACTAAAATAAGTAACCTAATGGACTTAAAGTAATACTTGGTAATTGATTCGTATAGGTTTCGTGAAGTGGGAGTAATTCGTTTCGTATTCGTTCGTGTGACTTTCTCTTTTGTTGCATTTGAATAAGGTACAGATATTCTAACCTTTCAGTAAGGTTTCTTATGACTCATGATCCGTTCCATTGCCACTATTATTATTTCTGATCTTTATACGCCTGATATCCTTGGTTCATTTGATAGTATAATTTCGTATGAAGACTTTTTTTTAAAAAAATATAACCTGATGACTTTTGAGAAAAACTATTCTTGAAATGATTTATGTGATTACGATACGATGCCAGTTTTATATGAAGGTTTTGTGACTTTTATGAAATGCGTGTTTAAAGGAATACTTTTACGATAAAAAGGTTTTAAATTATTTTCTTAAGTCCTTAATCTGTTTTATTCTCTAAGATTTCTCATGAATTTCTTTAACATCTTTTGATTATATAACTTCAATTTTTGAACCTTTGCTATAAACCCTTTTGCTATTATGAACCTCTGATTTGAACCTCCTGATATGAATCTTTGATTTGGACCTTTGACTTGAACCATTGCTATGCTTCCCTTTGTTTGATTCGTATTTGATTGATCCAGTTTTGTTATGATTTGCTTGATATTTGTTGCATGCTATAGTTCTTATTCTTATAGCATTCCTATGCCCTATTTGTTACCCATTATTAGATTAATTTGTAGCCAGTCATGGGGAGTCCATGACCTTGCAACTGATGCACCAGTGGTATTGACACTATCTGTGGAGGTGGGTTTTTGTCCACAGCGTTCCCTATTATGCTATAGCACCATGGCCATTATTATTATTGTATGTATGCTTAGCCTAGAGCTTGGTATATGTATATTTGTTTTTACAGGGAGCGTATGGATGCATCCTAGGTACTTTGTTTCGTTTTGAATTTGGTGAATGGGTATGTGTGTACAATACACTCCATTTCACATTTGGTACATCGAGCTAGCTACTCTATGTACAATTTGATATATGATTGTTGGGCACTTCTGTTACTTCTACTATATATGTGATCCTTGTTGTTCTAACTTCTATATTATTATTGACTTATGCTTTCCTTAGTTCATTTGCTTACACTTATGATTCGTTCCATTATCCTTTGATTCATTTGTTATTCCTTATACGTATTCCCTTTGATCATATTCTGTTGATTCTATCATACGTTCCATATTCTTTGATATTCGTCTCAACAGATTTACTTGAATTCATTTCGGATTCACTTTCGTTTCCCTTTTGTTATTAGCTTTTATTTGTTTATATCTGTTCACTGGGCTTTTTAAGCTCAGACGCATTTCTTTTCCTGCGGCAGGTTATTTAGAAGGAAGATGGGTTTGAGGGAAGAGTGCTTAGGAGCATTTAGTGGACTGCCCGGCTGATAGCTCCCCATGGATTAGAGATGGACTTAGAGATTCCTCTTTTGGTTCCTAGTTTGTAATTAGTTTGGAAGTTGTTATGCTTAGTTTTATCTCCTTATTATTTATTAGATTTGCTTTGTGACCCTTATATTATTTAATGTATTCCGCGTGCTTATGTTCTGATTCGACCCCGTAATGTTACACTTTAGCCCTTTCTTGGTTGGGGTGTTACAATTATGGTATCAGAGACAGGTTTGATCGGCAGATTCAAAACCCGTAGAGATTAGGCTATGACCTGTGAGTATTAGGCCCTCTAAGTTTTGCACCATAGGAGTTAGGGAACAACCTTTAAGAATTTTGCTTTTGGATTTCCCACCCTGAAGAAACTTAAGTTATGACCTGTGAGGAATGGGTAGACTATAAGGCATTCGTTTAAGTATCATTGCTTCCGCATCTCTCTAATTCGTGCTTTACTTTTAAGCCTGTTAAGTTCACTTTTGGAGATTTGAAAACTTATGATTTGCACTACCTAAGATTTATAAGCTAGTGAACTTTGAAGACATTAAGAATTGCATAGTAATGTCTGACAGTATTTGATCCTTATCTTCAGATTCGGACTCTTACCTCTGATCCATTCGTTAATCATTTTGATGTCTCTTCGGGCATTCTAATAATCTCCATGACGATGATGTATTTGATGCATTCTGTGGTTTATCTCTTGCTTTTGATAAGCATCTGTAAGCCTTCTGACGCTATTTAATTTCGTCATACCATCTCTGTCCCTCTGAGAAGTCTTGTGGTGTTTAACCGAGTATAAGAATGTTTCCCCTCACTTTTGAACGATAAGATTTGCTATGTTGATCGGTCTTTCTTCAGAAATTTAACTTCGATTTTATTCTGATAAGGAATTGGTTGATTGAGCATTCAAGATGCTGATAACTATCCTACTATGTCTCACCATTGGTGTTTTGAAAAATTTTGAACTCCCTACCAGGATTTCCAATTGTTAAACTTTTGCTATCACTATTACTCTGGAGACTCGTACGTTACTTTCGCAGTTATGAAGTTTTCTTTGCATCTATTTTATACACTAGAGGATGAACCTCACCTTGAGAGTTATTTTGCAATTCGAGCATTTTTTATATTGAATTCTGGATGAACCACCAAATTTCTCCATCGGAGTGTGAAGTTGGTTTTGACATGGTACTGAGAGATTGTCTGGTCATCATGTGGGGATGTCTTTGAGAAGTGTCGGAGATCAACACTAGTTGCATTGAGAGAATGGAAGGAGCAGCAACCAAAGACTAGAGAGTGGTTTTGTATGCCTGAGCGTATCTTCGGAGTACTTCCGCTTCATTCGCGATAAAGAATGATGGTGGCAGGAGATTTGTATGTATTGTTGGAAGCTGAACCGTAGTGCTGTTAGGGAACATTATTTCTCCACCTTGAAACGACTATGTATCTGTTCAACTTCAGGGCAAAGAGTTTTCCTTCAGATGGAATTATGACTTGAAGTTATTCTTAGAATTGCCTTTCGTATTCGTAACGACCGCTATGACGGTTAGTGATGCTAATAGTATTAGCTAATGCTCTGACTGTTTTGTGAACCTGATAAATTGTGTCTCTCATGAGTACTTAGACAAATGGTCATTGTATAACTTATTAGTACATTCAGAGACGAGGAAGAACATGAGAATCATTTTCGCACTTTGTTAGAAATTTGACGATCATTTGTGTATTCTAGAAGTTTGATAATTGTTGATACAACGGTGGTCTTAACTGAGGATATTGCTATAAATTCCGCAAAATATTGAAACTATCACCAAGTGACCAAGGCCGACAACAGATTATAGAAGCTGGAATCTTTTGAACTTTGCAGAAGAATTTTGGAAGATGTTTACAACTTGCGTTACCATTGATGAATTTTGTGAACAGAGGGAAACGGTTTAATTTGATTGAGAAAGGATTTTGGAAAAGCTGAAATAGAAATTTGCTTCCATACATTCAGGTGGTACCGATTTTGGGACGCTTCAAGAAGAGACTCGGTTATGAACATATACATCGCCGGAAGATGATTGTTTATGCATCAAGACAACTAGAAACATATGAGAAGAATTATTCACTGCATGACCTGGAGTTGACAACAGCGGTGGCTACCCTGAAGAGTGGAAGACATCCATAAAAGGCGAAAGTGTTGGCAAGCAGAGGACAAATCTAGTCAAGATGGCGAACCTGGAGCTGATGAAGACATGCAGTCTCACTTCCCTATTCATCTTGGTTGTACTAAGATGAATTGAGAGCGAAAGCAGACTTGATGATTAAGGAATTGAAAATCGTGCCAGAGATTCACATTACTCAATCACATTCCAAGAAGAACTGCAGAAGGCTTGATGAACTAGACTCAAGTTCACGATTTTGTTTCACTACCAGATTAATGGACAAACGAAGATAGATTAACCAGACTTGAGGAGATTGGAGATAATATATTTTGAATGGACGGATATTGAAGCAAACCTTTCGGTTTAGATGAGTTAATTCTGTGAAGGATGAAGTTATTAACGATGAATTTTTACTCCCATTGACTCACTTAAGTATCGTTATTTGGTAATAAGATCCTTTAATGATTTAAGTTCTCTAGGAGCATCTCAGTTTCGTGTTCATTCTGCGTATGTTTGATGATGGTGTTGTTTTGGGAGTTTTGACGAATTATAGAAGATCTGATGCTTTTGGACGACGCACCTTACTACTACTAGACATTCTGGGAATCCGTTATTCTTATGAGTAGTTTTGTCTTCCTCTTGGTTACGACGTTTGATTTTGTTAACCTCTGGGACTGTAGAAGTACTAGGTCGATTAAGATAGGTTGTTTTCTCACGACTCGAGATAAAGTATGACCATCATGAGGGCATATTTATGTGGTGCTAGTATTATGACGCCTGATCAACGTGATAATACTTACACCATATAACGTGCACTTATTGTAGGCATAGGATATCTTGAGGAGTGCCTGAGAAGCTTAGAATCTGATCCCCGATGAAGATGATCCGTGATTAGTGAGACTTTAGGCTCTTTCGACCTATACATTTGATCTGCCTTATCGCCGTACGATTTGATATGTTTGGATCCTCTAGATATGTTTGTTGATCTTGGTATTTGATAACAATATTAGGTTTCGTTGTAGAGCTTTCAACCTTCCGATGTCATCAATTGAATTGTCTTCTATTTGCTTGTATGCCGGTGTTCATATGGAGGGGTACACATATGTTTACTACTTATACGTTTCACGTCTGTGGGACCGTTACATTATGATTTGTTGGAATAAAGACCTAAACTATGGGAAACCGAATTTGGATTGTTTATAAGAATGCTTGGGAAGGTTATATTGGAGGCATGATCATTTGAGAATTTGGAAGAGTAACATTTGGTGAGTTAGTCCTCGATTATTGGACCATTTGAGAATTCTTGTACGTTTCGGGGGAGGTTTCTGATCGTCTAACTCTACCTCCTCAGCTGTCGCAAGTTCATAACATCTTCCGTGTATCTCTTCCGAGGGGATATCTCAATCATTCTTTGCATGCGACATCCTGTTCATTTTACTTGACACCACCTGACATGTTCCTTTTGTGTGAAACAGAAACCATCTTAGATCGACAAGATAGAGTCATGAGAAACCAAGTTTTTATGTTTTGCATAATTTGATATGTCTTCATCTCGTTACATTTTAATTTCGCGGACGAAATTTTCTTTTTAGAGGGGAAGAGTTGTAAAACCCTAAATTTCGTAATCCTAATTTTACGTATAATTTGAATTTTTTCTAAGTAATGATACAAGTAATTATAAACGCGAATATAATTTAACGAATTAACAATAAGTCCATAAAATTTTGATGAAACATCACTATGGAATTTTTGAACATATTTGAACTCCAAAATATTTTAGAAGCAAAAAAAAAATACGGGGAACCATTTACGTTAACCGAATAATTGTTTTGTACCGTGTTTCTTCTATTACGCAACAATAACCAAACAAGGACCCAAATGAACTTAGCCCACAACCCAAATTGGCCCTTAGGCCCAAATGACACAACAAAAAAACCATAAGGGGGCCGGATTTTTATTGTCACACACACACAAACACAAGTCGATCTTCAAAAAAAATAAATAAATAAAACTCTAAACCTAAAATAAAAACATACGGCTTCTTATCTATTTTCCCTAGTCCTTTTCGATCCATTCCAGGCTTCAAGAAGGTGTGTTTGATTCGTATTTTTGATGACACAAGGTGGGAAATTCGTTGGTAAGCTTAGAAGAAGGAAAGGGTTTTGTTTGAACCGGTTTAGTTGGTTTTGATCCGTTTTGGTTAGGCTTTCTGGTCTGATTTCTTGTTTGCAATTCGACACAAGGTATCACTTAGGTCTCTTTTTTTTCTTCTTGTTTTAATCTCTAACAAATGTATACTAATCTGTATATAAACCTCTTAATGATCGACACACTAATGGATAAGTTATGCGTATTAAAAGTTCAAATGAAATCCTGAATATCTCACATAAAATAACGACCAATCAATCTATATAATCGATCATATGAATCTGTCGTGCGTGTCCTTGATGTTTTTTTTAGATGTGTTATAATATCCTAAACCTAAATAAAAGTATCACAAGAGTTATGCATTTGATCGAATTGGATAAATAATAGAAACATGCTTGCTTTAATTGTTTGAATAAATAGTTGCTGACAGAAAACTTTGGTCGGATTGATTAGGGTGAATCTCGATGATACCAACGTGTTTTTAAGTGATTTTTGAGTCTAAACATGAGTATTACTTGTCTACTTTAAGGGCTCTCCTTTTGCAGGAGTGATATTTGGTATATGTGTGACCTTCTGGAATTTTTTTAAATTTTTCTAAAGTGTTTAAATGGGTAAACCAAGGGCCAACTTTCAGGGTGTTTCTGCAGTTCATTTTCTGGACAGGTCTGGGTAAATGATTTTTGGAAGGATATTTATACTTAGAAAAAAATTCTGGAAAAATTCATCTAAGTACTTAAGATATATATGAACCTGGGATAATTATATGAGAGCTCCAGGAAATACCTAAGTATACTTTAAAAATTCGATGGTATGTGACCTGTTTAGGTGTTATAACCTGATCCTTGTATAAAAGGCAAAATAAATGTTTTAAACGTATTTGTCATTTACATGCTTTAACCTAATTACACTTTATCATTAATATAACCTTTAAAGATGTGATTAAGGTGCCTAAATGCGTTTCTTTACCTAAATTGATATGTGACATGATTAGTATGTTTATAAATATTAAACCTAAGTTTTAAATCCTAAATTACTATATTTGGTTATGATACCCTAAAAATGCATTATTAACCATAATAAGTAAGTAAACTAAGTAATAATCAATTTTAAACCCTAATTTTGATAAGTGTAACCTTATGATGCTAAATATGGAAACTTGATAATTATGGAAAGTTACTAAAACGGGAAACTTACTAAATCTGGAAAGTTACTTAAAATGGAAAGCTACTAAAAATAGAAAGTATACTAAAATAAGTAACCTAATGGACTTAAAGTAATACTTGGTAATTGATTCGTATAGGTTTCGTGAAGCGGGAGTAATTCGTTTCGTATTCGTTCGTGTGACTTTCTCTTTTGTTGCATTTGAATAAGGTACAGATATTCTAACCTTTCAGTAAGGTTTCTTATGACTCATGATCCGTTCCATTGCCACTATTATGATTTCTGATCTTTATACGCCTGATATCCTTGGTTCATTTGATAGTATAATTTCGTATGAAGACTTTTTTTTAAAAAAAAATATAACCTGATGACTTGTGAGAAAAACTATTCTTGAAATGATTTATGTGATTACGATACGATGCCAGTTTTATATGAAGGTTTTATGACTTTTATGAAATGTGTGTTTAAAGGAATACTTTTACGATAAAAAGGTTTTAAATAATTTTCTAAAGTCCTTGATCTGTTTTATTCTCTAAGATTTCTCATGAATTTCTTTAACATCTTTTGATTATATAACTTCAATTTTTGAACCTTTGCTATAAACCCTTTTGCCATTATGAACCTCTGATTTGAACCTCCTGATATGAATCTTTGATTTGGACCTTTGACTTGAACCATTGCTATGCTTCCCTTTGTTTGATTCGTATTTGATTGATCCAGTTTTGTTATGATTTGCTTGATATTTGTTGCATGCTATAGTTCCTATTCTTATAGCATTCCTATGCCCTATTTGTTACCCATTATTAGATTAATTTGTAGCCAGTCATGGGGAGTCCTTGGCCTTGCCACTGATGCACCAGTGGTATTGACACTATCTTTGGCGGTGGGTTTTTGTCCACAGCATTCCCTATTATGCTATATCACCATGTCCATTATTATTAGTGTATGTATGCTTATCCTAGAGCTTGGTATATGTATATTTGTTTTTACAGGGAGCGTATGGATGCATCCTAGGTACTTTGTTTCGTTTTGAATTTGGTGAATGGGTATGTGTGTGCAATACACTCCATTTCACATTAGCTACTCTATGTACAATTTGATATATGATTGTTGGGCATTTCAATTACTTCTACTATATATGTGATCCTTGTTGTTCTAACTTCTATATTATTATTGACTTATGCTTTCCTTAGTTCATTTGCTTACACTTGTGATTCGTTCCATTTTCCTTTGATTCATTTGATATTCCTTATACGTATTCCCTTTGATCATGTTATGTTGATTCTATCATACGTTCCATATTCTTACACTTATGCTTTCCTTAGTTCATTTGCTTATGCTTTCCTTAGTTCATTTGCTTACACTTGTGATTCGTTCCATTTTCCTTTGATTCATTTGATATTCCTTATACGTATTCCCTTTGATCATGTTCTGTTGATTCTATCATACGTTCCATATTCTTTGATATTCGTCTCAACAGGTTTACTTGGATTCATTTCGGATTCACTTTCGTTTCCCTTTTGTTATTAGCTTTTATTTGTTTATATATGTTCACTGGGCTTTTTAAGCTCAGCCGCATTTCTTTTCCTGCGGCAGGTTATTTAGAAGGAAGATGGGTTTGAGGGAAGAGTGCTTAGGAGCTTTTAGTGGACTACACGGTTGATAGCTCCCCATGGATTAGAGATGGACTTAGAGATTCCTCTTTTGGTTCTTAGTTTGTAATTAGTTTGGAAGTTGTTATGCTTAGTTTTATCACCTTATTATTTATTAGATTTGCTTTGTAACCCTTATATTATTTAATGTATTCCGCTTGCTTATGTTCTGATTCGACCCCGTAATGTTACACTTTAGCCCTTTTTGGGTTGGGGTGTTACATAATTGCTATGCATGTACAATTATCAAGAGTTGGTCAGTTGGTCTGTTGCACTAAGCTCATGAACCACACGTTAACAATCCGAGTCATGGGGGCTGCAGACCCAACCATGGGGGGATGGGAAGTTTAACTTGCCAAAGTTAATCCTTCAGTGAGGGGCAGTACCAACGGGAGTTGTCAAACTCCAATAGATCTATCTATTATATTCGCGTTCACTTGTGTAAAATATCACAAGCGATTAGATTCATGAATTTTGTTGTGTAGGGGTGGCAGATAGTTTACTCGTGCAACAACCAAAGAAAAATACTTGTATTCGATTTAAAGCATTTAACATGTATCCCCCTCACAGGGTTTGTAAAGCATTTAAAAGAGTGAGGCTATGAAAACTCACCTAGGCTTAGAGAAATCTAATTGATGTAAAAAGTGACTCGTCACGTATCCTAGTGGTATTGTTGCTGTGAATGTATGTCAAGCTTTAGTTATCTTGTTGAAGTTTCTTAAGTAATCATTCTTAGGGTTGTTAATGTTTTAGATATAACATAACACCGTTCGGGCCATCACAATCCAGAAGTATAAGACTCCTCACATGAAGCTCCCTACTATTGTATTATGTTATTAACATTGAATCCTCCCAAACCAACCAGTCAACCGGGTGCAGTTGATAGGCCCACCTGGGAGAGAAAAATCAAGTGTTTAAAATCCGTGGAAGTACAGGGAAATCCCCGGGTCGTTAAGCCCCAACGAGATTGAAATTGTATGTTAAACGTTTATGGGAATGAGTGGCACTAAGGACAGTAACCAAAGATGATTTGGAATTGATTATGCTACTAATTACTTGGTATTTGGACAAATGAAACAGTATTAACAATATCAGAAACACAGATATGATTACACAAACACAAATCACAAATCAGAATTGTATACAAATAGAGAAAAAGGTGAGTTTTAAACAATTTAAAACTACAGGGGTGCAAATGAAAATTTTAAAAACTTAATTATAAAAGAAAATGAAATTAAAAAAAATAAAATTATTTTTTTGATTATTTTATTATTTAATATGAATTATTTAATTAAAAACTATTTAACTATTAAATTAAAACTATATAAATCAAAAACTTAACAATACAAATTTTAACTAGGAAATTGCAAAATTAATTTCTAAAATTCTAAAATGACTTAAAATAAAATTAAAAATTAAAAATATGTATTTTTGTCTTTTTGTGGGTTTTCTATTAATTAAATACTAATTATATTAATTAAAATATTTTAAATTACTAATAATAAAAAAATGATTTAGAAAATTAAAGAAAAATTTATAAATCTAATTAACCATCACAGGAATCCTATAAAATTATAAAAAGTTTCTAAAAATTATATTTAGACTATTTTGCTAATTATATACTTATTTATTAATTATTATCTAATTTAACTAGATTAATTAAGCAAATTAGAAAATGAATAGTAGAATTTAAGAGGCTATTTTCTAAAACTACTAAATGATTTATAAAACCTAGGAAAAATATAACAAGGTACTGTTGTTAATTAAAAATTAATAAAACTATTTAATTACTAATATTACTTAATTATTTAATTAAATTAATTTTAATTCTAATAATTACTAAATCAAAAGAAAAAAATATAGAAAAATTACTGAAAATACTTTAAGGTAGAAGAAAATTAAGAAAAATATAAAAATGATGAAGTGCTTAATAATAAGCTGAAAAGAAAAATTAAAAAAATAAATTCTATTAAATAGAAGCTATCACTATTTTTAAATTTGGTTTTTGTTTGTTTTTCTTTTTGACAGATAATTATAAGCTAAAAATGAGTAACTTTTATGAAGACACTTTTGTTATAGCTTATTAATAAGCTATGTGAACCCCCTAGTGCTTAATAGTTGACAAAATAGCTTATTAGGACTTATAGACTTTTTGAAAAAGCTGAGAAATGAACAAATAAGCCACAACAGATGTATATTAAATTGAAATAAGGCAAAAGGACACAAATAAGCACTGTGGATAAGCTGATATGAACAAATAAGCACTTGAGCAACTATAAGGCCAAAACAAGTCTATCAAAGGGAACTTTGGACCTCTGTGGGGTCCACAAAAGTCAAGTGGGGTCCAAACTAAGCTCTGAACTAAGAAGTTGACCTGGTCAACTCTAGAATAAGCCAATAAGCTAGGCTTATGGCTTATTGTTGAGCACTGGGTGAGGTATGGAACTTGGGTGAAAAACTTGAGTGTTCAGGTTATGCTTCTGAGACAGGTCATAAGTATGGATCCAATAAGCTAGGCTATAATAAGCTGAAGCCTTAAATAAGCAGTCCTCCAATAAGTAGAGGTGGAGGGCTTTCTAAAAATCCAGGGTACATGGTGTGGGGTCCACAGGGTCAGTCACAAAGGAGCTTGGAATTTTGGCCAAAAACATGTGCACAGGGCATGTACTTGCCCTGCAGGTCTAATTAAGCTATTGTATCAGACAAACAAAAAATCACAAAAATAAGCTGGTGGTGGGAATTTGTAGATTAGGTGATAGACAATAACTTGTGAAAAGCTCAGGGTCCAAATCTTAACACAAAAAGCACAATAAATCCCCCAATTTTTGGTTTTCTAACAATACCTTGCAATTTGACTTTTTGAAATATTAAGCTAAGTTGACTTTTATGAAACTCTACCAAGATTTTATGACTGATTATGATTTAATAAGCTATGTTAAAGCTAAAATATGCAACACCACTCACTTGTAAATGGAAATGGGGCATAAGCCACTCTAAATCCAACACAGAGGGTTATTTAGACACTATATTGATGATTTTTACTTTTTTACAAATGATGCCTGTTTTTTATGGTTACACTGAGTTACTATGACATTAGGTGACTTACTTGAACCAGGTACTACACTAATAAACAACTAGAACATAGCAAGACAGCTTGATCCAAATACCCCTACTAAAACTGTTTTCAAAAAATTTCAAAGCTAAACATGGTTTTTGGTATAGAAACTGAATTGTAACAAGCTATTATGAACTAAAAATCATAAATAAGCAGCAAATAAGCAGTGGAACAATGGAATGGAGAATTTGAATAAAATGGGCTTACAAATTGCCTTCCAAGCTATCTTCCAAGGACCATGAACCACAGAATCACTTCCTAATGAACCTCCACAGGTTCCCTAACCCAGGGCAATCCAATATTCACCCTGCTCCAGCTTATTCACCATGAAACCTGCAATTTTTGATTTAATTTCTATTTTCTTGATTTTTTTTTATATTTTTGCTTTTTTTATACTAAAATGCTTTTTAAGGTTTCTAAAAGCTTGAATAAGCTTTATGGGAGCTTATGTGACCTTATGAGTCCAATACAACAACTAGTAATAACAATTAAGCTTTTTCATATTTTTGAAATAAAAATCACTTGCATAAACTGATAATCAAATTGAAACTCGAATTATATTGAAGGAAAAGGTTTAGATTACACTGAATATGATTAATACAATACTTGAAAGCCAAATGATACACTAGAAATTTGAAATTTAATTATACGACATGCTTAAAACTAAATTAGACTAATGCAACTTCCTTGCTGCCATTTTCTTCTCTTTTATAGCCGTTTTGAGACCCCCAAGTGCTTCTGAATCTTTCCCATCAATAATCTTGACCGTTGGATGAGTCAATTGCATCTTAACCGTTTAAATATTTTTGGCGCTAAAAAGAAATGGACCAATTTGCTCTGATAACGTGTAAGGGGGGTGAGCATTTATTGAGGGTTGTCTTGTTAGGTATTGGTGGTGGAGTGGGCGGTGTGAGGTGATGGTCAACTGGAGGTGGTTTTTGTAGGGTGGTATTGGGTAGGAGGGACGTTATTGTGGGTGAGGGTGGTGGTTTTGACCACGTTTGACCGATTGATTATTTAGAACGGTTCAAGTGGGAGATGGGCTTAGGGATTGGGCTGGGGTATTAGGGAGATGGGCTTGGTTGTGTTTATATGTTGGATTTGGATTTGGTTTGGTAGTAATACTTAGGTCCGTTTGGTTTTAGAAATTAGTACAAGGACCAATTTTGTAATTTCTGGATTTTTGAGGGTTGGGTTTGACAACTTTCCAAAAGTACTTGCAAGGGTAAAACTTGCCAAGGTTTAATAGTGTAAGGACCATAGTTGACTTTTCCACTTTTTTGAACTTCTAGGGACCATATCTGCCAACTTTGAAACTTTAAGGACCAATCTTGTAATTTCACCAAACTTTCCAACCAAGGACCATTCCTGCCATAGATGAGTAGCACAAGGCAAAAATTGATGTTCTCAAAGTTTTTATATCCCAGGGACCATTTTTGTCAATTTTGCAAAGTTGAGGGACTAAACTTGTAATTTTTTGAAACTTTGCACCAAAGGACTAATTATGTTTATTTGTGATTTAAAAGGACCTTTGGTGACTTTTTCATGTTTTTAGAATAACCAGGGACTATATTTGACAAGTTTTGAAAGTTGAGGGACTGAAACTGCCAATTATGCAAACTTTGTTCATATTTCATCTGTTTTTGATTATTTTGCATCTGAAACATATAAAACACACTTCTGGGATAATTTCAGTATTTTGATGCATATTTGAGTGTTTTTGGATGTTTTGGCAGCTCAGATTAGGTAAAAATGATGAGTATTTACACACTCATCAATCCCCCACACTAAAATATTGCTAGTCCCTAGCAATCTTTTGAGAAAACTTAGTGGTTTTGAAGTCTCTTTACCAAAAGCCATTACTTCTGGAGTAGCCAAATGTTTTAGCTCAAGTAAGAACTATGGTACAATGATAACCATATGATTTTGAGCAAATCATCAACTGTTAACGGATTTGATTTGTCTTTACCAAAAGCCGTTTGCTTCTGGACTAGCCAACTGTTTGATGGAAATAAAGTCATCATCTTGGTGAGTTGATTACCAATTATGGTTTTTCCACTGCCTTTACCACAAGCCATAACCTTGTGGCCTAGCTAACTCTTCACGATTAAAGATATGGTGAGTTGAATCCCATACAATTTTGGGCAAATTGTCAGCCATAAACAGATTTGAGATATCTTTACCAAGAGCCGTTTGCTCCTGAATTAGCCAGTCCTTTAGTGGCTTAGACAAGGCGGACTGATAACCATAAAAATTTTGAAATAAAGTGAAAATATTTTAAAATTTTGGCTAAAAACGGTGGTACTAGAAGATATAATGTGATAAAATTCGCTAGAAGTTCCCCCCCCCCCCCCCCACACTTAGAGTTGAATATTGTCCTCAATATTCAAAGTCCCGGCTATTATGCCGACTCTTTGAACGGAAAGGGATAATATTACAAGCTAAATGTGGAAATAACATTTTTCACTTTATTTATATAGATATATACACTTTTTTTTTATTTGAGATATGTACATGGTGAACCATAGTAGGGGTAACTTCCCCCCACTTAGGTTGAAAATCCCTTATACACGCTGTTGTTTTTGTTCATCGAGTCGCTAGCTTGACTCGATCCCCGAATTCATTGGTTCGTGTGAAAAGTTTGGAGATCCGGGACAACCATTGGTGGTATGTCCCCTCCAAAGTAGTGTTTTAACCGATGGCCATTCACTTTGAAGTTGGAACCGTCAGGTTGAGGTAACTCAACAATTCCATATGCAAATACTTTTGTTACAGTGAATGGCCCAGACCAGCGGGTTTTAAGCTTTCCTGAGAATATCTTCAATCGTGAATTGAAGAGAAGGACTCTATCACCGATGTTGAAAACACGGTTTTTAATTTTTGAGTCATGGATCTTCTTGGTTTTTTCCTTGTAAATCAAATAATTCTCATAAGCTTGATCATGAAGTTCGTTTAATTCGTTTAGTTGAACCTTGCGGTGATCACCCGCTGTGTGAAGGTCGAAATTTTCATGTTTTAAGGCCCAGTAGGCCTTATTTTCTAATTCGATCAAAAGATGACATGCTTTCCCGTACACTAGCTTATATGGAGTACACCCGATGGGTGTTTTGTAAGCAGTGCGAAAAGCCCATAATGCATCATCCAGCTTGTCCGACCAAGAGGCACGGTTTTCTCCCACCGTCCTCTCCAGAATCCTCTTAATACCCCGATTCGAGACCTCCACCTGCCCACTTGTTTGTGGGTGGTATGCCGTAAAAAGACGGTGAGTTACACCATATTTCAGCATCACTCTTGTAAATTGTTCATTGCAGAAGTATGTGCCACGATCACTGATAATGGCACGAGGAGTCCCGAATATGGCAAAGAGAGACTTCAAAAATTTAACGACTACACGGGCATCATTGGTGGGTAAAGCTTTTGCTTCAACCCATTTTGACAGATAGTTGACAGCCACGAGTATGTATTTATTCCCTCGTGAAGACGGGAACGGCCCCATAAAATCAATGCCCCACATATCAAATATTTCATAGACTTGGATGGCGTTTTGCGGCATCTCATTCTTTTTTGAAATATTCCCGTGACGCTGGCAAGCCTCACAGGTTTTGTTAAGTTCATGGGCGTCTTTGTAGATTGTGGGCCAAAAGAATCCTGAATCAAACACCTTTTTGGCGGTGTAGTTTGGGTTATGATGTCCCCCTGTGGGTCCATCATGGCAAGCTTTAAGAATTTCCATGGCTTCTTGGCCATCGACACACCGTCGGATGACTTGATCCGCATAGATTTTGAACAAGTAAGGGTCGTCCCAGAAGTAATGCTTTACATCTTTAAAGAATTTTCTTTTCTGTTGGGAAGACATCCCTTTCACAACGAAATTACCCGCATGGTAATTTGCAAAATCGGCAAACCATGGGGTATTTGTATCATCCCGGGTGGAGATTAGATTGAGTGTCTCCAGAGGAAAAGTTTCATTAATCTCTTTTCTCTCGAGAATATCCTGATGAGGATTCTCTAACCGTGATAAGTGATCAGCTGCAAGGTTCTCTGCTCCCTTTTTGTCTCGTATGATTATATCAAATTCCTGAAGGAGCAAACAGGTATTTCAAAGACGAGTGGTCCGTATACACCACGCATTTGGTTAGGATTAAGTAAGGCCTAAATTTCTCAAAGGCATATACCACAGCTAATAATTCTTTTTCTGTGGTGGAATAGTGCGTTTGAGCTTCAGTCATTGTCTTACTTGCGTAGTGTATTGGCTGAAAATGTTTTGCTTTGCGTTGCCCCAGAACTGCACCAATAGCGAAGTTGCTAGCATAGCACATAAGTTCGAAGGGTAAGTCCCAGTCGTGGGCAACAAGGAGTGGTGCCTCAGTAAGCCTTTTCTTTAAAGTAGAAAAAGCTTCAACACACTCGGGAGAAAAGATGAAAGGAGCTTCCTTTTCCAGAAGATGAATCATGGGCCGGGCTATTTTGGAGAAACCCAAAATGAATCTTCGATAAAACCCGGCATGGCCGAGGAAACTCCATATGCCTTTAACAGTGGTGGATGAGGTAGCTTAGCAATAACATCAATTTTGGCTTTATCGACCTCAATCCGACTTTTTGAAATTTTATGGCCGAGGAAAATGCCCTCCTTGACCATAAAATGGCTCTTCTCCCAGTTTAGACAAAGATTCGTGTCTTGACAACGTTGAAGCATCTTTTCTAAATGGGAGAGGTATGAGTCGAAAGAATTCCCAATGACTGAGAAGTCATCCATGAATACCTCCATGGTTTTCCCGATCATGTCATGGAAAATAGCCATCATGCACCTCTGGAAAGTGCCCGGAGCGTTGCATAACCCAAAAGGTATGCGACGATAGGCAAATGTCCCGTAAGGGCATGTGAAGGTAGTCTTCTCTTGATCCTGTGGATCAATGGGAATCTGGAAGTAACCCGAGAATCCATCGAGGAAGCAATAATACTCATTCCCCGCTAGTCTCTCGAGCATTTGATCCATAAAGGGCAGAGAAAAATGGTCCTTGCGGGTGGCTTCGTTTAGTTTTCTGTAATCGATACATACTCGCCACCCTGTAACCAACCGGGTTGGTATCAACTCGTTATCCTCATTTGTGACAACCGTAATGCCACCCTTTTTTTTGGAACACAATGTATGGGGCTAACCCAAGCACTGTCTGATATGGGGTAAATCAATCCAACATCGAGAAGTTTTAGAACTTCTTGCTTGATAACTTCGTGGATTTTTGGATTTACCCTTCTTTGATGCTGCACGGCAGGCTTAAAGTCATCCTCCATTAGGATTTTGTGTGTACAAAAATCCGGGTTAATACCCTTTATGTCTGAGAGCTTCCAAGCAATTTCTTGTTTGTGGGACTTTAAAACCTTAAGCAGCGCAGTTTTCTCCTCATACTTTAAATCTTTCGCAATAATGACTAGTAACTTATCGTTACCTTCCAAGAATGCATATTCTAGATGAGGAGGCAGGTCCTTAAGTTCGATCTCGGGGAAATCATCATTTTTCTCAACATATTTTATTTCCGCGTTATGAAGTTGTTGAGGTAGAACATGAAGAGGAGAGGGATCTTTGTTCAAAAATTTCTCAAGGAGAAAGATATCCCCCTCCGGGTCAATCTCTTGATTATCAATTCCTTTGGGAACCGATTCACTTTTGAGAAAGGCCTCTATTTCCTCAAGGACGAAATCACTTCCCTCAAACGGAGTTAGGGAAGGATAAGAATTAGCGATTATGGGGTGAGAAGAGGGAGTGGGATTGCCACTCGAAGAACTATCAGCGAATCCAAGGATTTCCTGAGCATACTCCTCAGATGCAATGTCAATGACATCAATTTGGTTGACCGATTCAGCATCATAATTCGAGGAGTCTCTCCAGGTTTGATCAAGGTTGAACGTTATCGCTTCAGTCCCAACTCGTAACATGATTTCCTCATCGAAAACATCGATCAATGCACGACCCGTCCTTAAGAATCCCCTCCCAAGAATGAGAGGAACTATTGGATCCGCATCGAAATTAACTACGACAAAGTCTGCCGGAAAATGGAACTTTCCCACTCTTACACATACGTCCTCAGCAATAACGAGGGGACGTGAAATTGAACGGTCTGCAAGCTCGAGAGTCATGCATGTGGGACTAAGTTCCTGAAGAGAGTGCTTTTTCCAAACTGAGTAGGACATTAAGTTGATGCTTGAACCAAGATCGGCCAAGGCAAAGCACTCAACCATCCCCGGGAAAATACATGGAATTAGAAATTTCCCGGGGTCTCCTAGCTTCTCGGGAAGCTGTTTCAACAGAACTGCAGAGCAGTTTTCATTGAGTGGAGTTCGTGCCATCTTAAACATTTTCTCTTTATTGCTCAATAGGTTTTTGATTGTCGATGCGAATTTGGGCATTAAAAGAAGAGCATCCGCAAAACTAATATCAAAGTGTAGATCTTAGAAAAATTTTTCTATCTGATGATTATCTTTTTCACAGAGCTTCTGGTCTTGCAATCGAGAGGGATATGGAATTGATGGTTTTGGGTTGGCTTTTGGATTTTCAACAGGACCTTCGGGAGTTTCAAACACGACTCTTTTAGGGAGAGTCAGGACCGGGACAACTGGAGGAGGGATGTCATTGGTACCTCCATTATTAGTAGGAAGTACCGTATCCGTAGTATCCTCAGTATCACATTCCTCTACCTGGACAGGAGAAGTGATAGATGAAGCTATGGGTCCTTTATAAGAAACTCCACTTCTTGTGGTGATCGCCTTTACATCGCCACTCGGATTAGCGATCGTGTTGCTAGGTAAAGTACCTGAGCCTGAGGGTCGATCATTTAAAGACTTCTTTAATTCAGAGATCTGACTGACCAGCATTTTGTTCAATTCATCTTAGGATTTCATAAACTATTTTAATAACTCATCAGATGATGGTCCAGTTGGAACAATGGCTTGATTTTGATTAGGAAAATTTTGAGCCCGATTGTTCCGGAAATTCCCATGTTGCTGGTTGTTATTACCCTGGAAGTGGTTTTGTTGTTGAAAATTACCCTGATGGTAATTGTTCTGACCTTGATTACGGTTATAATTCCCTTGGTTTTGATTTTGTTGAACCTGGTGTTGACCAGAGTTGAAATTCCCTTGGTTGTTAAAACCTTGGTTCATTCGGTTCTGATCTGATTCTGGTTAAAGTTCTGGTTTCTGTTTTGACCATTTTGGTTCTGGGACTGATTAAATCCCGATGGTCCAATGTAGTTATTGGAACAATAACTCAACAGATTTCGGTCCCCATGCGGTTGGTAAGAATTACCTCCCGTATTGTAGGAACCTTGGGCTCCGAATACGTTCTCTTGAGTGAAGCCACCGGAGGCTGGGCACTCATGGTACGGGTGTGGACCACCACATGTTTCACAACTGATAGTTTTGATCTGCTGATTGTGATTTGTCTGGTGAATTCGGAGAACCGCAGCACACAAATCATCAAACTTTATGGTAAGAGCAGCTATTTCATTATTTGCCGGAGTGACTGACTTACATGAGTCACTCCTCTCTGCAGAGGAGTCCCAAAAAATGTGATGGGCAGTCATGTTTTCAATTAAGTCATAACACTCTTCAGGGGTCCTTTTCATAAAGGTGCCCCCAGCAGCAGCATTGATGGTGTCACGATGACGAAGAGTCAAACCATTATAAAAGGTATCAATAATGGTGACAAGAAGCATGTTATGATTGGGACACCGATCAATAGCAAGTTTGTAGTGTTCCCATGCCTCAAATAAGGACTCTTTGGGAAGCTGTCTGAAGTTACTAATATCGTTTCTCAGCTTTGTAACCATGGATGGTGGAAAGTATTTAGCCAAGAACTTAGTAACCGTCTCATCAAAGGTATGGATCGAATTCTTAGGAAGTCGATCGAACCAAGCAGTCGCATGATGAGTGAGAGAATATGGGAACAGTTATAAACGCAGGCCGTCTTCGGTGACGCCATTTTGTTTCATGCTCTGGGTGACGGTTAAATATTTATCGAAATGCTTGTTAGCATCGTCACCCGGCAAACTGTGGAACTAACACGAATTCTGGACCTGTTGTATCATGTTGTGTTTTAGTCCAAAATCCGAGGCCCCAATAGTAAGTGGTGCAATGGTTCCACCTCTCCCGTGCATGGTAGGTTGACATAGTTCCTCCATTGTTCGGGTGTCAGGAACTATCTCCTCCTTGGGAGGGTTTGGGGGCTCTTCGTCCATTTTTATTGTGTGTTCTTCTTCAACGGTACGTAACTCGGGTACATTTTTTTGACCTTTATGCTTTGTTTGTGAACGAGTGCGCATGCACTAAAAACAATTTTTCAAAACAAGATCGAGGCAAAACCACAGTGAACTTAAACCAATAATCACAAGTGAATGGATTCTTTATAAAAGGTACACCACTCACAGGGATACAATGGCAAGTTTTTATCTTATGTTTGGGAACTTATTATGTTCACACCCCCAGTTGGTAGGTGTTCTGCCTTGGTTTGCGGTAGTAATCTTTTATGTAATTTATTCACAGTAAAATGTTTTTGGCTTTTCGTGTATCGGTCAAAAAACTTGGACAACATTTTTGGAACTGATTCGTTAACTGAAATCGTTCCTTTAAGATTACTCGCAGGGTGGCGGGAGAGATAAATGGACTCTCTTCAGTTCGCAATTTAATGTCAGAACATCCGTATTCCACCTGTGTAGGTTGTAATCTTAAAGTAAACGAAGTAATTTAACTTCACAGTTTGTCTTGTTGTTTATGATTTTTTTGGTGTTTTTAACACTTCAGGAGAAGTGTTAATGAACTTTTTCAGTTATGATTTTGATTTTCACAAAAATTTACAAAGTGATGGTATTTGTACAGGAGGGGTTTTGAAAACCACTAAACCTAAAACGTTTTGAAATTCGGAACAACCTCCCCGGCAGCGGCGCCAAATTTTGACTCCTCCCAAACCAACCAGTCAACCGGGTGCAGTTGATAGGCCCACCTGGGAGAGAAAAGGCAAGTGTTTAAAATCCGTGGAAGTACAGGGAAATCCCCAGGTCGTTAAGTCCCAACGAGATTGAAATTGTATCTTAAACGTTTATGGGAATGAGTGGCACTGAGGATAGTAACTAAAGATGATTTAGAATTGATTATGCTACTGATTACTTGGTATTTGGACAAATGAAACAGTATTAACAATATCAGAAACACAGATATAATTATACAAACACAAATCACAAATCATAATTGCATACAGATAGAAAAAAAGGTGAGTTTTAAACAATTTAAAACTACAGGGGGTGCAAATGAAAATTTTACAAACTTAATTATAAAAGAAAACGAAATTAAAAAAAAAGAAAATTATTATTTTTAATTATTTTATTATTTAATATTAATTATTTAATTAAAAACTATTTAACTATTTAATTAAAACTATTTAAATCAAAAACTTAACAACACAAATTTTAACTAGGAAATTGCAAAATTAATTTATAAAATTCTAAAATGACTTAAAATAAAATTAAAAAGTGAAAATATGTATTTTTGTCTTTTTGTGGGTTTTCTATTAATTAAATACTAATTATATTAATTAAACTATTTAAACTATTTTAAATTACTAATAATACTAAAAATGATTTAGAAAATTAAAGAAAAATTTGTAATCTAATTAACCATCACAGGAATCCTATAAAATTATAAAAAGTTTCTAAAAGTTATATTTAGATTATTTTGCTAATTACTTACTTATTTATTAAGTATTATTTAATTTAACTAGATTAATTAAGAAAATTAGAAAATAAACAGTAGAATTTAAGAGACTATTTTCTAAAAATACTAAATGATTTATAAAACCTAGCAAAAATATAAAAAGGTACTGTTGTTAATTAAAAATTAATAAAACTATTTAATTACTAATATTACTTAATTATTTAATTAAATTAATTTTAATTCTAATAATTACTAAATCAAAAGAGAAAAATCTAAAAAAATTACTGAAAATACTTTAAGGTAAAAGAAAATTAAGAAAAATATAAAAATGATGAAGTGCTTAATAATAAGCTATTTTGTCAACTGTTAAGCACAAGGGGGTGCACATAGCTTTTAGATTTGGTTTTTGTTTGTTTTTCTTTTTGACATATAATTATAAGCTAAAAATGAGTAAATTTTATGAAGACACTTTTGTTATAGCTTATTAATAAGCTATGTGCACCCTTTTGTGCTTAACAGTTGACAAAATAGCTTATTAGGACTTATGGACTTTTTGAAAAAGCTGAGAAATCAACAAATAAGCCACAACAGATGTATATTAACTTGAAATAAGGCAAAAGGACACAGATAAGCACTGTGGATAAGCTGATATGAACAAATAAGCACTTGAGCAACTATAAGGCCAAAACAGGTCTATCAAAGGGAACTTTGGACCTCTGTGGGGTCCACAAAAGTCAAGTGGGGTCCAAACTAAGCTCTGAACTAAGAAGTTGACCTGGTCAACTCTGGAATAAGCTAATAAGCTAGGCTTATGGCTTATTGTTGAGCACTGGGTGAGGTATGGAACTTGGGTGAAAAACCTGAGTGTTCAGGTTATGCTTCTGAGACAGGTCACAAGTATGGGTCCAATAAGCTGGGCTATAATAAGCTGAAGCCCAAATAAGCAGTCCTCCAATAAGCTGAGGTGGAGGGCTTTCTAAAAAGCTAGGGTACAGGGTGTGGGGTCCACAGGGTCAGTCACAAAGGAGCTTAGAATTTTGGCCAAAAACCTGTGCACAGGGCATGTACTTGCCCTGCAGGTCTAATTAAGCTATTGTATAAGCCAAACAAAAAATCATAAAAATAAGCTGGTGGTGGGAACTTGTAGATTAGGTGACAGACAATAACTTGTGAAAAGCTCAGGGTCCAAATCTTAACACAAAAAGCACAATAAATCCCCCAATTTTTGGTTTTCTGACAATACCTTGCAATTTGACTTTTTGAAATACTAAGCTAAGTTGACTTTTATGAAACTCTACCTAGATTTTATGACTGATTATGATTTAATAAGCTATGTTAAGGCTAAAATAAGCTACACCACTCTCTTGTGAATGGAAATGGGGAGTAAGCCACTCTAAATCCAACACAGAGGGTTATTTAGGCCACTATATTGATGATTTTGACTTTTTTACAAATGATGCCTATTTTTTATGGTTACACTGAGTTACTATGACATTAGGTGACTTACTTGAACCAGGTATTACACTAATAAACAACTAGAACACAGCAAGATAGCTTGATCCAAACACCCCTGCTAAAACTATTTTCAAAGATTTTCAAAGCTAAACAAGGTTTTTGGTATAGAAACTGAATTGTAACAAGCTATTATGAACTAACAATCATAAATAAGCAGCAAATAAGCAGTGGAACAATGGAATGGAGAATTTGAATAAAATGGGCTTACAAATTGCCTTCCAAACTATCTTCCAAGGACCAAGAACCACAGAATCACTTCCTAATGAACCTCCACAGGTTCCCTAACCCAGGGCAATCCAATATTCACCCTGCTCCAGCTTGTTCACCATAAAACCTGCAATTTTTTATTTAATTTCTATTTTCTTGATTTTTTTTTTTTTATATTTTTGCTTTTTTATACTAAACTGCTTTTTATGGTTTCTAAAAGCTTGAATAAGTTTTATGGGAGATTATGTGACCTTATGAGTCCAATACAACAACTAGTAATAACAATTAAGCTTTTTGATATTTTTGAAATAAAAATAACTTGCATAAACTGATAATCAAACTAAAACTTGAATTATATTGAAAGAAAAGGTTTAGATTACACTGAATATGATTAATACAATACTTGAAAGCCAAATGATACACTAGAAATTTGAAATTTAATTATACGACATGCTTAAAACTAAATTAGACTAATGCAACTTCCTTGCCGCCATTTTCTTCTCTTTTATAGCCGTTTTGAGACCCCCAAGTGCTTCTGAATCTTTCCCATCAATAATCTTGACCGTTGGATGAGTCAATTGCATCTTAACCGTTTAAATATTTTTGGCGCTAATAAGAAATGGAGCAATTTGCTCTGATAACGTGCAAGGGGGGTGAGCATTTATTAAGGGTTATCTTGTTAGGAATTGGTGGTGGAGTGGGCGGTGTGAGGTGATGGGCAAGTGGAGGTGGTTTTTTAAGGTTGGTATTGGGTAGGAGGGGCGGTATTGTGGGTGAGGGTGGTGGTTTTGACCACGTTTGACCGATTGGTTATTTAGAACGGTTCAAGTGGGAGATGGGCTTAGGGATTGGGCTGGGGTATTAGGGAGATGGGCTTGGTTGTGTTTATATGTTGGATTTAGATTTGGTTTGGTAGTAATACTTAGGTCCGTTTGGTCTTAGAGATTTGTACAAGGACCAATTTTGTAATTTCTGGATTTTTGAGGGTTGGGTTTGACAACTTTCCAAAAGTACTTGCAAGGGTAAAACTTGCCAAGGTTTAATAGTGTAAGGACATAGTTAACTTTTCCACTTTTTTGAACTTCCAGGGACCATATCTGCCAATCTTGTAATTTCACCAAACTTTCCAACCAAGGACCACTCCTGCCATAGATAAGTAGCACAAGGACAAAAATTGATTTTCTCAAAGTTTTTATATCCCAGGGACCATTTTTGTCAATTTTGCAAAGTTGAGGGACTAAACTTGTAATTTTTTGAAACTTTGCACCAAAGGACTAATTATGTTTATTTGTGATTTAAAAGGACCTTTGGTGACTTTTTCATGTTTTTAGAATAACCAGGGACTATATTTGACAAGTTTTGAAAGTTGAGGGACTGAAACTGCCAATTATGCAAACTTTGTTCATATTTCATCTGTTTTTGATTATTTTGCATCTGAAACATATAAAACACACTTCTGGGATAATTTCAGTATTTTGATGCATATTTGAGTGTTTTTGGATGTTTTGGCAGCTCAGATTAGGTAAAAATGATGAGTATTTACACACTCATCAATCTCCCACACTAAAATATTGCTAGTCCCTAGCAATCTTTTGAGAAAACTTAGTGGTTTTGAAGTCTCTTTACCAAAAGCCATTACTTCTGGAGTAGCCAAATGTTTTAGCTCAAGTAAGAACTATGGTACAATGATAACCATATGATTTTGAGCAAATCATCAACTGTTAACGGATTTGATTTGTCTTTACCAAAAGCCGTTTGCTTCTGGACTAGCCAACTGTTTGATGGAAATAAAGTCATCATCTTGGTGAGTTGATTACCAATTATGGTTTTTCCACTGCCTTTACCACAAGCCATAACCTTGTGGCCTAGCTAACTCTTCACGATTAAAGATATGGTGAGTTGAATCCCATACAATTTTGGGCAAATTGTCAGCCATAAACGGATTTGAGATATCTTTACCAAGAGCCGTTTGCTCCTGAATTAGCCAGTCCTTTAGTGGCTTAGACAAGGCGGACTGATAACCATAAAAATTTTGAAATAAAGTGAAAATATTTTAAAATTTTGGCTAAAAACGGTGGTACTAGAAGATATAATGTGATAAAATTCGCTAGAAGTTCCCCCCCCCCCCCCCACACTTAGAGTTGAATATTGTCCTCAATATTCAAAGTCCCGGCTATTATGCCGACTCTTTGAACGGAAAGGGATAATATTACAAGCTAAATGTGGAAATAACATTTTTCACTTTATTTATATAGATATATACATTTTTTTTTATTTGAGATATGTACATGGTGAACCATAGTAGGGGTAACTTCCCCCCACTTAGGTTGAAAATCCCTTATACACGCTGTTGTTTTTGTTCATCGAGTCGCTAGCTTGACTCGATCCCCGAATTCATTGGTTCGTGTGAAAAGTTTGGAGATCCGGGACAACCATTGGTGGTATGTCCCCTCCAAAGTAGTGTTTTAACCGATGGCCATTCACTTTGAAGTTGGAACCGTCAGGTTGAGGTAACTCAACAATTCCATATGCAAATACTTTTGTTACAGTGAATGGCCCAGACCAGCGGGTTTTAAGCTTTCCTGAGAATATCTTCAATCGTGAATTGAAGAGAAGGACTCTATCACCGATGTTGAAAACACGGTTTTTAATTTTTGAGTCATGGATCTTCTTGGTTTTTTCCTTGTAAATCAAATAATTCTCATAAGCTTGATCATGAAGTTCGTTTAATTCGTTTAGTTGAACCTTGCGGTGATCACCCGCTGTGTGAAGGTCGAAATTTTCATGTTTTAAGGCCCAGTAGGCCTTATTTTCTAATTCGATCAAAAGATGACATGCTTTCCCGTACACTAGCTTATATGGAGTACACCCGATGGGTGTTTTGTAAGCAGTGCGAAAAGCCCATAATGCATCATCCAGCTTGTCCGACCAAGAGGCACGGTTTTCTCCCACCGTCCTCTCCAGAATCCTCTTAATACCCCGATTCGAGACCTCCACCTGCCCACTTGTTTGTGGGTGGTATGCCGTAAAAAGACAGTGAGTTACACCATATTTCAGCACCACTCTTGTAAATTGTTCATTGCAGAAGTATGTGCCACGATCACTGATATTGGCACGAGGAGTCCCGAATATGGCAAAGAGAGACTTCAAAAATTTAACGACTACACGGGCATCATTGGTGGGTAAAGCTTTTGCTTCAACCCATTTTGACAGATAGTTGACAGCCACGAGTATGTATTTATTCCCTCGTGAAGACGGGAACGGCCCCATAAAATCAATGCCCCACATATCAAATATTTCATAGACTTGGATGGCGTTTTGCGGCATCTCATTCTTTTTTGAAATATTCCCGTGACGCTGGCAAGCCTCACAGGTTTTGTTAAGTTCATGGGCGTCTTTGTAGATTGTGGGCCAAAAGAGTCCTGAATCAAACACCTTTTTGGCGGTGTAGTTTGGGTTATGATGTCCCCCTGTGGGTCCATCATGGCAAGCTTTAAGAATTTCCATGGCTTCTTGGCCATCGACACACCGTCGGATGACTTGATCCGCATAGATTTTGAACAAGTAAGGGTCGTCCCGGAAGTAATGCTTTACATCTTTAAAGAATTTTCTTTTCTGTTGGGAAGACATCCCTTTCACAACGAAATTACCCGCATGGTAATTTGCAAAATGGGCAAACCATGGGGTATTTGTATCATCCCGAGTGGAGATTAGATTGAGTGTCTCCAGAGGAAAAGTTTCATTAATCTCTTTTCTCTCGAGAATATCCTGATGAGGATTCTCTAACCGTGATAAGTGATCAGCTGCAAGGTTCTCTGCTCCCTTTTTGTCTCGTATGATTATATCAAATTCCTGGAGGAGCAAACAGGTATTTCAAAGACGAGTGGTCCGTATACACCACGCATTTGGTTAGGATTAAGTAAGGCCTAAATTTCTCAAAGGCATATACCACAGCTAATAATTCTTTTTCTGTGGTGGAATAGTGCGTTTGAGCTTCAGTCATTGTCTTACTTGCGTAGTGTATTGGCTGAAAATGTTTTGCTTTGCGTTGCCCCAGAACTGCACCAATAGCGAAGTTGCTAGCATAGCACATAAGTTCGAAGGGTAAGTCCCAGTCGTGGGCAACAAGGAGTGGTGCCTCGGTAAGCCTTTTCTTTAAAGTAGAAAAAGCTTCAACACACTCGGGAGAAAAGATGAAAGGAGCTTCCTTTTCCAGAAGATGAATCATGGGCCGGGCTATTTTGGAGAAACCCAAAATGAATCTTCGATAAAACCCGGCATGGCCGAGGAAACTCCATATGCCTTTAACAGTGGTGGATGAGGTAGCTTAGCAATAACATCAATTTTGGCTTTATCGACCTCAATCCGACTTTTTGAAATTTTATGGCCGAGGAAAATGCCCTCCTTGACCATAAAATGGCTCTTCTCCCAGTTTAGACAAAGATTCGTGTCTTGACAACGTTGAAGCATCTTTTCTAAATGGGAGAGGTATGAGTCGAAAGAATTCCCAATGACTGAGAAGTCATCCATGAATACCTCCATGGTTTTCCCGATCATGTCATGGAAAATAGCCATCATGCACCTCTGGAAAGTGCCCGGAGCGTTGCATAACCCAAAAGGTATGCGACGATAGGCAAATGTCCCGTAAGGGCATGTGAAGGTAGTCTTCTCTTGATCCTGTGGATCAATGGGAATCTGGAAGTAACCCGAGAATCCATCGAGGAAGCAATAATACTCATTCCCCGCTAGTCTCTCGAGCATTTGATCCATAAAGGGCAGAGAAAAATGGTCCTTGCGGGTGGCTTCGTTTAGTTTTCTGTAATCGATACATACTCGCCACCCTGTAACCAACCGGGTTGGTATCAACTCGTTATCCTCATTTGTGACAACCGTAATGCCACCCTTTTTTTTGGAACACAATGTATGGGGCTAACCCAAGCACTGTCTGATATGGGGTAAATCAATCCAACATCGAGAAGTTTTAGAACTTCTTGCTTGATAACTTCGTGGATTTTTGGATTTACCCTTCTTTGATGCTGCACGGCAGGCTTAAAGTCATCCTCCATTAGGATTTTGTGTGTACAAAAATCCGGGTTAATACCCTTTATGTCTGAGAGCTTCCAAGCAATTTCTTGTTTGTGGGACTTTAAAACCTTAAGCAGCGCAGTTTTCTCCTCATACTTTAAATCTTTCGCAATAATGACTAGTAACTTATCGTTACCTTCCAAGAATGCATATTCTAGATGAGGAGGCAGGTCCTTAAGTTCGATCTCGGGGAAATCATCATTTTTCTCAACATATTTTATTTCCGCGTTATGAAGTTGTTGAGGTAGAACATGAAGAGGAGAGGGATCTTTGTTCAAAAATTTCTCAAGGAGAAAGATATCCCCCTCCGGGTCAATCTCTTGATTATCAATTCCTTTGGGAACCGATTCACTTTTGAGAAAGGCCTCTATTTCCTCAAGGACGAAATCACTTCCCTCAAACGGAGTTAGGGAAGGATAAGAATTAGCGATTATGGGGTGAGAAGAGGGAGTGGGATTGCCACTCGAAGAACTATCAGCGAATCCAAGGATTTCCTGAGCATACTCCTCAGATGCAATGTCAATGACATCAATTCGGTTGACCGATTCAGCATCATAATTCGAGGAGTATCTCCAGGTTTGATCAAGGTTGAACGTTATCGCTTCAGTCCCAACTCGTAACATGATTTCCTCATCGAAAACATCGATCAATGCACGACCCGTCCTTAAGAATCCCCTCCCAAGAATGAGAGGAACTATTGGATCCGCATCGAAATCAACTACGACAAAGTCTGCCGGAAAATGGAACTTTCCCACTCTTACACATACGTCCTCAGCAATAACGAGGGGACGTGAAATTGAACGGTCTGCAAGCTCGAGAGTCATGCATGTGGGACTAAGTTCCTGAAGAGAGTGCTTTTTCCAAACTGAGTAGGACATTAAGTTGATGCTTGAACCAAGATCGGCCAAGGCAAAGCACTCAACCATCCCCGGGAAAATACATGGAATTAGAAATTTCCCGGGGTCTCCTAGCTTCTCGGGAAGCTGTTTCAACAGAACTGCAGAGCAGTTTTCATTGAGTGGAGTTCGTGCCATCTTAAACATTTTCTCTTTATTGCTCAATAGGTTTTTGATTGTCGATGCGAATTTGGGCATTAAAAGAAGAGCATCCGCAAAACTAATATCAAAGTGTAGATCTTGGAAAAAATTTTCCATCTGATGATTATCTTTTTCACAGAGCTTCTGGTCTTGCAATCGAGAGGGATATGGAATTGATGGTTTTGGGTTGGCTTTTGGATTTTCAACAGGACCTTCGGGAGTTTCAAACACGACTCTTTTAGGGAGAGTCAGGACCGGGACAACTGGAGGAGGGATGTCATTGGTACCTCCATTATTAGTAGGAAGTACCGTATCCGTAGTATCCTCAGTATCACATTCCTCTACCTGGACAGGAGAAGTGATAGATGAAGCTATGGGTCCTTTATAAGAAACTCCACTTCTTGTGGTGATCGCCTTTACATCGCCACTCGGATTAGCGATCGTGTTGCTAGGTAAAGTACCTGAGCCTGAGGGTCGATCATTTAAAGACTTCTTTAATTCAGACATCTGACTGACCAGCATTTTGTTCAATTCATCTTAGGATTTCATAAACTATTTTAATAACTCATCAGATGATGGTCCAGTTGGAACAATGGCTTGATTTTGATTAGGAAAATTTTGAGCCCGATTGTTCCGGAAATTCCCATGTTGCTGGTTGTTATTACCCTGGAAGTGGTTTTGTTGTTGAAAATTACCCTGATGGTAATTGTTCTGACCTTGATTACGGTTATAATTCCCTTGGTTTTGATTTTGTTGAACCTGGTGTTGACCAGAGTTGAAATTCCCTTGGTTGTTAAAACCTTGGTTCATTCGGTTCTGATCTGATTTTGGTTAAAGTTCTGGTTTCTGTTTTGACCATTTTGGTTTTGGGACTGATTAAATCTCGATGGTCCAATGTAGTTATTGGAACAATAACTCAACAGATTTCGGTCCCCATGCGGTTGGTAAGAATTACCTCCCGTATTGTAGGAACCTTGGGCTCCGAATACGTTCTCTTGAGTGAAGCCACCGGAGGCTGGGCACTCATGGTACGGGTGTGGACCACCACATGTTTCACAACTGATAGTTTTGATCTGCTGATTGTGATTTGTCTGGTGAATTCGGAGAACCGCAGCACACAAATCATCAAACTTTATGGTAAGAGCAGCTATTTCATTATTTGCCGGAGTGACTGACTTACATGAGTCACTCCTCTCTGCAGAGGAGTCCCAAAAAATGTGATGGGCAGTCATGTTTTCAATTAAGTCATAACACTCTTCAGGGGTCCTTTTCATAAAGGTGCCCCCAGCAGCAGCATTGATGGTGTCACGATGACGAAGAGTCAAACCATTATAAAAGGTATCAATAATGGTGACAAGAAGCATGTTATGATTGGGACACCGATCAATAGCAAGTTTGTAGTGTTCCCATGCCTCAAATAAGGACTCTTTGGGAAGCTGTCTGAAGTTACTAATATCGTTTCTCAGCTTTGTAACCATGGATGGTGGAAAGTATTTAGCCAAGAACTTAGTAACCGTCTCATCAAATGTATGGATCGAATTCTTAGGAAGTCGATCGAACCAAGCAGTCGCATGATGAGTGAGAGAATATGGGAACAGTTATAAACGCAGGCCGTCTTCGGTGACGCCATTTTGTTTCATGCTCTGGGTGACGGTTAAATATTTATCGAAATGCTTGTTAGCATCGTCACCCGGCAAACTGTGGAACTAACACGAATTCTGGACCTGTTGTATCATGTTGTGTTTTAGTCCAAAATCCGAGGCCCCAATAGTAAGTGGTGCAATGGTTCCACCTCTCCCGTGCATGGTAGGTTGACATAGTTCCTCCATTGTTCGGGTGTCAGGAACTATCTCCTCCTTGGGAGGGTTTGGGGGCTCTTCGTCCATTTTTATTGTGTGTTCTTCTTCAACGGTACGTAACTCGGGTACATTTTTTTGACCTTTATGCTTTGTTTGTGAACGAGTGCGCATGCACTAAAAACAATTTTTCAAAACAAGATCGAGGCAAAACCACAGTGAACTTAAACCAATAATCACAAGTGAATGGATTCTTTATAAAAGGTACACCACTCACAGGGATACAATGGCAAGTTTTTATCTTATGTTTGGGAACTTATTATGTTCACACCCCCAGTTGGTAGGTGTTCTGCCTTGGTTTGCGGTAGTAATCTTTTATGTAATTTATTCACAGTAAAATGTTTTTGGCTTTTCGTGTATCGGTCAAAAAACTTGGACAACATTTTTGGAACTGATTCGTTAACTGAAATCGTTCCTTTAAGATTACTCGCAGGGTGGCGGGAGAGATAAATGGACTCTCTTCAGTTCGCAATTTAATGTCAGAACATCCGTATTCCACCTGTGTAGGTTGTAATCTTAAAGTAAACGAAGTAATTTAACTTCACAGTTTGTCTTGTTGTTTATGATTTTTTTGGTGTTTTTAACACTTCAGGAGAAGTGTTAATGAACTTTTTCAGTTATGATTTTGATTTTCACAAAAATTTACAAAGTGATGGTATTTGTACAGGAGGGGTTTTGAAAACCACTAAACCTAAAACGTTTTGAAATTCGGAACAACCTCCCCGGCAGCGGCGCCAAATTTTGACTCCTCCCAAACCAACCAGTCAACCGGGTGCAGTTGATAGGCCCACCTGGGAGAGAAAAGGCAAGTGTTTAAAATCCGTGGAAGTACAGGGAAATCCCCGGGTCGTTAAGTCCCAACGAGATTGAAATTGTATCTTAAACGTTTATGGGAATGAGTGGCACTGAGGATAGTAACTAAAGATGATTTAGAATTGATTATGCTACTGATTACTTGGTATTTGGACAAATGAAACAGTATTAACAATATCAGAAACACAGATATAATTATACAAACACAAATCACAAATCATAATTGCATACAGATAGAAAAAAAGGTGAGTTTTAAACAATTTAAAACTACAGGGGGTGCAAATGAAAATTTTACAAACTTAATTATAAAAGAAAACGAAATTAAAAAAAAAGAAAATTATTATTTTTAATTATTTTATTATTTAATATTAATTATTTAATTAAAAACTATTTAACTATTTAATTAAAACTATTTAAATCAAAAACTTAACAACACAAATTTTAACTAGGAAATTGCAAAATTAATTTATAAAATTCTAAAATGACTTAAAATAAAATTAAAAAGTGAAAATATGTATTTTTGTCTTTTTGTGGGTTTTCTATTAATTAAATACTAATTATATTAATTAAACTATTTAAACTATTTTAAATTACTAATAATACTAAAAATGATTTAGAAAATTAAAGAAAAATTTGTAATCTAATTAACCATCACAGGAATCCTATAAAATTATAAAAAGTTTCTAAAAGTGAAATTTAGATTATTTTGCTAATTACTTACTTATTTATTAAGTATTATTTAATTTAACTAGATTAATTAAGAAAATTAGAAAATAAATAGTAGAATTTAAGAGACTATTTTCTAAAAATACTAAATGATTTATAAAACCTAGCAAAAATATAAAAAGGTACTGTTGTTAATTAAAAATTAATAAAACTATTTAATTACTAATATTACTTAATTATTTAATTAAATTAATTTTAATTCTAATAATTACTAAATCAAAAGAGAAAAATCTAAAAAAATTACTGAAAATACTTTAAGGTAAAAGAAAATTAAGAAAAATATAAAAATGATGAAGTGCTTAATAATAAGCTATTTTGTCAACTGTTAAGCACAAGGGGGTGCACATAGCTTTTAGATTTGGTTTTTGTTTGTTTTTCTTTTCGACATATAATTATAAGCTAAAAATGAGTAAATTTTATGAAGACACTTTTGTTATAGCTTATTAATAAGCTATGTGCACCCCCTTGTGCTTAACAGTTGACAAAATAGCTTATTAGGACTTATGGACTTTTTGAAAAAGCTGAGAAATCAACAAATAAGCCACAACAGATGTATATTAACTTGAAATAAGGCAAAAGGACACAGATAAGCACTGTGGATAAGCTGATATGAACAAATAAGCACTTGAGCAACTATAAGGCCAAAACAGGTCTATCAAAGGGAACTTTGGACCTCTGTGGGGTCCACAAAAGTCAAGTGGGGTCCAAACTAAGCTCTGAACTAAGAAGTTGACCTGGTCAACTCTGGAATAAGCTAATAAGCTAGGCTTATGGCTTATTGTTGAGCACTGGGTGAGGTATGGAACTTGGGTGAAAAACCTGAGTGTTCAGGTTATGCTTCTGAGACAGGTCACAAGTATGGGTCCAATAAGCTGGGCTATAATACGCTGAAGCCCAAATAAGCAGTCCTCCAATAAGCTGAGGTGGAGGGCTTTCTAAAAAGCTAGGGTACAGGGTGTGGGGTCCACAGGGTCAGTCACAAAGGAGCTTAGAATTTTGGCCAAAAACCTGTGCACAGGGCATGTACTTGCCCTGCAGGTCTAATTAAGCTATTGTATAAGCCAAACAAAAAATCATAAAAATAAGCTGGTGGTGGGAACTTGTAGATTAGGTGACAGACAATAACTTGTGAAAAGCTCAGGGTCCAAATCTTAACACAAAAAGCACAATAAATCCCCCAATTTTTGGTTTTCTGACAATACCTTGCAATTTGACTTTTTGAAATACTAAGCTAAGTTGACTTTTATGAAACTCTACCTAGATTTTATGACTGATTATGATTTAATAAGCTATGTTAAGGCTAAAATAAGCTACACCACTCTCTTGTGAATGGAAATGGGGAGTAAGCCACTCTAAATCCAACACAGAGGGTTATTTAGGCCACTATATTGATGATTTTGACTTTTTTACAAATGATGCCTATTTTTTATGGTTACACTGAGTTACTATGACATTAGGTGACTTACTTGAACCAGGTATTACACTAATAAACAACTAGAACACAGCAAGATAGCTTGATCCAAACACCCCTGCTAAAACTATTTTCAAAGCTAAACAAGGTTTTTGGTATAGAAACTGAATTGTAACAAGCTATTATGAACTAACAATCATAAATAAGCAGCAAATAAGCAGTGGAACAATGGAATGGAGAATTTGAATAAAATGGGCTTACAAATTGCCTTCCAAACTATCTTCCAAGGACCAAGAACCACAGAATCACTTCCTAATGAACCTCCACAGGTTCCCTAACCCAGGGCAATCCAATATTCACCCTGCTCCAGCTTGTTCACCATAAAACCTGCAATTTTTTATTTAATTTCTATTTTCTTGATTTTTTTTTTATATTTTTGCTTTTTTATACTAAACTGCTTTTTATGGTTTCTAAAAGCTTGAATAAGTTTTATGGGAGATTATGTGACCTTATGAGTCCAATACAACAACTAGTAATAACAATTAACTTTTTGATATTTTTGAAATAAAAATAACTTGCATAAACTGATAATCAAACTAAAACTTGAATTATATTGAAAGAAAAGGTTTAGATTACACTGAATATGATTAATACAATACTTGAAAGCCAAATGATACACTAGAAATTTGAAATTTAATTATACGACATGCTTAAAACTAAATTAGACTAATGCAACTTCCTTGCCGCCATTTTCTTCTCTTTTATAGCCGTTTTGAGACCCCCAAGTGCTTCTGAATCTTTCCCATCAATAATCTTGACCGTTGGATGAGTCAATTGCATCTTAACCGTTTAAATATTTTTGGCGCTAATAAGAAATGGAGCAATTTGCTCTGATAACGTGCAAGGGGGGTGAGCATTTATTAAGGGTTATCTTGTTAGGAATTGGTGGTGGAGTGGGCGGTGTGAGGTGATGGGCAAGTGGAGGTGGTTTTTTAAGGGTGGTATTGGGTAGGAGGGGCGGTATTGTGGGTGAGGGTGGTGGTTTTGACCACGTTTGACCGATTGGTTATTTAGAACGGTTCAAGTGGGAGATGGGCTTAGGGATTGGGCTGGGGTATTAGGGAGATGGGCTTGGTTGTGTTTATATGTTGGATTTGGATTTGGTTTGGTAGTAATACTTAGGTCCGTTTGGTCTTAGAGATTTGTACAAGGACCAATTTTGTAATTTCTGGATTTTTGAGGGTTGGGTTTGACAACTTTCCAAAAGTACTTGCAAGGGTAAAACTTGCCAAGGTTTAATAGTGTAAGGACATAGTTAACTTTTCCACTTTTTTGAACTTCCAGGGACCATATCTGCCAATCTTGTAATTTCACCAAACTTTCCAACCAAGGACCACTCCTGCCATAGATAAGTAGCACAAGGACAAAAATTGATTTTCTCAAAGTTTTTATATCCCAGGGACCATTTTTGTCAATTTTGCAAAGTTGAGGGACTAAACTTGTAATTTTGTGAAACTTTGCACCAAAGGACTAATTATGTTTATTTGTGATTTAAAAGGACCTTTGGTGACTTTTTCATGTTTTTAGAATAACCAAGGACTAGATTTGACATGTTTTGAAAGTTGTAGGACTGAAACTGCCAATTATGCAAACTTTGTTCATATTTCATCTGTTTTTGATCATTTTGCATCTGAAACATATAAAACACACTTCTGGGATAATTTCAGTATTTTTATGCATATTTGAGTGTTTTTGGATGTTTTGGCAGCTCACATTAGGGAAAAATGATGAGTATTTACACACTCATCAAACATAATACCTTTCGGGCCATCATAATTCAGAAGTTAATACTCCTCACGTGAAGCTCCCTACTATTGAGCTATGTTTTTATTAAGTTTAGTTATAACATAACAACGTTCAGGCCATCGTAATCTAGAAGTAGATGCAATAATCGTTTGAGGAGCCAGGACACTTTAATTCGTAAACCCAGCAAACTCGTCAAAACGAAATATCCACATGGTACTCCTCACATGAGGCTCCCTAGTATTCTGTTATGTTTCTAATTCAAAAATAGGTTTTTATACTTATTATGAAAATAGTCTGTTTATACCCTTCAAGTTTACATATTCACACTTTCTACCCTAAACTTATAAACATAAAACAATTAAGAATATAACTTTCTATCTTTGACATAACTAAAGCCTATACTTATATATTTTCAAGTAATGGCAGATATGGTCCTTAAACTATACTAACTTTTTATATTTACCCTTTATACCCTTAACTTAACTATATTTGCAAAACTAGTCCTTTTTAGTTTATAACTTATTTTACTTACTATTCTAACATTTTGATACTTTGAAAAATGAGTCCTTACACTAATAACTTCTAGGAAATGTCAAAAACAGTCCCCAGACTTTATAGTTTCAGGAATTTACCATATATACCCCCATGCATGAAAACTATTGCGAAACTAGTCCTAATTTCAAGTAAACTATATTTTTATGTAACAACTAACTTTCCTAGCTTATGTTAAACTAATCTATACTTAACTAAGTCACTTAAATTAGATTATAGCATATAATAAAGCAATTTAGCACATAAACACATAATTATCTAAAACAAGGGTTTTAAAATGAAAACTTGTAAAAGAAAATGATCAGGGCTCTAGATTAAGTTCCTATGGGGTCTAAGGCATATTATAACTATCCTAGGTCAATAATAAAGCTAAAAGAAGCAAGGTTGAGGCTTACCTAGGTCGGGGAAGGCTTAAAGTGAAAACTAGGGTTTTCTAGACTAAAATTAGGACTTGACAAGGACCAAGGCTCTACCACTCGACTCCTACTGGTCTTGAGGGCTTAGTACTATAGAATATGAGTGAGAGAGAAGATAGGGGAGGTGTGAAGTGAAATGGTGAATGGAGGGGGTATTTATAGGGTGAACGAGTGGTATAGGTGTCAAAAATGGGTGGTAGGTGTCGAGGAGGGGGAGGTTGACTCATGGTAGCTAGGAGTCAATAGAATGACAAGGACGATCTAATACTAGGTAGGGGGCTAGTATAGGTCATTTGTGGTCTAAAATAGCCGAAACACCAAGTAGATGACAAGTATGTGATGCATCTACGTGTGTGCTAGCATGGGAGGTGCTAGGTTTCCTACTTGAGGTACTTAAGCTACGAGGGTACTTTCTTGGGTGGTTTGTGGTGCTATGGTAGTTTAGTTTAGGTGTTAGGTTTAGTTTTAGCCTAGTTTTGTCTAGTTAGGGATTAGGGTTTTCCTAACCTTTGGTGCCTAGATTAGGGTCTTAAGTGTAATTAGTGACTAATATTAGGGTTTAGGAATCATTTCCTAGGTGGTGGCAGTTTATACTAAAGATTTGGGAAGGTTTTGACCTAGTTTTGGGACCTAAATGACCTAAGTTTGCTTAGTGAGAGACTAGGGTTTATCCTAGGGTTTAGTGCCTATATTAGTGTCCTATGAGTGCCTAATGACTAATCCTAAGTCCTCAGAGGTTTATACTAAGTGGTGGTAACCTATGGTGAAGTTTTGGGATAGTTTAGACCTAATTCCAGGAAGTTATGACCTAGTTAGGGTTTTGTGCTTAAAGGACTTATGCCTAAGTTCTAATGGGTTGTACTAGTGCCTAAGGGTCCTAAGGTATCCTAGTTTTCCTAAGGTAACTTATACTTAAGCCTTGAACTTGAACACTTTCAAACTAGTTCAGATAAGCAATTAGGGTTTTAAAGATAACCGTAAACACATAGGGTTCAATTAGGGTTTTGATAGGGTTTCTAATAGATATAGCATATTAGAGTGATAGATTACTTAGTGTAATGATGTTTAGAACCTAGACTTGACATACTGGGGAGTTTACATAGTGTAAACATAGTGGTGTTGGGCATAAGTGGATACGTGAGTAGGTCTAAAGAGTCATGCATGCAATGAAAAGTAAAAATTTACCTGTGAAACTACCTTGTGGTGGAAATGATGTTAATGAAATTTTATTGGTTGTGACAGTCTCTACCATTTCATCAAAGAGCACGTAGCAGAGGGTATTGTTGAATTATTTTTCGTGAAGACTGAATACCAACTCGTCAATCTATTTACTAAATCCCTTCGAAAAGATCGGTTTGACGATTTAGTTCGACGAATTGGCATGCGAAGCCTAACCCCTGAGGAGTTAGAACGTCTTCTCGAATCTTCTTGAAAACTTTTTTCAAAATCGCTTCGCTGTAAATATTTTTGAAAAACAAAATACAAAATTTGAAACACCAACAAAAACAAAATACAAAAATAGAAAATTTCAAAAAAAAATCCAAAAACAACATAAAATTAAAAAATCCAAAAATATTCTTCTCACGACATGTGTCTCATATAAATCAATATTCTGTACATTTCTAGAAATGTCATTCAATAATGATACGGACATGTACAGATGCTTGAACGGGAATTCTTTAAAATGTTTTTCTAAAACATGACTTTTCTCAAAAGTTTCTTCACTATGGCTTTCGTATACTTCAGTACGAAACCCGGGCTTAAATGATGACTTCTGATTATTTCAGATCAGGACTCGTACGTTCAAAGTCAAAATCATTTTCAAAAAGTTCGAGTATAAACAAATGAAAAAGATTTCAAATGTAACCCCCGGTACCTTTCCTAAAACTATTTTACAAGCCAAAATCCTTACTTCTGATTTTCCTTAGTTTTTGAAATCCTTTGAACTCCATTTGGAGTGAAAATCCATGGATATCTTGTTAACATGAGCGTTATTCCTATATCAAATTTGCGCAACCTAGAAAACACGAGACGAATCGAATTTATTAAATAAATGGACTTCGAGAAAGTTAGGCAAATTTATACTTGACGTTATCAGAAATATTATTTCGGACTCAATGGCGAAAGTCCCGTATTTTAAAATGAATATTTATTGTGTTAAATGGGACTCACTCCACGTTTTTATATAAAAGATTTCTCAAATTATAGTTTTGGTCCCTTTGGGAGAATTTCCGCAGCAGCCCCTCACCTTTTGTGAAACTTTCAAGTTGTATTTAGCTTTTATAGAATATAAAGTTGGTATAAAAAGGGGAACAAAAACAACACTTCACTCATTCTAGGGTTATATCAAACCCACACCCTCCTCCTCCTCACTTCTCAGCAGAGACCCACATCACCAGCGCAACACTTTTTTTCCGGCGACACCACCTGACCACGTCATCTAACCACCATCACATCACCATCACACTGTCATCATCATCTCCTTCACATCACCTTGTTCTGTAACCACCATCTGCTGCTGTGATCATTACCAACATCACAAGGAAGACTCAAGTGAAGATGGATCGGGTTTAGATCATGACAAAAGGGTTTACTAGCTAAGGGTTTCGTTTGGTTCATAGCCTTGAGACGACATAACTATAGCCGCCGTGAAGCTGCCACCACAGTTGCTGCCACCACCTCACGCCAACACCTCGTCTTGCCTCTCTTCTTCGTTTGGTAAGCCCACACGCCACCACTTTCCATTTTCTTTCATTATTAACGACACCCTAATCGAATCTATTAAAAACTCAAACAGTTTTCATAATAAAAATTGATTAAATGAACGTTTGAATCAAAACTCGTGTGGATTTCTATGTTTCATTACCCAACTCGTTCGATTGTTGTCGAAACGACTCGACTCAGTGAGTCCACTCGCCGAGTCGAGTTGACTCATTTTGTCTATTGATTATGTACTTATAATTATGTTTGTTTCAGTTTATTTTTTGTTTTGATTTCATTTCGGCTTGATATTAGTGATGATGTTATTCTGTTTTAAATATGGCATGTGTTAGTTTTATGATTAGCCAAGCCTTGTGATGAAATTGTTTTGTACCGTGGTTGTTTTGATTATTGTTGGTGTCGAGAGTGTTTGTTTTGGTTGCGTTGTAATGTAGCTGACTTTGTGTGCATATGATGTGCGGACCGCTCACATGTAGTGAACGTGTTTGGCTTAGTAACGAGTCACCCATGGGGGTGCTTGCTTTTGTTTCATGATATTTGATTCAAGGGTGTGCTCAGTTGGTCAAATGAGTCTCGACACGCGTCGAGGTCTCCTAATAAAATCAACGACATCAAAAGTTACTGAATTGTGGTGAAAATACTTTGTAAGATCGGGTTGTGAAAACATGTCTTGTAAGAATGTTTGGTTGTGGATCGGGCTCAAGCCCATGACATACAAGGGTATGTGTTGTTTTGTTTAATAGGCTCGTAAGCCCAATAACAAATCTATATGTGTGTTTGGTTAACTTTGGGCCGAAGCCCAAGGTATCATTAGAGTGAGTTTGTGTAAACATATTGGGCCAAGTCATAAAATGCTTTGAAACATGTATTATAGTTGTGTGTGTTATAATTTAATGGCCTCATTACTAACTTGATCTTGTTTTGTTTTGATGTATCGATAATGATGTTGGATGCTATTGGAGTATATGGGGAATTTGACACCGATTCATTATAAATTGTAAATAATTGTAATAGATTTAGTTATTTGGATATTGTATGTAATCGTTATCGGAGTTACGGTATTAGTGTAGGAATTATTGTATGATTTGATACAAGGGACGGAAGAATGTATTGAACTCTTCGAGCTTAATATGTTTGGACCCAAACGGACACAAATTATCCAATAAGCCGAAAACTAATATTCACGCAAATGATATAGATATAAAACCTGACTAAGGCTTATAAAACTTATAAAATTAGGTAATAAAACTTGTTTACAACTAATCAAGTTAACTCGAGAATGTATTGCAAATGGGCGTGTTACGTCAAATGTATAAAACCTTTCAACATTTATAAACTTACAAACATTTTCCGACCTTATTCAAGTTTATACCAAGTTATAATTTGGGATATGGGGTAAACATCCAACTCATTCATTGACTTGTCTTTTCTTTCGTTTACTTATTTGATGTCATTTATTCTTTTGTTTTGGTTTTCTATTTCGCTTTGGCGTGAGTATTGATTTCCTAATTATTTCACGATTATTACACGAGAACATTAAATCCTTTTCTTCTTTCTTCTCTTGCTATTTAATCCTTATCCGCCGACTTTTATCGTCTTAACTATTTTCCCAAACGTCCACACGAGATATAAACTCTTACTTCTTTTATCGCCATTGAAAACTAAACCTTTTCATAATAACACGAGTATTCGACGAACGTTACTTTATATATTACTCGAGGATTGTTTTCTGAAACATGTTATCTATTAAGGTTGTGCCGATCCAGTTTCGTTGTACTTGTACCACTTGATGCCGTGTGACTATACTTTTGATACCATTGTGCTCTCCTACTTTTGATGCCTTTGTGTTGACTAGTTGTTGCTAGTCGTTATATTATGCAATGCTGCTTACTCAACTGAGTTCATAGCCCCACTTTTATTTATCTTAAATGCTTTACAAATTACTTGGGGGTGACATACATGCTTTAAATGTTTTCTAAGCACAAATATTATTGGAATGTTTTTCCTGAATGATATACTTTCCTGACGATGTGCTAAGTAGCTTGTCTTGCCGGAAAGACCCTCAGATCATGAGCCATTAGTCACCTGCGGGTGAGCGCGAACTTAGTAGATAGGCCTATGAGGATTGACCATCCCATTCGTAGTTGTCAAGGGCTTGAAATGCGAGTGTACTATTTTTGTTTTGCCGGGTATTGGCAAGTGCCCGGCCTTGGGGGCACTTTATATTATAAAATTCCGCGGTTATTGTTTATGTCAGTACAGAGTTACTGACGATTGGTTTGGTTAACGTTTTGCGTGTCATGAGCTTAACATCATCAACCGTATGTATGCATGTGTTGCCTCTACATATTGGGTGTTACCTTGATTTACCCGGTATTTGCATTTGTTGCTTATATCATATGATTAAAACCTTGTGCTCAACTTTATTATTTAAACCTATGGATTTACTCAACCTTTGTGTTGACTTTAGCATGTTTATCTCAGGTGTTAGATACTGCCGCTGTACATTTTACTTGGAGGAGCTTGGCGAAGGGCATGGCTTGGTCATAGAAGACTCCGAAAACCGTTTGGGACTTATTTTAATTAATTTTTGAATTATAGCTTCCACACTATTTTAACTATTGTAAATTGAATGTTTTCAATTATAAAGTTTTCTTCTAAAATGGTTTATGTAAAACCGTTCTTTGTACTCCTTGTTTTGATAACAATCAAGTAGCACCCTTGGACTTGTAGGCTTCCGCTGATCCGGTTTTCAGGGTGTCACAGAATGGTATCAGAGCACTGGTTATAGAGAACTAGTATTTTCAAAACCCAGACTATTGCCGTTTTTCCTATGACCATAACTTGCCTTCCTGCCAAGCCGAAGCCTCACGTGTGATTATAATTGATGATATTGATGTCATGCTTGATAGCATGTTTGATGATATTTTAATGAGATACGAGCTATGATATTTAATGATTTGAACTCACCCCATTTTCACTATTCACTATAAGTATTTTCATAAACCTACATTGGTAAATCCATTATGGATTACGAGTTGGATACTCGTCATGGTTTTCTAAAATGGTTTTGAAATCGAGGGACATGGTACTAGTATAACTAAGCTAAGTATACCAAAATTAATTGATCCTCTGTAGGGAGTAGACTGATCACCTATGATCAACCAGGGATAGTGGGGACGTGGCTTGATCACCTACGTCTCACAAATGAATTTTGCGATACCATGAGTAGTTATGACAAGATTATGTTCCGGGAAGATTTTCAATTTTGAAATTTTGGAAAATGGTAAATGTTTGCATATGAGCACGATACATTGGCATCACGAAACTTCACGAATTGAACAACACTTCGAATTGTTACGCGCTTTCCACTTATATGGACTTTTTGTTCATCGCTGTCTGATTTTGTACGCACCGGGTCAGGTGAGACCCTATTGGCCGTCGTTTTGAATTCGAGCTGGCTATTTTCTCTAACTCGGTCGAGGTCGTAATAAACACATTTGAGTTGTTAGAGCGTTTGTATTTGGTTTTGGCTTTGTTGATTTTGGATTTCTTGATCCCGTAAATTTTGAGCCTCGTTTGAAAATTGTTTCTTTAATCTTTTTAGGGGTATGTTACAGCCCTCACTGCCCAAACCTTACACTCTGTTGATGAACCGGGTTAGATCACTAGTCGTTTAAGTGCGATCATTTCATAACACTTGTAAGATGAACCTCTTGATGGAAGTGAACAACGAAAGGATCTACAAATTCTTGGCAAGGTCTAGAGAACATATGATAGGTTGAATTGTAACCTAGCAGAAGTTTTAGGAACTTATGTAGAAATTTGTGCCATTATTTTAGGAAATGATACTTAACCCTACACTTATCTCTTGGCAATACCAGATACCCATCTCATTATTTCCTTTACAAAACAATAAACTGCGATACGTCATTTTACAAAGTACATGATACGATGTTTTGAAAACATTATTTCAAGAAAACTATTTTTGGCCACGCTATTTTGGGAACGCTATTTTGACATACTATTCTAAATATTATCTTGAACGATAAAAATTGGTTTCGCCACTTTGAAAACGTGTTATATTGATATACTACTTGAAAAAAAAAAACTCGTTTAGGGGTATGTTACGTTGGGTACACTAATTGGACAAACTATTTTAGTTATTATTTTGGATAGTCAACGTTTGTTTCACTATTTAGAAGACGAATCGTATCGGTATACTAATTTGAAAACTATTTTGGATCCACTATACATAGAACTATTGGGAACACTTCTTTTGGAATTTATTTTGAAAATACACTACATTTGCATACTATTTTAAATGTTGTATTGGGCAGCCAACTTTGATTTCGCTATTTTAAAAGGTTTTTAATACACTATCATGAGCCCTCTATTTTGGAAATGCACTATTTTGAATGTATTGTTTTGAAAAATCCTATCTTTGGAATGCCATTTGAATTGAATGCATTGTTTTGAAAAAAAAAACTCTATTTTAGGAATGCTATTTGAAAGCTATTTTGAAAACATAAATTCTCTGGTATTGCCCAAGACCATTAGGTCATGCATTGTTGTTCCAAAACCTACGATTTGTGAGAGACTAGGATACCCCACATTATAAGCTGATGGGTTGGATGACAACGTTGGTTGCCTTAGAAAACACCTCGACGATTGAAATAGATGCAATAATGGGTTAGTCGTACGAATTGGATTTTGGAGATTGTAAAAGAGGTAATAGTGCTCATGTAGCCTCTCGTAATTTTCCCAACGGTTAGTAAATACTTACTAGTTGTTACGTTATTTAAATACCCACTTTTACGTATGACAAAAATTTTTTTTATATAATTCACAACAGTAAATCGTGAATTATCTTTTGCTTAGAAACGTTGCTTGCACACAAACCTAGATAGTCTAAATTATCGCGAATATACATATACTAAAAACATTTATATTTTATAAATATACGTTTCGTTATCTATACCGTACAATATTTATATATTCCGGAACCTACGAAAATTCCCGAGATTGCTCACTATCGTTACTTGAACTTATCCCGACTCCCTAAAATTTCTATGTGGACCCCACATCTTAAATGGGCCCCACATCCTAGTATTAACACCAAACGGACCCTTTTTCATTTTTGTTTCTGCTGGGCCGAGACCAAAAACGCAAGCCCAAAGGGCTCAAAGCCCAAACGCACTCTTTTAGTTAAATTTTTTTTTCTTTTGCAAACACACCTCGACACCCTCAAACGCACCCTATTATTTTGCTATTCCTACACACGACATACCCATTTTACTACGCATTTTGATTCACCTAATGTCCAAGATACACACGATACCAAAATTTCACTCATTCATCCTCGTTCACTATACTAGAAATGACCAAAGCAAACACCAAACGAACCTCTTTATTATTTCCTTTTCTTTCTTCTTTGGCAGTCTCGACACCCCCACAAAACATCCCCATTTCATTCGAATTCGACACACAACCCTATCAAATCTTTACATGTCTCAATTAACGACCTAACAAGGATCTAGTAATGATAAAGTTTATTAAATAACTTACTCGTTTGATACACTAATTTTGGCCAAAGTGAAACGATGAAACCAAGGTACCAAATTTCCATAACGTGACATATAAATTCTTAGCCACCGCCCAAACTCACCTATGGCCTCAAATCTGACAAGGATACACTGTTGAAGATCACGAATGTATAGGAACACTCTTACATATTCTTTTTGTTTGTTGGTTCTCGATTGGTGAAAGTTGTGGTGTCACCTTTTGGAAACGAACAACACACACACACTCTTGGTTACTTATGCTTATCATCACTCTCAAAAACACCCTATATAACGATCACATGCAAACTCAAAACAATACCTACACATATACGTACCAAAAACTCATCAAAGGCAACGAAGGAAATAGTTTGGAGGACACACGGATCGCTCAAGTGAACCACAAGTCAAGAGAACCTAGGACGTCAAGCAAAGTACCTCTTGGACCATTGGAATAACGTGAAGTGAACCACGGAGCTGTTAAACCTTCACACACACTCGCTTTACACCACCTATTCTAGGTGAGGTGAGACCACGAATTTTTCTTCCTATCTTATATATACGTATATAGTATGCACGATCACTTAGAACCTATAAATCGTAAATCTTAAAAACAACATATATATTTTATGTATGATACTATTTCTTAGCTATAACATTAACGAGTATCAAAAATAATATTGAACCTATATTAACGAACGCATGCTAAAAATCATACGTTTCTAAGTCGGATTGAACCTATATACAAAAACTTAGTTTATTTTCAACTTATATAGTTTTTACGTATGGGGTTATGGCTTACACTTTGGCCTCGTTAAATTCAAATTCGACACATAACCTATATGTTTTATTGCTCGACCTCATTTTTGACATGACCAACAATTGGGAAACACTTTTCATTCGACCTAACTAGTTCGTTTAACTACTTTGCTCGACCCTTTTGTCTCGACAAAAACCAAGTTTTACAAAACTTTAAAACCTTACGTGGGCCTAAAAGCCCAAAAAGCTTGTTTCAGCTTATTACGATAAGCTGAGGGTACAAGCTGTTTTGAAACGTTTTTGTAACTTGAAATGATGGATCTCTATGAACCTAGTGTTCCCCCTAACCCTTTGGATCATAAAACCTTAACGGGCCCTTAATGTTGGATCGTTAAGCCCAAGAAACGAAATAAGCTAAAAATAAGCTAAAAAGCTATCAAACTAAACTTTTCTAAATGTTTTGAGCTTATTGAACTAATAAAAATGTTAAGTTTTGAATTTGGTAAAGATTGGACCATTTTTGCAAATGTACGAGCACTAGGGACTAGAATTGCCAAAATCGGTAAACTTTAGTGAAAGGTATAAAAACTATTTTTTTTAAAGGGTATAAACTGTAAATACTGAAACTTAGAGATAATAAATGTAAATATTTGATATTTGGACCAAAAATGTAAATATATATAATTTTTGGACTAACGGCGTAAATATTTTCCGTTAAGGGTAAAAAGTGTAAAATTGAGAAACATGAAGGATTGAATGGTAATATTGATTTTAATAAAAACTTTATATATATTTTTACTTATATATATATATTTGAATATATGTTAAAACGATAAATAATAAAACGTAACTTATTATATATATATATATATATAATACGAATAAAACATATATGACGATAATCAAATTTAAACGATATAAATACGTAATTATTCTTGTAAAATGATACGTTTATTTCTGTTACAAAAACTAACTTTATATCAATCATCGATATTTTTACTTACGAGATATAATTATATATAACGTTGTTTTTAAACTTAAAACACTTAAACAAACACGAGATTTATTCGTAACTAAATAACAAGTATTCGCGATAAAACCAGATTTAGACTATTAACTGAAACTTGCATTATCTTTTAGGTTGTGTTGTGTGAAGCCATTTCCTTGCTTTGTTGAGACTACGATACCACTGTACTACTAAGGTGATTTCATAACCCACTCTTTAACTATTTTCCCGTGGGGAGATACATGCTTAAAACTCGATCACAAGTCTTTTATACCGGGTATTGAAATACCGTCAGGCAAATGTTATTAGCTTAAGTTACTATTGTCAGAAGTCCCTCTATCATGAACCTTAATCACTTGAAGGGTGAACGTAAATAATTGTGAATAGTACTATTAGTGATTGACAATCCTCGTTTGGTTGTTGGAGAAAACACCAGGCGCACTTTATTGTTCTTATAAATAGGTTATTGACAAATACCTATCTTTGGGGGCCTATTACTTACCATCATAATACATATTTATGATTGGCTGTTAATCGTTGAGTATCATGAGCTTAAGGCAATAACAGGAACATTAAATTTTCTTAACATATTGATTGTATGTGATTACAATACATTCGTAACTTGTGATTAAACTCTTAAACTCAAACCTATGAATATCACTCAACTTTATGTTGACTTTAGCATGTTTATCTCAGGTAACTAAACAAGATGGATCTGGATGGCACGGAGTGGGCAAAAGCATGACAAGAACCATAATAAACTACTTATTTTCCTTCAGAATAAAACACGTTCTTGACTTAATAATGTTATGTATCCCAGATATTTGGTATTTTAAAATAAATTTAACTTTAATACTTCACTTTCTGTTGTCTACTATGATTGTGACAAAGATCCTCGAAGTAATACCCCGAAAGTCTCCCGCTGACATGTTAAGTCTTCCGCTGTTAAAAACGACTTTTGGGGGTGTTACAGATTGGTATTCAGAGCCACGGTTATAGAGAACCAGATGTTTTTAAACATTGGACTATAACTACACTTTAACTGGACCATTTTTACAAAATACCACTTCATGCCCTCCGTGCCTACATTCCAACATCTGGTAGAAAAGTTACTTCTCATTATTTCTTACTTATATAAATTGATATATGCTTACATGCTATGATTTTGCTAATAACTATGTTTACTAATCGGGATTATTACAGTACCATGTCTTCCAAACCCAACTTCATTGTGTTGTTATCGGATTCGGAAACTGAGAGCTCTACACCTATTGAACCAACTCTTGCTCCAATGACTGTGTCACCTACAACAGACAAGAATAAGGAAAGTCAGCAATCCTTTACTTCACCTCAAGCATCAACTGGTCCAATCAGACGCAGTAAGCAAACTTCTCCATTCCAGCCTTATGAACCAGCCACTGCTGGAAAAGCTCTTTCATATGCTGAAGAAAAAGACATCTGGGATGATACTAAATGGAAAAAGGAAGTTGCTCCAACTGCAGAACCAGTGATACTACCTAGTATATTTTATCAGCAGACTACTACTGTACCAGTAACAATCAACAGTCCACCACCTGTGAAAACTTCCAGTGCTCCTCTATCTTATCAACCAAGGAATTACCAGATTCGTCCTACCTCCTCAGATCCTTACTACTATGCAAGAACAAACCATAAGGCTCGTAAGCGGGTCAATGCTCGCAAATGGTCATTTCTACTACCAATCCTTAAGTATTGGAGATCTCAAGAAGGTACCCCCACCAACAGAGAACTTGGTGAAAGATCATCATTTGCTGCATCTAAGATCCTTCCAGTCACTGGAGAACCCATTCACCATACCATACCACTCTTGGCAGCTAGGTTAGTAAGACATGAAGACAGGTTAGACGCCATAGCCACCTTGGTGAACAACATCCCTAATGAACTAATAGAAGTCATGTCAGCTGAGATCGAACAACTTGTGATGGGACACTTAGAGATGGGAACCATGATTGAACAACTAAGTACCCAGTTCGGTGAAGCTATGGAATTCATCGGATTACTTTGCTCTGCTAACACCATAAACAAAGACATCATGTGTGACATCGATCAAGCCCTCGACACCACAAGAGCCCAAGTCATGTCTCTGCGACGTGCACAACAAGAAACACAAGCTAGGGAGAGAAACCAAGACCAAATCATAGAAACCATGGCCGCCAAAATTCAGGAACTAGAACGTCGTCTTGATGATAACCAAGGAAAACCCTAGAATGCCATAGATTGTCGACGTAGCCTCACCTACATCACAGTAATAACTTGTACTTGAATGTCCTAGAGATATGTCAACAAGAATAAATAAGTGATGTAAAACGACAATCTAATCAATGATGTTATGTTTGCTTTATTTTCATAAGTGTTATGATATCGTATATTGCATCGTGATATATGTGACACTATTATAACTTTGAACCTATTGATGTTACTAAATAGTCTAACACAAGATGGTTATTATGAAAATTCTGAAAATATACTCTCAATTTTAGGAATATGGCACCTAAGAGAACCACGACCACTACCTCAGCAGCAACCATAACCCCGGAAGAAATCCAACAAGCAATCACCAATGGAATCAATGCAGCCTTAGCCGAACAAGCAAATGCTAACGCACAACCGGCAAGAAATGTTGCTCCCGCACCTCGCCAATGTACCTATAAAGACTTTATGGCTTGTCAGCCAACTTACTTCATGGGTACTGAAGGGATAACAAAACTCGCCCATTGGTTCGAGAGATGCGAAACAGTATTCCAAAGGAGTGGATGCTCAGAAAACAACAGGGTCACATTTGCCACAGGAACCTTAATGGATGACGCCTTGTCATGGTGGACCGCTACAACTCAAACTTTAGGTACCGAAGCAGCGTACCGACTCTCATGGACGGAATTCAAAGCTAAGATCCTAAAGAAGTACTGTCCTCGATCCGAAATAAGAAAACTGGAAGACGAATTCCATGTCCTTGCAGTCAAAGGAATCGATCTTAGGGCTTACAACAGGAGATTCCACGAGCTAATGGCATTATGTCCTTCTATCGTACCAGATTTAGAGAAAACTCTGGAAAAGTATACTGAAGGTCTTCCCCGGAATATTGAAGGAAACGTCACAGCATCCAACCCACCATCACTAGAAGTCGCAATGGAGTTAGCACAAAAACTCCTAGACCGCGAAATCAAGTGCAACGAACTCAAAAGAAAGCTCGATGACAGGAGAACCACCCACCACCAAAACCACAATCACTACCACAACGGCCATCGCAACAACAACCATCACCACAACAACAACTACAACAGGATCAACCAACAACAACACCAGAACAAGAACCCACATCGTCAACAACAGAACCAACGACAAGAACCTCCTAAGATATTTACGACAACCAATGGCAATGGATATCAAGGTATTAAGCCACAGTGCAACCGATGCAAGCTTCATCACAATGGTGCTTGTACAGTGAAATGCCATAAATGCCAAAGGATAGGTCATGCCACAAAAGATTGTAGGACCCCTGCTACCGGCAGCAACCTACAACCAATAGCACCAACATGTTACTCATGCGGAGAAACCGGACACTTCAAGAACCGCTGTCCAAAAGGAAATGGTCAGAACACTGCACGAGCAAGAGCATACGTGATGGGAAATGAAAATGAACCACAAAACCCCGACGTTGTCACGGGTACGTTCTTATTAAATCATCATAATGCTAGAGTATTATTTGATTCTGGAGCAGATAAGAGCTTCGTGTCAGATACGTTTGCCCCTTTCATTAACTCTAACCCTTCTAAGTTAAACACCACATACGAGATAGAAATGGCCAATGGGAACTTAATTAGCACCAACTCTGTTTTAAAAGATTGTACCTTAACCCTCGTAGGAGAATCCTTTCCTATTGACCTGATGCCTGTCCAACTCGGTAGTTTTGATGCTATCATCGGAATGGATTGGTTATCCAAACATCATGCTAAGATTCATTGTGACGAGAAAGCCATACACATTCCTTTTAAGAATGAAACCCTCGTTATCCATGGCGACAAGAATAAAAACCGATACGGAATCATCTCATGCCTCAGAATGATAAAATACATGAACGAAGGATGTCATGTATTCATGGTTCAGGTGACGGAAAGTAAGTTAACCGAGAAACAACTTAAAGAGGTACCTATCGTTAAGGAATTCCCCGAAGTATTTCCTGAAGATCTACCCGGTCTTCCACCGACTCGCCAAGTAGAGTTCCAAATTGAACTAGTGCCTGGAGCGGCACCAGTAGCAAAAGCACCTTACAGGTTGGCACCTTCCGAAATGGAGGAACTATCGGAACAACTAAAGGAATTATCCGATAAAGGTTTCATTAGACCAAGTTCATCACCTTGGGGAGCCCCAGTTCTATTTGTTAAAAAGAAAGACGGATCATTCCGAATGTGCATAGATTACCGAGAATTAAACAAACTCACTATAAAGAACCGATATCCTTTACCTAGAATAGACGATTTGTTTGATCAATTACAAGGATCGAGTGTATACTCGAAGATTGATCTAAGGTCGGGATACCATCAATTGAGAGTTCGGGAAGAAGATATTCCCAAGACAGCCTTCAGAACCCGTTATGGACACTATGAATTTCAGGTAATGCCATTTGGTCTAACGAACGCACCCGCTGTGTTTATGGACATAATGAACCGAGTATGCAAGCCATATTTGGACAAATTCGTGATAGTATTCATTGACGACATTCTGATCTACTCTCGTAACAAAGAGGAACATGCCAATCATTTGAGAACAATCCTAGAGTTACTTAAGAAGGAAAAGTTGTACGCAAAATTTTCAAAATGCGACTTTTGGATTCCCACGGTGCAATTTTTGGGACACATAATCAGTAGTCAAGGTATCCACGTGGATCCAGCAAAGATAGAGGCAGTTAAAGAATGGTCATCACCTACAACTCCCACAGAAGTACGTCAATTTTTAGGTCTTGCAGGTTACTACCGGAGATTTATTGAAGGTTTCTCTAAAATCTCAAAACCATTGACCAAGTTGACCCAAAAGAACGAAAAGTACGTTTGGGGACAAGAAGCAGAATCAGCCTTCCAACTGTTAAAACAAAAGCTTTGTGAAGCTCCAATACTAGCATTGCCAGAAGGAAGCAAAGATTTCGTGCTATATTGTGACGCTTCGTACCATGGTTTAGGTGCAGTTTTGATACAACGGGATAAGGTAATAGCATATGCCTCACGTCAACTGAAGAAACATGAGGAAAATTACACAACCCATGATCTAGAACTAGGAGCAATAGTATTCGCTCTTAAATTATGGAGACACTATCTATACGGCACCAAGTGTATCGTGTTTACAGATCACAAAAGTCTTCAACACATCCTAGATCAAAAGGATCTAAACATGAGACAACGCCGTTGGTTAGAATTGCTTAGTGATTATGATTGTGAAATCCGTTATCACCCAGGAAAGGCTAATGTAGTAGCAGATGCATTAAGCCGAAAAGAAAGACCAAAACCTCTCAGGGTCAGATCGTTAGGCATGACTATTTGTTCACCCCTTCCAACACAAATCATTATCGCCCAGAGCGAGGCTCTCAAGAAAGAAAATCGACCAATTGAAAAGACTTTTGGTATGCCGGAAAACGAAAACGGATTTGTGAAAAGATCAAATGGAATGCTTTGTTTCAAGGAAAGAAGCTGGATTCCTCTCTTCGGAGGTATTCGTGACCTTATCATGCATGAAGCTCACAAGTCAAAATACTCCATTCACCCAGGTTCCGACAAGATGTACCAAGATCTTAAGAAACTATATTGGTGGCCGAACATGAAAGCCGACATCGCTGAGTACGTCAGTAAATGTCTAACATGTTCAAGAATAAAAGCAGAATACCAGAAACCCTCCGGATTACTCACCCAACCTGAACTCCCCATGTGGAAATGGGAACGCATTACAATGGACTTCATCACCAAACTTCCCAAAACCCCTACCGGCTACGATACGATATGGGTTATCGTTGATCGTCTCACCAAGTCAGCTCATTTCCTACCAATCAAAGAAACTGATGAAATGAACACGCTTGCTCAGGTATATCTGAAGGAAATTGTATCACGACATGGAGTGCCGATTTCCATTATATCAGATCGTGACAGTCGTTTCACGTCTCATTTTTGGAAATCATTGCAAAAAGCTTTAGGAACAAAGCTGGATATGAGCACAGCCTATCACCCACAAACCGATGGTCAAAGTGAGAGAACAATACAAACCTTAGAAGATATGCTACGCGCTTGTGTTATAGACTTCGGAAAAGGTTGGGACAAACACTTACCATTAGCAGAATTCTCATACAACAACAGTTATCATACCAGTATCAAGGCAGCACCATTCGAAGCACTTTACGGTAGAAAGTGTAGATCACCCGTTTGCTGGGCAGAAGTCGGAGAAATACAACTCACAGGACCGGATCTAGTTCATGAGACAACCGAGAAAATCATCAAAATCAAACAACGTTTACAAACCGCTAGAGACCGACAGAAAAGTTACGCCGACCTAAAAAGAAAACCCATGGAATTTCAGATTGGAGATAAAGTTATGTTAAAAGTATCACCATGGAGAGGAATGATACGATTCGGAAAGAGGGGAAAGTTAAACCCAAGATACATCGGTCCATTCAAAATCCTAGAAAGAATTGGACCCATGGCATATAAACTTGAACTACCCGAGGAACTTAGCCGAATTCACAACACTTTTCATGTATCAAATCTCAAGAAGTGTTTATCCGATGAATCTTTGGTCATTCCATTGAAAGAATTACAACTTGATGACAAACTCGTTTTTACCGAGGAACCAGTAGAAATCATGGATAGAGAAGTCAAACAACTAAAACAAAACCGTATCCCTATCATAAAAGTTCGATGGGACTCTAAACGAGGACCAGAGTATACTTGGGAACGCGAGGACCAGTTTCGCACCAAGTACCCACACCTCTTCTCTTAGACACCCTTGGCAACCCTCCTAAACTCGAATTCCGGGACGGAATTCACTGTAAGATGTATGTACTGTAGCCTCTCGTAATTTTCCCAACGGTTAGTAAATACTTACTAGTTGTTACGTTATTTAAATACCCACTTTTACGTATGACAAAATTTTTTTTTATATAATTCACAACAGTAAATCGTGAATTATCTTTTGCTTAGAAACGTTGCTTGCACACAAACCTAGATAGTCTAAATTATCGCGAATATACATATACTAAAAACATTTATATTTTATAAATATACGTTTCGTTATCTATACCGTACAATATTTATATATTCCGGAACCTACGAAAATTCCCGAGATTGCTCACTATCGTTACTTGAACTTATCCCGACTCCCTAAAATTTCTATGTGGACCCCACATCTTAAATGGGCCCCACATCCTAGTATTAACACCAAACGGACCCTTTTTCATTTTTGTTTCTGCTGGGCCGAGACCAAAAACGCAAGCCCAAAGGGCTCAAAGCCCAAACACACTCTTTTAGTTAAATTTTTTTTTTCTTTTGCAAACACACCTCGACACCCTCAAACGCACCCTATTATTTTGCTATTCCTACACACGACATACCCATTTTACTACGCATTTTGATTCACCTAATGTCCAAGATACACACGATACCAAAATTTCACTCATTCATCCTCGTTCACTATACTAGAAATGACCAAAGCAAACACCAAACGAACCTCTTTATTATTTCCTTTTCTTTCTTCTTTGGCAGTCTCGACACCCCCACAAAACATCCCCATTTCATTCGAATTCGACACACAACCCTATCAAATCTTTACATGTCTCAATTAACGACCTAACAAGGATCTAGTAATGATAAAGTTTATTAAATAACTTACTCGTTTGATACACTAATTTTGGCCAAAGTGAAACGATGAAACCAAGGTACCAAATTTCCATAACGTGACATATAAATTCTTAGCCACCGCCCAAACTCACCTATGGCCTCAAATCTGACAAGGATATACTGTTGAAGATCACGAATGTATAGGAACACTCTTACATATTCTTTTTGTTTGTTGGTTCTCGATTGGTGAAAGTTGTGGTGTCACCTTTTGGAAACGAACAACACACACACACTCTTGGTTACTTATGCTTATCATCACTCTCAAAAACACCCTATATAACGATCACATGCAAACTCAAAACAATACCTACACATATACGTACCAAAAACTCATCAAAGGCAACGAAGGAAATAGTTTGGAGGACACACGGATCGCTCAAGTGAACCACAAGTCAAGAGAACCTAGGACGTCAAGCAAAGTACCTCTTGGACCATTGGAATAACGTGAAGTGAACCACGGAGCTGTTAAACCTTCACACACACTCGCTTTACACCACCTATTCTAGGTGAGGTGAGACCACGAATTTTTCTTCCTATCTTATATATACGTATATAGTATGCACGATCACTTAGAACCTATAAATCGTAAATCTTAAAAACAACATATATATTTTATGTATGATACTATTTCTTAGCTATAACATTAACGAGTATCAAAAATAATATTGAACCTATATTAACGAACGCATGCTAAAAATCATACGTTTCTAAGTCGGATTGAACCTATATACAAAAACTTAGTTTATTTTCAACTTATATAGTTTTTACGTATGGGGTTATGGCTTACACTTTGGCCTCGTTAAATTCAAATTCGACACATAACCTATATGTTTTATTGCTCGACCTCATTTTTGACATGACCAACAATTGGGAAACACTTTTCATTCGACCTAACTAGTTCGTTTAACTACTTTGCTCGACCCTTTTGTCTCGACAAAAACCAAGTTTTACAAAACTTTAAAACCTTACGTGGGCCTAAAAGCCCAAAAAGCTTGTTTCAGCTTATTACGATAAGCTGAGGGTACAAGCTGTTTTGAAACGTTTTTGTAACTTGAAATGATGGATCTCTATGAACCTAGTGTTCCCCCTAACCCTTTGGATCATAAAACCTTAACGGGCCCTTAATGTTGGATCGTTAAGCCCAAGAAACGAAATAAGCTAAAAATAAGCTAATAAGCTATCAAACTAAACTTTTCTAAATGTTTTGAGCTTATTGAACTAATAAAAATGTTAAGTTTTGAATTTGGTAAAGATTGGACCATTTTTGCAAATGTACGAGCACTAGGGACTAGAATTGCCAAAATCGGTAAACTTTAGTGAAAGGTATAAAAACTATTTTTTTAAAGGGTATAAACTGTAAATACTGAAACTTAGAGATAATAAATGTAAATATTTGATATTTGGACCAAAAATGTAAATATATATAATTTTTGGACTAACGGCGTAAATATTTTCCGTTAAGGGTAAAAAGTGTAAAATTGAGAAACATGAAGGATTGAATGGTAATATTGATTTTAATAAAAACTTTATATATATTTTTACTTATATATATATATTTGAATATATGTTAAAACGATAAATAATAAAACGTAACTTATTATATATATATATAATACGAATAAAACATATATGACGATAATCAAATTTAAACGATATAAATACGTAATTATTCTTGTAAAACGATACGTTTATTTCTGTTACAAAAACTAACTTTATATCAATCATCGATATTTTTACTTACGAGATATAATTATATATAACGTTGTTTTTAAACTTAAAACACTTAAACAAACACGAGATTTATTCGTAACTAAATAACAAGTATTCGCGATAAAACCAGATTTAGACTATTAACTGAAACTTGCATTATCTTTTAGGTTGTGTTGTGTGAAGCCATTTCCTTGCTTTGTTGAGACTACGATACCACTGTACTACTAAGGTGATTTCATAACCCACTCTTTAACTATTTTCCCGTGGGGAGATACATGCTTAAAACTCGATCACAAGTCTTTTATACCGGGTATTGAAATACCGTCAGGCAAATGTTATTAGCTTAAGTTACTATTGTCAGAAGTCCCTCTATCATGAACCTTAATCACTTGAAGGGTGAACGTAAATAATTGTGAATAGTACTATTAGTGATTGACAATCCTCGTTTGGTTGTTGGAGAAAACACCAGGCGCACTTTATTGTTCTTATAAATAGGTTATTGACAAATACCTATCTTTGGGGGCCTATTACTTACCATCATAATACATATTTATGATTGGCTGTTAATCGTTGAGTATCATGAGCTTAAGGCAATAACAGGAACATTAAATTTTCTTAACATATTGATTGTATGTGATTACAATACATTCGTAACTTGTGATTAAACTCTTAAACTCAAACCTATGAATATCACTCAACTTTATGTTGACTTTAGCATATTTATCTCAGGTAACTAAACAAGATGGATCTGGATGGCACGGAGTGGGCAAAAGCATGACAAGAACCATAATAAACTACTTATTTTCCTTCAGAATAAAACACGTTCTTGACTTAATAATGTTATGTATCCCAGATATTTGGTATTTTAAAATAAATTTAACTTTAATACTTCACTTTGTGTTGTCTACTATGATTGTGACAAAGATCCTCGAAGTAATACCCCGAAAGTCTCCCGCTGACATGTTAAGTCTTCCGCTGTTAAAAACGACTTTTGGGGGTGTTACAGCTCACAAGAAAGCAGTAACTTTAAGATTGTAAGTAAGAGTTGCTTGTAACAACCATGATAGAGGTTTGCCCTAGAATTTGTGTTTCGAAGCTGATACTGGTTTAGAAATCTGATTAGTCAAGACCTTGAACGGACTATGGGTCATAAACCGTTTATCCTAATAGACCGTTAACCATCCCACACCTTTACGCTTTAACCAGGGATCCACGTCATTTACCCTTTTTGTATCTACTTTGTTACCACTACTTTGGTTAGTTAAAACAAGCGTCTTATGGTATGTTAAAACTACAAATTTTACTCACACACTACCTATGTGTTTGCACTTTTCACTATGACCTGCTTTCACTAATCTTCGTTAAATCATCTTTAATACTTGTGCTTTTACCTCATTTTACCTACTCAACTTTTTCTATACTTAAACTTTACACTTTAACCGTGGGCCCATAACCCACAAGTCGTTAGATATAGCACATTCATTAGGATTGTTTATCCTTTTTCATATCATAAACATGTTTCGCTTTTAAACACGTTGAAAAAAAAAAAAAAAAAAATCACCACCAATGGGGCATATTGGCAATAAAAATAAATAGTTCCAAACCCTTATTTTAACTTCATATAAACTTATTTTATTTTAATTATTTACGTACTTAAGCGATATCATTCTTCTTCAACTTTTACGAACCATCATATTTCAACTACGTCTATACTTTCACTATTTTTAAACATTTTAGTAATCAAGGTGCCAAATACTATAATGATATCCATACATACAATAACCTATTTGTCTCCTCATTATTCCACTTTAAATATCTTTACCCTAAATGATTTTATCCAAGTTTTCCATGAGTAATTAACCCACTTACGACGTTATTCCACATTCAATTATTATTTTCCACTACGCACACAATTTATTTCCAATTATTTTACCGACCGTTTTGACGTCAACCCATAAAATGCTTTACTACTATATTTTGAAAACGAAATTTTGATCCTACCACTATTTTATAAACAATAAATTAAATTCTTAATGTCAATCATTATTTTTATATTTTGTTATAAAATAATTTTTATAAATTAAATTATTTTAATAAGCATAGTGTTTTCAATAAAAATGTTTTATTTTCCTATTAACATATTACAAACTAAATTTGGTTACTATTTTATAAATGTTGAATTATTTTCCTACTATTATATAAATTGTTTTACAACTCATTTTACAAACTATTTTATTATTAGGTCATAGACCGATTGCTACCTTACTACTATTTCATAAATCAACGGGTAATTTTACCGAAATTTTTGTAGATTACATGACTATTATCCTTCAAATTTTTACTACCGTCCCATAAACCATTTCACTTCCCTGCGCACTGATTTAGTCACTATTTGATAAATTCTATTACTCTTACATTACAAATTATTTCACCATTTCTTTCTAAAACTATTTTACTATAACCCTATTGTTAGGATCGTATTTTATTTATAAAAAAGTGTCGGTCATTAATATTAAGTAATAGGTTGCTTTAGAATATCATTATGATGAAGTTTATGTTTAGTTTTCATGATTTTATAAAGTCTAAGGGCTAGTTATGTAATAGTTTCAAAGATATGTGAAGCCCTAGACAACCACTATAAATACTCATGTATGACCTCATTTTGAGGTTGGTTCACTTAGTAATATCATTTGTCTCTCATTTCCTATTAAGGGTTCCTTCCACTCTCTCTCTCTACTTACTTTCTCTCTCTAGAAATCTTAGTGGTTATGTTGTAAAATGGTGACCTAACAAGTGGTATCATTCGCCAAGGGATAATATAGGTTGTTTTAGGTTAGATTTGGTCTGAAAAACTAGGATTAGACGCGATTTCTTGGCATCAGTTACTGTTCATCGTTGATTTAGCGAGTTTGCCAGATTTTTATCGAGTTAGGATTGTTTTTGTGAGTTAGACTAGTTTTTTAGCGAGTTAGGTTTGTCTTTTTATCGAGTTAGGATTGATTTTGCGATTTAGACTAGTTTTTAGCGAGTTAGGTTTGTTTGTTTAGCGAGTTAGGATTGCATCGAATTAAACATTTGGCGAGTTAGCCAGAAAATAGCGAGTTTGCTACTACCTTATCGTTTATCGAGTAAGGTTCTTTGTGGTTGATACCTAGGGTAACTATACTCTATTTATTTCCTGTTACTGAGTTAGAGGTTTATCAAGTTAAGTCATTCTACAAACCTTACCGAGTTAGCAAACTTTACCTAGCTACATACCGAGTTAGAACAGAATCATACCGAGTTAGAGTTTCAAGTATTACCGTGTTTGGACTTCAAAGTTTACCGAGTTAGCATCAACAATTACCGAGTTAAGACCTATCTCAGATTATCCGAGTTTGAAGACCAATGCTATACCGAGTTTGCACCTATCTAAGATTATCAATTTTGCATGTCTGAAAACCTAGAACATCAACCTTTGTTTATCCTTAAAGATCCATATTAACATAATCACTAATCATATCATCTTCACAAGTTTATCCTTCTTATCTTTCTCCTCTTATATCCCAAAAAAAAAAAATAATAATAATAATAATAAAAAAAAAAAAAAAAAAAAAAAAAAAAATTGGCGGGAAAATTTGAGTAAAATTTAATTTTTACAGGAGTCTAAACATTCAATTTTTACAGGAAATTCAAATTTTGGTTTAACCGTGAAAATTCTGGCCCAATGAGAGTTGAAAGCATTAATTGGAAGAAGTATATTCTTGTTATCGTTGATGATTATTCAAGATATACATGGGTAAAGTTTTTGAGATCAAAAGATGAAGCACCAGGCATCATCATCACCTTTCTGAAGCGTATTCAAGTTCTACTTCAAGCTCCAGTAAGGTTTGTAAGAATAGACAATGGCACAGAATTCACAAATCAGGAGTTAAGAACCTATTTTGAAGATGTTGGAATCACACACCAAACATCAGTTGTTAGAACTCCACAGCAGAATGGGGTAGTTGAAAGAAGAAACCGAACTCTTGTGGAAGCTGCTCGCACAATGCTAATTTATTCTAGTGCACCACTATTCTTATGGGCTGATGTTGTTGCCACTGCTTTTTTTACTCAAAACCGATCCCTAATCCATCCAAGATTCAATAAAACCCCATATGAGCTTGTGAACAACAGGAAACCTGACATCTCTTACCTTCACGTGTTTGGCGCTTTGTGTTATCCGACGAACGACAAAGAAGATCTAGGAAAGTTGAAAGCTAAGGGTGATATTGGCATCTTCATTGGATATTCAGAATACTCTAGGGCATTCAGGGTGTATAATAGAAGAACAAAAAGGATAATGGAGACGATGAATGTGAAGTTTGACGAAATTTCACAAATGGCTTCTGAGAGATACGCTCTAGAACCCGCGCTTAATCCAATGGCTTCTAATCAAAACGGATTAGGACCCGCACCAAACATGCAGACTTCTGGACACATCAGTACAGGACTCGTGCCTCAAGGTGCTCATTCAACAAACACGGATAAACCTTCAGAACAAGAACTGGAAAATTTCTTCGAGTTAATGTTTAATGAATACTATGGTGGAACTTCGACAAATGCATCTCAACAACATTCCGCTGCACCCACTGAAAACCATCAACCACCACCACCACAAGATGCAACTACAACAGTCGAAGCTGAAGCACCAACTCCCTCAGCATCATCAACATCTACTCCAGCAACTCCAATAATTGAAACTGATCTACCAAGAGTTGATGAGCAAAACCAAAACACAAATTTTCAAGAAGAACCAACAAATAATTCAAACGATGTTGCGTTAGAAGAAGAAGAAGAAGAAGTATTTGAAAACCCATTTGCAATAGACTCTGCTGAATCTTCTTCAAGGTTACAAGAACCATCTAACACACATATGTTTAACCCAAGGTACCCTTCTACACTCAAATGGACAAAAGACCATACAATTGAACACGTTATTGGTGAACCTTCAAAGCCAGTTCAGACGAGGAGACAACTTGCCACCGATCTCGAATTGTGCATTTACATTTGCTCAATAAGCCTCAAAGAACCAAAGAACATTTGGGAAGCAATGGCAGAAAACCCTTGGATTGAAGCGAGGCAGGAGGAAATTCTTCAATACCAGTTACATGATAGTTGGGAACTTGTTGAACGACCACTTGATAAACGTAATCTTGATCTCAAGTGGTTGTGGAAGAACAAACTGGATGAGGAAATGACTATAATTCGTAACAAAGCTCGTCTCATGGCTAAAGGATATCCACAAGAAGAAGGTATAGATTTCGAAGAATCATTCGCGCTTATAGCTAGACTTGAAGCAGTCCGGATTTTCTTAGCCTATGCAGCTCACAAAAATATCACAGTCTATCAGATGGATATTAAGATAGATTTCTTGAATGGAACTCTGAAAGAAGAAGTGTATGTGAGTTAGCCAGAGGGATTCATCGACAAAGATCATCCAGACTACGTCTACAAGCTTAAGAAAGCCATTTATAGTTTAAAACAAGCTCCAAGAGCGTGGTATGACGAACTATCATCTTTCTTGCTCAAAAACAATTTCACCAAAGGTACGGTTGACGACACCTTGTTTATCAAAAAATTCAAAGATGACATTTTGATCGTTCAAATTTACGTGGACGACATAATTTTTGGATCAACCAATCCTAACCATTCAAAACGTTTTGAAAATCTCATGAAAAGCAAATTTGAAATGTCCATGATGGGGGAACTAAAATTCTTTCTTGGTTTACAAATACATCAATCCCCTCATGGTATTTTTATCAATCAAGCTAAATATACAATAGAGATTTTGGAAAAAAAATGGAATGGAAAACTGTGGTTCTGTTGGTACACCAATGGTCACTTCACCAAAAATAGGTGCTGGTTTGTTTGGGAAACCCATCGATCCGAAGAAATATCGGAGCATGATCGGTTCTCTCATGTACCTAACTGCTAGTCGACCCGATATTCAATTTGCTGTTTGATTATTAGCACGGTTTCAGGCAAAGCCTACCGAACTTCACCTCAAAGAGGTTAAACAGATCTTTCGGTACCTACGAAGCACCATTAACATGGGACTTTGGTATCCAAAGGATTCGGGGTTTAATCTAACAGCATTTGCAGATGCCGACCATGCCGGTGATCAAGTTACAGCATAGAGTACATCAGGAGGAGCACAATTTTTGGGTGAAAAACTTGTAAGCTGGTCGTCAAAGACACTGGATTGTACTGCACTATCAACCGCCGAAGCCGAGTATGTGTCTCTATCTGCGTGTTGCGCCCAAGTTCTTTGGATGAGGACACAGCTCACAGATTATGGCTTTACTTTTGACAGAATACCTATGTATTGTGACTCAAAAAGTGCCATAGCCATCTCGTGCAATCCCGTACATCACTCTAAGACGAAGCATATCAAAGTCCGCTACCATTTCATCAAAGAACACGTGGAAGAGGGTACTGTTGAATTATTTTTCGTTAAGACTGATTACCAACTCACCGATCTATTTACTAAAACCCTTCCAAAAGAACGGTTTGACTATTTAGTTCGACGAATTGGCATGCGAAGCCTATCTCTTAAGGAGCTAGAACGTCTTCTCGAATCTTCTTGAAAAATGTTTTCAAAATCGCTTCGCTGTAAATATTTTTGAAAAAACAAAATACAAAATTTGAAAAACCAACAAAAACAAAATACAAAAATATAAAATTTCAAAAAATACAAAAACAATATAAAATCTAAAAATCCAAAAATATTCTTCTCACGACATGTCTCTCGTATAAATCAATATTATGTACGTTTCTAGAAATGTCATTAAACAATGATACGGACATGTACTGATGCTTGAACGGGAGTTCTTTAAATATTTTTCTAAGACATGTCGTTTCTCAAAAAGTTTCTTCACTATGGCTTTCGTATACTTCAGTACGAAACCCGTGCTTCAAAGTGAAATCTTTTCAAAACATGGGTCCGGGTATAATAACTCGAAAAGATTTCAAATAAGGACCCGAATGATGACTTCTGATTATTTTCAAATCAAGGACTTGTACGTTCAAAGATGAAATCTTTTTCAAAAAAGTTCGAGTCTAAACAAACGAAAAAGACTTCAAACAAAAACTCGTTTTCAAAAGAGAAATCTTGAGCACTTTTTCAAGATTCATCAAAAGATTTTTCAAAATCTTTCAATGAGTGCTCAAGATAAGTCCCTCAAAACCCTTAATTGATTTTAAAATGTGCTATCATTAAGGGGGAGTATAAAAACAAAAATGTTCTGAGTTCATGCAAAAATAAATCTGTATGTCTCTCCAAAAGCTTTTTCTTAATCAGTTGATATCATAAATATCACGATATGCTATTTTTGAGGGGGATAAGACATGATTAAAAAGTGATCAAAGATGTTTAAAGATTGTGACTGTCACACCCCCAAAATACCTGAATGGCAGCGGAATGGAATACCTAGGGGTGACTGTCATAGCACCACAGTTACAGTTACATTGAACGACCTAAAGTGTCGTTTGGAAAAATACATCGTTTGATCATTAAAACATTCAGATGTTTACAAAACATAGGTCCCAAAAAGGTGTTGCAAGTTTATGAAAAACAAGTTCAATCCAGATCAAACGTTTCATAAGTGCAGGAAATATATATATGTGAGACGCGTCAACTCCGCGACTCCATGAAGGTCCAAATGCATGCAAGCAGGAGCTACCTTAATAACCTGAAAATACATTGCTAAAACGTCAACACGAATGTTGGTGAATTCCATAGGTTTGTAAGTTAAATCGTATGTACATAAACCACAAGTATAAAGTAAACCGACAAATTGTCAAAAATGCTACATTGTCTCTTAAGCTCATGACCCCGAAGCTAGACATAATATTGTATTGGCCCCAAAGGAGTGTTTACCAGACACTCAAATAGATTAGACATGAAATGCATCCGTAATTCCGTTGGAGCAACCCAAACACGGATGGAGGCGTCACCCTCGATAGATCTATCCACTCACTCTCGCTTGGCAATATAATTAACGGTCCATGATAATAAAGGGGACTTAACTTGGTAGTAAGGCAACTTAAGCAATGTATGGAATTGAATACTTGGGCATGTACAAAAGTAATTGATGCAATGTATTATCCCCCATGGGATTTGAAATCAAATAAGTAATTGAAAACGAGGCTATGAAAACTCACCTGAAGTGATAGTACAATGTGATGAAATGATCAGGACAACAAGGCGCGAACACTAGACGCAACCTAAATGAATGAATATGATCTACTTTAGATCATGAAATGATGTAATGAATATTCATGCACATGATACCTATACCACTCGTAACTTGAAAATACTTGTTATTGTCAAAGTAGGTAATTTCCATACTTAAGAAAAATAAGTCCAACTAGAATTATAGAAACTTGTCGTAATATATCGTATATAAAATGTTAGTGTTATATTCATCGCCTTAAAAACCTTGCAATAACGTCTAGTGGTCGCATAAATAAACCTTGGGTCGTACGTACTTCGTTAGTTAAGAATATAACTCTTGAACAAGAAATCTAGAAAATATAGCATTTAGTACGTAGTTTTATTATTTCTATTAGTGACTAAAAATATATATATAGTTTTGACGATTTTAGAACGTGTATAACTTTGTCGTTTTAAGTTCATTTTCCTCGTTCTTTATATCCACGGATTCGTCTTAACATGTATTTATATATTTTTGATAGTTCGGCCTCTCTAGGTTACGTCTAATGCCTCGGTTTGTCCATCAAAAATCATCCAACAGCATGTAATTTTAAGAAAAATAGTTTTCGTCATTAAACTTGCAAAAATCATAACTCCTTCGTTATAAGCTCGTTTTAATCCGTTCTTTCGCCCACGGCTTCTTTTTTGAAAGTATTTTCTAAATCTTTGGCCAAAAATTACCCATCATCTACTGATTTTCCCACGTTTTCAAAATATGGATAGTAGGTATATATATATTATTTCAAAAACCATTTCTAGGGTTCCAATATAGTTTCAACTTCAACCAAACCACTTCCAATCACCACAAATCTAGTCTAATCTTACCATACACCTTCTTAGGGTGTCATGGGTTCCTAAACATCATAAATCAAGTGGATCTAACAAGGATTTAACTATAATCTATTTCTAGGGCTCAAAAGTTAGATATGTATAAAATGGAGTGGTATAAATAACATATGCATGTAGATCTTGTATATATATCATATGAATCTTGTAAAAACTTGGTAAAATTATAAAGATGAGTTTCATACACTTACTTGAAAGATTAATGAGCTTTTGATGGTGAAAACCTAAGTAAACCTTGAGTTTGTATTACAAAACCCTTATAGGAGTACAAAATACACTAGATAAACACTAGATCTTGAAAAACTAAAGTTTCTTGCTTGTTCTTGTTTTCTTGGCCGAGCACCACCAAAGAAAGAAAAAGTGGAAAGTTATCTTGATTGTTTTGATGAAATGAAAGGAAATGTGTAGTTTTAGGTTATATATATTTTATGTTAGACAAATATATGACAAGTTTTAATGAGTTGCAAGAATTTCAAGGCTTGTAAGATGATTGGTATGGAGGGGGGGTGGCAACATGGAGGGAGAAAGAAAAGTGGTATTTTGTGTAAGAAAGTGGGTAATATTTAGGTATTATAATGTATATATTAATAGTTTTAGGGAATACCGGGTACCGACTTAACTAAAAATAAATTTTAATGGAGTTAACCGGGACATAATAAAGTCGTAAAAATTGTAAAAATATGTTGGGTATAAATACTGAGTGTTTGGATAATTATTGTTTTATTTCTACGAAAACCGTCGAATTAAATTAGGCGAACGATACGAAATAAATAAATTTCCAAAATACCGGGTAAATTAATAATATAATTTTTTTTATATTATTATTAAGAGTATGAAATTATACTAGGATCATAGTTGGGAGTGTCGGACGTGTTAGCCACATTATTGATCGCGTGTTAATGTTTATTTAAAAATAAACATACGTAAAAAGTCAAATATATCAAAAGTATTAATTTGAATATCCTACGAGTGGAATAGTATGCAAATGTCATTATGATGATATGTAAGCTATTTCTAGACCGTATGAAGTGTCCCTACTGATGATTTCATGAATTCGCAGCTTAACCTGACCGGTTACGCGAATTTAATTACCCGTAAACTAAATTTACGATGAAATGTATAAAGTACATGAATAGTGGTTTCTCTTCGGAAATGAATAGTGTCATGTGAATAGTAAATTTTCTGAACGCTTCTCAGAATCTCAAACTGACATAAAAAATGATGAATAGTAAAATGGTGAATAGTGATCGGTGAATAGTAGCTGATGAATAGTAACTTTTCGAGATGAATAATGAAATTTCGACATCTAAACAAGGACTTGAAATTACGAATTATGACAGTGACTGAATCTCAAAAGAGCTCGACTCAGTTAGTACCAATGAATTGACGAAGCTTAAAATGTCAGTAATCGAAAAGACTTGTCCTGGATGGGTAATAATTTCAAGCTAGTCTAACTAGTGATGTAAGTGTGTCTCGAATAGGACTTGTCTGAGTAGAATGTACCGTATCGAGAGACTTTCTTTGGACTTGACCAGGACGGGTAATAATTTCAAGCTAGTCTAACTAGTGATGTAAGCGTGTCTCGAATCGGTCATGTTCACTGAAAGTGGATCAATTCAAAAAGTGCAAACTCCTCACGCATGTGCAAATTTCTTAAAAATCCATGAGCACATGTGAAGGGGAAGTCCTTCATAAGCAACAAAAACTCTCAAAGTGTCAACAAAAATGTGTTTATATTCATAAACACTTTGAGAGATTTTCATAAATGGTTTCATGGCAATTATGGGATAGTCATGGAGTTATAAGGTGACTAAGGTTAGGAAAAACCGTCCTATGATCCGCCAGAGCCGGAGGGATCTACCCAAGGACAATTCCAATCGATTAGAATTAGAAGCCCTTAGGTATGATTGAGAAAAGGAGAAAATGAGAAAAGAGAAAGAAGGGGTTTAAGAATTAATAAGAAAAGTTATGAAAAAGGGTGAAAGGAAATAGCCCTCCATATGTTCAACCTTAGGGCAGACACCGGGTTCAATTCGTATGCCACTGGTTGTTGCTAAGGTGACACCGGTATTGAAGATTAAAGACGTCATGGACCCAGTGACGCATTGCTCTAAACCTTCTTAACGGGGAACCGGTGTAATCTATCGACCTGTCTCTTAGAGATGGTTGATATTGAAACAGGAGACCTCTCCCTAATCTCCATATAGGAAACCTAAGTATGCACTTATCGAGTCTAGAGCCATGAGATACATCAAAGATCTCTTAGGAACACTTATTATTTCTACAACTGGTGTTCTAAATCAATGGACACCAGCTGTAAATTATCGAGTCCTACGCAGATCTTAGCAATCTGCCAGAACATTTATGAGAGGATTCACTTTTGTGATTCTCAATGATTGAATGGAAATTCCTGCCAGGGTCAACATCAAGCAGCCCTGACAGCAGGTCACTTCGGTAATTCTTTATGGGTTACGCTTAGTGTTTGCGGTGGTTTCAAATGGTCTACAGACGTGGAGTGATCCCCAGTGACTCACCCATTCGCTGAGCTACTTAGTAGGTCTCGTAAGCTCCCTCAGGAGTATCCGAAATGGGAACGGCCTTGGTAAGGGTTAGAAGGAGTATTCACACTATGCTGTTGACGATCTCTAATTTCTTATCTGTAAGTACCGGTTGATTTATTGCTAACTGTTTACCTGCAGCTATACATCATCTCCATGGCGATGGATTCCACATGCTCATACATGCATTACAAAGTCAAAGGAAAGTTCTCACAAAGATCAAAGGATAGCAACAATCAAAGAAAGATTCTACGCCAAAAAAAAGAATCTACAAAGTAAAGTGACAAAGATCAAAGTGAAAGAACGGGAATAACAAATGTATGTATGACAAAGACTTAAGACGTATGAGCATGTTAGAATGGCAGACAACCACCACAAACACAGAAGTGACAAAAGGCAGATGACATCATTGGATCACTTCAACAACAATGAAGCATGATGAACAGGAACTATGATTCATCTAATGATTCTTAAAGACGTCAAAAGATATGAATGTTAAAGTTTAAAGACAAAGATGATGATGTCGTGCAACCTCCAATGACCAACACTTAGGGGGAGATTGTTAGGATCGTATTTTATTTATAAAAAGTGTCGGTCATTAATATTAAGTAATAGGTTGCTTTAGAATATCATTATGATGAAGTTTATGTTTAGTTTTCATGATTTTATAAAGTCTAAGGGCTAGTTATGTAATAGTTTCAAAGATATGTGAAGCCCTAGACAACCACTATAAATACTCATGTATGACCTCATTTTGAGGTTGGTTCACTTAGTAATATCATTTGTCTCTCATTTACTATTAAGGGTTCCTTCCACTCTCTCTCTCTCTCTACTTACTTTCTCTCTCTAGAAATCTTAGTGGTTATGTTGTAAAATGGTGACCTAACACCTATGAACCGTTTTACAAATCGCCGCACAAATTATTGCATAAACTGTTTTTGTTGTCTTGCTAATCTAGCACAAAATTAAACTATGGTTTTGTTTTCATTTTCGGTCATTTTATGAGCTGTTCTACAAACTATATTATAAATTATTTTGCTATCACTATGATAACCAACTACTTCTATGAAAAGTGTTTTCATACTATAACCGATAACTTCCCCTTTTTAAAATAAACCAAACCTTAGAAGTGGATCCCGCACCTGCGCCTCATCGCTGAAAAAGTAAACCCACTCATTCCGTGCGATTAGAATCTCTTATTGGAGTTTAGACAGCGAACTAGGTTTTCAATGTACCCTCACACTTATGATATCTTACCTTCTATGAGTTCTAGACGACACAGACTCAACACCTGTTTCTTTTATGTGACTCGATTTCTGCACCGGAATACCAAGAGAACTTAGGGGGTGTTTCTTTTTTCCCCTTAGCTAAGGGATGCAATTTAATAGTATTACTTTTTTGATGGATCCCACAAAATTCTCTTGTTTCATCTATATCCACAAGTCTTAATTTATCAACCTCTCCCCATTAAGATGCTTATATAGTAGTAGGACCCACATACATCTTTAGCTAAGAAAAAAAAGAAACACCCCCTTAGCCTGTTTGGCGACTATTGATGTTTGATCTCACCTTATAAACAAGAAAGGACCTTTCTCAACATAGTGTTAGATTTGATTCAAGCTCCACGGGTCACTAGTGCAACCGTTTATGCTATGATACCCCTTAGCACCGAATTACGCTTTCCAGCCCACATGTACCACAATTTCTATCAGGATACCTTTTATTACCGTTTAACAAATTGGAATACTTACACCTTTTAGCTTCGCCGGATATTGGAAGTTAAACCCCACTTAGCACTGGCAACTAGGTTCTCCCCTTGGTTGATTAGAAACATAGGTGGACGTTCATGCTCGACTACTCTTCTCCTTTGATGTCCAAACTTTTAAAGTTTTTCATAAAATGTTTTCATATTAACTCGAAACTCGTGGTAACATTTTCTAAAATACCAACTTTGAGGATTGGATTTTCTGGTCAAATTTTTATCAAACTTTTGTTGAGAAGTGTCAAACGTCAATTTTTGCGAAATTTATCTTACCACGATCGGAAACGCGCTTCTTACAAATTTATAAAATATTTTGAAAACGTGTCATCTTACATCATTACTAATTCACAGCAAAGAAATTTGAAATATTTGGAAAGTTATATTGGTCAAATTTTGTGCAAACGTTTACCCAAGTAGAGTTTTCAAACGAAAATTTATCCCTTCCTATGAAAAGGAAAAAAAACGCACAATTTCAAAACAAAAATCTTAAAAACTAGTTACCCCACCATTTTCTCTACCGTTTTACATGTATCGGACTAGGATTTTGTGTCATTGGAATATAGACCCTATATTGAGTTCAGACCATGAGAAATCTAAGAGAAGACCTACAAGCAAACTTGTGAAACATTGCGTAGTCAAGACCTAAACTATTTTCCCCTTATTAAGCTCACCTTGAGAACCGTTGTGCCTCACCAAAACGTTAGAAGGAGAAAACTTATGCCAGATCACCTAAATACCCTTCCGCAAGCAAAAAGGAGCCCTTAGAGCAATCTAGTGAGACCCAAATCTGCTGCTAATACCGTCACTCTGCACCAACATTATTCTGACCTATAACTTGCACCTAATCGCGAGGACGCAATTTCGTTTAGGAGTATGTGCTGTAACCCCCGGTACCTTTCCTAAAACTATTTTACAAGCCAAAATCCTTACTTCTGATTTTCCTCAGTTTTTGAAATCCTTTGAACTCCATTTGGAGTGAAAATCCGTGGATATCTTGTTAACATGAGCATTATTCCTTTATCGAGTCGGCGCAACCTAGAAAACACGAGACGAATCGAATTTATTAAATAAATGGACTTCGAGAAAGTTAGGCAAATTTATACTTGACGTTATAAGAAAAATTATTTCGGACTCAATGGCGAAAGTCCCGTATTTTAAAACGGATATTTATTGTGTTAAATGGGACTCCCTCCACGTTTTTATAAAAGATTTCTCGAATTATAGTTTTGGTCCCTTTGGGAGAATTTCCGCCGCAGCCCCTCACCTTTTGTGAAACTTTCAAGTTGTATTTAGCTTGTATAGAATATAAAGTTGGTATAAAAAGGGGAACAAAAACCACACTTCACTCATTCCAGGGTTATATCAAACCCACACCCTCCTCCTCCTCACTTCTCAGCCGACACCCACATGACCGGCGCCACACTTTTTTTCCGGCGACACCACCTGACCACGTCATCTAACCACCATCACATCACCATCACACTGTCATCATCATCTCCTTCACATCACCTTGTTCTGTCACCACCATCTACTGCTGTGAGCATTACCAACATCACAAGGAAGACTCAAGTGAAGATGGATCGGGTTTAGATCGAGACAAAAGGGTTTACTCGCCTAGGGTTTCGTTTGGTTCATAGCCTTGAGACGACATAACTATAGCCGTCGTAAAGCCACCACCACCTCACGCCGCCACCTCGTCTCGCCTCTCTTCTTCATTTGGTAAGCCCAAGCGCCACCACTTTCCCTTTTCTTATGATTAGCCAAGCCTTGTGATAAAATTGTTTTGTGGTCGAAATGTGGAACCGTGGTTGTTTTGATTATTGTTGGTGTCGAGAGTGTTTGTTTTTGTTGCGTTGTAATGTAGCTGACTTTGTGTGCATATGATGTACGGACCGCTCACATGTAGTGAACGTGTTTGGCTTGGTAACGAGTCACCCATGGGGGTGCTCGCTTTTGTTTCACGATATTTGATTCGAGGGTGTGCTCAGTTGGTCAAATGAGTCTCGACATGGGTCGCGGTCTCCTAATAAAATCAGCGACATCAAAAGTTGTTACTGAATTATGGTGAAAATACTTTGTAAGATCGGGTTGTGAAAACATGTCTTGTAAGAATGTTTGGTTGTTGATCGGGCTCAAGCCCATGACATACTAGGGTATGTGTTGTTTTGTTTAATAGGCTCATAAGCCCAATAACAAATCTATATGTGTGTTTGGTTAACTTTGGGCCGAAGCCCAAGGTATCATTAGAGTGAGTTTGTGTAAACATATTGGGCCAAGTCATAAAATGTTTTGAAACATGTATTATAGTTGTGTGTGTTATAATTTATTGGCCTCATTACTAACTTGATCTTGTTTCGTTTTGATGTATCGATTATGATGTTGGATGCTATTGGAGTATATGGGGAATTTGACACTGATTCATTATAAATTGTAAATAATTGTAACAGATTTAGTTATTTGGATATTGTTTGTAACCGTTATCGAAGTTACGGTATTAGTGTAGGAATTATTGTATGATTTGATACAAGGGACGGAAGAATATATTGAACTCTTCGAGCTTAATATGTTTGGACTCGAACGGACACAAATTATCCAATAAGCCGAAAACTAATATTCACGCGAATGATAACGATATAAAACCTGACTTAGGCTTATAAAACTTATAAAATTAGGTAATAAAACTTGTTTACAAATAATCAAGTTAACTCGAGAATGTATTGCAAATGGGCGTGATACTTCAAAATTTATAAAACCTTTCAACATTTATAAACTTATAAACATTTTCTGACCTTATTCAAGTTTATACCAAGTTATAATTTGGGATATGGGGTAAACATCCAACTCATTCATTGACTTGTCTTTTCTTTCGTTTATTTATTTGATGTCATTTATTCTTTTGTTTTGGTTTTCTATTTCGCTTTGGCGTGAGTATTGATTTACTAATTATTTCACGATTATTACACGAGAACGTTAAATCCTTTTCTTCTTTATTCTCTTGCTATTTAATCCTTATCCGCCGACTTTTATTGTCTTAACTATTTTCCCAAACGTCCACACGAGATATAAACTCTTACTTCTTTTATCGCCATTGAAAACTAAACCTTTTCATAATAACACGAATATTCGACGAACGTTACTTTATATATTACTCGAGGATTGTTTTCTAAAACATGTTATTTATTAAGGTTGTGCCGATCCGGTTTTGTTGTACTTGTACCACTTGATGCCGTGTGACTATACTTTTGATGTCGTTGTGCTCTCCTACTTTTGATGCCTTTGTGTTGACTAGTTGGTGCTAGTCGTTATATTATGCAATGCTGCTTACTCAGGTGAGTTCATAACCCCACCTTTATTTATCTTAAATGATTTACAAACTACTTGTGGGTGAGTGATGAGTGCTCAAACACTCGTCATTTTTGTCGTATTTAAACTGCCAAAACATCCGAAAATGCTCAGAAATGCATCAAAAAAAAGTAACTCCCAATACCGTCTTCCACGGGTTATGGATCCAAATACCGTCTTCCACGGTGTATGGGGGAGGTTGATATGTAGACATCCTTACCCCTACCTAAGGTAGAGAGGCTGCTTCCGGTTCTACCTAAGGTAGAAAATGACCTCCAGCCTTTTGTAGGGAGTGAGGATCGAACCCTTGACCTCTTGGTTGAGAGGCAAGGGGTTTTCCAACTGATCCAACCCTACTTGTTTTTATACGTTTCAGATGCAAAATGCGCAAAAACAATGAAAAACGAACAAAAGTTTACACAATTGGCAGTTTCAGTCCCCCGACTTTCTAAAATTTACAAAACAAGTCCCTTAGCATTTGTTTTGAAAGGAAAGTCAACCTAAGGCATTTAAAAGTCAAAACTTATCAAATTTAATCCTTAGGTAAAAACTTTGAAAAATTACACTTTTGGTCCCTCAGGTTTCAGATTTGGCAAATACAGTCCCTGAGTGTTTTAAAATGGGAAATTACATCAAAGGTCCTTGTGGAAACTATAATATGACAAAATTGGTCCTTTTTATATGCTTTGGCAGGTTAGAAAGAGAGACCCCTCAAAATCCAGAATTTACACTTGTGGTCCTTGTGCTCTTTACTTACACCAAATGGACACTTGTGTAATTCACTTATCCAACAAACAAAACCCACCCTACATCAAAATACAAACACTAGCCCATCTCCTTTCTTGGCCCATCACCACACCAGCCCACTCCATAATAAAACCCACCCCGTCCCTTTGTAGTATTAACCCTAGGTCAAACCAAGGTCAACCCCAACTTCCCTCTCCTCACCCGTGACTCCCTGCCATAGCCAACACACCAACACCATCATCACTTCCCTACAATACTCAACATCCCTACTCCTGCCATATCCACTTTCCACCTCTAACCAACAAAACCCTCTCCCTCTGCCAAAGGATACAAGCCAAATTGCAATTTGCCCATTCTTCCCGCCAAAAGATAATCAAATGGCCAAGAACCATTGTGCCAATCCAATGGCCCCAAATGGATACAGGAAAGAGAAGGGAAGCCAAGTGAAGAAACCCTAGTTAAAATTTAGTATAAATAGATTTATATGTAGCCATTTTAATGGCAGGAGAGGATAGGGAGTAGTTTTAATAAAATGTTTGTATTTTAATTTTCAGTTTTTCTTATTGTAATTTGCAAGGCTGTATTCACTTTTAGCTGCAATGAAATTCAAGTTTTTTGTTTAAAATTCTTGTCATTCTAATATTCGAAACTGTGTTTAAGCCCATAATTATTGTTTTCATAAGCTCTTCAATAGCTTGAAGTAAGGTTTCTACTTTGTTTCTGCTTGCTCTGGGATGTTTTATGCCTGTCTAAAAGATAGGCATTGATCAGATGAAACTTTTGTCCAACTGAGATTGAAGTTGTAAGTCCCATTTGCAATTTTTACTAGTGTTGTCTGTTATTGTTTAGTTGCTGTTTAACCTAGTATCATTTTGAGTGTTATTGCTTTTGTTTTTTTTATCTCATCCAGTTAGATTTTGGCTCTGTTGTTTGTTTATAAATGTTATGCTCATTATCAGTCAATAAGCATTTTCATTAGTCACAGAGTTTAATTCTCATTAGGCTTATATTATTGCTCAAATCTGCATTCATTAGCTCAATTTTAGTGTCCTATGTCAGTTTGCATCAGCATGTCAATATAGTTTAACCTAAATCATTCATAATCCCAAATCAGTTTGTGTTAACGGGGTGTTTGGACTAGGTCTGTACTCTGTGATCTTGGTAGTTTTTTGCTGTTCTTTTGGCATACACACACTGCATTAGGCATAGTTAAGTTATTTCAAACATAAATTTGGTAGGTTTCTAGTAAAAAGTCAAAACTAAGGACTTGTGATTCAAGTTGCTCATCTGTTAAAAATTTAAGATAGCATAATCTTTATTTAGGTTCAAAGCTTGTTAGATTTACTTGAAGAAGTTTCACTTTAGCCTAATACATTAGTTTCAGAAATCTAGGACCATAGTAAACTCAACAAAGTCAAATGGTTCACAAAATTTCCAAAGTCAAAGTTTGCATAACTGTGAACATGGACAGTTTTTCTTGATGATTTCTAGGGTGTAAAATAGATTGGAACTAGATAAAATTTGCTGATTTGCAATATTTGGTAGCATGTTAACCTGATTCAAGAAGAAATTTGGGATTTAAGACTCATTTTCTTATAAAATTTAGATCTATAAGTTGGCTAGTTGAGCTGTGAATTCCCCTGTACCACCCATCACCACAGTTGACCCATTTTTCTCTTTTACTTCTTTATTGTCCATGCACTGAGTTACTTGCTTAATCTTTGATACTTTGTGAAGCTACCTAAGATGTATTGTTAGTTGTACTCTCAGAAGTCACTTGAGTGCTTAGTTTCTTGCTTATTGTAGCTTATTCATTTGCTCAATCCACCCTTTTGCTGCTGTAAACAAGCTCAGTATACTGAGCTTGTTAATTTCATGTGGAGTTTGTTGATACTTGTGCTCAGAATTGTTGTTTCATGTTGTTTTTGATTGAGTTTAACTAAGCCTGAGTGAATTTGTCCCTTGTATTCATTTTGCTCACTTGCTTATTTCATAAGCTCACTGTGTACATCAGCCTACTGAACCAGTTTCTAAACACCATAATTTCCTCATCACTAAAGCTTATCCAATGCTTGTGGACTCTTTGGGAAGCCCCTCAGGCCTTCTCTTCAGATCACCATTCCATTTGGACCTTGGATCACCCAGGTGGGTCCCACAGAGGGCTGCAAGTGCCCTCTCAGGCCTGTTTGGCTTCGGCTTGTGATTGTGCTTAATGTCTTGTTTCAGCTTTTTCTCTGTGCTTATTTGGGTGCATTAAGTTACTTTAAGCTTACTAAAGTTAGTTGGGGTGTTCTTGAGCTGTCTGTAGATTTTTGTACCTAGTGCGTATTTAAAAGTGCTAATTTGCAAACTGCTTTTTAGTCCATTAGCTTATTAGGTTTAGTCAGCTTGCTCAGCTTATTTTTCTTAGGGTTAGAATAATAATTTAGATTTTTCCTTAAATTCTCAGATTTTTCTATAGTCATTTAGTATTTTTAATATTTAATTTTAGTTTTTGAGTATTTTAAATCAATTAAAATTCCTGAAATTAAATAGAAAGCAAAGAAAAAAAATTAGATTTTCTGTTTTAAAATTATTTTTATAATATTTTGGATTTTTCTAAATTTAATTTTGATTTTTCTAGTTAAAATTTATAATTAATGGTTATTTAGGTAATTAAAAAGTAATTAATAAATAGTAGTTAATTAATAATAAATAGAGATAAAATAGGAAAAATATATTTTTAGTTTTAAAATTACTTTTATATTATTTTAGAATTTTTAGAATTAAATTTTCATTTTTCTAGCTTAATTTCATAGTTAGTGTAATTTAAATATTATTAATTAGTAATTAAATAGTAATTAATTAATAGTAATTAATTAAATAGTGTAAAAATTATTTTTCTTTTTCTAAAAATTTTCTTTTATCATTAGGATTGTAAAAATAAAATTTTCATATTCGTAGGTATTTTATTTGCACAAAACTCGCGTTTTATTTCGTACGCCAACGTAACTTTAATTCAAACGAACGCGTTTTTAGGTTAGCTCACGTTTTTAGTAAATCTGTTCATCAGTAATTATTAATATAATATTTCTAAGTTATTTTCATTCCTCATCTCTTAGTGTAATCATACAAACCCAATTCCTTACCTTTCTGTCCAAATTCACCCGATCACAAACCCGTTTTGATTACCATCTCACCTCGTCAGGACATAACGACCCGGGGAAACACTATACTTCCGCGGAGCATTGACTCTAAGCCTTTGACCCTGTTGATCATTCCCTGGTCAGTTTAGGTTGACCGTTTGGAGCCAATCAATTTTTGGCGCCGTTGCCGGGGAGGTTGTGCGCGTTTTCTAAACGGTTTTACAGATTAGTGAATCTGGATATACACTCATTGTATATTTACCATCCTTGTGTATATTTTCATAAAAACAGTTCCTGAAAACTTTTTAAAATTAGTTTTCAACGAACACAAAAACACAAAAAGATATTCTTTCTTACAAAATGTTTTCCAAAAACACCAAAAATATCCATCTTTACCCTCTTACCTTTTTTATTCTTCATCCCTTTACCCTCTATCCTTTTGATTCTACCTTCTTCCACTTGTCCCATAATTGATTCTAATGGCATCTCTCGATGACGATTTCTTTGAACAAAGGGCCTTTAAAAGCAAAGTTGAAAAACTTATGGCCTTGTCAAAGATATTGAGATGTCGTAGTGATTATGATGGACCTTCGATTCCTATTCCCTCTCCGGTGAGGGAAATGAATCAAGAAACCGAGGTGACAAAGGACCATGTACTTCCCTCTGACGATGGAAGTGCTAAATACGTCCAACCTACGGTTATCAAAAAACCTAAGCTCACAAATGATCCTAAACCTTCAAGAATCAATCCTGATCTTTCACGATATAAGGTTATAAGGTCATCAAGCAAACGTACAGAGCTTAGGGCAGTTACTGAAAAGAACGACTTGCCCAATCTTCACGTTTATCAAGAACCAAAACCCGAGACCATAACGGAAGTGGTGGAAATTGCTAGCTCTAAGAGCACACCACTTGTCCCACCTCCGGATTTTATCCCTTGTGTTGGTTGTGGTGAGCCACTTTTTGGTTTACCATGTCGTTGGTGTACATGTGTACAATGTGGTAATGATAATCGAGACGGGAGTTGTTTGTTTTGTGGTTCGAGGAATTCATTTGCTTATGATCCTAATCAGAACTCATTCAACGACTCCCCAAATTTTTCCAATTACCCATCACATTCATACGAGCAAGAATCATATTATCCAAACCACAATGATTGTTCGTATCAAAATACACCAAACATTTCTTGTGAGTATTGTGGAGGTCCTCACCAAGGTTTTGATTGTTATAATAGTCAAAATGTTGGTTACGACCAATATCCATACAACTCACCGAACCAGACTCAACAGTTTAACTGTTGTGAGTACTGTGGTGGCCCACACTACAGTTCTGATTGTCAATCGGGCAACACGCTTATCTATGAGCAGTTTCCTGATAACAATTATGACTCTAGCACATACGACTCACAGCCACATCAGTTTTACTGTTGTGATTACTGTGGAGGTCCACACTTTAGTTCGGATTGTCAAACAAGGAATCCATTTCCTTGTAACAATTACGACTATTCGTTTTCAGACCAACCTCCACAACACCAAATGATCCAAGCAACTCCTCATGATACCGAGCAAGACCTTTTACTAGAGGCTCGTGAAATTTTGCAAAAACTTAAGGAGGAGTTTGCCACTACATCGTTTCAAGAATCTCGTGAAAAATCAATGGCAGAACTACTTGCTAAAGAACGAGATGCTAGAAACGAATTGAGCATGGAAGAATTACTTGCTGAGCAAAGAGCGGCTAAAATACGTGCCAATCTTCGCTATGCTGCTCTATATGATGATGATGATGATGATGACAGTGATGATGATGAAGATAACATTGTTATTTTTCAAAACAATTCATCAGATTCATCCATTGTGATTCCTTCCATGGAGAATCAGGGAGAAAATAATGTGACAAAGTCACTAGTCGTTGATCAAATGGAACTTGAAAATTCCATAACTGCTAGTACTTCTAAACTCTCTCAGTCTATTGATATCACACCCGAAGTTCACACTCACTCTCCGAACATGGGGGATGAGCATCTTAGCACTGTTCCTCAAAAGGAATCGGACGAATTCATAAAATCTAGTGTTGAGATCCTTGTCCCAATCCCAGGAGAGTCACAGGGGACTTTTGATCATGTGTGTGACTTACCTTATCACCCTGGAAATCCAAAAGATCATTTTGAGACTTTCTCCGATTTTAATGATGATTGCACATCTTATGGAGAAGTTGAGTATGAGGAGGCACCATTGCCTCATTCGGATGTTGACCTTCTTATTGAGGAATTCACAAACGAACTTACTCACATCAATCCACTTCCATTGGGAAGTGATGATGGTCTCCTTGATTTTGAAGCCGATATGGGAGAAACCGAAAATCTTTTAAACTCTAATCCCAACATCGAGCTTAGTGCTTCACATACTGATGAAAATTCTTTATCTTCTGGAGACATCAGTCATGTGGGAGGATTACCTTCTGAGCTAGTTAGCTTAGAAGAAGTGAATGATGAGATTGACACTGAAATCAAGGATGAAGCACTTCGTGCAACATTATTGAATGTCAGTCTCCTCATTGCAAAAATCGAGGCTTTCAAAGAGAAACCTATTTCATCTCCTATCCCCATTAAGGATAGTGAAATTTTCTCCAATGATCTTATTCCGGAGTTTGAAGCCTTTACTTTTGATCATATAGGAGAGAAGATTAGTGGCAGTACCACTTCTCATTCTCAAATTTCTCTCCCCGAATATGATTCATTCACCTTTGAGGAGTTTTCCGGTGAACTCACTCATATCATGACTCTTCCGGAGTTTGATAGCCCGGGGGGATATGCACTCAATCATGAGAATTTACAAATTCCCACCCACCCTCCCGGGATATTTATGAGCTTAACCCTTGAAATCCAAACTCAGGCTACGGAGCCTGATCTCGAGGAAGAAAATCTTATAAAGATTTTCATCATGGTTTTCTTCCTGTTCTTCACCTACCGGGTGACGTCTCCTGTTCTTCATTCCTTCGGGAATGAAGACATTATCTTTGACCCCGGCATCACCGCTTATAGTTTATACTATTTTAAGCCTGGGTCTACTTATCTCATCGGTGTGGAACTTTCACGTGCTTCAAATGTTTGTCCAAACATCTTGAATGAAAGTCCGATGGAGATTGTTTCTTCCACATCATGCTTCCCCAAGGACTAATGAATTCGGGGTCGAGTCAAGCTAGCGACTCGGTAAACAAAAACAGTAGCATTTACTTAGGGTTTTCACCCTCAGTGTGGGGGAGTTACCCCTATTATGGTTACAAAAGTGAAAATACAAAATGGTGTTTTCCACATTTAGCTTGTAATGTTGCCCTTTTACGTTCCAAGAGTCGGCATAATAGCCGGGACTTTGAATATTGAGGACAATATTCATCCTAAGTGTGGGGGGGGGGGGGGGGGGGGGTATTTCGCTATTCTAGCGAATTTTATCACATTTTATTATCTTATACCCCCGTTTTTGACCAAAAATTTTCAAAAATTTTTCACTAGAGCTCAAAATTTTGTGTGGTAATCAGTCCGCCAGGTCTAACTGACAAAGGGATTGGCTAGTCCAGGAGCAAATGGCTCTTGGTAAAGACATCTCAAATCCGTTTATGGCTTGCAATTTGCCAAAAATTGTATGGTACCTCAACTCGCCATATCCTATAAAGCGAATGAGTTGGCTAGCCCGCAAGATTATGGCTTGTGGTAAAGGCAGTGGAAAATCCGTAATTGGTAATCAGCTCACCAAGATGTTGACTATTCCATCAAGAGCTGGCTAGTCTAGAAGCAAACGGCTTTTGATAAAGACAAATCAAATCCGTTGACAGCTGGTGGTTTGCTCAAAATCACACGGTTATCAGGTGTGCCACAGTTCTTACACCTGGCTACTCCAGAAGTGATGGCTTTTGGTAAAGAGATTTTCAAATCCATCAAGTTTTCCAAAAAGATTGCTAGGGACTAGCAATAGTTTAGTGTGGGGGATTGATGAGTGCTCAAACACTCATCATTTTTGTCGTATTTAAACTGCCAAAACATCCGAAAACGCTCAGAAATGCATCAAAATACTAAAAATATCCCAGGGATTATATTTTATACGTTTCAGATGCAAAATGCGCAAAAACAATGAAAAACGAACAAAAGTTTACACAATTGGCAGTTTCAGTCCCCCGACTTTCAAAAATTTACAAAACTAGTCCCTGAGCATTTGTTTTGAAAGGAAAGTCAACCTAAGGCATTTAAAAGTCAAAACTTGTCAAATTTAATCCTTAGGTAAAAACTTTGGAAAATTACACTTTTGGTCCCTCAGGTTTCAGATTTGGCAAATACAGTCCCTGAGTGTTTTAAAATGGGAAATTACATCAAAGGTCCTTGTGGAAACTATAATATGACAAAATTGGTCCTTTTTATATGCTTTGGCAGGTTGGCAAGAGAGACCCCTCAAAATCCAGAATTTACACTTGTGGTCCTTGTGCTCTTTACTTACACCAAATGGACCCTTGTGTAATTCACTTATCCAACAAACAAAACCCACCCTACATCAAAATACAAACACTAGCCCATCTCCTTTCTTGGCCCATCACCACACCAGCCCACTCCATAATAAAACCCACCCCGTCCCTTTGTAGTATTAACCCTAGGTCAAACCAAGGTCAACCCCAACTTCCCTCTCCTCACCCGTGACTCCCTGCCATAGCCAACACACCAACACCATCATCACTTCCCTACAATACTCAACATCCCTACTCCTGCCATATCCACTTTCCACCTCTAACCAACAAAACCCTCCCCCTCTGCCAAAGGCTACAAGCCAAATTGCAATTTGCCCATTCTTCCCGCCAAAAGATAATCAAATGGCCAAGAACCATTGTGCCAATCCAATGGCCCCAAATTGATACAGGAAAGAGAAGGGAAGCCAAGTGAAGAAACCCTAGTTAAAATTTAGTATAAATAGATTTATATGTAGCCATTTTAATGGCAGGAGAGGATAGGGAGTAGTTTTAATAAAATGTTTGTATTTTAATTTTCAGTTTTTCTTATTGTAATTTGCAAGGCTGTATTCACTTTTAGCTGCAATGAAATTCAAGTTTTTTGTTTAAAATTCTTGTCATTCTAATATTCGAAACTGTGTTTAAGCCCATAATTATTGTTTTCATAAGCTCTTCAATAGCTTGAAGTAAGGTTTCTACTTTGTTTCTGCTTGCTCTGGGATGTTTTATGCCTGTCTAAAAGATAGGCATTGATCAGATGAAACTTTTGTCCAACTGAGATTGAAGTTGTAAGTCCCATTTGCAATTTTTACTAGTGTTGTCTGTTATTGTTTAGTTGCTGTTTAACCTAGTATCATTTTGAGTGTTATTGCTTTTGTTTTTTTTATCTCATCCAGTTAGATTTTGGCTCTGTTGTTTGTTTATAAATGTTATGCTCATTATCAGTCAATAAGCATTTTCATTAGTCACAGAGTTTAATTCTCATTAGGCTTATATTATTGCTCAAATCTGCATTCATTAGCTCAATTTTAGTGTCCTATGTCAGTTTGCATCAGCATGTCAGTATAGTTTAACCTAAATCATTCATAATCCCAAATCAGTTTGTGTTAACGGGGTGTTTGGACTAGGTCAGTACTCTGTGATCTTGGTAGTTTTTTGCTGTTCTTTTGGCATACACACACTGCATTAGGCATAGTTAAGTTATTTCAAACATAAATTTGGTAGGTTTCTAGTAAAAAGTCAAAACTAAGGACTTGTGATTCAAGCTGCTCATCTGTTAAAAATTTAAGATAGCATAATCTTTATTTAGGTTCAAAGCTTGTTAGATTTACTTGAAGAAGTTTCACTTTAGCCTAATACATTAATTTCAGAGATCTAGGACCATAGTAAACTCAATAAAGTCAAATGGTTCACAAAATTTCCAAAGTCAAAGTTTGCATAACTGTGAACATGGACAGTTTTTCTTGATGATTTCTAGGGTGTAAAATAGATTGGAACTAGATAAAATTTGCTGATTTGCAATATTTGGTAGCATGTTAACCTGATTCAAGAAGAAATTTGGGATTTAAGACTCATTTTCTTATAAAATTTAGATCTATAAGTTGGCTAGTTGAGCTGTGAATTCCCCTGTACCACCCATCACCACAGTTGACCCATTTTTCTCTTTTACTTCTTTATTGTCCATGCACTGAGTTATTTGCTTGATCTTTGATACTTTGTGAAGCTACCTAAGATGTATTGTTAGTTGTACTCTCAGAAGTCACTTGAGTGCTTAGTTTCTTGCTTATTGTAGCTTATTCATTTGCTCAATCCACCCTTTTGCTGCTGTAAACAAGCTCAGTATACTGAGCTTGTTAATTTCATGTGGAGTTTGTTGATACTTGTTCTCAGAATTGTTGTTTCATGTTGTTTTTGATTGAGTTTAACTAAGCCTGAGTGAATTTGTCCCTTGTATTCATTTTGCTCACTTGCTTATTTCATAAGCTCACTGTGTACATCAGCCTACTGAACCAGTTTCTAAACACCATAATTTCCTCATCACTAAAGCTTATCCAATGCTTGTGGACTCTTTGGGAAGCCCCTCAGGCCTTCTCTTCAGATCACCATTCCATTTGGACCTTGGATCACCCAGGTGGGTCCCACAGAGGGCTGCAAGTGCCCTCTCAGGCCTGTTTGGCTTCGGCTTGTGATTGTGCTTAATGTCTTGTTTCAGCTTATTCTCTGTGCTTATTTGGGTGCATTAAGTTACTTTAAGCTTATTAAAGTTAGTTGGGGAGTTCTTGAGCTGTCTGTAGATTTTTGTACCTAGTGCTTATTTAAAAGTGCTTATTTGCAAACTGCTTTTTAGTTCATTAGCTTATTAGTTTTAGTCAGCTTGCTCAACTTATTTTTCTTAGGGTTGGAATAATAATTTAGATTTTTCCTTAAATTCTCAGATTTTTCTATAGTCATTTAGTATTTTTAATATTTAATTTTAGTTTTTGAGTATTTTAAATCAATTAAAATTCCTGAAATTAAATAGAAAGCAAAGAAAAAAATTAGATTTTCTGTTTTAAAATTATTTTTATAATATTTTAGATTTTTCTAAATTTAATTTTGATTTTTCTAGTTAAAATTTATAATTAATGGTTATTTAGGTAATTAAAAAGTAATTAATAAATAGTAGTTAATTAATAATAAATAGAGATAAAATAGGAAAAATATATTTTTAGTTTTAAAATTACTTTTATATTATTTTAAAATTTTTAGAATTAAATTTTCATTTTTCTAGCTTAATTTCATAATTAGTGTAATTTAAATATTATTAATTAGTAATTAAATAGTAATTAATTAATAGTAATTAATTAAATAGTGTAAAGATTATTTTTCTTTTTCTAAAAATTTTCTTTTATCATTAGGATTGTAAAAATAAAATTTTCATATTCGTAGGTATTTTATTTGCACAAAACTCGCGTTTTATTTCGTACGCCAACGTAAGTTTAATTCAAACGAACGCGTTTTTAGGTTTAGCTCACGTTTTTAGTAAATCTGTTCATCAGTAATTATTAATATAATATTTCTAAGTTATTTTCATTCCTCATCTCTTAGTGTAATCATACAAACCCAATTCCTTACCTTTCTGTCCAAATTCACCCGATCACAAACCCGTTTTGATTACCATCACACCTCGTCGGGACATAACGACCCGGGGAAACACTATACTTCCGCGGAGCATTGACTCTAAGCCTTTGACCCTGTTGACCATTCCCTGGTCAGTTTAGGTTGACCGTTTGGAGCCAATCAGTGAGATACATGCTTTAAATGTTTTCTGAGCACAAATATTTTTGAAATGCTTTTGCTGAATGATATACTTTCCTGACGATGTGCTAAGTAGCTTGTCTTGCCGGAAAGACCCTAAGATCATGAGCCATTAGTCACCTGCAGGTGAGCGCAAACCTAGTAGATAGGCCTATTAGGATTGACCATCCCATTCGTAGTTGTCAAGGCCTTGACATGCGAGTGTACTATTTTCGTTTTGTCAGGTATTGGCAAGTGCCCGGCCTTGGGGGCACTTTATATTATGAAATTCCGCGGTTATTGTTTATGTCAGTACAAAGTTACAGACGATTGGTTTGGTTAACGTTTTGCGTTTCATGAGCTTAGCATCATCAACCGTATGTATGCACGTGTTGCCTCTACATATTGGGTGTTACCTTGATTTACCTGGTATTTGCATTTGTTGCTTATATCATATGATTAAAACCTTGTGCTCAACTTTATTATTTAAACCTATGGATTCACTCAACCTTTGTGTTGACTTTAGCATGTTTATCTCAGGTGTTAGATACTGTCGCTGTACATTTTACTTGGAGGAGCTTGGCGAAGGGCATGGCTTGGTCATAGAAGACTCCGAAAACCGTTTGGGACTTATTTTAATTAATTTTTGAATTATAGCTTCCGCACTATTTTAACTAATGCAAATTGAATGTTTTCAATTATAAAGTTTTCTTCTAAAATGGTTTATATAAAACCGTTCTTTGTACTCCTTGTTTTGATAAAAATCAAGTAGCACCCCTGTACTTGTAGGCTTCCGCTGATCCGGTTTTCGGGGTGTCACATCAAACATAAACTCGTTTTCATAACTAAAATCTTGAGCACCTTCTTCAAGATTGTGCAAAAGATTTTTCAAAATCTTTCATATCTGTGCTCAAGATAACTCCCTCCATACCCTTTATTGATTTTAAAATGAGCTATCATTAAGGGGGAGTATAAAAACAAGAATGTTCCAATTTCGTGCAAAATTGAATCTATCTATCTCTCCAAAAAGCTTTTTCTTAATCAGTTAATATCAAAAATATCACGATATGCTATTTTTGAGGGGGAGAAAACATGATTAAAATGTGATCAAAAATGTTTAAAGACTGTGACTGAATCTCAAAAGAGCTCGACTCAGAAAGTACCAATGAATTGACGAAGCTTATAATGTCAGTAATCGAAAAGACTTGTCCTGGACGGGTAATAATTTCAAGGTAGTCTAACTAGTGATGTAAGTGTGTCTCGAATAGGTCTTGTCTAAGTAGAATGTACCGTATCGATAGACTTTCTTTGGACTTGACCAGGACGGGTAATAATTTCAAGCTAGTATAACTAGTGATGTAAGTGTGTCTCGAAAAAACATATAAGCACATGTGAAGGGGGAGTATTTCAAAAAATGCAAAACTCTCGAAGTATTAGCAAAATATGTTCATAATCATAAACACTTTGAGAGATTTTCAAAAAAAGGTTTTATGGCATATGATCAACAAACCAAGGATAATCATGGAGTAATAAGATGATTATGGTTAGGTTTATGTCCAATGATCCGCCAGAGCCGGAGGGATCTACCCAAGGACAACTCCAATAGATTAGAGTTAGAAGTCCTTAGGTATGATTGAAAAAAGGAGTAAATGAGAAACTAGAAAGAAGGAGTTGAAGAATTAAAAACAAAAGTTATGAAAAAGGGTGAAAAGAAATAGCCCTCCAAAAGTTCAACCTTAGGGCAGAAACCGGGTTCAATTCATATACTACTGGTGGTTACTAAAGTGACACCAGTATTGAAGACAAACACGTCATGGACCTAGTAACGCACTGCACTTAACCTCCTAGCCACTCAGGTATCTCTTAAAAGATATTTGTTTCATTCTCCAGGAGAACCTTGCATAATCTATTGACCTCTCACTCCGAGATGTGCTGATATTGAGTCTAGAGCCTCGAGATAATATCAAAAGATCTCTTAGGAACACATGATACTTATACATTGGTGATCTAACATTAAGGACACCAGATGTAAACTTAAGAGTCCTACGCAGATCCTAGCAATCTGCCAGAACATTTATTAGAGGACTCACTTTTGTGATTCTCAGTGATTGAATGGAAACTCCTGCCAGGGTCAACATCAAGCAGCCCTGACAACAGGTCACTTCAGTAACTCCTTGTGGGTTACGCTTAGTGTTCGCGATGGTTCCAAAATGGTCTACAGTCGTGGGGTGATCTCCAGCGACTCACCCAATCGTTGATCTACTTAGGTAGATCTTGTAAGCCCTCTCGGGGGTATCCGATTTGGGAACGGCCTTGGTAAGGGTTAGAAGGAGTCTTCACAATATGCTGTTGACGATTTCTAATTCTGAACCTGTAAGTACCGAATGTATTATTGCTAACTATTTTCATGCATGTACCAACCACCACCATGACACCAGTTTCTACATGCTCATACATACATCTCAAAGTCAATGAAAGTTCTCACAAAGATCAAGGCATAGCAAAGTTCAAAGAAAGATTCTACGATACAAAAGAGAATCTACAAAGTAAAGAGACAAAGATCAAAGTGAAAGAACGGGAACAAGAAATGTATGTATCACAAAGACTAAAGACGTATGAGCATGTTGGAAAAAGCATACACCCACCGGAGACTAAGTGACGAAAGGTAGACAAAGAATGACGAAATTCAGTTATCAAAGATCATAAAGCATGAAGGAACAAAGGCTAAAGACTATTCTACAATGACACACAATGTTCAAGACAAAGAACATAGAAGACCTAATCACGTGGAGCATCATTCGAATGACCACCCCTTAGGGGGAGATTGTTAGCATTAAATAAATGTATAAAGAAGTGATGGTCATTCTCAACTATAAGAACTTTGTAATGTGTAGTAGAAAATGTAATAGTTAGTTAAAAGGCTCGTAGATTGGACTTAAGCTAATAGATTGATAGTCATAATAAACTAGTCCATTTAGTTAAGTTAGAATCCAAGTCCAATCTAATTCAAACGAAGCCCATGGCCAAGCCCATTAGAGTGGCATCGTCTTATGTATAAAAGGCACCTTACCCTTTATTTGTAAGGTGTGCTTGTGTGTGTAAGTGTGTGTTTTATGAATAAAAGTTCTCTTCATCTTTATACTCTCTCTCTAGTTTCATATGCCACATACATCAAGTCACCGTTCCATACGTGCCTTATTAGTGATAGACTTGATAGTTTTAAGGTCCTACATCTACAAAACACGATCTCTCGCGTCTTTGTCCATGCTTCGCGTGTCGTTTTTGCCGGTTTAGACTGTTTACCTTTGTCCTTCGCCTTTGTAGCACACCGCAAAGGCTTATTTGGTTTGATGGGTGATGTCTCTTCGACATCGTCTTCAACAGGCATGGAACCGTGGTATAAATCATGGTACGAATCGTGACCCGAACCTTGCCCCATGAAAGTATCTTAACTTGGATAGTTTTGGGTCGAGTATGCCATATAATCCTCAGAATCCATTTTAAGATTAGCACTACAAATTGGGGAATAATCTTGATACGGTGTGGAAGAATGCAAGAAATCCATGTTAGGACGATACAACGACCAACTTGGTTCTTGGTGATAATCCATATTAGGACGTTACGTTAGTTCTTGGTGATAATCCATATTAGGACGTTGCGGTGGGACAAATGGACGATTAAGGTAAAACATGTTTTGATTTTGATTGGGTGGTGGTAGTCATGATGCGTATTCAAAAGTGGGTGGATGATGAGACAAAAAGTGTAACGCTTTTAAAGGGTCATTTAATCCCTAAGTCGTGATTATTTGATCAAATATTGCCTCAAATCGTTCCTTTTGTCATTTTAGGTACTTTGGAGAAGAAATCTGGAAAAGGAAGCATTTTGGACATTTTTGGAGCGAAAAGTGAAGAAAACGGCAAAGTGTCCAAATCAAGCTGGAAATAGTATCTGACGGCGTCACGCTTTGGAGGTGATGGCGTCATGTATTGGCAAAGAGGTGGATAAAAAGTTACACGAGACGCGCCAGAACGTATTTGGGAAATAACACATGACGACATCACCAAGGCCGTCAAGAGCAAATTACACGTGACGGCCAAGAATGAATTAGCACATGACGGCGTCAGATCTGGATCTAGGCAATACGAGAAGAATATTGGCGGCTAGTTAACGGCATCAGGATCATAACGTGACACCATCAGACCTGTAATCTCTATATATAGTTTTCTAATTTTCATTAATTAAAGAGAGGACTTTTGGGAGAACTTTGGGACAAACCCTAGGTCGAATTTTACAGGGTTTTTCACCCTACTTTCATACATGTTTCAATAAAGATAAGTCTTTCAATATTCATTCAATATGTCTATGTGTTGTTTGATTCTATCTTATGCTTGTCTTTACTTTAACATGCTAGGCTAGGTTTATTTGTGTTTGCTTAGATGTAATGAAACCTAGCTATTGATTGTTGGTTGATTGTTTGTTATTAATTGTAATGGATGAATGATATCGATGTTAGGCTTAAGAAAACTGGCAGACTTCCAATTGGTAACATGCTTAAACGTCTTAAGAAACATGAATCGGATGTGTACTACAATTTTTATAGTTGTATTTAATGCATGAGTGACTACTAAGGAGGCCATGTTAGGATCTAGTTGTCAGCTCGACATAGGAAGAGGTTGAAACTTGTAGAGTTGGGGAAGATCGTACACCGCCCCATGAATGGTATTAAGGAATATAACCCGTCATCTACGTAATTGTAACAAACTATTCAAATAATGAAAGATAGCTAGGGAGTAGTGAAATCTAAGTAAACACGTTTCTCTTATTATTGTTTTTCTCAACATTTACTTTCTTGTTATTTTATTTTTATTGCATTTGTAGTTATTTAGGTTAGTTGACTAGCAACTAATTCCACCCACTCTTCCAATACCCGAGATTTTTACTTGCTTTCCACAAAACTATAAAAATACAAAAAGAATCTTCCCTCATCTCAAGACCTAGTTTAATTAAGTTTTAATCCAAACGACACTATTCCTCGAGAGAACGATCAACCCCCCGGTACTTGCCACTACACTATACTACATCGGTCAGGTACACTGCCTGGTGGGGATTGCAAGCTTCTCAAGATCCCTTGAGAAGTAAAACCTTTTGCAAGGTTGCAAAACCACGCATCAAGTTTTTGGCGCCGCTGCCAGGGAATAGTTATTGTTTAGGTTGAAATTTCTTTTTATTAAGTCTACTTGCTAAAGTAAGATTTTTATTTTATTATTATAGGTTTTCTTTAGTCTATCTTATTTCTTCGTTCCTTTGTTCGTAACCATTACCATCCGCCATCATGGAAGGTGGTAATATCGTTGAACCCATTAACCCACTGCAAAACCCACCACAAAAGCCACCACAACCAAACCAACCTCCTAGACCCCGCACTTTAGGAGAGTACTCTCGTCCTAGCCACCAAGGATATCGAAACACCATTGAGCTCACTCAAGGAGCCAATGTGTCTCCCTTGCGATCCGACACCATCCGATTGGTGCAAACTTTGTTCCGAAGATCCTAATTAACACCTCAAGGATTTCCTCAAAATCGTAGATTCCATAGATCTTGATTTTGAAACTCGAGAGACGACATGATTGCGTCTCTTCCAATTCTCTCTACGTGACCAAGCTAGTCAATGGCTTGAGCGTTTACCCGCGGGACCCATCACCTCTTGGGATGATCTCATCACTCGTTTCCTTGATCAATTTTCCCTGCGGAGGAGAACCACCAAGCTAAGAAATGACATCTTGATGTTCCAACAACGTCAAGGTGAAACTCTCTAAGAAGCATGGACTCGTTTCAAGGACTTACTCCAAAAAGTCCCTCATCATGGCATATATCTTTGGCTCCAAGTCCAAATATTTTATGACCATATCAATCTCTCCACGAGGCAAACCATTGTCCATGCGGCCAATGGCAAGCTACGAGATCGAAGTGCGGAAGAATCATGGGAACTCATAGAAGATCTTGCTCTCTATGACAACAAAAGTTGGAATGATCCTTGTGATTTGAACAAAACGGTCAAGGCAATATCTTTGCCTTCAAACAATTCAAGCACTCCCGACCGTAGGATCATGAAACTTGAAGACCAAGTAAAGTTTCTCATGAAATCCTACAAAGCTCCTAAACCTTCATGCCAAGTGAACAAAATCACTTCTTCATGCGAATTATGTAGTGGTCCTCACTACACTCGTGATTGCATGGAACTCCCCGAACAAGCTTTTGTGGATTACGCATCCTCGCGTTCTGAAGGAGCGGCAGATAAGTAGTACACTTTCAAACCCGAGCCAAACCCTTATAGTGATTCATACAACCCCTCTTGGAAAAATCACCCAAACTTTAGGTGGAAACAAAGCCAAAACGCACCCCAAAACAATTCTTCCACTCCATCTAAGCACTACCAATCAAACGGTCCACCCCCTAACCGTACTTTCAACAACAATCCTTCCAACAACTATGGTAGTACCAATAATTTTGAAGGGTTGATGTCTAGCTTATGGCATCTCAAGAAGCTCGTTTAGCAAAGTTTGAAGCCGATTTCAAACAAAAACAAAGTGAGATGACAAATAAGATTGACAAATTGTTGAAAGTTCTCAATGACCGAGAAATGGGAGCACTCCCTAGCAACACGGTCAAGAACCTGAAACTAAACGTTAACGCCATATCATCGGTTTCGTCTCCTAATTCTTGTCCACAATACTATTCGGTCAATGCCATGAGCACGTGTTTCAAGCAAACCCAAATTTTTCAAAAAGACCAATTGAATAAGACATCCAACATTAAACCGGTCAATAGCATAGTTGAAACACCTCCTACACAAGACCTTGGCGATGAATTTAAGGAACTTCACCTTGAGCGCCCCGTCATTGATGTCTTAGCCCGTGCCCCCTACTACAATGCCCTCTTAGAAAAATATGAAGAAAGACTTAAGTTGGGTAAAAATGGGACCGCTTTCGTTCAAAACAAACTACCTAATAACTAGATGATACGGGTATATTTGTTTTACCTTGTAGGATAGGTAACTCCGAAGCTTTCGACACACTAGCCGATCTCGGATCAAGTCTCAACTTGATTCCTTTGTCCATTTTCACCACACTTAAGCTAGGAAAGTTAGAGGAGATGGAAGTAATAATTGGTCTAGCGGATGGAAGTGTTGCCCACCCGGTAGGAATGATCAAAGATATAGTAGTTCACGTAGGACGATTAAATATCTTAGTGGATTTTCATATCCTTGATATGGTTAGTGACACTACATGCCCATGCTAGTAGGAAGAGGATTTTTAGCGACCGCTAGTTCCATGATTAATTGTAAGGAATCTAAGATAGCGGTAGGAGAAGGTGAGACTTGGTCGGTCTACGATGTTAAGAAGCATAGCTACGATAATGAGAATGAACCAACACCCCATTGGGTAGACATGAATAGAAGACCATCTAGATATGGACCTTGGAACAATGGATACTTCATAGGACCTCAACGCCTGTTTTATTTAGAGGAGGAGTTCATAAACCGAACACATTTGGTGGAGTAACTCATAGCTAGGGATGAGGAACTAAACCCCTTTGAGGACCCCCTTAGTCTTTAGGAAAATGATTGAATTCCTAGGAGTGATGCCTATCAACTTAGGGATAAACAAATGGAAAAGGGAAGGTGATAAATGTAAATGGAATTGGGACAAGCCACCTAAGGAAGAGCGTGACTTTGAGACTAGCTACAAGACTCGTAAATAAAGAAAAGTGCTTCTTGGGAGGCAACTCAAGCTTTAATTGTTTGTTTGTTTGATTTTATTTGTTTCCGTATGCATGTTTTATTTTTATTGTTTGTGGCTCATGTTTCAAGATAAATTGTGAAAATGCTTTATTTTGTCTTTAACTTCGTCTTTATTACATATAAAGGTATTTCGCAAAAGATAAGTGCAAGGGAAATCTAAATTTGTTTCTAAGAACGAGCTTGAATATGAATCACAACGATATTATGCGAACATGCATATTAGTATTTATTTGAGTCAAATGCTTGTATCGAGTCATAATGATGTTTTGCAGGATTTCCAGTAATTAAGGCGTGAGTTTTTCCAAAAATTTTCCGGAAACTTAACATGAAATTTCTGCAGGTCACTTCTGACGGCGTCAGGGTTATAACCTGACGGCGTCAAGTGTAAAATTCTGGAAATTTTGTGAGTTTAGTTTTTCTGCCGGAGTCGTATAGTTTTTGTTAAATCTTTAGTTTTGTAACTCCAGGAAATCTGCAAACATTCATTCCACAAGCATTATATCTTAATTTGCTTTCTATAATTTTAGTATATATAGAGTTTGCCGCCGATTTTACGCGAGGTTTGCCATGATTGTTTTAACAGGTTATATTGGACAAGAAGATGATTTATATTTTTAGAGGGAAGTTTTCAACGTTCATTTTCTTGGAGGATCTAACCATGTTATCACATTATCCACACCGAACGAATCAGGGGAGTATTTGTTTCATTCTTTTACCTTCATTACTTTTACATCCTTTTTATTGAAGATTGGGGACAGTTCTGCCTAAGTGTAAGGGGTGGGTAAATGATGATACCTTAGAGAATGCAATTGCACTTGAGTTTGTTTGTTCAATAGTAGGTGTGTAATAAAACTAAGAGAAACACTTGTTAGGGTAATTTTAGCGGCAAATTTAAATTTTTTTACAACATTTAGGAGTGAAGCTTTAGCCTTAATGAGCGTCTCATGGATAGGAGTTGTATGACTAGCACGAAAAACCGTACCACTCAAAATTTTCCACCCCAAATATGTGAGGTTCGCCCCTAGATTTGTTAGGAAAAGATGCTTATGAGTGTACCAGTAGTACTTAGATTCTAGAACTTGCATTAGTGATGCATCCCGAGACCGCTAGTGAGACTACATTCGTGTAGTAGGATTTACTAAATGATAAGAGGCATTAGGATAACCCTTGTGTTAAACCCGTATCATAATTACTTGACCAATGAAGTCATAATTACTTGACTAGTAAAGTCAATTAATTTTCCCACACCTTTGTAATGTACTCATTTTTAGTACACAATACCCCTAGTACACCCCTTTGAGCCTATCTTTTTCGTTTCTAACTTTAAGCATTTTACTTAAAGGAAGAATTTGTTTACAATCCACCCCAAATGTACACCCAAATCGCCTTAGCCTTCCTTGTATGCACTCATCTTTAGTGCATTATTGTTACATGTTTAAACCCTTAGTTAATTATCTAATTGATTACATGGTTGCTAAGTCGAGTCATATCTTATACATATTGTTTTGAGATGACTAGGACTCATGGGTAAAGTACTATTGTTATGGAGTATAGGGGAAGACGTCAATTATTACCCCCATATGTGCGCTAATATTTAAAAAGTACTCCAAGTGTTTTGATTGTCTTAATTCGAGTCATTAGAATAGTTAATTGTAAAGTATGTAAAATTTCAAGTGTAAGGGGAATGCAAATTCCATACGATGTATTATTTTAGATGGTAGGGCAAGAGTGTATGGAAAAGAAATCGAAAAATTCAAGAAAAAATGATGAGTGCTCAAACACTCATCATTTTTGGTCTGATCTGAACTGCAAAACATACAAAAACACTCAGTAATGCATCAAAATACTGAAAATATTTCAAAATTGTGTTTTATATGTTTTAGATGCAAAATGAGCAAAAACAGATGAAAAATGTACAAAGTTTGCAAAATTGGCAGTTTCAGTCCCCCAACTTTCATAAAATGACAAAACTAGTCCCTGGATATTCAAAATATGGAAAATTATCACCAAAGGTCCTTTTGAAATCATAAATTGTCATATTTAGTCCTTTGGTGAAAAATTAGAAAAGTTTTGGAAATTTACACTTTTGGTCCCTAGAGTTTCAGATTTTGGCAGATTTGGTCCCTGGTGGGATATTTTTGAAAGAAAAATCATTTTTGATCCTTAGGAAGTCACAAAAGTCATTTTAGGTCCTTGGTGTGAAGTTTTATAGATTTACATGTTTGGTCCCTCATCTTTTGTAAAATGACATTTATGGTCCTCGGGTGTTTTAAAATGGAAAAACTTCATCAATGGTCCTTGGGATAATAAAGTTTGGCATCTATGGTCCTTATGAATACTTTGGAAAGATTACATGTTTGGTCCTTAATTTTCAGCAAATGACAATATTGGTCCTTGTGATTATACACTTTGCCAAATGGACCCTTAAATATTAAAAACAAACAAACCTTTCCCTTTGTTTTGGCCTGATCCAGCAAACAACCTCAGCCCACCCAAAACTTAAAACCCCAAGCCCACCAAAAACCGGCCCACCTCCAAACTAATACTACCCCGTCCACCCAGTCAACCAAGTCAAACCCCAGGGTACTGTTCACCCTTCCTCAACCTCCACAAAACCCGCTTCTGTGTTCCCTCCCCCCTCATCTACTTTTCACCAAACCCTCACCAAACTTAATAAAAACCCTCACCTACACCCTCACCTTCCCCCCTCCTCAATAAATGCTCACCAAACCCCATTATCTGCCCAATTCAGTTTTCCCGCCGAAAACATATTTGAAGGCTGTGATCATTTAAAAGCTATCCAACGGTTCAGAAGTGGTGGGAAAGAAAGAGAAGAATTCCAGGAGCTATAAAAGTCAAGCAAAAATGAAGAAAAAGTAGTAGTTCTTAGTTTTAGAATAGTAGTAGTTTAGAAAATATGTCAAAATAGTTTTAATTAGTTTTTCAAGTTGTAATTTCCTAGCAAACAAGTTTGTAATTTACTCTGAAAGTGTTTTGTGAACTTTGTAACAATTAAATTCAGGTTTCCTTTATATAATTAAGTATTTTCAGTAATTTAAATGAAAAAGCTCAAATTCTTGTTGAAGTGTTAAAACTTGTTGTTTGTTGTTTGTTCAAACTTAATTCAGTCAATTATAAGCCATTCAAAGTTCTTAAAGCACTTGAAACAGTCAGTATAAGAAAATTTCAAAAATTCCAAGTAAATTAGTTGATAAATAAAAAATTTGGTGTAGTGACTGATTCAAGAGGGAAGTATGGTGGATGTTGGATGAATATGGTTTTAGATGCCTTATGGTAGGCTTTAGGTTGTTCATTGGCTCCCTGATCATTTATCTCAGTTTGTAAAGCAAAGTAAGCAAATATCATCTTTTGAATTAATAGTTCATGTATCTCATTTTATTGCTTATTTCAGTTTAATCATGCTCATTTAATGTAGGTGTAGCCTTAGATTCAGTTTCATAGGTTTTGCCATTCAATTGCTTTGGAAATTCACACAGTGTTCATTTAAAAGGGGTGTTTGGAATAGAGGATTTGGCTACTGTGGACTAAGTTTCAGTTGGTATTTTTGGTTTAAACACACCACTTTAGGTTTAGATAGGATAGTTGAGTCACAAAAACCAGGCCTCATTTGTTTAAAAGTCAAAATCAAGTTTAAAAATTCCTTTACTGTCCACTGTTGGACAGTTGAGACCTCAAACCCCCCCCCCCTTTAGCTTATAAATCCTATTTTTAACTTAGGTTAGCTTTTTTATAGCTTATTATAACTTCAATAACTCATAGGATCAATCACAAGTTGAAGAAAGTCAAATCACCAAGTTTTCTTAAAAAGTCAATATTACCCATTTCAGATTTTCACTAAATTAGCATGATTTATTTTGAATTTTAGGTGATGAATTAGACCTTGAATCTTGTTTCATTAGATAGTATGCCAGCTCAGCTTTGATATTCCATGATCATCTGATTTTTGCAATTTTTCATTTGGGCCCCACACCTCTCCAAAGAGAGCTGCAGGGCTGCTATCTCCCCTGTGACAGCAGACTTCTCCCCAAACACCACCCTTTGGTGGTTGTTTCCAGCCACCATAGTGGGACCCACTAACCCAAATTTGCTTCAACCTTCCCCCCTCCTGGTAGGCTTCCTCATTTGACCAATGGTTTGACCTTGGAGCCCCTGGGCCCCACTTGAATTCATCTCCAATATCTATTCCAGTTTCTGAGTTCTTCCAAGTTTCCAAGAGCTTATTTGCTATCTTATTGCTTATCTTGTGGGGATTTTTGGCTTATGTCTGCTTAAACATGTTCACCTAAGTTATTTAGACATGAATTACCCATTGTGGGTCCCTCTTTAAGCCATTTTAGCTTATTTTACCACCTGGTCAACTGTGGTCAACTGTCTCCCTTAATAGCTTATATTTTTCTTATTTTTAAGTTCCACTAAACTTGTTTTCACAAAAAGTTTTCATTTTTAGTTGTAAAGTAAGTTTCCAAAAGAAAAATCCAGAAAATCAAAAGAATTTTTTAAGTGATAGTTTCCATTTAATTTTATTTAATTTTAATTTTCATTTTTATATTTTTATTAAGAAATTAGCTTTTTTTTATTTTTCTTAATTTCCTCTTAAGTTAAAGTAGTTCTAATAATTTTATCAGATTTTTATTTCATCATTTGGTATTTATTATATTTAATATTAGTTTTATTCAATGTTATAAATGGCGTGAGGCGTGGCGTGGCGGCAAGGCCACGCCTCAAGCCTTACGCGCCATGGCGAAGCCATGGCGTTTTTTGCGGCGTGACTAAGGCGGCGAAAAAATATTCATATATTTATCATTTATTTTATAATATCATATTTCATATACATTTGGACTACTATATTAGACATTTAACAACTACTTATTATATAATTATCAGACCCAAATAACAAATAGCCCAAATTTCAAATGATCGTTCAAATAGTTATTAAAATAATAATAATAATTAAAAAAAAAAACAAAAAAAACCAATACTGTTTCAAAAAGGCGCGCCACGCCTTACCAAAAGGCGCGCCTTTTCACGCCTTGTCACGCCTTTTCCCACGCCACGCCTAGAGCAGCCGCCATGGTCTATTTCGTGGCGGCGAGGCCACGCCTCGCGCCTTGGCGGCGCCTTGGCGCGCCTTTTAGAACACTGGTTTTATTAATAATTAAGTAATAATTAGTTTTAAATAGCATAATTAGTTTTTATTAAGTAAAACCTAGTTTTTATATTTTTTTCTAGCTTTTATATGATGTAAAATAATTTTAGAAATTTTATTAGAGTTTTTACTGTTCATTTGCTATTTTTCTTAATTTAAAATAGTTAATTAGATAATTAGTAATTAATTAGTAATTAATTAATTAAAAAACCACAAAAAGACAAAAATACTTATTTTTAATTTTAAAAACTTATTTTTAGTTATTTTATAATTTTAGGAATTTTATTTTCACCTTTTTAGTATTTAAATAATATTATATTGTGTTTTAGTTATTTAAGTATTAATAATAAGTATTAAATAATTTTTAATTAATATTAAATAATTAATTAGTGTTAAAATTTATTTTCTTTTTCTATAAATTTTCTTTTACTTTTAAGTTTGTAAAAAAGTCATTTTCACCCCCTGGGTGTTTTCAGATTTCCGTTTTCACTTTTAATTTTGTACGTTTACGTTTTATTTAAACGTAACGTACCCATTTTTAAGTTTTAATCGTTTCTGGTTTTTCCTAGCTTTCTTGTCTTATTCATATAGCTTGTTTAAGCTATTTCCTTGTAGATTCCTTAGTTCAATCACTCACAAACCTTTTTCCATCCAAATTCACCCGATCATGAAACTGTTTGATTACAATTCACACCTCGTCGTGACATAACGACCCGGGAAAACCTTATACTTCCGCGGAGCATTGATCTAGGCTATTTGACTTTATTGACCATTACTTGGTCAATATAAGTTAGGTGGTTTAGCATCAATCAATTTTTGGCGCCGCTGCCGGGGAGGTTGTGTGCGTTTTCTAAACGGTTATTCTGATTAGTGACTTTGGAATTCGTTCCATTGTACATTTATCCATCTTTGTTCATATCTTTTCATAAAAACCCAAAAATATTTTTCCGTACCCTCTATCAGTTTGATTCTACCTTCTTATACCCCTCTCATGTATAATTCTAAATGACATCTCTCGATGACGATTTCCTTGAGCTATGGGCCTTTGAGAGCAAAATTGAAAAACTTATGGCCTTGTCAAAAATTTCGAGATGTCGTAGTGATTCATATTCCCTCTCTGGTGAGGGAAATGGAATGAGAAACCAAGGTGACAAAGGACCCGGTACTTTCCTCTGACAATGAAAGTGCTAAATACGTCCAACCTACGGTTGTCCAAGAACCTAAGCTCACAAATGCTCCTAAACCTTCAAGAATCAATCCTGATCTTTCACGATATAAGGTTATAAGGTCATCAAGCAAACGTACAGAGCTTAGGGCAGTGACTGAAAAGAACGACTTACCTAACCTTCACGTTTATCAAGAACCAAAACCCGAGACCATAACGGAAGTGGTGGAAATTGCTAGCTCTAAGAGCACACCACTTGTCCCACCTCCGGCTTTTATTCCTTGTGTTGGTTGTGGTGAGCCTCTTTTTGGTTTGCCATGTCGTTGGTGTACATGTGTGCATTGTGGTAACGATATTCAAAACGGGAGTTGTTTGTTTTGTGGGTCGAGTAATTCATTTGCTTATGACCCTAATCAAGACTCATTCAACGACTCTTCAAATTTTTCCGATTACCCATCACATTCATACGAGCAAGAATCATATTATCCAACCTTCAATGATGCTTCGTATCAAGTTACACCAAGCCAGACTCAACAGTTTTACTGTTGTGAGTACTGTGGTGGTCCACACTACAGTTCTGATTGTCAATCAGGAAACACGCTTGTCTATGAGCAGTCTTCTGATAACAATTATGACTACAGCACACACGACTCACAGCCACATCAGTTTTACTGTTGTGAGTATTGTGGAGGTCTACACACTAGCTCTGATTGTCAAACAGGGAATCCGTTTCCTTGTAACAATTACGACTATTCGTTTTCAGACCCACCTCCACAATACCAGATGTCCCAAGCAACTCCTCTTGTTACTGAGCAAGATATTTTAATAGAGACTCTTAAGATATTGAAAGATCTTAAGGAGGAGTTGGCTACTACATCATTTCAAGATTCTCGTCAAAAATCCGTGGCAGAATTATTTGCCGAAGAACGAGAAGCTAGAAAGGGAAAGAGCATGGAAGAATTACTTGCTGAGCAAAGAGCGGCTAAAACACGTGCCATATTTCGTAATGCTACTCTTTACGACGATGATGATGACGATGTTACCCTTGATTTTTCTCAATTCTGTAAGGGTTCATCACTTTCATCTATAGCAATTCCTTCCTCGGAAAATCAGGGAGAAAAGACTATGATAGAATTACTAGCAGAAGAACAAATGAAATTTATAAAACCTCTGACTGCTAGTCCTTCTCAACTCCCTCGGTCTATTATCACACCCGAAGTTCACACTCACCCTCCGATCATGGGGGATGAGCATCTTAGCACTGTTCCTGATAAGGAATCGGACGAATTAATAAAGTCTAGTGTTGAGATCCTTGTCCCAATCCCAGGAGAGTCACAGGGAACTTTGGATCATGTATGTGATATTCCTTCACCTCTTGAGTGTTCAAACGATCATTTTGAGACTTTCTCAGATTTTAATGATGATTGTACATCTCATGGAGACATCGAGTATGTTGAGGCATCAGTTCCACAAACTAATGCTGATCATCTTCTTGAGGAGTTCGCTGATGAACTTGCTCACATCGATCCACTTTCATTGGAAAGTGATGATGGTCTCCTTGATTTCCAAGCCGATCTGGGAGAAATTGAAAGTCTCCTATCTCATGATCCGTCACTCACTTCTTATCCCAGCAGTCCAACAGAGAATAATATTCACTTTGTTCCCGAAACATTCAATACCACTCTCACCAATCCTCTATTTGAATTCGAATCTGAATTCACTTCGATTTCTGATAATCCACTCTTTGGTACTCAGATTGAGGATTGTGATGAGTCTATTCCGGAACATGAGTTCCCAGATTCACATCTTGTGAATAATTCTCTTCATGAGGAGTTCTCCGGTGAACTTGCTCATCAGTTTGATTGCCCGGGGGGAGATGCTCTCAATTATGAGAATTTGCAAATTCCCACCCACCCTCCCGGGTTGTTTACGAGCTTACCCTTTGAAATCCAAACTCAGGCTACAGAGCCTGCTCTCAAGGAAGAAGATCAAATCATGCTTTTTATCATGATTTTCTTCCTTTTCTTCACCTATAAGGTGACTTCTTCTCTTCTTCACTCCTTCGGGAATGAAGACACCATCTTTGATCCCGGCATTTTCATGTATCATTATCTTGAGCCGGATACTTATCTCATCGGTGTGGAACTTTCACGTGCTTCAAATGTTTGTCCAAACATTCTGAATGAAAGTCCGATGGAGATCACTTCTTCCACATTCCCCAAGGACAAATGAATTCGGGGTCGAGTCAAGCTAGCGACTCGGTAAAACAAAAATAGTGGCATGCATATAGGGTTTTCACCCTAAGTGTGGGGGACTCCCCCATGCTATGGTTACATATAGAGTGAAAAAACAAAATGGTGTTTTCCACGCTTAGCTTGTCATGTTGCCCTTTTACGTTCAAAATGTCGGCATAATAGCCGGGATTTTGAATATTAAGGACAATATTCATGCTAAGTGTGGGGGGGTATTCGCTATTCTAGCGAATTTTATCACATTTTACTATATAATACCCCCGTTTTTGCCAAAATTTCAAAAATTTCAAAATATTTTCACTGGTGCTTCAAAATTTTTGTGGTAATCAGTCCGCCTTGTCTAAACGACAAAAGGGATTGGCTAGTCCAGGAGCAAACGGCTCTTGGTAAAGACATCTCAAATCCGTTTACGGCTTGCAATTTGCCCAAAATTGTATGGTTCATCAACTCCCCATATCCCATAAAGTGAATGAGTTGGCTAGCCCGCAAGATTATGGCTTGTGGTAAAGGCAGTGGAAAATCCATAATTGGTAATCAGCTCACCAAGATGTTGACTATTCCATCAAGAGCTGGCTAGTCCAGAAGCAAACGGCTTTTGGTAAAGACTACTCAAATCCGTTGACAGCTGGTGGTTTGCTCAAAATCATATGGTTATCAGGTGTGCCACAGTTCTAACACCTGGCTACTCCAGAAGTGATGGCTTTTGGTAAAGAGTTTAAAATCCATCAAGTTTTCAAAACAGTATTGCTAGGGACTAGCAATAGTTTAGTGTGGGGGATTGATGAGTGCTCAAACACTCATCATTTTTGGTCTGATCTGAACTGCAAAACATACAAAAACACTCAGTAATGCATCAAAATACTGAAAATATTTCAAAATTGTGTTTTATATGTTTTAGATGCAAAATGAGCAAAAACAGATGAAAAACGTACAAAGTTTGCAAAATTGGCAGTTTCAGTCCCCCAACTTTCATAAAATTACAAAACTAGTCCCTGGATATTCAAAATATGGAAAATTATCACCAAAGGTCCTTTTGAAATCATAAATTGTCATATTTAGTCCTTTGGTGAAAAATTGGAAAAGTTTTGGAAATTTACACTTTTGGTCCCTGGAATTTCAGATTTTGGCAGATTTGGTCCTTGGTGGGATATTTTTGAAAGAAAAATCATTTTTGATCCTTAGGAAGTCACAAAAGTCATTTTAGGTCCTTGGTGTGAAGTTTTATAGATTTACATGTTTGGTCCCTCATCTTTTGTAAAATGACATTTATGGTCCTCGGGTGTTTTAAAATGGAAAAACTTCATCAATGGTCCTTGGGATAATAAAGTTTGGCATCTATGGTCCTTATGAATACTTTGGAAAGATTACATGTTTGGTCCTTAATTTTCAGCAAATGACAATATTGGTCCTTGTGATTATACACTTTGCCAAATGGACCCTTAAATATTAAAAACAAACAAACCTTTCCCTTTGTTTTGGCCTGATCCAGCAAACAACCTCAGCCCACCCAAAACTTAAAACCCCAAGCCCACCAAAAACCGGCCCACCTCCAAACTAATACTACCCCGTCCACCCAGTCAACCAAGTCAAACCCCAGGGTACTGTTCACCCTTCCTCAACCTCCACAAAACCCGCTTCTGTGTTCCCTCCCCCCCCTCCTCTACTTTTCACCAAACCCTCACCAAACTTAATAAAAACCCTCACCTACACCCTCACCTTCCCCCCTCCTCAATAAATGCTCACCAAACCCCATTATCTGCCCAATTCAGTTTTCCCGCCGAAAACATATTTGAAGGCTGTGATCATTTAAAAGCTATCCAACGGTTCAGAAGTGGTGGGAAAGAAAGAGAAGAATTCCAGGAGCTATAAAAGTCAAGCAAAAATGAAGAAAAAGTAGTAGTTCTTAGTTTTAGAATAGTAGTAGTTTAGAAAATATGTCAAAATAGTTTTAATTAGTTTTTCAAGTTGTAATTTCCTAGCAAACAAGTTTGTAATTTACTCTGAAAGTGTTTTGTGAACTTTGTAACAATTAAATTCAGGTTTCCTTTATATAATTAAGTATTTTCAGTAATTTAAATGAAAAAGCTCAAATTCTTGTTGAAGTGTTAAAACTTGTTGTTTGTTGTTTGTTCAAACTTAATTCAGTCAATTATAAGCCATTCAAAGTTCTTAAAGCACTTGAAACAGTCAGTATAAGAAAATTTCAAAAATTCCAAGTAAATTAATTGATAAATAAAAAATTTGGTGTAGTGACTGATTCAAGAGGGAAGTATGGTGGATGTTGGATGAATATGGTTTTAGATGCCTTATGGTAGGCTTTAGGTTGTTCATTGGCTCCCTGATCATTTATCTCAGTTTGTAAAGCAAAGTAAGCAAATATCATCTTTTGAATTAATAGTTCATGTATCTCATTTTATTGCTTATTTCAGTTTAATCATGCTCATTTAATGTAGGTGTAGCCTTAGATTCAGTTTCATAGGTTTTGCCATTCAATTGCTTTGGAAATTCACACAGTGTTCATTTAAAAGGGGTGTTTGGAATAGAGGATTTGGCTACTGTGGACTAAGTTTCAGTTGGTATTTTTGGTTTAAACACACCACTTTAGGTTTAGATAGGATAGTTGAGTCACAAAAACCAGGCCTCATTTGTTTAAAAGTCAAAATCAAGTTTAAAAATTCCTTTACTGTCCACTGTTGGACAGTTGAGACCTCAAACCCCCCCCCCCCCTTTAGCTTATAAATCCTATTTTTAACTTAGGTTAGCTTTTTTATAGCTTATTATAACTTCCATAACTCATAGGATCAATCACAAGTTGAAGAAAGTCAAATCACCAAGTTTTCTTAAAAAGTTAATATTACCCATTTCAGATTTTCACTAAATTAGCATGATTTATTCTGAATTTTAGGTGATGAATTAGACCTTGAATCTTGTTTCATTAGATAGTATGCCAGCTCAGCTTTGATATTCCATGATCATCTAATTTTTTTAATTTTTCATTTGGGCCCCACACCTCTCCAAAGAGAGCTGCAGGGCTGCTATCTCCCCTGTGACAGCAGACTTCACCCCAAACACCACCCTTTGGTGGTTGTTTCCAGCCACCACAGTGGGACCCACTACCCCAACTTTGCTTCAACCTTCCCCCCTCCTGGTAGGCTTCCTCATTTGACCAATGGTTTGACCTTGGACCCCCTGGGCCCCACTTGAATTCATCTCCAATATCTGTTCCAGTTTCTGAGTTCTTCCAAGTTTCCAAGAGCTTATTTGCTAGCTTATTGCTTATCTTGTGGGGATTTTTAGCTTATGTCTGCTTAAACATGTTCACCTAAGTTATTTAGACCTGAATTACCCATTGTGGGTCCCACTTTAAGCCATTTTAGCTTATTTTACCACCTGGTCAACTGTGGTCAACTGTCTCCCTTAATAGCTTATATTTTGCTTATTTTTAAGTTCCACTAAACTTGTTTTCACAAAAGGTTTTCATTTTTAGTTGTAAAGTAAGTTTCCAAAAGAAAAATCCAGAAAATCAAAAGTATTTTTTAAGTGATAGTTTCCATTTAATTTTATTTAATTTTAATTTTCATTTTTATATTTTTATTAAGAACTTAGCTTTTTTATATTTTTCTTAATTTCCTCTTAAGTTAAAGTAGTTATAATAATTTTATCAGATTTTTATTTCATCATTTGGTATTTATTATATTTAATATTAGTTTTATTAATCATTAATTAATAATTAGTTTTAAATAGCATAATTAGTTTTTATTAAGTAAAACCTAGTTTTTATATTTTTTCTAGCTTTTATATGATGTAAAATAATTTTAGAAATTTTATTAGAGTTTTTACTGTTCATTTGCTATTTTTCTTAATTTAAAATAGTTAATTAGATAATTAGTAATTAATTAATTAAAAAACCACAAAAAGACAAAAATACTTATTTTGAATTTTAAAAACTTATTTTTAGTTATTTTATAATTTTAGGAATTTTATTTTCACCTTTTTCTTATTTAAATAATATTATATTGTGTTTTAGTTATTTAAGTATTAATAATAAGTATTAAATAGTTTTTAATTAATATTAAATAATTAATTAGTGTTAAAATTTATTTTCTTTTTCTATAAATTTTCTTTTACTTTTAAGTTTGTAAAAAAGTCATTTTCACCCCCTGGGTGTTTTCAGATTTCCGTTTTCACTTTTAATTTTGTACGTTTACGTTTTATTTAAACGTAACGTACGCATTTTTAAGTTTTAATCGTTTCTGGTTTTTCCTAGCTTTCTTGTCTTATTCATATAGCTTGTTTAAGCTATTTCCTTGTAGATTCCTTAGTTCAATCACTCACAAACCTTTTTCCATCCAAATTCACCCGATCACGAAACTGTTTGATTACAATTCACACCTCGTCGGGACATAACGACCCGGGGAAACCTTATACTTCCGCGGAGCATTGATCTAGGCTATTTGACTTTATTGACCATTACTTGGTCAATATAAGTTAGCTGGTTTAGCATCAATCAAAAAAGAAAAGAAAAAAAATAGAAAAAGAAAAAGAGAAAAAATATACGGACTAGCATCCCTTTCCTTTTATGTTTATTTTATGTTTTTTTTAGTTTATGATTAGAGTCTTGGCTTAGCAACGCCACATTGTACATGTAATTGACCAAGATGATTAACTTGCCACCAGTAAAGATTGCATTTATCCAACAAAACCGTGTTTATCATATCCCTACACCTCACGTTATAACCCTTTAAAAGACCTCGTTGATAGTTTATCCTAGGTGCTTACGCCAAGTGGTGGAGGTTTGATCTTTTCCCAAGCCTATGGTAATCTATGTGATATGACAGGTAGTGAGAGATATTTTCCATTTTCATATTGTGATATATATACTTTTATTACACCTGAGAGATGTGAGTATCTAAACACTATTTGTGAGGTGCTAGTGTATAATTTCTGTGCTTGTTTTGGTTGAAGTGGAACGACTATTTGTTGCAATTACTTTCATGTTATTATTAAATGCCCCCTAGCTTGTATTTTGATTAGAATAAAAGCGCATTTGTTTGAGGACAAGCAAATCTCAAGCGTAAGGGTATTTGATGAGACGAAAAGTGTAACGTTTTTAAGGGGTCATTTAAGCCCTAAGTCATGATTATTTGATCAAATATTACCTCAAATCGTTCCTTTTGTCATTTTAGGTACTTTGGAGAAGAAATCTGGAAAAAGAAGCATTTTGGACGTTTTTGGAGCGAAAAGTGAAGAAAATAGCAAAGTCTCCAAATCAAGCTGGAAATAGTACCTGATGGCATCACGCTTTGGAGGTGATGGCGTCGCATATTGGCAAAGAGGTGGATAAAAAGTTACACGAGACACGCTAGAACATTTTTGGGAAATAACACATGACGGCGTCACCAAGGCCGTCAAGAGCAAATTACATGTGACGGCCAAGAATGAATTAACACATGACGGTGTCAGATCTGGATCTAGGCAATACGAGAAGAATATTGGCGGCTAGTTGACGGCGTCAGGATCATAACGTGACGCCGTTAGACCTGTAATCTCTATATATAGTTATCTAATTTTCATTCATTAAAGAGAGAACTTTTGGGAGAACTTTGGGACAAACCCTTGGTCGAATTTTACAGGGTTTTTCACCCTACTTTCATACATGTTTCAATAAAGATAAGTCTTCCAATAATCATTCAATATGTCTATGTGTTGTTTGATTATATCTTATGCTTGTCTTCACTTTAACATGCTAGGCTAGGTTTGTTTGTGTTTGCTTAGATGTAATGAAACCTAGCTATTCATTGTTGGTTGATTGTTTGTTATTAATTGTAATGGATGAATGATATCGATGTTAGGCTTAAGAAAACTGGCAGACATCCAATTGGTAACATGCTTAAACGTCTTAAGAAACATGAATCGGATGTGACTATGATTTTTATGGTTGTATTTAATGCATGAGTGACTACTAAGGAGGCCATGTTAGGAGCTAGTTGTTGGCTCGACATAGGAAGAGGTAGAAACTTGTAGAGTTGGGGAAGATCGTACACGGCCCCACGAATGGTATTAAGGAATATAACCCGTCATCCACGCAATTGTAACAAACTATTCAACTAATGAAGATAGCTAGGGAGTAGTGAAATCTAAGTAAACACGTTTCTCTTATTATTGTTTTTCTCAACATTTACTTTCTTGTTATTTTATTTTTATTGCATTTGTAGTTATTTGGGTTAGTTGACTAGCAACAAATTCCGCCCACTCTTTCAATACCCGAGATTTTTACTTGCTTTCCACAAAACTATAAAAATACAAAAAGAATCTTCCCTCACCTCTAGACCTAATTTAATTAAGTTTTAATCCTAACGACACTATTCCCCGAGAGAACGATCAATCCCCCGGTACTTGCCACTACACTATACTACATCGGTCAGGTACACTGCCTTGTGGGGATTGCAAGCTTCTCAAGATCCCTTGAGAAATAAAACCTTTTGCAAGGTTCCAAAACCACGCATCAGTGGATGAAAGCGAATACCCCGATTTCGTGGTGGTGTTATGCCGGTTAATTTAAAGTTGATTTCCAGCGAGAAATTTAAATCCAGTGCATTTTAGGGTAGTCGGGATCGTCAGTTTTTTGATGGGGTAGTAATTTTCTTTGACATGGTGAATATGGATGAGAAGTTGTTTGAATTGTGTTTGAAATTGTGTGTTTAAAAGTGTGTTGTGGTTGGTATTTATAGGATGTAAAGTGGTAAAGGTTTTATTTATTTATTTATTTTTTTAATATTATTTTTTTTTTAAATTATACACACGGTAACATTTTTAAAACTTTTGTGGATTCTTGTATGCACTAAAATCGGTCGTATATTTGACCGATTGTTGTTTCTTGATTGCCTCGACCGATATTTGCACAATGCTTCACATAGGCTCGACCGATATTCCAAATCGGTCACCAACAATGCTCGACTGATGTTTTCTGTTCCACTGCGTCTAGCCTAAGGTGGTTGCTCAATCGCCATGTGCTATTTTAAGAAATGAGATTTTTTTTTTCTTTTTTTTTTTTTTTTTTTTTTTTTTTGAGCTAGATTGTAAACGTAAGTTGGGCGACTGGGCTACCTATGCAATTTCCTCTAAATTTGAGAGTTCATCTTTTGATAGAAAAGGTTGTAGCGAAGTAATTCAACGACTAGTAATACTATCAGAAAAATCATTTAAGCGAACGCCCAATATTGAGCCATAGGGTAAGGTACAAGGGAAAGAATGTACATATCACTAGTTATAATGCCCACGCACGCGCGTGGTTTTTTTAAAATTTTTGAATCATATATTTTTATTTATTAAAAAACAAATAATTTAATCTCTGTTTTGTTTGATTTATGATATTTAATTATAGTTTTTTATTATTAAAGATAATTATTTAAAAATTTTAATCCTATTATTAATTGTATCTTATCTATATTTTTTTGTATTTATCTTCTACTTGTATTAATTGTATCTTATCTATATTTTTTGTATTTATCTTCTACTTATGTTATGGAAAATATAAAATGTTACCTAATAAGAAAATAATCTTTTTTTTAAATACAATTATTACTAAATAAGGTGTGAATTGATTTTTTTGAAATGAAAAATTCCCAATAGTGGTTTTGTTTTATTATATAAACTAGTTATAATGCCCGCGCATGCGCGGGTTTTTTAAAAATGTTTAAATCATATATTTTTATTTATTAAAAAAACAAATAACTTAATCTTTGTTTTGTTTGATTTATAATGTTTAATTATAGTTTTTTATTATTAAAGATAATTATTTAAAAATTTTAATCATATTATTAATTGCATCTTATCTATATTTTTTGTATTTATCTTCTACTTGTATTAATTGTATCTTATCTATATTTTTTGTTTTTATCTTCTACTTGTGTTATGGATAAATATAAAATGAATAATCTTTACCGAGACAAATATGCCAAATATATCTTGTTTTTGTGTTTTTGTATGTGCAGGTATGGATATCGTAGAAATGGATAAAATCAAGCCGAAAACGACAACACGAGCACGAGAAAAATGGAAAGAGATTTAAAGCCGAGGTTGGGGAATGATTTTTCTCGATTACGGATCAGATTTATGCTCAATTTGTCAAAGTTATCCTTGACGAATCGTCAATTGGCAATAATAGCCCTTGGAAGTAATTTCTCAAGTTTGTAAAGATTTGTCCTTGGATTTTCAAAAGTTACAATAATGGTCCTTGTGAATTTTATCTTAAAAATCTACAAATAAAACAATACCAGGCCTTTATTACTTATAAAAATCCAAAACAAATGCAAACCCAAGTCCAATCCATAACACCACAAGCCCACTCCACCATTTATCCCAACAATAAAGCCCGACCCGTGATGCGTGGGAATTGCACCAGGCTTTACCTCTCGAGGGATCTCGAGAAGCTAACAACCCCCACCAGGCAGTGTACCTGATCGTTGTAGTATAGTATAGTGACAAGTACCGGGGGATTGATCGTTCAACTTAGGAATAGTGTCGCTAGGATTAGAAAGCCTAAAGACTAGGTCTAGAGGTGAGTGATGATTCTTTTTGTATTTTTTTTATTTTAGAAAAGCAAATAAAAATCTCGGGTATTGGAAGAGTGGGCGGAATTAGTTGCTAATCAACTAACCCAATGACTAAGATGCAATCAAAATAAAATAAAAAAATGAAAATAAACTAAATTAAGATAGTGGTGTGAGCAATATATGGGAGAATTGTGTTTACTTAGATTTCACTACTCCCTAAATATCTTTTACAGGTTAATTACTTGTTATAGTTGCGTGGATGACGGATTGTATTCCTTAATACCATTCATGGGTTGGCGTACTTACTTCCCCAATCCTATAAGCTCCTACTTCACTTCTATGTCGAGCCGGCTAAGAAGCTCCTAACATGGGATCACTAGAATTCGCTCATGCATTAAATACAATCATAAAAACCTAGTACACATCGGTTCATGTTTCTTAAGACGTTCAAGCAAGTTACACAATGGAGATCTGCCAGTTTTCTTAAGCCTAACATTGAAATCATTCATCCATTACAACTATAAACAAGCAATCAACCTATAATCAATATCTAGGTTTCATTACATCTAAGCAAACACATGAAAGATCTAGCCTAGCATGTTATAATCAAGACAAGCATAAGATATATTCAAACAACACATAGACATATTGAATGAATTGAAAGAAGACTTATCTTAATTGAACATGAAAGGTTTCAAGGGGTGAAACCCTTGAAAATACTGTTACAAACGACCTAGGGTTTATTAGGTTCGGCCCCAGTATTCTCCACACAAGTTTCTCTTTTAATGAATGAAAAATAGAAAAGTATATATAGATTTTGTGAGGTGACGGCGTCAAGAGTAAATTTCTGACGCCGTCATCTCGCCGCCAATAAAGTTCTCGGACTGCCTAGATCTGGGTCTGACGCCGTCATGTGTAATCTATCTTCAGGCCGTCACCAAAATAACTCTTGACGCCCTACTTCTGACGCCTTCAGGTTTTCTCTGGGTCGTCATGGATTTTGCTCTTGACGCCATCATCTTTTCCTTCTTGACGCCGTCAGGTACTGTTCCCAGCATGGGAAATTAAGTCTTTGCCGTTTTCTTCACTTTTATGCTCCAAAAACGTCCAAAATGCTTCCTTTTCCAGAATTCACTCCCAAAGTACCTAAAATCACAAAAGGAACGATTTAGGGCAATATTAGATCAAATAAATTCAATTCCGGGCTTAAATAACCCCCTAAAAACGGTTCATTTTTCGCCTCATCATATACCCTTACACTTGAGATTTGCTTGTCCTCAAGCAAATGCGCTTTTATTCTAATCAAAATACAAGTTAGGGGTCATTTAACACTAACATAAAAGTAATTACAACAAATAATCGTTCCACTAAAGACCAAAGACAAGCACGGAGGTCATACACTAGCACCTCACAAATAGTGTTTAGATACTCACATCTCTCGGGTGCAATAAAGTAATATCACAATATGGAAATGGAAAACATCTCTCACTACCTGTCATAGCAAAATAGATTACCATAGGCTTGGGAAAGGATCAAACCTCCACCACATGGCGTAAGCACCTAGGATAAACTATCAAAGAGGTCTTTTTAAAGGGTTGTAACGTTAGGTATAGGGATATGAAATACACGGTTTTGTTGGATATAGGCAATCTTTACTGGTGGCGAGTTAATAATCTTGGTTAATTACATGTACAATATAAGACTAGACTCGACTTAAGCTAATAAATGAAAAATAACAAAAATATAAAATAAACATAGAATGAAACGGGATGGTAGTCCGTATGTTTTTCTCTTTTCTCTTTTTTATGATTTTTTTTTTCTTTTCCTTTATTTTTTTTTCGATTTTTTTTTCATACACTCCTACCCTACCATCCAAAATAATACATCATAGGGAATAAACATTCCCCTTACACTTGAATTTTTACATACTTTACAATAAACTAATCTAATGACTTGAATTAAGAAAATCAAAACACTTGGAATACTTTTAAGATTAACGTACATATGGGGGTAATATATGATGTTCTTCCCCATTACTCCATAATACTAGTACTTTACCCATGAGTCCCAATCATCCCAAAACAATATGTACAAGAATATGACTCGACTTAGCAATCATGTAATCAATTAGATAATTAACTAAGGGTTTAACAAATAACAATAATGCACTAAAGCTGAGTGCATACACGGAAGGCTAAGGCGATTTGGGTGTACATTTAAGTGGGGTGTAACAAATTCTTCTTTTAAGTAAGATGCTTAAAGTTAGAAACGAAAAGATAGGCTCGGAGGGGTGTACTAGGGGTTTCGTGTACTAAAAATGAATACAACGCTAAGGGTGTGAGAAATATTAGTTGACTTTACTAACCAAGTAATATGACTTAAATGGTCAAGTAATTATGATACGGGTTTAACACAAGGGTGATCCTAATGCCTCTTATCATGTAGTAAATCCTTCTACACGAATGTAGTCTCACTAGCGGTCTCGGGATGCATCACTAACGCAAGTTCTAGAATCTAAATGATACCGGTACACTCATAAGCACTAATAATGAATGCTTTTCCTATCAAATCTAAAGGCCAACCTCACATATTTGGGTGGAAAATTTTTCTAAATGGTACGGTTTTGTGTTATTCATACAATCTCCTATCCATGAGACGCTTGCTATGGCTAAAGTTTCACTCCTAAATGTTGTAAAAAATTTTAAATTTGGCGCTAAAATTGCACTAACAAGTATTTCTCATAGTTTTATTACACATCTACCATCAAACAAACAAACTCAAGCGAAAGTGTATCTGTAAGGTATCATCATTTTACCCTCCCCTTACACTTAGGATGAACATTGTCCCCAATGTTCAAGTGAAGAATGTAAAAGTAAAACAGGTAAAAGAATGAAATCAAATACTCCCCTAATTCGCTCGGTATGGATAATATGGTAACCAGGTTAGATCTTCCTCCAAGAAAATGAACAATCAAAGCTTCCCTTCCAGAATATAAATCATCTTCTTGTCATATATAACCTGTTAAACCTGAGAAAACAGACAAGGCAACCTCGAGTAAAATCGGCGGCAATCTATATATGCTAACAAATCCTAGAAAGAAAAAAATAAGATATAATGCTTGTGGAATGATGTTTGCAGATCTCCTGGAGATTATAAAACTAAAGATTCAACAAAAACTTTAAGACTCCGTTAGAAAAACAAAACAGCTAAAATTTCCAGAATTTTACACGTGACGCCGTCAGGAATTTCTTCCTGATGCCGTCAGAAGTGACCTGCAGAAATTCTTATGTTAAGTTTCCGGAAAATTTCTGGAAAAACTTCGTCCTACTTCCTGGAAAATCCTGCAAAATATCATTATGACTCGATACAAGCATTTGACTCTAACAATTACGAATATACATGTTCACTTAATATTGTGGAGATTCATGATCGAGTTTGTTTCTTAAAAACATATTTGGGGTTTCCCCTTACACTTATCTTTTGCGAAATACCTTTGGCTGAAGTTAAGACTAAGCCAAACAACAAAGTAAAGTATTTTCACCATCTTAGTTTGAAACATGATCTACCAACAATAAAAATAAAGCATGCATACGGAAGCAAATAACAATCAAACAAAATAAAAATCACACAAAACATGGGTTGCCTCCCAAGAAGCGCTTTTCTTTATTTACGAGTCTTGTAGCTAGACTCAAGGTCATGGGTTACTACGTGACCTCATCCTTTGAGATGATGTACCTCATGTAGTTGCGATCATTACTATCGTGGTTGTGGTGTCTCAATCTGTCGATACTTGCAATCACCTCTCCTCCTCCTTTACTTCTCAAGTTAGCCATCCCATCATGGCTTATGCTTCCAATAATGAAAGGCCCATACCACCAGGGACTCGGTTTATCAGGAGGTATCGTTATCTCCAAGTGTCTTAAGAGTACTAATTCCCTTTCTCGAATGGTACATGGCTCCTCGTTGGTTGACTATGTTCGAACTCGACGTGAACTTCATTGCTTTTGCTTCTTTCATGTTCAGCCTCCTTGTAGCTTTTGATTCTTGCCTCCCATGCAAGTATTTTCTCCTGAACATGAATAGGTGATGTGTCAATGTTGTCTTTGAGCTTTTTCCCCCTCAAACTCTCTTGCCCATATTGCGGGGTCATGGGAAAGCTAATCTTTCTTTTTCCTGATTTAAGCTCAATTTTCCTACCTTCATACTTAATGACAGCTCTTGCGGTGGTGAGGAATGGTGCCCCAAGGATTATTGGCATGCATCCATCTCCCTTATCATCGATGATCATAAAATCAATGGGATACATGAATCCTGCGACATTGACCAAGACATCTTCTGCGATTCCCAGGGGGTACACGTAAGAGTGTCCAGCGAAGGACAGCCTAACACGAGTGGGGGCTGGCATTTTTGACGTTAGTTGGGTGTAGATAGTTAGGGGCATAAGATTTACTTCCGATCCTTGGTCGGCGAAAACGTTTAGATATTTCAAATTCCCGATGCTGGCCGGTATCTCAAAGTTCCCACACGCTATCTGCTTAGTAGCCACTTTTTGTACCAATAGTTTCTCGAATATCGGTCCCCCAGGTAATGTATCATACTCATCTTTCCCCTCTTCCTCCTTCTCTGAACCCTGTTTGGAAGATTGGTTATGCCCGTCACCCTTTATCCAATTTGTTATAGTGCTTTCGTTTATATCATGTTTCAGGTAGTAACTTAAGGATTGGGATTTTGGCAGTTCTTCTGCGGTTTGTTCACTAGGGGTTTCTACTTTCTCATTATCCGTGTGGACAATTGTGATGGAATTAACAAATCGGGTAGTGGGGATGACACTTTCTTTCCTCAGTAACATCCTTTCAGGGGTTTTCTGGTTGGCATACTCCTCCATCAGGCTCATCATCTCATTCATTTTCTCTTGCATCTCCTCTTTTTTTTTTATAAACTGCTTCCTCGAATCTAGCAAGCCGCTCTGAATGAGTTGCCATGTATTCCCTCATTCTGGCTTCAAATTCCGGGCTAAGTTGCTCGGGAGGAGAATAAGGTGGGGCATAGTTTTGAAAAGTCTCAACATTCTCTCTAGAGGGTGACTCTGATAACGGCGTTGAAGTCATTTTCGAGACAGAATTGACAGTAGCCCGTTTAGGACTTAAGGGTCTCTTTTGCCTTTCCTTAAAATAGTCAACTTTTGCCTCAAGTTTGCAAAGGAGTTCATCAGAGATTTGATTAGTCCCTCTAGGTGTCGAGATTGCATTGATGGCCGCTTTTATAGTATGATTAAACTCCCATAACTCTTGATTATCGGCGGCAAGCTCTTCAATAATTGCCCAAGACTCCTCGGCGTCCTTATTACGCAATCTGCCTCCTGCGGCTCTATCGATTATATGTTTAGTGTGATAGTCGACATGGTCATAGAAAATCTGAACTAATAACCAAAGATTTATACCATGATGAGGGACTTTGTACAGTAGATCCTTGAAACGAGCCCATGCTTCGTAGAAAGTTTCACCCTAATGTTGTTCAAACATCAAAATGTCATTTCTAAGCATCGCAGTCTTCCCCGGTGGGAAGAATTGGGAAAGGAAACGAGTGGTGAGATCATCCCATGAGGTGATGGATCCCGCGGGGAAACGCTCAAGCCATTGACTAGCTTGATCACGTAGAGAGAATTGGAATAGGCGTAATCGGGTTGACTCTCTAGTTGTAGCATCAAGGTCTATAGAATCTACGATTTTGAGGAAGTCCTTGAGATGTTGATTTGGATCTTCGAAACGAAGTCCATGGAATGCACATCCGCTTTGCACCAACCGGATGGTGTCGGATCGCAAGGAAGACACATTGGCTCCTTGGGTGAGCTCAATGGTGTTTCGATAGCCTTGGTGGCTAGGTCGGGAGTACTCTCCTAGGGTTCGGGGCCTAAGAGGTTGGTTAACTAGTGGTGGGTTTCGTGGGTGGTCTTGTTGTGGTGGGTTGATGGGTTCAACGATGTTACCACCTTCCATGATGTCGGATGGTAAAGATTACGAACAAAGACACGAAGAAATAAGATAGACTAAAGAGAACCTAAAAATAAAAAATAAAAATCTTACTAGAAAGGAATCTAGAAAGTAGACCTAATAAAAAGAAATCCTAACCTAGACAATAACTATTCCCCGGGCTGCGACGCCAAAAGACTAGGTCTAGAGGTGAGGGATGATTCTTTTTGTATTTTTTTTTTTATTTTAGAAAAGCAAATAAAAATCTCGGGTATTGGAAGAGTGGGCAGAATTAGTTGCTAATCAACTAACCCAATGACTAAAATGCAATCAAAATAAAATAACAAAAATGAAAATAAACTAAATTAAGATAGTGATGTGAGCAATATATGGGAGAATTGTGTTTACTTAGATTTCACAACTCCCTAGATATCTTTTACAGGTTAATTACTTGTTACAGTTGTGTGGATGACGGATTGTATTCCTTAATACCATTCATGGGGTGGCGTACTTACTTCCCCAATCCTATAAGCTCCTACTTCACTCCTATGTCGAGCCAGCTAAGAAGCTCCTAACATGGGATCACTAGAATTCGCTCATGCATTAAATACAATCATGAAAATCTAGTACACATCAGTTCATGTTTCTTAAGACGTTCAAGCAAGTTACACAATGGAGATCTGCCAGTTTTCTTAAGCCTAACATTGAAATCATTCATCCATTACAACTATAAACAAGCAATCAACCTATAATCAACATCTAGGTTTCATTACATCTAAGCAAACACATAAAAGATCTAGCCTAGCATGTTATAATCAAGACAAGCATAAGATATATTCAAACAACACATAGACATATTGAATGAATTGAAGGAAGACTTATCTTAATTGAACATGAAAGGTTTCAAGGGGTGAAAACCCTTGAAAATACTGTTACAAACGACCTAGGGTTTATTAGGTTTGGCCCCAGTATTCTCCACACAAGTTCCTCTTTTAATGAATGAAAAATAGAAAAGTATATATAGATTTTGTGTGACGGCGTCAAGAGTAAATTTCTGACGCCGTCATCTCGCCGCCAATAAAGTTCTCGGACTGCCTAGATCTGGGTCTGACGTCGTCAGGCGTAATCCATCTTCAGGCCGTCACCAAAATAACTCTTGATGCCCTACTTCTGAAGCCTTCAGGTTTTCTCTGGGTCGTCATGGATTTTGTTCTTGACGCCGTCATCTTTTCCTTCTTGACACCGTCAGGTACTGTTCCCAGCATGGGAAATTAAGTCGTTGCCGTTTTCTTCACTTTTATGCTCCAAAAAGTCCAAAATGCTTCCTTTTCTAGAATTCACTCCCAAAGTACCTAAAGTCACAAAAGGAACGATTTAGGGCACTATTTGATCAAATAAATTCAATTCCGGGCTTAAATGACCCCCTAAAAACAGTTCATTTTTCGCCTCATCAACCCGGATCCACCCTTAACTCTCTACCCAGTCAACTCATACCAGTCAAATAAACCAAATAAATATAAAAAAAACTACTTGCACTTTTTTACCCCCTTTCCCCCAAATTACCCAGCTTCCCTCAAGAACCCTAAATACCCTTCTCTAAAATTACCCACTCCCACCACAATGAACCTCGTATTAAGGGCATGATTGTCAAATTACTGAAACCTGACAACGTGTCAGAGGGTGACAGCAAAGGAATGCCACGTGGATGGCTATGATTTGCTTGGACGCGTCACCACAACATCTGATTGGTTAGCCTGCGTCACAAGGGATCCAAGGAGCATATTCGTGAGAAGATTCCACTTTCAAAAGGTTCAGAGACGCTCCTCACCTCACAGCTATATATAGAGACTCCTCTCTTCATTTTGGAGCTGTTAGCTAGGAGTAGGAGTAGGTATAATTTAGGGAAATCTAGTGTAGTTTAGTAGTATAAATCTAGCTTTAGCTTGTATTGTTCATTTTAAATTTGATGTGTACTCAACTGTTTTATTAATGCAATCTAGTTTTTAATAAATTTCTTATTCAATTACTCTTAATCTTTTCATTCAGTGTTCTATACATTCAAAGCTGTTGTCATGATTCCATAAGCTCATTAAAGTTTAAATTTAGTTTCTGCAATCTTTCATTAGTTAATTACTGCTTTAATTACAAAAGATCATATCCGGTCAACTAAAGTCAACCTGGGAAGATGGTGTTCATGGTGGTAGTATGATGGAATACTGGTTCTCAGGTGGAGTTTAAGCCTATCCAAAGATAGGCTTGGGTTGGTGTTTTTCCCTATTTCAGTTAGGGTCCCAATTTTGTAAGTGTCATTTTAATTTTAGCCTATTTTGAATTTCATAGTTATAATAGATTAGATTTGCTAGTTTAGTTGTTATTTGATTGATTTTGTGTTCATTTACAGTAGTAATATTGATAGTTAATATTAGTTTTATAGTTTGCTTGGGTTGAGTTCATGATTAGCTTAGTTCATTTTATTGATATTGTTTGAACTGAGTTTCTGAACATCTGAGGATATTTGTTGGATGTTACTTCTGATTTAGTCTCATATATTACTGTTTGATCATTTGTGATCACTGGATTAGTGTTTGCTAGTACTAGTTGGCATTTGATAGTATAGTAAGTTGGATATAGAATGTTTGGATCAGTATGCATCCGTGTACTCTTGTTGTTAGTTTGTTGATATTACTGTTCCATTAGCATTCTATAGTCCGTTATAGCTTAGTTTAAGTGAAAAAATGGTAGTTCATTTTATAAAAGTAAAAAATAGCTAGTTGATTTTTTAGTTGTTGGTTTAAGTGTTCATTTTGAAACTTTAAACTTTAGAATTGTAGCTTAATAAAATTGATTTAGTGTAGCAAGTGGTTAATCAGTTTCAATTTACTTATGCTATGAGATTTATGCTTTCTAAATTCAACTTGGCCAAAGTGAGTTTGAAAACTAAAAGTCAGCGTAGTCATAATAGTTGCAGCATAAGGTGGTTTCTGGCATCTGTTATCAGTTTCAATTAGACTAGCATATCGTTGTTTGTGTTAGGGCTTTTGGAAGTTTTAGAAATTTAGTAGTTCAAAGAAACTTTTTCCCCCATAATATTGCACACTACATCTTATTTAGACTGCTTATCAGCTTTTTCTAATTAGGTGCTTAGAATAGTTTTGCTGATTTGAATACAGAGTTGCAGTAATGATTTTTGCTTTGTAAGCCTAGCTTATTTGTAGTTTTTGTGATCAACTTAGTGCGTAGAAAGTGAATTTGTCATTTCCTAGTTGCTGGATTATTGGTTTCCTTTTCTGCTTATACTTGAGCTTATTGTTCAACTGCTTATTGCATTCATCTAGTGTTTCTGTGTTTTCTCTGTGCATTTCTGAGCATAACTGAGTTTGTTGTATCAAATTATATCTGTGTTGAAAGTTTGGTTTAGTTTTATGGCAAGTGCTTATAAATAAGCACTTGCCATAAGTTGTTTCTGTCTAAATAAGCACTTCTGCTTATCAATTTCTTTTCAAACTTTTTCTGCAAACTTATTATAATATTCCAGATTTTCTGTGAATTTTTTAGATTTTTTCAAGTTGATTTGATATTTTTCTTAATTTCTCTTCATTATTAATCATTTTTAAATCCTTTTTATTATTCAAAAATCAATAAAAAAATCAGAAAAAGCTGTAAAAAATACAAAAATATTTTAGGAAATTTTTTTATAATATTTTAGATTTTTCAGATTAGATTTTATATTTTTCCCATTTATTTTTACAATTTCTTTTATTTTTAATTACTTTTTAATTCAATAAATAGAAAATAAATCATAGAAAATAAATAAAAAGCCAAAAAAATATTTTTCTTTTTCTCAAAATTCTTTTTAATAGTTTAAGATTTTTAAAAATTTGTTTCAAGTTTGTAGGATCATTTTTAAATAAAAGTCACGTTTTATTTCGTACGTTATGTTTAAATTTTGCGTTTGCATTTCCGTTTTTAGATTTTAGACCTTTGTGCATATATAGCTTGTACTCTTTGCTTATTTCACTATTACTTTTCATAATTTGAATTCCTACATCACAATTTTTCTCTTTACTACTTTTCACGACACGATTTCGCGATTCGATAATTCTCGACTCCATTCTACCTTCGTTGGGAAAACGACTCGGGAAATACTTTCACGAGTGTTTCTTCGAAAAATAAACCTATACTATAAAAAGATTCTATCAAAGATACAAATCGATGCAAGATGAGAAACAAGCACAATAATAAATTTTAGACGCACCATTAAAAATAGGTTGCATCTCTTCAAAAAAATTCTTAACATATTTGGAATATGTGGTTAGATTCTTTTTTTTTTTTTTTTTTTTTTTTTTCACTATTCTCATTTTAATTATTTTCACATTAGATCCATTCTTAAATACTTCCTCCGTCTCAAAAAAAAAGTGCCCATAAACAAAAAATAGATAAATTATGACATGTGTAATTAATGCTAGTTTTTATTGATAAAAAGTTATTTTTATCTCACAGTTAATATATAAATAAAAAATGAGTAATTAATGTAAGTTTTGATTAAAAACACAAAATAGGAAAACTAGTCATAATGTCCATTTATATTTTGAGACAAATATAAATAATAAGGTAGACACTTTTTTTAAGAGGTAGGGAGTAAAGTATTACAGATAACAAAAGTGCGTGAATAAGGCCTTCCACCAAAAATTGGTAATCTTTGGAATTGTTTCTAATTAGCCTAAAATTTGTTTTTAAAAATCAATACTAAGACTTCTTGATGAAGATGCACAACTTATTTCATTTTTGTTGCGCGCAAACATAAGTGCTTAAGGATATCCTAACCACACTCTAATGTTCTCTGGCATTCACATAACTTTTATTTTGATTGTGCATCTGGTGTCATGAGACACAGGTTTGATCGCATATCCAACCTAAAATTTAAGACAAAAGTGTTGAATGTTTAATTCGTCAACGGGGCATGTTTAGTGAGGTCCAGCAAATGCATTAACTAATATGGAAAAATTAAACACACATATATATATATATATATATATATATATATATATATATATATATATATATATATATATATATATATATATTCAATAATTAATAACCGTCTCACGCGTTTTTGTAGCTAAACAATATTCCATGACTGTATCTTATGAGTACCAACAAACACATATTTCTAAACTAAAAGATTAAATATAAAATTCACGTATGTTGATAGCAGGGCCGTCTGTGCGGGTGTAGAAGGCGGGTGATCGCTTCAGGCCTCAAAATTTTAAAAGGTATCAAAATTTGTCCAGTTAATAATTATATATACTTGTAGACATATTTTCACGAACAAAAAAAATATTTAAATGAGAAAATATTTAAAATGAGTAATATATTAAAACGTTTAGATAACTAATTGGATTATATTATATAAAACATTCCTTATTTTAAATACCTCATTATGCGATTTGGTCCAGGGCACTCAAAAATTTCATAAATTCTTGAGACAGATCTGGATGAATGTATGTACCTACGATGTGTGCATGTGCGCTAGTGGCAGTGCAAATATAGTGTGCCAGTATCCAGGGGCGAAGCATCATAGGGGCCGGGGGGCGCCCGACCCTCCGAAAATTTTTTTGCGATGTAGGGGGTATATAGTTTTCGTGTAGAAAAATTTCGGTATACCTGAAATATAGCCTTAGGGAAAAAAAAATTTAGATCCCGACCCCCACTTACAAAATCCAAGCTTCGCCACTGCCAGTATCTATATATATACCATACAACACCAGAATTAATGTCAAAACATAAAATTCCCTAAAGAATTATCATGGCACTAGATGGAAAAAGTTTGGGGGGTTCACTTTCGGTTCCTTGCGTACAAGAACTCGCTAAGGAATCACTTGTAGAGGCTCCACCCCGATATGTCCGTCCCAATCAAGACCCTATCTTTGTATCAGTGTTGTCAGCTACACAAACTGAAGTACCAGTCATTGATATGCAACGCTTATTGTCGGAGGAATCAGCTAACTCTGAATTAGAAAGACTACACATTGCATGTAAAGATTGGGGCTTCTTTCAGGTACATGTGTATGGTACTTAGATAGATGTCCCTCAAGTGTTTAAAATTTAGTATATCTGTTTGTATATCAAAGTTAAAGTGAAACAACATATATGCATGATACCTTGGTATTGGTCAACTGATGACAACTATATGAATGAAACTTGTAATCTTTAAACTCTATTTATCTAGTGAATCTGTAGTCTGAACTTGACTTTTGGACTGTACCTTGTGTGTTGTAAATATGCTTAAATAAGCAGGGATAGATGAGACTGATTTATAAGAAACATGATTAAAATGTTGTCGAATGTTACAGATGATCAATCATGGTGTGAGTTGTTCGTTGATTGAAAAAGTGAAGGAAGAAATACAAGAATTCTTCAATTTGCCAATGGCTGAGAAAAACAAGTTTTTGCAAGAGGCGGGAGATCTAGAGGGATTTGGCCAGGCTTATGTGTTTTCTGAGGAGCAAAAGCTTGATTGGGCTGACATGTTTTACGTAGTTACCCTCCCATATCATCTTAGAAAGCCTCACTTGTTACCTAAACTACCGCTTCCACTCAGGTCATTCATTATTTCCCCTTCTATACATATGTGCATCTTTTCTGTATGTTTGAGCAACTTCTTTTTTATTTGGCAAACTAATAAAATTGATTTAACAAAATTTGATACAACTGAACTAACAATACAAGTTCGGATAGACAAATAAAACTTATTATGCTCTATTGCTCTCAATGAAAAAGGACCTGATAAATTTGAATAGCATTTATTGTGGATTGGCCTATTTGAACTTTAAAGCCTCATAAGTTTATGCATCAGAGGTTTTATGGTTATGTTTTACATTTTTTTTTGTTTTTTAATTATTCAGAGATACTATAGAAGCCTACTCAAGAGAAGTTAAGGACATTTCCATGAAAACTCTCTTCTTAATGGCAAAAGCTTTGAATATGGAGGTTGAGGACATGAATGTATTGTTTGATGAGGGAATGCAATCTATGAGGATGAACTATTACCCACCATGTCCAGAACCTGAAAAAGTCATCGGTCTAAGCCCTCATTCTGATCCTCTCGGTATCACCTTTCTCCTACAAATTAATGATGTAGAAGGTCTACAAATTAGAAAGGATGGCATTTGGATGCCAGTTAAACCACTCCCAAATGCTTTTATTGTCAATATTGGGGACGTCTTGGAGGTCATTTCTTTCTCTAAATCGGAACTTGTGATCTATCTGTCTTTCAAGTTTACATTTTCGTCTCTTTGTTTTTTCTAAATCAATTAACATTCGATTTGATAAACATGATAGTTAGCATTTGAAACTTAAGGAAATTGAAGATTGGTTCTAGCAAAATGAACTTTGAAAGTGATGTTTAGATTTGTTATATATAAATATCGCTCTTCCATAAAACAGAAAGTCAGAAATTGCAACGGATTGGATATTTATTTAGTACATTTAAAGTTTACTGTCTTTTCAGATTGTTACAAATGGGCAATATAAGAGCATCGAGCATAGAGCGGTTGTGAACTCAGAAAAGGTGCGGCTATCTATAGGTACATTCTTAACCCCGAAATTGAATGGGGATTTTGGACCAGCTCCAAGCCTAATCTCCCCTGAGACACCCCCAAGATTTGCGAGGGTAACGGTTGTGGATTTCTTGAGGAACCTATTTTCTAAGGAACTTGACAGCAAAACCAACGTTGATCAATATTATATCTGATTCACTCTATCTGTAAACTTGCCCGTTATACTTTTAAATTTTAATTAGTTGTTCGTCTCGAAACAATGCATAGTGTGTATGTGGTACATCTATGCGGTTTCTCTAATGGATATGTCATTTATTATTTCCAAATGAATTGTTTGCTTATGCTATTGTATATGGGTTTGCTCTCGGTTTGTCCTTCTTCTGTCACAGTGGAAAATGTTGTTGAACCTAGAAACAATATACAACTTTTTACATTAAGTCTCTTAAATAGTAACATACTTTCAATAACGTACAAATATCATGCACGAACTTTAAAAAATACCAACATCGTATAGGTACTTTTAGAATTCGTTCTAATATCATACTCCCTCCGTCCCATAATAAGTGTCCATAATGGAATCTTTGCATGTCCCAAATTAATTGTCCAGATTCTATTTCAACCAATGAGATGAGAGTTTTGTGGGTAAAATTGATATTTGATTGGTGGATAGTGTAGTTAGTAGAATTTTCTAAAACTTTGTGCAAATTGAAAGTGGACACTTAATATGGGACGGAGAGAGTATACCTTAGATGACATGACATGACTAATCACATGCTAAATTTGTAAAGTGGCAGTTTTTTATTTTATTTTATTTTACTTTTTTAATTGATAATGTAGAGGTTAGTCTAAATATTTATTTATTATATTATATGTGTACCTGACTTAGAGCGCTTGGTGTGATAGCTGAACAACACGTCGTTCGTCCTTTTTATCACCAACAAAGGTGCCATTAGTGCGCCATGGGTGCCTCCGTTCGTCCGTTGTTGGGCATTTAGCCATTCCACCAACATGCCGTTTTTTTTTTTTTTTTTTTTTTTTTTTTTTTTTTTTTTTTGAGTGGGTGTGTGTTTTTTGAGAGATCCAGTAAGTGTTATTGGTTTTTTTTGGGGAGAGAGTTTTTAGTTATTACTGTATTATTGGAAAGGGGATAAGGTTGCGTTGAGGTGACAATCGAATAATGTGTTATTCCTCTCTCCCACACCTATCTCTCTTATAATTTTCACATTGTTATAAACACATACACATTAACCATAAATCCCTAATCATCATAAATCAATGCGATCAAAAAAATTAAAGAAAAGACTGAACGATTGTGTCAAATAATTCATCTTCTGTCGAATTATATGTATATACATTGAAATAAAAACAAACTTCCACTACATCAGAAAGAATACACTTCCTATACATTTGAAAAAGAGAAAGAAATGCCTTTCAGTAGCACGAGAAGAGGATGAAGCAATTCATCTAACTAATTATATACTAAACAAACTCCAACGTGGCATGTCACATAGCAAATGACATAGACTTTTGTATGTTAAAAATTAGTTAGGTATGATATTGAAACAAAATTTGAAATTAAGTTTACGATATTAGTAATTTTTAAAGTTCGCGTATGATATTTATACATTTTTGAAAGTCCGTTGCTATTGTATGAACTTAACCATTTTACATTCTTAGTAACGCATTGATAATAAACAATAAAAGAGGCAATAAGTAAAATACAACTACTTTGCAAGGGCAAATACTTTATGTTTGCTTTGCTCTTAATATATAAGTAACAAGCAAAATGACAGTACAACAACTTTATGTTTGCTTTGCTCTTTTTTTTTTTTTGAAGGGCAATATTTATTTCACAACAGCCAACTTAATATAGCGAATCGTACGACTTGACCACCGGACATATCCACCTTAGGATAGCATGGGAGAACGGTTATCAGCATAGGCTGCATAGATATCTTGTTGAGTTTCCATAGTTGATATGGGAATTTTTGATTTCGGATCAATGGATGTGATAGTGGTTTGTGAAAGCTCTCGATAAAATAAAAGTTCATTCAATTAAAATTTCTCGTTAGGTTTCTTTTCCACAAATGTTAAAAATTACTCATAAGGTTCAAAGTCCTCGTAACAGCCAACTCTCTCGTAGGATCCAAATTTCTTGTAAGGTTCAAATTTCTCGTAAAGGGCAAAAGGTCTCATACGGTTCAAAGTTATCGTGATGTTAAAAGTTTTTGTAAGCATGCAAAATTTCTCAAAATTGACTTTTTCTAGACATTAATATCCGTGCCCAGTGACGAAGCCAGAAAATATGATTAAGGGGGCATCGAACAAAAAATTATTTTTAATATATTTTTAACGAATCGGGTCGGGTTTAATTTAGGCAATAAAAGTGCTCTACTTGACGCAACTAGCAGTTGTTATGAGAGCAAACAAAATGTCGTGGAAAATTGTATTGACGCGCTTGCCATTTTTCTAAATTCATTAAGGTTAAAACAACGCGATTAGTTTATGAAGCCACAATATTAAACAAATTGAACAAACCTGTGACACTAAAAAATTGCAATAGCTAGATAACTTATTTTGTAATAAATTAATCATCCAAATTTCACATGTAAACAAAGTATACACCAGGAACATCTTGAATTTCTATCATTGAGTATTGTAGTTTCCTACAGAGTAATCGTTAGCTAAAATTGTGCAAATAATGACAAATACAAAAGATAATGTTAAGTATTCTAAAATTATGTATGGGCTCATGTGTTATGTCTATTCATCCTATTTTTTAAGAACAAGTTAGGGTTTAAACTATTACCCTTATAAATATATCTATTTGTATCCTCCAGTATGGATGATTCAATAACAATTCTCTCTTCTCTTTACTCTTGTTTATTACTTTTATAATACGTTATCAGCACGATCTTTGCTCTAAAAAAAAAAAAAAAAAAAAAAAAAAAAAATTATATTTTTTTTCTTTCCGCGTTTACTTGTTCATCTTTGCTATGCATCTATTTATTTTTACTCTTGTTTATTGTTAGTATACATTAACATATTGCAACATTGACCACTCAAAGTTTGAGGTTATTTACTCTTGTTTACTGTCTCATATACATTAACAAAGTTAATACGTTATCAACATGGAGTCGAGTTATTCTACAAACCAAACATTTCTCACATACCAAGGGACTCATTCCCACCATCCATCTAAAAGAGAAATGAATGGTTGAGATTAAAAGCATTTTAATATTTCACCCATTTTTTATAATTTAAATATCTTTTAAATCGTTAATCGTTAAGCGAAAATAATTACACCATTGCGACGGGCATTTAATTATATTTCTATAGACGGGCACTTTGATATACTTTCGAAAAATAAAATAAAAAAACATTTTTTTCACGTTTTTTTTTTTCGTGGCCGAAAAAGTATCATATATGATATTACATATCATATTATATATTACATATCATATATGATATGATATGTAATATCATATATGATATTTTTTCGGCTACGAATAAAAACGTGAAAAAAAACGAAAACAAAATAATTTGTCGAAAATATGTCAAAGTGCCTATCTATAGAAAGATAATTAAATGCCCGTCGTAACGGTATAATTTTTTTCGCTTAACGATTAACGGTTTGAAAGATATTAGTATTTGAAAAAAAAGGATGAAAGTGGGTTTTTTAAATTGTTGAGATTAATCTCATCCATTAGATCAAATAAAGATGGAGGGAAGATGGAGGGTGGAGATTAGTCCCTTTGTATGTAAAAAAAGTTTGGTCCTCAAATGATCTTTGCTCTATCAACATGACCCTTTTAAATGTTAGTATATGTTATTTAATCTACGTAATTTATATATTAGCATGACCCTTCAAAGTTCAAACAAAATTGTCTATTCTTACATAATCAATATGCTACGGATGGATACTTTTGCTTTATGCAACACTGGAATATATTGTAATCGATACTTATTCTGTCTTGTTTCGCATAACAATAATGAATTGTATGTTACAGTTCGTTATTGATCTCTATCGTAATTTACAAGAACAATTCATGTTCTATAGTAATTACATAAAGAGAATTGTATTTTTTTTTCTTTTACTTTCAGGTTCATCTATTGATACTCTTTTATAGTTATAAAGAATAATAAATGTTCTTTTGTGACTGCAAAGAGATAATAAAAATAATATAGCATCATGTTATGTTGAGGAAAAAAAGGAAAAAAATTATAGAACCTCAAAGTTCTAATATGGTTCTTTCAAGAGGTTCTAATATGGTTCTTTCAAGAATCAATATAAAAAAAAAATCATAACCTTCTGATATGACTGAAAAAAAAAATATATCATAACATCAAGTTATGAGTAAATTAAAAAAAAAAAAAAATTAGAACCTCAAAGTTCTAATATGATCTTTTTATAAAGATCAATATCATAACCTCATGTTATGACTTTAAATGTTCTATTGTTACATGTTTTTTTTATTTTTATTTTTTTTACTCGTTGCATTCTTAACTAGTACGTGGTGTAATATATATAATATCATGATTTTTCACATGTAGTATTTTTTTTTTTTTTTTTTTGCAACAAGTGTGTGGTTAAATTGTTTGTAATTAATATTAGATAAATGATATGATATTTATAACATGCAATTAATGTGGTGTAATTGTTTTAATATGGGTATAACTTTAGTCATCATGATATTGTCTGCAACTTGTACAAATGTTTGTTTAAATTATATACCACATTTTTTTTTATGATATATCGTAATCATACATGGTTTGAAAATAATATACGAGACAGATAAGACATGGTAAAGTCATGGTTTTGCCTTATCATCCATTCATCTTAATTACAATATTGTTTATAATTATAACAGTATTTTATTATATAAATTTCTAATGACTTCATTATGTTTAACTTGGTCTAAGTATTTGCAACGTTTGCTAAATGCCTCATTCTTTATTGTAGTTAACATGTCAAATTCAAAGCTTTTGAATATCGATTTTGCTGTTCTTGACATATCTGGAAAAAACTATCTCCCTTGGACTCTTGATGCTGAGATCCATTTAACTGCAAAAGAATTGGGAGAAACGATCCAAACTGGAAATACGGCCTCTGCACAAGCACGTGCCAAAGCCATGATATTCCTGCGTCATCATCTTCATGAGGACCTAAAAAAGGAATATCTAACGGTGAAAGACCCGTTAATATTATGGCAAAGTTTAAAGGAAAGGTTTGATTATCAAAAACAAGTAATCCTTCCTAAAGCTCGCTATGACTGGATGCACCTCAGGTTGCAAGATTTTAAAAGTGTTAGCGAGTACAATTCCGCAATGTTTAGCATCACATCTAAACTAACATTGTGTGGAGAAAAGATTACTGATGAAGACATGCTAGAGAAAACTTTCTCTACTTTTCATGCTTCAAATATGCTCTTACAGCAACAATATAGAGATCGTGGCTTCAAAAAATACCACGAACTAATATCTGTCCTCCTTGTTGCTGAAAAAAATAATGAGCTTTTGATGAAAAATCATCAAGCACGCCCCACTGGTTCTACTGCATTGCCTGAAGTACATGCAACATCAAATGTGAGGGGTCGGGGTCGTGAACATGGTAATAACCGTCGAAATGAACGAGGTCGTGGTCGTGGCCGTGGACGTGGTCGAAATATTGTTTTGCATCGTGATAGTTATAATCCTAAGCCATACGATTTTAAGAAAAAAGATGATAAAGGAAAAAAGATGCAAAAGCCAGCTCCTAAACATTCTGAAAATGCGTGCCACAGATGTGGCATGAACACTCATTGGGCAAAACAGTGTCGTACCTCAAGACACTTTGTTGATCTTTATCAAGCATCACTAAAAAAGAAAGGAAAAGACATTGAAACAAACTTCATTGATACTTTCAAGGATGAAACAACCTTCTTTGATAGTTTCAATGATAATGAGCCAAATCCCAATGTGCGCTTTGACTCCTCAGATTTCTTTGATGATGTCGAAGACGTTGTTGCTTCTTTCTCCAACGATGGAAATAATAACTAGTTATCTAATTTCATTTTTATTTTTCCGCAATAAGTTTTTAAGTTTAAATTTTGTGTTGAATAAGCTAGGTTTGTTCTAGCATTGTTACTCATATATTGAATTAATGAAATATTTTTTTTCTTAAAGTTTTCTTTTACTTTGAAATGCTTATTTATTTATTCTTTTTATGTTCAAGGATATGAAAAGCATTTTGGAAAACGGTGAAGAAGAGTGTCTAGTAGATAGTGGAACAACAAATACCATTTTGAAAAACAGAAAATATTTTTATGAGTTTCATATAGCAAATGCAAATGTCAACACAATTTGTGGTACTAGCAACTTGATTGAAAGCTCTGGCAATGCCTGCATTGTGTTACCTAAAGGTACACACTTAATAATAAATGATGCGTTATATTCTAGTAGATCAAGGAGAAATCTACTAAGTTTTAAGGATATAAGACGCAATGGTTATCATCTTGAAACCATGAATGAAAATAATGTTGAGTATCTCCAAATTACATCCATTGAAAATGGAAAAAAGACCATAATGGAAAGAATGAAAGGTCTATCTTCTGGATTGTATTTTACATACATCAATCAGACAGAAATAAATATGGTTTCTACCCGAAAGGGTATAGATCCCAAAATATTTACCCTTTGGCATGATCGATTGGGTCATCCGAGTGATATTATGATGAGGAGAATAATTGAGAGCTAAAATGGGCACCCACTAAAGGATCTCAAGATCCTATTATCAAAAGAATTATCATGTGGAGCATGCTCTCTTGGAAAAATGATCACTAGGCCCTCAATTAATAAACTTGAAAAAGAATCTCCTTTGTTTCTAGAAAGAATTCAAGGAGACATTTGTGGGCCAATCCTCCGTGTGGACCATTTCGATACTTTATGGTATTAATTGATGCATCATCCCGATGGTCCCATGTCTGTCTGTTAGCATCAAGAAATGTTGCTTTTGCGAGGCTATTAGCCCAAATAATTCAATTTAGAGCACATTTCCCAGATTATCAAATCAAAAAGATTAGACTTGATAATGCAGGAGAATTTACATCTCAATCATTTAATAATTTTTGTTTGTCAATTGGGATTATGGTTGAGCATCATGTAGCACATGTGCATACACAAAATGGTCTAGCTGAATCTTTAATAAAAAGATTACAACTTATTGCTAGACCACTACTTGTGAAATCTAAATTGCCATCCTCTGCATGGGGACATGCTATCTTACATGTTGCTGCTCTTATTAGATTAAGACCAAGCGCATCTCAAAAGTATTCTCCACTCCAACTGGTTTCTGGAAGAGAACCAAGTTTGTCTCATCTAAAAGTCTTTGGTTGTGGTGTCTATGTCCCAATAGCACCACCACAAAGAACAAAGATGGGACCTCAAAGAAGATTGGGAATTTATGTTGGTTTTAATTCTCCATCAAGCATAAAATACTTGGAACCATTAACTGGAGATGTTTTTACAGCACGTTTTGCTGATTGCCAGTTTGATGAAAAAATGTTCCCAATCTTAGGAGGAGAAAATAAAAAGTTGGACAAACAAGATGTAACTTGGAATGCATCACAAATAAATTTTCTTGACCCTCGGAGTGGTCAATGTGAATTAGAGGTTCAAAAGCTCATTCACTTGCAAAGAATAGCAAATGAATTGCCTGATGCATTTACAGATACAAAAAGAGTTACAAAATCATATGTTCCAGCTTTAAATGCACCTTCTCGAATTGATATTCCTGAAACTCTGAATGAGTCAAATGTACGCAGGACGCGTGGAAGACCAATGGGGTCTAAGGATACAAATCCACAAAAAAAGAAAGAGCAGAATACAACTGGCAAAGTCCAAAAAGTTGTTATCAATAAAATCCCAGAAAAGATTAATAATAACACAGAAAATGTGGAAAAATCTCTTGAGAATGGCCATGTACCTAATGAATATGAGATCTCAATAAACTTTGTACAAAATGGTACAACATGGAATCGAAATGAAACATGTGTTGATGAAATCTTTGCATATGCTATAGCAAGTGAAATTATAAATGATGAAGTTTCTGTGCCAAAATCTTTTAGAGAATGTCGACAAAGAAAAGATTGGCCAAAATGGCCAGATTCCATACAAGCTGAACTAGATTCACTAGAAAAGCGCCAAGTATTTGGCCCTGTGACATTAACCCCAAATAATGTGAAGCCGGTAGGCTATAAATGGGTATTTACTATAAAAAGAAACGAGAAAAATGAAATTGTGAGATACAAAACACGACTTCTAGCACAAGGTTTCTCACAAATACTCGGGGTAGATTATGAAGAAACATATTCACCTGTTGTGGATGCAACGACTCTCAGATTTTTAATTGGTCTTGCAAATATTGAAAGGCTCCAAATACGCCTTATGGATGTTGTCATAGCTTACTTGTACGGATCACTTGATAGTGACATTTACATGAAAATCCCCGAAGGATTGAAAATGCCGGAAGCTTGTAAATCTAAGCCCCGTGAAATATTTTCAATTAAATTGAAAAGATCTTTATACGGTCTAAAACAATCAGGACGAATGTGGTATAATCACCTGAGTGAATATCTTTCAAAAGAAGGATACAAAAGTAATCAAATAAGTCCGTGTGTTTTTATCAAAAGATCAAAGGGGGGTTTCACAATCATTGCAGTGTATGTTGATGATTTAAATATCATCGAAAATATTGATGAAATTGAACATACTGCAAAGTTGTTAAAGAATGAATTTGAAATGAAAGACCTTGGTATGACAACTTTTTGTCTAGGCTTGCAAATTGAGCATTTTTCAAATGGAATATTTGTCCATCAATCAAACTATATGGAAAAGATATTGAAACGATTCAATATGGATAAAGCTCATCCACTAAGCTCACCAATGGTCGGTCGTTCACTTGACCGGGAACTTGATCCGTTCCGCCCCAAAGAACATGATGAGGACATTCTTGGTCCTGAAATACCATATCTAAGTGCGATAGGGGCTTTGATGTACCTTGCTAGTAATACACGTCCATATATTGCATTCTCAGTAAACTTACTAGCAAGATATAGTTCCGAACCAACACGCCGACACTGGAATGGAATCAAACATATATTCCGTTATCTTTGTGGTACCCGTGACATGGGATTATTTTACCAAAAGAATTCGAAATCAAAGTTGGTTGGATATGTTGATGCTGGTTACTTGTCAGATCCACATAAGGCACGATCCCAAACAGGGTATGTTTTCACATATGGAGACACTGCAATTTCTTGGAGGTCGACAAAACAATCTTTAACTGCAACATCATCAAATCATGCTGAACTTATTGCACTTTATGAAGCTGGTCGAGAGTGCGTTTGGTTAAGATCGATGATTCAAAACATCCAAGAAGAATGTGGGCTCGAATCTATTAAAGGAAATCCAACCATATTATGTGAAGACGACGTGGCATGTATAGCTCAAATCAAGGAAGGGTATATCAAAGGAGACAAAACAAAACACATTTCTCTGAAATTTTTCTTTACATATGATCTACAAAAGGATGGAGTTATTGACGTTTGTCAAGTTCGATCAAGTGACAATTTGGCAGATTTATTCACAAAGTCTTTGCCAACAAGAGTTTTTAAGCTACTGGTTCAGAAGATCGGCCTTCGACGCTTAAAAGATATGCATTAATTTGAGGAGGAGCATTATGCGTACTGCACTCTTTTCCTTCATCAAGTTTTTATCCCATTGGGTTTTTCTTGATAAGGTTTTTAATGAGGCAGTTTATGGCGTGTAATGAACGATGAATATCCAAGGAGGAGTATTATAAAATTATGTATGGGCTCATGGGTTATGTCTATTCATCCTATTCTTTATGAACAAGTTAGGGTTTAAACTATTACCCTTATAAATACATCTATTGGTATCCTCCAGTATGGATGATTCAATAACAATTCTCTCTTCTCTTTACTCTTGTTTATTACTTTTATAATATTAAGTTTATAATATTCTATTTTGCAATTATTAGTAAAAAAAAATTTACCAACGATATACTATCACTACTTTTTAGGAACTAGTAGTAGCTAATGGTACTAGCCCACTCCCACTTCCCTATCTAACTCTTCTTCTTCTTCTTCTTCTTCTTCTTCTTCTTCTTCTTCTTCACTCTTTTCTCCATTTCTCAGCCCAAAAAAACAACCGGAAAAATATTATAAGGCTTTCATTCTTGGTTACCAAAGAGAGTCGACGGCACATGGATTATTTGCTTGAGGGCGCTGCACCTTTTTCTATTAATTTGACCTTTTTTCCTATATAATTTATGTGTTCACGGGAGCTTCATCGGGGGCAACGCCCCCACTACCATACACATGGCTCCACCCCTGTCCTTGACTAAAAAAAGTCTGAAATTACTCGGTAAACTGCAAAAGTTCTCGTAAAAAAATATAAAAATAAAAAATAAATAAATGCATTTAGTAGAATCTCAACTACTCTAAAAAGTTCTCGATGAAACGTACGATTTCTCGTAACTTTTCTCGTAAGACCTAGATTTCTCGTAACTTTTCTCGATGCCACGTCACCTAGATAGTGGAGTCTCAACTACAAGTACTTTTTCTCAATGCCACGTCACTATCTAGAAAATTTGAAGGTATCGAGTACTTTTTAAGATTCTAACTATAAAGAAAAATAGGCAAGTACTATTCTGCTCGAAAACTCTAAAGAAATTACTTTTTTTGTTTATTTTTCGTTTTTTTCTAAAATAGATGACTAGGTTTCCTCTTAAACTACCATAAAAATCAAAGTTTAAGTTTTTATCCGTAATATCTAAGATGATCCTATGACAGTTCTTGATAAACTTGGTTTTGTACTATTCGACCAAAAACCTATCCAAACACGAAAATAACTTGATAAACTAAACCAATATCTATCAATTGGCTTTGATGCCAATTGTACATACCCATTTCTAAACTATTTCACACATCAACAATGCTAGAATTCTAGAGAGAGAGGGGTCCGTGAGATATAGAAAAAAAGATGTTATTAACTTGAATAGCATATGAAAAACACACACACATTCCACACACCACACATGAGAGCATTTGTAGTGTTTATACAAAGTTAGACGCCTCATGGGCCTTATGGTGGGCTTAGGTTTTCTGTTTGGACTTTGGCCTTTACTATTAATATACTAGCTTGAATAACTTAGTATCTATTAGCTTATTGATGAGGCGAAAAATGAACCACTTTTAGGGGGTCATCTAAGCCCGGAATTAAATTTATTTGATCAAATATTACCCTAAATCATTCCTTTTGTGATTTTAGGTACTTTGGGAGTGAAATTTGTAAAAGAAGGCATTTTGGATGTTTTTTGAGCATAAAAGTGAAGAAAACGGCAAAGTCTCAATTTTCCAAGCTGGGAACAGTAGGTGACGGCGTCAAGAGTAATTTCCATGACGACCCAGTACAGAAATGACGGCGTCACAAGGAAGAGCGTCAAGAGTAAAATACATGACGGCCTGGAAAAAGTTATAACGTGACGGCGTCAGATGTAGATCAAGGCAGTCCGAGAAGTATTTTGGCGGCGAGATGACGGCGTCACCAATTTGGTCTTGACGCCGTCAGACCCTATTTCCTATATATAGTTTTCTAATTTTTACACATAAAGAGAGGAAGTTTTGTAGAAACCCTAAGGCCGAACCTAATACGATTTTTACAGGTTTTTCAAGGGTTTTCAGCCCTTGAAACCTTTCAAGTGTAATAGAGATATGTGTTCTTTTAATTCAATCAATATGTCTATGTGTTGGTTGTCTATATCTTGTTCTTGTCTTAATTTTACTATGCTAGGCTAGATCTCTCTTGTGTTTGCTTGGATCTAATGAAACCTAGATATTAATTATGTGTTGATTACTTGTTTATGGTTGTATTGGATGAATGATTTCAATGTTAGGCTTAAGAAAACTGGCAGATCTCCAAATGGTAACATGCTTGAATGTCTTAGGAAACATGAACCGATGGGCACTAGGTTTTATTGGTTGTATTTAATGCATGAGTAAATTCTAATGATCTCATGTTAGGAGCTTCTTAGCCGGCTCGACATAGGAGTGAAGTAGGCACTCATAGGATTGGGGAGTTAAGTGCGCTACCCCATGAATGGTATTAAGGAATACAATCCGTCATCCACGCAACTATAACAAGTAATTAACGTGTAAAAGATATCTAGGGAGTAGTGAAATCTAAGTAAACACGACTTCTCCACTTATTGCTCACAACCTTAGTATAATTTAGTTTTATTTTCATTTCTAGTATTTTATTTTGATTGCATCTTTAGTATTGGGTTAGTTGACTAGCAACTAATTCCGCCATTATCCTCCAAACCCGAGATTTTTATTTGCTTTCTAAAAAAATATAAAAATACAAAAAGAATCATCTCTCACCTTTAGCACTAGTAATTAGGTTTTCTAATCCTAGCGACACTATTCCTAGCTGAACGATCAATCCCCCGGTACTTGTCACTATACTATACTACAACGATCAGGTACACTGCCTGGTGGGGGTTGTAAGCTTCTCGAGATCCCTTGAGAGGTAAAGCCTGGTGCGATCCCCACGTATCAAGTTTTTGGCGCCGCGGCCTGGGGAATAGTTATTGTCTAGGTTAGAATTTCTTTTTATTAGGTCTACTTGCTAGATTACTTTCTAGTAAGATTTTATTTTTATTTTTTAGGTTTTCTTTAGTCTATCGTATTTCTTTGTTTCCTTTGTTCGTAAACTATTTCGATGGATAACAATAACATTGATCGTTTGATTCCTGTTATTCGAGTTTTTTGTCGTAGGATTTTCCAAATGCCCACCCCACTTCCTTTAGTTGATAATGAGAACCCGCCTAACCTCTCACCCAACCACCACTTTGACAATAATTCTGAGTTAGAGGAGTCTGATCATGATGATGACCGTAGGGCTAGTCCTTTTTACTATTCAGACTCCGACGAGGATCTTGATGATGGTGATGTGATTAATGAGGATAGGATGGAAGAGGAAATAAACCCTCTTAGGTATGTCGACCCCAGAACTAGGATTGAGCGTGATAGTTCATTCAACATGCAATTTCCTTGTAAGATCGGATTTAAGAGCTTTAACGCCTATCTTAACTCATCTCTCCCAATGAACATAATCTCGCGTAATGAATATAATAAAATCATGGTAGATGAGTTAGAATACAAAGGGGAAAATATCATTGCTAGGGCAATACCATTGCATGTGTTTGTAGGAAGTTTGGTTTATCTTGTTGAGTTCATGGTTATGGAGGATCTAGGAGAATTTATTGATGATAAGTTGACCCAAGTTATGTTTGGAAGACCTTTCAAACGGTTAACCAACCTCGATGAAAAACTCATAGAAGGGTTAATTACATTCTCGGATGGGGATGAAGATTTTGTCTATCAAATGCCCCGCACACACCCTAGGTTCAAGGATTTTTCCATGGAGAAGTGTAGTAGATATCCGCCCATAGAAATGCTAAGTGAGAATGATAAGAGAAAAGGGCTTAAATATACTCATGAAAAGAATAAAAGATACTATCGCGGGTGTCTAGAGTTAGGAGATGAGTATAAGAAAGATGAGGCGACCATTAGATGGCTCACGCTTGGTTATGTGAGCATAAGCGATACACGGTAACCCATGACCTTGAGTCTAGCTACAAGACTCATAAATAAAGAAAAGCGCTTCTTGGGAGGCAACCCATGCTTTGTGTGATTTTTATTTTTGTTTGTTTGTTATTTGCTTCCGTATGCATGCTTTGTTTTTGTTGTTGGTAGATCATGTTTCTAAACTAAAAAGTGGAAATACTTTACTTTGTTTTTTTGGCCTAGTCTTAACTCCACCTAAAGGTATTTTTGCAAAAGATAAGTGCAAGGGGAAACCCCAAATATGTTTTTAAGAAACAACCCGATCATGATTCTCCACAATATTAAATGAACATGTGTATTCGTATTTGTTAGAGTCAAATGCTTGTATTGAGTCATAATGAAGTTTTGCAAGATTTTCCAGGAAGTAGGACCAAGTTTTTCCAGAAATTTTCCGGAAACTTAACATAAGAATTTCTGCAGGTCAATCCTGACGGCGTCACGAGCTTGCTCTTGATGGCGTCACGTGTAAAAATATGGAAATTTTACCGGTTTTGTTTTTCTAACGGAATCTTAAAGTTTTTGTTGAATTATTAAGTTTTATAATCTCCAGGAAATCTGCAAACTTCATTCCACAAGCATTATATCTTATCTTGTTTTCTAAGATTTAGAAACTTATATAGGATGCCGCCGATTTTATGCGAGGTTGTCTTGTTTGTTTTCTCAGGATTTACAGGTTATGTATGACAAGAAGATGATTTATATTCTGGAAGGGAAGCTTTGATTGTTCATTTTCTTGGAGGAAGATTTAACCTGGCCACCTTATTATCCATACCGAGCGAATCAGGGGAGTATTTGATTTTATTTGTTTTACTTATTTTATTTTTACATTCTTTACTTGAACATTGGGGACAATGTTCATCTTAAGTGTAAGGGGAGGGTAAAATGATGATACCTTACAAATACACTTTCGCTTGAGTTTGCTTTGTCTGATGGTAGGTGTGTAATAAAACTATGAGAAATACTTGTTAGTGCAATTTTAGCGCCAAATTTAAAATTTTTTACAACATTCAGGAGTGAAACTTTAGCCATAGCAAGCGTCTCATGGATAGGAGATTGTATGACTAGCACATAACTGTATATTCAGAAAAATTTTCCACCCAAATATGTGAGGTTCACCTTTAGATTTGATAGGAAAAGCATTTACTATTAGTGCTTATGAGTGTACCGGTAGCATTTAGATTCTAGAACATGCGTTAGTGATGCATCCCGAGACCGCTATTGAGACTGCATTCGTGTAGTAGGATTTACTACATGATAAGAGGCATTAGGATCACCCTTGTGTTAAACCCGTATTATAATTACTTGACCATTTAAGTCATATTACTTGGCTACTTAAGTCAACTAATTTTTCCCACACCTTAGCGTTGTACTCATTTTTTGTACACGAAACCCCTAGTACACCCCTCCGAGCCTATCTTTTCGTTTCTAACTTTAAGCATCTTACTTAAAGGAAGAATTTGTTACACCCCACTTAAATATACAACCAAATCGCCTTAGCCTTCCGTGTATGCGCTCATTTTTAGTGCATTATTGTTATTTGTTAAACCCTAAGTTAACTATCTAATTGATTATATGGTTGCTAAGTCGAGTCATATCCTTGTACATATTGTTTTGGGACTCATGGGACTCATGGGTAAGTACTTATTTTATGGAGTAATGGGGAAGAACATCATATATTACCCCCATATGTACGTTAATCTTAAAAGTACTCCAAGTGTTTTGATTTTCTTAATTCGAGTCATTAGATTAGTTTATTGTAAAGTATGTAAAGATTCAAGTGTAAGGGAAATTTACATTCCCTTTGATGTATTATTTTGGATGGTAGGGTAAGAGTGTACGCAAAAAAAAAAAAAAAAAAACAAAAAAACAAAAAAACAAAAAAAAAATCAAAAAATCGAAAAATCGAAAAATCGAAAAATCGAAAAAATCAAAAAATCGGCGTCAAGAGTAATTTCCTGACGGCGTCAAGAGTAATTTCCATGACGACCCAGTACAGAAATGACGGCGTCACAAGGAAGAGCGTCAAGAGTAAAATACATGACGGCCTGGAAAAAGTTATAACGTGACGGCGTCAGATGTAGATCAAAGCAGTCCGAGAAGTATTTTGGCGGCGAGATGACGGCGTCACCAATTTGGTCTTGACGCCGTCAGACCCTATTTCCTATATATAGTTTTCTAATTTTTACACATAAAGAGAGGAAGTTTTGGAGAAACCCTAAGGCCGAACCTAATACGATTTTTACAGGTTTTTCAAGGGTTTTCAGCCCTTGAAACCTTTCAAGTGTAATTGAGATAAGTGTTCTTTTAATTCAATCAATATGTCTATGTGTTGGTTGTCTATATCTTGTTCTTGTCTTAATTTTACTATGCTAGGCTAGATATCTCTTGTGTTTGCTTGGATCTAATGAAACCTAGATATTAATTATGTGTTGATTACTTGTTTATGGTTGTATTGGATGAATGATTTCAATGTTAGGCTTAAGAAAACTGACAGATCTCCAAATAGTAACATGCTTGAACGTCTTAGGAAACATGAACCGATGGGCACTAGGTTTTATTGGTTGTATTTAATGCATGAGTAAATTCTAATGATCCCATGTTAGGAGCTTCTTAGCCGGCTCGACATAGGAGTGAAGTAGGCACTCATAGGATTGGGGAGTTAAGTGCGCTACCCCATGAATGGTATTAAGTAATACAATCCGTCATCCACGCAACTATAACAAGTAATTAACGTGTAAAAGATATCTAGGGAGTAGTGAAATCTAAGTAAACACAACTTCTCCACTTATTGCTCACAACCTTAGTATAATTTAGTTTTATTTTCATTTCTAGTATTTTATTTTGATTGCATCTTTAGTATTGGGTTAGTTGACTAGCAACTAATTCCGCCCTTATCCTCCAAACCCGAGATTTTTATTTGCTTTCTAAAAAAATATAAAAATACAAAAAGAATCATCTCTCACCTTTAGCACTAGTAATTAGGTTTTCTAATCCTAGCGACACTATTCCTAGCTGAACGATCAATCCCCCGGTACTTGTCACTATACTATACTACAACGATCAGGTACACTGCCTGGTGGGGGTTGTAAGCTTCTCGAGATCCCTTGAGAGGTAAAGCCTGGTGCGATCCCCACGTATCACTTATACCAAGTCCTAAAGCCCTAATACTAAGACTAACTAATCTATTACATTGACTGTAACATAATACAAGGTTCCTATAAGTAGAATGACCGTCACTTTTATAATCTTAACATTCTTAAAAATTGAACCTCCAATCCAATGTGTTTTCTAAATGTCTGTCTCTTCATTTCATAATCATATCCCGAAGTATTATGCCTTTTGGGTTGTGCCATTAGCATATTAAGATCTACCTTGGAGTCACTCTAGTTGAGGTAAACATTATCTCATAAATGCTTAAGCTCAATTTCAAATCTGAAGAATCTTTGAAATACCCTACCAAATCCTTGAACAAATAATGTTATCCTTTGGTTATTAAACAACTCAAATTTTGACCTAATAGCTCTTAGATGTGCCTTGCAGTTTTATCTTTCGTTTTCCTTACTTTGATTACAATTTCTTGCAATTCTCTCTCTTTTGTACGTGATTCCATTGAATTCCGGTGTGTAAACTTGATTTGGATCTTTCCAACGATAATGGAGAAGTGATTTTAGTGATTCGGTTATCGGTAAGATAATTGTCGATTTCCCTCCAAAATTAATTTGAAAATTTTCTTTTATCAAAATTTGAAATCAAAAAACAAATCATATTTGTCCATTTCAAGTATCTTATCTGATTCTACATACGTATCCTTATTGGTTCATTCTTCTCTTACACTATGGACATCCATAATCCTCAAAACCCTAATTTGGGGGTTTCATCTAATGGGTCTAAGGAGGTTGTGGCTCCTAAGCGTACAACTAGGAGTCAACTTGGTGGTATGAAGACACAAGCTAGATCAACTAATAAAGAGGTTCATGTTAGTTTTAAGAAGGGCGATCAAAAATTGGGTAATAAAGGTGGGAAGGCTAGGAAAGTAAGTAAGGATGTTGATTATACTGAAGGTAGTAATGAAGATGGGTATGGTATGGAGGATGATTGGAAGGAGAGGTGGGATCTAGTGTGGATGCTCTAAGTTGTGATTCAAGGAGTTGTGGTGAATCTGATTCAAAGAAGTAAGTAGAAGATATGTCTAAGCTAAATAGGGCATCTCAACAAGGTATAACGGATAATTTGGGTAATGAGAATAGTGTTAATATGATTAGTAATGCTAATAGGGAGAATGTTAGTATTAATATTGGTGAAATTCCCATTTCTGTAGCTGAAAATCCAATCCTTAATTCTAGTAATAGTCCTAGGAAAAGTCCTAGAATTTTGAAAAGAGGGGAGGTTTTGAATAATAATGGTGATATTGCTAATGCCAAATTTTCTTTTAATAATAAAGAGAAATGGCCTAGTTTAGCTAATTTAAGCAAGGAGAATTATGTTGATAAGAATGTGGGATGTGTTGAAATCAATGTGAGAAGTGTTGAATAGTTTATGGTATGATTTGGCAAAAACCATTGAAGGGGCAGGGCAAATTGCATCTGGGTCATCTGTTTCATCTGTCTCTTTTGCTAAGGCTGCTCAAGGTTTGAGTCAGAGTGGTTGTAACAAGCTTAGGTTAATTCCATTATGTGTGAATGAAGTAGGCAAAGAGTTTGTTGATTTAGATTTGGTTGTTGAGGAAGGTAGTAAGTTGTGGTCTAGGACTTTGGTTGGGTATTTTGTGGGTATGCAATTGAATTATAGAGATATTATGGGCCATTTGAAAAGAATGTGGAGACGATATCATTTAGATGATATTATAGTTAATGAATGTGTGTTGTATTTTATGAAGTTCAAGGCTGAGGAAGGTATACAAGTAGCCCAAGAAAATGGACCATGGTTGGTTGGTGGGAAAGCTCTATTTGTACATAAGTGGGAAGCTGGTATGAGTATGGTTAGGCCAGAACCTACTAAGGTACCTATATGGGTTAATATTTGGAATATCCCTTTGGAAGCTTAGAATTCAGATGGAATAAGCAGGATACCTAGCATGGTTGGTACTCCTATCATTGTGGATAGGATTACTACATCAATGTGTGAAAAAGCTTATGGGAGGGCTAATTTTGCTAGGGTATTGGTGGAGATTGATGCTAATAAAGGTTTTGTGGAGAATGTTGATGTATGCTATAGAAGTTTAGGAAAGTCCATGAAATTAAGGGTTGACTATCCTTGGAGACCTCCCATCTGTGGGAATTGTAAAGTTTTTGGGCATGGGGAGGAAAGCTGTATTACTAAGAATATGAACAAGACTGATACTACTCAAAAGAAGGATGTACAAACTAATAATGGGAATGTGGAAACTAAAAGTGATGGTAATGATGGTAATTGGAAGACTGTGGAGGGTAGGAGGACTGAAAAGAATACTCAGATGAATGCTAGTACAAATGTTCAGAGGAATTATGCGAGTTAAAGTTCTATTAGCAGAGGTGGTTATGCTGGAAGGGGAAGAGGTAGTATGTTTGGAAGAGGTAATGGGTATCAAAGGGTTAATAGGAGCAATCAATTTGTTCCTGTTAAGAAAGGGTCTAATGTTGTGGCTGAAGTTCCTAAGAAATTTGATCCAAAATTTAAAGGTAAGGGTATAGCTGTGGAGAAGAAGAAGGGTGATAATTCAAAAGGGAATAATCAAAATGGTCATAATGTGGCTTCTCAAAATAGATATGCAACATTATCTATGGATGCTGATACTGAGGTAAGTGTTGAGGAAGAGACTGCCAAGAGTAGGTTTGATGGAATATGTAATAAAGGGTTGTTTCTCGGTATGGAAGAGACCAAAAGTGGTTGTTCAAAAGAGTGGAAAGATTGCTATAGAGAGAAGTTACAGAAGGATATTGAGTCTATGACTATTGAAGGCTTGGAGAGTAATATCATTAAACTGGAAAAATAGATTGCTTATAACAATCAGAATATTGCTATGGCATCAAAAGTTAAGGCTGATAGTATGGTTCCAACTATTATGGAGGAACAAGGGTTGTCTAAAAACCAAGCTTTTGCCAAAATTTAAGATGAGGTATATAAGGATGAGTTGGAAAGAATTAAGGGATTGGGTATAAAGAAAAGTCAAAGTGAAGTACAATTGTTCTTCAAAACAAAGTAGGTTTTTACTCTACTTAAGTTTGAAACCTAGAATGATGAAAAGTTATAGTTATATAAAATATTGATTGGGGATAATGATTATGATAATTTGGTAGCACAAATTCCTAAGGATAATGGAGCTGGTTGTGAAGATGAAGTTACTCAAGTCACTAATGGGAGTGCTTAGTTTATTACTAAAGATGTGCTTACAAATGTTGCTGATGGTGGTCTTACACATGTGCAAAATGATATTGCATCTCAGTCAACTTTATCTTAAAATTATGATTATACAAATTACAGCTTAGATTATTAAGGGGATGTCTAGTTCTCTTAAGCAAAAAGAAGTTAAAAAGTTGATTAGGGATAATGGTATTAGCCTTTTTGGTGTCATTGAAACTCAACTCAGAAAGAAGTTTGTTGACTCTATGTGCAATACGCGGGATTGCGCCCTCGCAACAGGTTTTACCTCTCAATGGATCTTGAGAAGCTTGCAATCCCCGCCAGGCAGTGTACCTAATCATTGTAGTATAGTATAGTGACAAGTACTGGGGGATTGATCGTTCAACTCAGGAATAATGTTTGCTAGGATTAGAAAGCCTACTAAACTAGGTCTAGAGGTGAGGGATGATTCTTTTTGTATTTTTTTATATTTATGAAAGCAAGTAAAATCTCGGGTTTTAAAGGAGTGGGCGGAATTAGTTGCTAGTCAACTAACCCAACTAAGCCATGATCTACCAACAATAAAAATAAAACATGCATACGGAAACAAATAAAATCAAACACATAAAAATCAAACAAATAAAAACACACAAAACATGGGTTGCCTCACAAGAAGCGCTTTTCTTTATTAACGAGTCTTGTAGCTAGATTCAAGGTTACGAGCTATTACGTGACCTCGTCATTGATCACATTCTCTAGGTCATCCTCAATCTTAATTTTGTATTCCGGACCCAATTGTAAATGTTTTTTATAAAGATCAACCACCTTTTTCTAAATTGCTCCTATAATCCTTTTGGCAAATTCCCTATCAACTTTATATTTTGGCCCTAGAGTTAAGGAATCCTTATAGAAAAGGCTCTTCTTGTCCCATACATAGTCCATGCCCTTTTTCTTATCCTCTTCATTGATGTCCTCAAAACCACCAATGTTATCCACATCAAATCGAGGCACAAAACGAAATTCCTTCATTCTATTAGGCATCCTATATGTGATCCTATCAGTTTCACTAGTAAATCGGATCGTCCCTTCTATCCCATCATATTCTAACTTGGACTCTTCAACAAATGGCTTACCTAATACAACACGGGATAAGCGACAATCTATAACACTAGCTAAGTCTTCAACAACCATAAAGTCAATGATATAAGTAAAGTTCCCAACGAAGACATGTAAACCTTTAATTCTCCTGACAAAATTACAAATTCTGCCGGGGTACTTAGGGTCCCTTCGAGGTTCAAGTCTTGTTTTCACTATATCATTATGAACACTTGAGGACATAATGTTGATTGGGGATTCAAAATCAATGTAAGCATTGTCAATGTACTTATACCCAATCATACATGGTATCTTAACATTCTTAGGATCACCTCTCTTTATCTTAGGGTCAATTCTAGCAAAAGTAGGCCGAGGATTATCAACAAGATTATTATAGTACGTAGTTTACTCCTTAGTGGGATATAGATTGAAATAATCATCCTGTTTTGGATCTATCTCCCCTTCCTCAAGTTCCTTCACATCCTCAACAACAACCTCAAAATCATTAGATCCTAGGTCCTCATTTGAATACAAGGCGGTTGCTAGGTCACTAAATGCATGATCGAGCTCAACATTAATCAACCTATTAAGTTCCCTAATCTCATTCTCAATCTGTTCACGCAACAAAGCAACTTCACTAGGGGAAAGGGGTGGATTCGTGTTTTCCATAATGGCCAACGGAATAGTCAATGAACTTAATTTACTAACAAAGGCATGAAGAAAAAGATAGACTAAAGAAACCTAAAAATAAAAATAAAAATAAAAATCTTACTAGAAAGGAATCTAGCAAGTAGACCTAATAAAAAGAAATTCTAACCTAGAAAATAACTATTCCCCGGGCTGCGGCGCCAAAAACTTGATACGCGGGATTGCGCCCTCGCAACAGGTTTTACCTCTCAAGGGATCTTTAGAAGCTTGCAATCCCCGCCAGGCTGTGTACCTGATCGTTGTAGTATAGTATAGTGACAAGTACCAGGGGATTGATCGTTCAACTCAGGAATAGTGTTCGCTAGGATTAGAAAGCCTACTAAACTAGGTCTAGAGGTGAGGGATGATTCTTTTTGTATTTTTTATATTTATGAAAACAAGTAAAATCTCGGGTTTTGAAGGAGTGGGCGGAATTAGTTGCTAGTCAACTAACCCAATTAACTAAAGATGCAATCAAAATAAAATAAAAAGAAACGAAATTAAACTAATGTGATTATGTGGTGAAAACAATAATGAGAAAAGATGTGTTTACTTAGATTTCATTACTCCCTAGATATCTTTTACCGGTTGATTAGCTTGTTACAATTGCATGGATGACGGGTTATATTCCTTAATACTAGTCTTAGGGCCGTGTACAATATTCCCTAACTCTATAAGCTCCTACTTCATTCCTATGTCGAGCCGACTAAAAGCTCCTAACTTGGGATCACTAGAATTCACTTATGCATTAATTACAACCAAAAATCGTAGTACACCTCCGACCATGTTTCTTAAGACGTTCAAGCAAGTTACCAATGGAAGTCTGCCAGTTTTCTTAAGCCTAACATCGAATACAATCATCCACAGCAATTATAAGCAAACCATCAACCAATAATCAACATCTAGGTTTCACTACATCTAAGCAAACACAATAAAAACCTACCCTAGCATTTTAAAAGAAAGACAAGCATAAGATAGAATCACACAACACATAGACATATCGTATGACTATTGGAAAACTTATCTTCAATTAAGCATGGATGGAACAAGGGTTGAAACCCTTATTTTTACAGAAAATTCATATAGGGTTTTAGCTCTCCAAAGTTCTCCTAATGTTCCACACTAATGAATGAAAATTAGAAAAATATATATAGATTTTACACCTTGACGGCGTCACGTTATAGCTTTTGATGTCGTCAACTCACCGCCAAATTAAGGGTCGTATTGCCTAGATCCAGTCTTGACGCCGTCATGTAGAAATTAAGCTCTGGGCCATCACTTGCAAATGACCCTGACGGCCTTGGTGACGTCGTCAGGCATTTTATACTTGAAATAGTTCTGGGCCGTCATGTGTATTCTTCATATCCACTTCTTTTGCCAAGCTTGACGCCGTCATGTGTGAGGTCTTGACGTCGTCAGGTACTGTTCGCAGCAAGGATTTTGAGACTTTGCCGTTGTCTTCACTTTTATGCTCCAAAAACGTCCAAAATGCTTCCTTTTCCAAATTTCTTCTCAAAAGTACCTAAAATGACAAAAGGAACGATTTAGGGCAGTAATTGATCAAATATTCATGAATTCGGGCTTAAATGACCCCCTAAAAGCGGTACACTTTTCGCCTTATCAATGTGCAATAGTGTCTTTTTTGATTGGGATTGGGTTTCTAATTCTAGCCTAAGTAAGAAAGGATGTCTAGTTGTGGTAAGGTGGGATTAGAATGTTTTTAAAGTTCATCTTGTGTCTTTTACTGATCAGGTGATGAATATGTTGGTGAGTAGAATTGTGGATGGTGCTGAAATTTATGTTTCATTTGTGTATGTGTAGCCTCCCGTAATTTTCCCATACGATTAGTAAATGTTAACATGGAATAAAAGGATATTACGTTAACTTAACAACATTTTTACGGATAACAAAAAAAAAAATTGTTACTGATGACTTGATATCTGAATCACTACGATAACTTGTGATTGACCATTTACCTAGGAACGATGCTTACACACAACCTCGATAGTCTATTATTTTTGCGAACAATAAATATAAAACGTTTATATTTATAATTATACATTTCGTCTAATTACCGTATACTATTTATACATTTCCCGATCCTACGAAAATTCCCGAGATTGCTCACTAATATTTTTGAACCTCGACACGATACCCGAAACAAGCTACGTAGGCCCACAGCATCTTATGGGCTACTTAAACCAAATAACAAACCAAACGGACCATTGTTTCTTTCTTTTTCTGTTTGGGCCGAAACAAACCACAAGCCCACAGGCCAAGCTTAAACGCACCTTAGTTTCTTTTTCTTTCTTTCTTTTGTTTTCCTGTCGCGACACACACCCAAAACACCCCCGATTTTTTGCAATTTCGACACATAAGACATACATATTTTTACATATCTCGTTTCACCAAGTAACTAACAATTGAGAATGGTAAAAGTTGGAACCTCACTCACTCGTTTACTGCCTTAGAAACAACCTAAGTAAACTACAAAACTCACCCTTAGGGAATTATGACACAACGTGTCACAAGCTTTCTACAAACCTCCCATGCTCCCCAATGACAACAAAACCGACTCTATACACCTTGTGAATGTCAGGAATGAATAGGAGATCTTCTTACACAATCTTAGCTTTGTAACATTTTGATTGGACAAGAAAGGAGGTAACATGCGTTTGTATCAATCCCATACTCAGTCACATGTGAACATAACTTGTTATCATCCTCCAAAACTCACTATAAAAACCTCCCATGCAAGCTCAATTGATAACATACACATATACGTACCACATTACAAATAATAACGAAGCATATGGGTTAATAAGGGACGAAAGGTTTGTCAAACGTACGAAGCCTCAAAGAAAGTCTAGGACTCCAAGTTTGCTCATCTTGAACCTTTGGTGGAACGTGAATCGAACCACATAACTAATTTCTCTTCTACTCGATCCATACTAAAGTTTTACGCCAACTTTGTGAGGTGAGGTAAGAACTTTGAACTATCTTTCTATTTTTAGACTTACATTCATTTAATTTTTGCACGAACACTTACTATATATATCTCGTAAATAATAAAAATGACATATACTTTTTACACCATGTATCATTTGTTAGCTAGGTCCTTAACGAGACCCTATAAATATATGGAACTCATAATTAAGTATAAGTACGAATATCACACGTTCCTATATTGGTTTGGACCTACACGAGTTGTGTTAGAAACACTTAGAATATTTTGGATATTGAAAACTAGTAAGGAACGAGTTTTTGCCATTTACTTTGTACGTATAACTAAAAATATTGACACATAACTATACCATGTTTAAGCTCGAACTAATAAACTATCTTATGAGCAATCGATACAAGTAAATATCTAAGCCTAGTGACCTAGTTTCGTTACCTTCACGACCTTAAAGTAAATCGGGTTTTTTAATAGAATTTCATAAAAATAAATTAACTTCTGGCCTATAAGCCCGTTAAGCTTATTATGAGCTTATTCGATAAGCTGATCATACCAACCCTTTAGAAATGTTTTCATAACGTAAAAATATGGACTAGGATAAGTCTAGTGTTCCCCCTACCCTTTTGGATCGTAAAACGCTAATGGGCCTATATTTTTGGCTCGTTAAGCCCATTTAGAATAAAAATGTGGATTTTAAGCTAATAAGCAGTTAAAATAAGTTGTTTCAAATATTCTTAGCTTATTAGAATAATAAAAATGATAAGTTTTGAGTTTGGTAATTTTTGGACTATTTTTGCAACATTTCACTAACGAGGGACTAAAACTGTCAAAATTGTAGAGTTTGGGTAGAAACTGGCAAAACTATTTTTTTGAGGTTAGAAACTGTTAAAATGAAACTTAGTGTTAATAAATGTAAATATTAATACTCACGGACCTAAAATGTAATAAAAATTAACTTTGGACTAACAATGTAAAATTATACCGTTAGTGTTAAAAGTGTAACTTTGGAGAAACTTAAAGGATTTTGTTGTAATATTATTTTTTTAATATATATATATATATATATATACATATATATATATATATATATATATATATATATATATATATATATATATATATATATATATATATATATATATATATATATATATATATATGAGGTAAAACTTGATGAATTTAACTAATCTATATATATACGTTATATAATTCGTAAAATTATAATTAAATTTTGAGGATATAACAACACGTAATTATTTTCTTTTACACGTACGTTGTAGCACATCGCCTATACACATTTCGATTTATTCTTGACTAATAACTAATGTTCGCAATAAAACGAGACTTAGACTATCAAACTAAAACTTGCCATATCTTTTAGGTCGTGTGTGAAGCCGTTGCCTTGCATCATTGAGATTACGATTATTCTACCGTACTACTAAGGTTTGTTCATAGCCCACATTTAATTTGTTTCGTGGGGGGATACATGCTTAAAAACCGAACACAAGTCTTTTCTTGATATTATGATACCGGCTGATATTATTATTGCTTAAGTTGCTATTGCCAAAAGTCCCTCGATCATGAACCTTAATCACTTGCAGGGTGAATGTAAATAATTGTGAATAGATCTATTAGGGATTAACAATCCTCATTTGTTGCTAGAGGAAAGCCACCAAATGCACTTTATTTGATTTCATAGGTTACTGGAAAATACCTATCCTGGGGGCACCTTATTTCACATCATTATTATGGTTATTTGATGGTTGTTAATCGTTGCATGTCATGAGCTTAAGGCAATAATGGATGTGATTTTCAACTTGTTTATTGGTATCGATATACAGTAAACGTCTATCTCTTGTGTTCAAACTCTTAATTATAAACCTATGAATTTCACTCAACTTTTGTTGACTTTTAGCATGTTTATCTCAGGTAACTGAATGGGATGGATCTCGAGGGCACGGAGCGGGCATGTAACCTGGAATGGGCATTAAATAAATATTTATCTTTCTTTGAATAAAACTTGTTGTCGAATAATGAAACATCTTGGAACTTGGATATTTGGTATTTTAAATAAAAACTTAAAACGTCTCACTAGAGTCGTTTTCTATGATTGTGACAAAGATCCTCGATATAATACCCCGAAAGTCTTCCGCTGTCAATATTAAGTCTTCCGCTGTATTGTTTATTTTTGGGGGTCTTATAGTATGGTTAGAATAACTCTAGGGCTAGAATGGAGTTGTGGAAAGTGTTGAGTAATCATAAGTTTGTTGTTGGAAATCGTCCTTGGTTAATGCTTGGAGATTTTAATGTTATTTTAAACTTTAGTGAACATTATGCAAGATTTTAGAGATTGTGCGGAAGACTTAGGCATGGAAGATGGTATGTGTTAATTCACATACCATTTTATGGCCAAATACCGACCCTAAATTGACTAAATGTGCTAACAAATGCCAAAGAAATATATGTTTTTATGTTGTGAACATGCAGGTACGGATTTATCACAAAAAGTCAAATAATCAAGCAAATACCGGAAAAACGGGCACGAGAGTGGGAGATGGTCAGAAAGTCAAGTTGGAAATCAAGTTGAGTTGTGAAAAGTTAAAAGAGATCCCTTGAGATTGAAAATTTGCAAGAATAGTCCTCATAATGAAAGTTTGAAGAAATGTCAGAATTAGTCCTTGCATTTTGGAAGTTGTCACTTTTGGTCCCTCATTGATTTATATGAAGAAAGTCAACTCAAGTCTTCCAACTATTCTAGAATAGCAGAAATGATCCTTGAATTATACTTTTGAAAGATGACAAAAACAACCCTTGGTTTTCAGATTCTACACAATTGGCCCTTGAACATTTCATGAATAAAATTTGAATATTTACTTTACAAAAATCTGGTCCAAATTACAAGATCAAAATCATAAACACCTAGCCCAATCATCCCTTACCCAAACCCGGTCCACAATTCATTTTGGTCAACATATATACCAAGGGTCAACAAGGACAAAGTGTGGTCAAACAAACATAAAAAATTACCCCGCTTCCCATTTTCCCCCAAATCCATTTTACCCAGAACTCCCATGAACCCTACCTTTCCAATCACAATTATTACCGTCGTTAAGGGTAGAATGGTACAATCAAGTACGCTTCTAGAAGGTGTTAGTGATGTCAAATGAAGTCAGAGGCTAAGAAGCACACGGGGGAACACATGGCAGTCATTGATTGGGTGAGACGCGTCATAAACTCTGATCCAAGGGCTATTATCTATCAAGCAATGATTGAAAGTGATCAAGCGGCTAGAAGGTGATCAAAACTAACACAAGCTCACACGGATTGCCAACTTGGCAATCCGTGACCCCAACCCTCATCTCTGCCTATATATAGAGGCATTTGTAGCTTAGTTTGAGGGTAGTTTTAGAGTGCAGCGAAGCTCTGCCAAATTAGTTTCTTACATGTATTTAGAATAGATTTGTTGTAATTGATTGATCATTTTTAATAAAATCTCAGTTTTCTTGTTAATCTACTTATCAGTTACATTTAATTTCTGAGTTTTTAAGTTTCTACATTCTACAAATTTAGTTTAACTTTTAAATTCTATTTAGTTAAATCACATTTCATTTCAAATTTAGTTCTCAAAATATATAAGAAAATAAATAAAAAAAAATCCAGAAAATTATAAAAAATAAAAAAAATGTTTCAAATAAGTAGTTAAGGTCTTAGATAAGCTGATTTAGCTTATTAAACAGTACATTCAAGCTTATATAGCTTGTTGTATGCTTGTTACTATTTCATTTAAAAGGTATTTGGATCCTGAATTGTTGAGGTGTTGTGGATAAGCAAGGTCAGACAGGGAAGGACCTGCCTATCTTAAAGATAGGCAAGCTAAGTGAACCTCCTCAATTTGTGCTGAGGAGGAAGTGAATTGTAAGAGTTATCTCAATTTTTATTCCTCTCAATTGTTCTGTTGTAGATCTGCTATCATTAGCATTAGTACTGTTTGATTGGTATTTTATACTAATATAGTTGTAGTTGTTGTTGATTATAGAGTTTGTTTGATATTTAGATCATTGTTGTTTATTTAGATCTGTGATATAGCAGCTTGATTGTTTCATACTAAGTGATTTGATCATTTGTCATGTTGTGAATCTGAGTTTTGGTTAAAACTATTGAACCTGTGATTTTTGGTTAATCTGTTGAGCTACATGTAGTGATTAGAAACTTGATTGAATTTGAGATTTAGAATTTGTGGATTAGTGTTTGAGTTATTGTTTCATTAAGGTAGATCAGTCAGTAAGGAGTGTTTGGATGGTTAATGTTTGCTGAGATTTAGAGATAGTAGCTTGGTAATTTTTGCATCTTTGATTCACTTAGGTCAGTTGTAGCTTAGTTAGTGCATAAATTCACTAGTTGGAATAACAAAAGTCATAATAGTGGTAAAATAGAATAAACAGTTAACTTTTGGTATTATAGAATTAGTTAAATTTAGCTAAAAGTAATACTGCGGTTAAAGTTAGATCATATTTGTCTAATTGTAGCTTATACATAAGATTAGTAGATGAATTAAGCTGTTTAAAATCAAATTGGTCAAAGTTTAGTAGTAAAAAAATAGTCAAAGTATTTCATTAGTTTTGAGTCAAAGGTTGCTGATCTCAGGGAATTTGATTCAGTTTTAATAATTTGTAGATATAAATTTCTTGTGGATTTGTAATCTTAGTGGTGATACTTGACTTTTGCCCCCATAATATCTGAGTTCAGAACGTTTTTGAAGTGCTTTTTGCATGTGAGAAGTAGCATAGTTGAGACAGAGTTGACTATTTGATCATTTGTGCCTACTAGTTCTTATCTGAGCCTATATCTGTGTTTATTAATTGTGACTGAGCTTAATATTAGTTGGAATTAGTTTTGTGGTTAGTCATATTGCTTCTGTACCAATTTGTGCTTATTCTGCTTATTAAAGTTAGCTTATAACTTGAGCTTATTGTTGATTTTAGTGTTCCTGTTGATTTCTGTGTTTAGTATTGGTCATATTTTGAAATAACTGAGCATATTAAAGCATCTTAAGTCTGTGTTCAAAAGTTTCATTGAAATTGGGTCACAAGTGCTTAAAAATAAGCACTTATGATAAGCAATTTTACTATAATAAGCACTTTTTCAGCTTATTTTGATTTCAAAATTTTTCTCTGAGTTACTTTTATTATTTTTGATTTTCTGGAATTTTTCCAGATTTTTCCAAGCATTTTTACTATTTTTCTTAATTTCTTTTTGATTTTATCTATTTTTAAATAGTTTTTAAATACCAAAAATCCATAAAAATTCATAAAAAGCTGTGAAAAATATAAAAATATTTTTAGAAATTCTTTTATAATATTTTAGAATTTTCAGAATTTAATTTTCATTTTTCCAACTTATTTTTCTATTTTCTTCAATTTTTAATTCATTTAAAATTACAAAAAATCAAAATAAATTCATAGAAAATAATAGAAAAAAAAATATTTTTCTGGAAATTCATTTTATTAGTTTAAGATTTTTAGAAAATATTTTCAAGTTTGTAGGATCATTTTTTAATAAACGTTACATTTTAAATAACGCGGTTGCATTTCCGTTTTTACGTTTTAGACTTTAGTGCATTAATTGCTTGTACTCTTTGCATATTTCATCTTTGTTTGTGAATACTTGAATTACGTGATTGCTATTTTCACTTTTTCACTTCTCAATTCACAATTTCACGAATCAATATTCTTGATTCCATTCGCCTTCACTTGGAAACGACTCGGGTGATCCGTATTTTACGCGGATCATTTCGATATACTACTGATGCGTAGGGATTGCACCAGGCTTTACCTCTCAAGGGATCTTGTGAAGCTTACAACCCCCACCAGGCAGAGTACCTGATCGATGTAGTATAGTATAATGACAAGTACCGGGGGATTGATCGTTCAGCTAGAAATAGTGTCGCTAGGATTAGAAAACCTAAATAATAGATCTAGAGATGCGGGATGATTCTTTTTGTATTTTTATATTTTTTAGAAAGCAAATTAAAATCTCGGGTTTGAAGGATTTGAGCGGAATTAGTTGCTAGTCAACTAACCCAATACTAAGATGCAATCAAAATAAAATACTAAAAATGAAAATAAACTATATTAAACTAAGGTTGTGAGCAATAAGTGGAGAAATGTGTTTACTTAGATTTCACTACTCCCTAGATATCTTTTACACGTTAATTACTTGTTATAGTTGCGTGGATGACGGATTGTATTCCTTAATACCATTCATGGGGTGGCGTACTTAACTCCCCAATCCTATGAGTGCCTACTTCACTCCTATGTCGAGCCGGCTAAGAAGCTCCTAACATGGGATCAATAGAATTTACTCATGCATTAAATACAACCAATAAAACCTAGTACACATCGGTTCATGTTTCCTAATACGTTCAAGCATGTTACCAATTGGAGATCTGCCAGTTTTCTTAAGCCTAACATTGAAATCATTCATCCAATACAACCATAAACAAGTAATCAACACATAATCAACATCTAGGTTTCATTAGATCCAAGCAAACACAAGATAGATCTAGCCTAACATGGTGGAATCAAGACAAGCACAAGATATAGACAACCAACACATAGACATATTGATTGAATTAAAAGAATACTTATCTCAATAGCACATGTAAGGGTTCAAGGGCTGAAAACCCTTGAAAAAGCTGTAAAAAACGTATATGGTTCGGCCTTAGGGTTTCTCCAAACTTGTTCCTTTTTAATGAATGAAAATTAGAAAACTATATATAGATATTAGAGGCTGACGGCGTCAAGAACAAACTTGTGACGCCGTCATCTCGCCGCCAAATAAATCTTCGGACTGCCTGATCTACATCTGACGCCGTCATGTAATCCACTTTTGCAGGTTGTCACACATTTAACTCTTGACGCTCTACTTGTGACGCCTTCATGTTTCTTTTGGGTCGTCATGGTTTTTACTCTTGACGCCGTCAGGAATGTCCTCTTGACGCCGTCATATGTTCCCAGCATGGAAAATTAAGTCTTTGGCGATTTCTTCACTTTTATGCTCCAAAAATGTCCGAATAGCTTCCTTTTCCAGATTTCACTCCCAAAGTACCTAAAATCACAAAAGGAACGATTTAGGGCAATATTTGATCAAATAAATTCAATTCCGGGCTTAAATGACCCCCTAAAAGTGGTTCATTTTTCGCCACATCATATACCCTTACACTTGAGATTTGCTTGTCCTCAAGCAAATGCGCTTTTATTCTAATCAAAATACAAGTTAGGGGTCATTTAACACTAATATAAAAGTAATTACAACAAATAATCGTTCCACTAAAGACCAAAGACAAGCACGGAGGTCATATACAAGCACCTCACAAATAGTGTTTAGATACTCACATCTCTCGGGTGTAATAAAGTATAAATTACAATATGGAAACGGAAGATATCTCTCACTACCTGTCATAACAAAATAGATTACCATAGTCTTGGGAAAGGATCAAACCTCCACCACATGGCGTAAGCACCTAGGATAAACTATCAAAGAGGTCTTTTAAAGGGTTGTAACGTTAGGTGTAGGGATATGAAATACACGGTTTTGTTGGATATAGGCAGTCTTTACTGGTGGCGAGTTAACAATTTAGGTTAATTACATGTACAATATGGCGTTGCTAAGCCAAGACTAGACTCGACTTAAGCTAATAAATTAAAAATAACAAAAACATAAAATGAACATAGAATGAAAAGGGATGGTAGTCCGTATGTTTTTTTTTTCTCTTTTCTTTTTTTCTTTTTATCTTTTTCTTGATTTTTCGATTTTTTTTTTTTTTTTTTTTGCATACACTCTTACCCTACCATCCAAAATAATACATCATAGGGAATGAACATTCCTCTTACACTTGAATCTTTACATACTTTACAATAAACTATTCTAATGACTCGAATTAAGAAAATCAAAACACTTGGAACATTTTTAAGATTAACGCACATATGGGGGTAATAAATGATGTTCTTCCCCATTACTCCATAAATAAGTACTTTATCCATGAGTCTCAATCGTCCCAAAACAATATGTACAAGGATATGACTCGACTTAGCAACCATGTAATCAATTAGATAGTTAACTTAGGGTTTAACAAATAACAATAATGCACTAAAGATGAGTGCATATACGGAAGGCTAAGGCGATTTGGGTGTACATTTAAGTAGGGTGTAACAAATTCTTCCTTTAAGTAAAATGCTTAAAGTTAGAAACGAAAAGATAGGCTCGGAGGGGTGTACTAGGGGTTTCATGTACTAAAAATGAGTACAACGCTAAGGGTGTGGGAAAAATTAATTGACTTAACTAGCCAACTAATATGACTTAAATGGTCAAGTAATTATGATACGGGTTTAACACATGGGTGATCCTAATGCCTCTTATCATGTAGTAAATCCTACTACACGAATGTAGTCTCACTAGCGGTCTCGGGATGCATTACTAACGCAAGTTCTAGAATCTAAATGCTACCGGTACACTCATAAGCACTAATAGTAAATGCTTTTCCTATCAAATCTAAAGGTGAACCTCACATATTTGGGAGGAAAATTTTTCTGAATGATACGGTTATGTGCTAGTCATACAATCTCCTATCCATGAGACGCTTGCTATGGCTAAAGTTTCACTCCTAAATGTTGTAAAAAAATTTAAATTTGGCGCTAAAATTGCACTAACAAGTATTTATCATAGTTTTATTACACATCTACTATTAAACAAACAAACTCAAGCGAAAGTGTATCTGTATGGTATCATCATTTTACACTACCCTTACACTTATGATGAACATTGTCCCCAATGTTCAAGTAAAGAATGTAAAAGTGAATAAGTAAAACAAATGAAATCAAATACTCCCCTGATTAGCTCGATATGGATAATAGGGTGGCCAGGTTAAATCTTCCTCCAAGAAAATGAACAATCAAAGCTTCCCTTCCAGAAAAATAATCATCTTCTTGTCATACATAACCTGTAAATCCTGAGAAAACAGACAAGGCAACCTTGCATAAAATTGGCGGCAATCTACATAAGTTACTAAATCCTAGAAAACAAAATAAGATATAATGCTTGTTGAATGAAGTTTGCAGATTTCCTGGAGATTATAAAACTTAATAATTCAACAAAAACTTTAAGACTCCGTTAGAAATACAAAACTGGTAAAATTTCCAAATTTGAAAACATAGACTTAGGAAATAACGAAGTCGTAAATATTAAGGAATCTAAATCACATCCATTAGATAACATAATAGGAAATCTTAATCAAAGAACCCTTAGGTCACAAGCCCAAGATAAAAATAACTTCTTTTGTTTCCTCTCAGCAATAGAACCTAAGAATATTAATGAAGCATTAAAAGATGAAAGTTGAATGATAGCTATGCAAGAAGAATTAAACCAATTTAAGGCTAATGATATTTGGGAATTAGTCCCAAATCCAATGAACATGACCATCATAGGAACTAAATGGGTATATAGGAATAAGCTAGATGAAAATGGAATAGTAACTAGGAACAAAGCTAGGTTAGTTGCCCAAGGTTATAATCAACAAGAAGGAATTGATTATGACGAAACTTATGCCCTCGTAGCTAGACTAGAATCTATTAGGATATTACTTGCCTATGCATGCGCCCTAGACTTTAAGTTATTCCAAATGGACGTGAAAAGTGCATTCCTCAACGGTTTTATCAATGAGGAGGTTTATATGGCACAAACTCCAGGATTCATTAACTTTGCAAAACCTGATTATGTTTATAAGTTAAAGAAAGCTTTATATGGACTCAAACAAGCTCCTAAGGCTTGGTATGATTGATTAAAAGCCTTTCTTATTAAACATAATTATTCTATGGGAATGGTAGATAACACTCTTTTCACTAAAAAGAAAGACCCAAATCTCATCATTGTTCAAATATATGTTGACGACATTATATTTGGATCGACTTGTCAAGAAATGTGTGATGAATTTTCCAAAATCATGCATGATGAGTTCGAGATGAGTATGATGGGTGAACTAAACTTCTTCCTAGGATTACAAATAAAACAATTAGAAGATAGAATATTCTTTAACCAATCTAAGTACATTAAGGAAATGCTTAAGAAATTTGGCCTAGAAGACTCAAAACCCATGAAAACCCCCATGTCTATGGAAGTTAAACTCATAAAGGATGATGAAGGTGAGTCGTAGATAATACTAAGTATAGAGGTATGATAGGTGGTTTATGTAACACCCCAGTTTTGAAAACACGCAGCGGAAATTAGATTGGGTGTTACTTCATAGGGCACACTTTATTAGTAGAATTTTTCATTTTAGTCATTTTAAAGATCTATCATTCGAATATAAACACCAGAGTTTTAAAAGAGGTCCCCATTTGTCCCAAAGTTTATTAAATCAGTTTTCGAATGATAGGAAAATCTATAGCCTTTATAAGTATCCGTGCTCCTCCGTGCCATCCTTGCTCATTATGGACCTGAGATAAACACATGCTAAAAGTGTCAACACAAAGGTTGGTGAGTTCATAGAGTTTATAGTTTCGAATATCAATTTCCAAAATCAAAGATTTTATAAGTCCACAGTATTTATAATAACAGTTGATTATCAAATTAAAGTGTGAGTAAATCCATAATATCCATAGCTTAAATCGTTGATTTATCAAAATCAGAAAATGAGTGATTTCCTTATTAATTCAAAAATACTCCGTTGGTTTGCCCTTCACTGGGTCAACACCAAAATAGTAGTTCGTTTGTCCTAACTGGGACAACACCAAAATATTAGTTTGTTTGACCTAACCGGGTCAACACAAAAATAGTAGTTCGTTTGCCAATTATTAGTAGTTTTCCTGCTATATAGTGAGCACAATCTCATAGTTTAATAAAACAGTGGGCTACAGCATTGTACGCCCCAAACATCAGTCATTGTAGTACTGTATCATGACTACAGTACTATCGTTCTATTGCACTAAGCTCATGACACTCAACGATTAACAGGCATCAAAATTATCCGTAATAATGATGTAAAACAATGGCCCTCAAGATAGGTATTTACCAATAACCTATGAAATCAAATAGAGTGCATTTGGTGGCTTTCCTCTAGCGACCAAATGGGGATTGTCAATCCCTAATAGATCTATCCACAACTACTTACGCTCAACCTTTGGGTGATTAAGGTGCATGAACGAGGGACTTTTGGTAATAGGTACTTAGGCAATAGAGATCAAATATAGCATTCTATTGAAAAATCACTTGTAATCATGTCTATAGCAGGTATCTCCTCATGAGATATAAAAATGTGTAAACTAGTAAAGTTTATATGAAATATAGTCATGTATTTAGTTAATGAATACTTGTAAAAGTAAAAGCAGTAGTTAAGCATGTATCTCCCCCAAAAACGTTTATAAACCATTGTAAAACAAGTAAGAGTAGGGGCTATGACTCACCTGAGGAATATGATAGGCATAGATAACGTAATGTCAGAGGTAGAATGGTAATGACTTCAAAGATAACCTGAATGATATGGAAGTCCGAGATATGTTCGACTTATCGAGAATCGTGATTCGAATAGTGTTAGATGACAGAATGACTTGTGGCAGAGGTGGCTTGCATGGCAAAATGCTTAATAGTTCAAGAGCAGGTTATATACAATATAACTTGTCTATATGTATAAGTATTGTTTAATGTTCATATATTTCTCGTTATAAATATGTATCAAGAGTTGGTGAATGATTATAGTAATTCTAAGTTTACGCCTGGTTAAGTGAACCGATGAGTTTTATTGTAGGAATAATCATTTCTTAACGTGTGATCAAGTTATCTGATAATAACGTCAAGTTATATAATTTACGTTATAAATTATATATATTTATAAACATATAGTTATTCATAATGACCTCCTAAAACATTACTTGTTAACTTTTATTTATTAGACCGTTGGATACATGAATTATATATATCAAATTCGTGGATAAGTATATGTAAAATTTTATGTTGATATTGTTACCAAATAAATAAGTGTTAGACAACTTTATTTAGCAAGTAATGGTAAAAATAAAATGTGAGTTTACTATCATACAAAAGTTTTAGGATGAAAATGTTAAAGTGGTTTAAAGTTGGAGGGTTGAGAAATGTAATAGTTTATATAAGTAATAAAACTTATAAGAGTTTTTAAGGAAAGTAGCAAGTTACTTGAATTTGGAGGGTCTAAAGCTATCGGAATATAAAAGTTGCATAAATAGCAAAAATGGCAAAATTGATTTAGCTCAGATTCGAACTCATGACCTCTAGCTAACAACACTACAACATAACCAACTGAGCTAAAATGGTATTTGATTATTCTTTACATTAGACTTTATTTAACACCTTGTTATAGTATTTCTATTTTTTGTGTAATCTTTTATTTAGTATGTATATTGTCGTGGGTTTTGCATGCTTTGTAAAACTAGTTGTGTTTCATCCTTCCACCTCAAAATTGATTCTCTTCTTTGAAAATAAGATACAAATCTTATACTTTAAGCTTATGTTTACAAAGGACGCCTAAATAAACTCAAACAAGTCTCGATTCATTTGGGTTTATTCGACCCGACTTTAAAATATGATCAAAGTCTTACTGATCTTATGTAACTTTTAAAAGAGTTAGTTCTAGTTTTAAATAAGCACTTCTAGTATTTTTTTTTTTTTTTTATATAAATAAGCACTTGAGTTTTGCGTTGGGCTTTTATGACTCGTTATGTGTTCGAAATGTTTGACGGTTTATCTTAACGTTTGATGAGATAAGAAACTATAAGCTTTGAGAATAAGTTATATGACTTGATAAATAAGTTGTATGAGCTACTAACTCTATAGCAAGTCGAGTAGTACAAGACCATGCTAGTCAACAATAAATCTTTAAGTTTCTTCTATGTTCGCATAAGTTTTTTAAGTTGTTTAGGATCTTGGATCGTTAATCACAGAAAGAGTAGAAACATGGTTTAAACTTATGAGCTTGTCATTCGTGGCTTTAAAATGGGTTTTGAAAACTTGTTATCAGTAGTTATATATATGTTTGGGTAATTCATGCATAGCCATGCAAGGAGTTGTGATGCCACATATATCTCCAAAAATGATTACGTGAGTACATAAATTAAGAGTGCAAGCTTGAGTGTGTATGGATGAAAGGATGGTAACATGTTATAAATAAATAACGTGACTTACTTCACCATGGACTGGCGGGGAATACACAACATAGCGACTGAGATGGTTCAAGAGGGATGTGTAGTTTGATTCTTGGTACTTCAAGGATGTAGGAACGAGCAATAGTATGTCTTCAACTTGATTCTTCACCCGCGAAATCTTGACAAAACCCTTCGACCCCAGAAAGTAGTTATGATTCAGAAATCTTAAATGTGATATGTTTGTGTTGCGTTACCAACTGAGCTTTCATGGATGAGTTATATAATGAGTTTTGGAAAGATGATAGCAAGCTGAATTCACAAAGGATGGAGTGATAGATAGAACGAATGCATGCCACCTCTCACCATGCCCAATCGAGAAGTTACAAGCGAATATGTGTAAGACCTTGTGGCTGAATATTCCTTACATCTTACATAATATTTCGTGATGATTGGGGAGCAAGAGTGGTCGATAGAAAGCTTATGACACGTTTCACCATTCTTATTCTAAGTGATCTTTCAAGGTTTGTTTGGGTCGTTTCTGGGCAGTAAACGAGTAGGGGAGGTCATAAAGTTTATCATTCTTGATTCTATGCTAGGTGATTAATTAGTAAATACAAGGTTATATATAGGTTGTGTGTCGAAATCAAGGAGTATAGGGGTGGTTTGTGAGCCTAGTCGTGGCTGGAAATAGAAGGAGAAAAATATACTAAGGGTGCACTTGGTCTCGACTGGAACAGAAAGAAAAGAAAAAAGGTATAAGGGTCGTTTGGACCTGTGATCAGCTTGGGTTGTTTGGGGTGCAAGCCCAAAGAAAGAAAATAGAAAAAGTATGGAGTCCGTTTGGTGTTGTGGCGAATCACAAGAAGTGAAGTGAAACGAAAATATATTTGATGTGTGGAATGTTTGTATGCATGTAACTATGTTTTTATCTGTAGGTCGATATGTTTATTGTTCAAGTTGGCATGTGCATTAGATGTTAGTAGAGATAGGATACATGTTGTGCAATTAAGGGTTTGACTAGATTGATTATATTATTTTACAAGATTTATTTTGGTTGAGGCTCAAGTGCGCAATTAGGGAGTTTTTCGTAAGCTCGGTAATTATATATATCATACTTGGTTATCTATCGAATCGTATAGTTATTAAATATAAACGTTTTAAATCATATGTGATATTTAGTCTATCAAGGTTTATGTGTAAATAACGTTCAGGGTAAAAAAGTGAATAACGTTGAAATTGACAAGTATATAAAAAAAATTTGTTATTGGTAAAAATGGTAACTTTATGTTTTACTAAGGTATTAATTGTATGGAAAATTTACGGGATGTTATAGTTTACTATACTTAACGGCAAGTAGACCCGATATCATGTTTAGTGTTTGCCTTTGTGCCCGTTTTCAAGAGGATCCCAAAACCTCTCACCTAGAAGTGGTTAAGCGTATCTTCCGATACATTAAAGGCACTATACACTTAGGATTATGGTATCCTAAGGGATCTGGCATAGAAACTATCGTCTATGCGGATTTGGATCATGCGGGAGACTACGTAGATAGAAAGAGCACTAGCGGTATTTGCACTTCCATGGGATGTTGTCTAACATCTTGGTTCTCGAAGAAGCAAACCGCTCTTGCTATTTCTACCACCGAAGCCGAATATGTAAGCACTGGAAAGGCATGTCAACAAGCACTATGGATGAAACAAGCTCTCATAGACTATGGCATTAGGTTAGAAAATGTTCCTATTATGTGCGATAACAAAGGTGCGATAGATTTAAGTAAAAATCCGATTCAACACTCTAGGACTAAGCATATAGAAATACGCCACTACTTCCTTAGGGATAATGTACAAAAAAGAAACATATCTACAGAAAATGTTGCATCGAAAGATAACATTGCGGATATATTCACTAAACCCCTTAAGCGTGAATTATTCAACCACTTACGTTTAAGATTAGGAATGATGGAACAAGTTGACTAAATTTTATTGCATTTACACTACTTATTACTTGCGTAAAATTTATTTTTCTTCCACCTCTTCATATCTAAGTCTAGGAATCTATTTCGCACAAAATTAAAGATTGGGAAACCTCTTTTTTTTATTGCATATACATTCTTGTAAAACCCAATCAAATTTTCTTTAAAACTATTCTCACATCTAGGAAATACATGAAAACCATTTTCCTTGCATTTTTGACAAATGCCAAAAACTTTTTCTTAAATCATGCATAAAATCTCACATGAATCGTCAAAATATATAATCTAATATATAACATTGACATTCATGAATCGAGCAAAAATCGAATCAAGGAGATTTTGGATTGTTTCTTAGGAAGTTTTCTTATTTGCATTTAGGAGTCGAAACAATCACAACTCAACATTTGTTGCATATAGGCACACACTAGGACAAAATCACTAACAATGTTGTCATCTTGTTCCATCACTAGTTTTTCACTCACTAGTTACCTTTGCCTTTGATCTTAGATAGTTGCTCTAGGAAGATTGAGTGCCCTTGCCTTTGCTTGTCCCTTCTAGATTATTATTAATTGCTTGTTTGCTCTATTACTTAAGTGTTTTTGCATGCATGCTATATTATGATTAGATTAGATGCTATATTGCCTCAAAGAGTTGAACTTGCTTGAATCCAAACCCAAAAACACAACATTTCTGAAAATTTTCAACCAAAAACCCAATTCTGGAAATCTGGAAACCACCAGATGGGCGGCCCCCTTAATTATGTAAGGCGGCCCCCTTAATCATTATGGGGACCACCCCCTAATTAAGGGGACCGGCCATCTGATGGTCGGGTTTACAGAATCTTTTCTGCTTTTTAGCCTATTTCAACCTACACTTCCCAAACTTTACACCAAACCCACAAGGACATTCCTTTGATCCTCTTTACAAACCATACAACATTGGCCAAACATCCACTTTCATTCCAAACTACACATCTCAACCTCCAACCACTTATAATGATCCATACAAGTTTGATCAACCATCAAACTACACTTCCAACAATTTCAATTCCAACCACACAACCCCAATTCATCCATATCAACAAAATGATTCTCTCCACATTGCCACGGAAAAGCAAAAGTTATGTGATGAAATAAACCAAATCCATGATCTTAGTGATCTCCTTGCTATGCATCTTGCACAACACAACAAAGGGCAACCTCCATCATCACCCTATGCAAATTGCCTACCCCCACTCTCTCAACTTGGATCAAGTTACAAACCACACTCACTTTTGCCCTTGTTGCATCTTCCTTCAAAAACAAATCCTCTACTTGAGTGAAGATATTTATTGGATCGAATATCTTCTCACTCGTCCTCATCCAATACCACCCTTGACACGATACAACATCGTGAGATCCACCTCTTCCGCTCCATACCCCACTCCATATCCTTCTCTATCAAACAACTAAGCTCTATGCTTATGTTCCCCTCAAGCAAATAAAACACTCAACCATGGGTTGCAAGCAAGTCCAAGTGCTCTCTTTGGCAATTTAGGACTATGTTGTTTCTTTTGTTTTATTGTAATCAATATGCTTCAAGCATATTGAATGTTGTAATGATGATCATTTCTATGTTCATCTCATATATGCGTGAATGAATCTATTTTTATTCTCATTATTGTTGCTTTGCATATATATGTCTTGTTCTCCTCACATATTTTTTGTAGCCAAGCATTCCATAGCTCGTTTCCTTGGTGCTCTCAAATGAGGGGGAGCATACATCAAGGGGGAGCTTTCTACCCGTTTAACTTATTTCATGCAGCTTAATCGGCATAACCTTTTTGACTTTACAAAAAGGGGGAGAAGTGAATATAAAACTCTAAATACTTGTCTAAAAATTAATTTTTAGATTTAAAGAGTTTTAAGTTTTGTAATCATCAAAAAGGGGGAGATTGTTGACATAAATAATGCCTAAAAACATTGTTAACATTCATCTACATCTCTATGTTTTGATAATCACAAAACATAAATTCATTAAACTAAAACTTATGTCGTAAACAAGTATTTAGAGATAAATATTTCATTTTGCATCCAAATCACTTAAGGTATGAATAAACAAAGTGTTTATTGCATTCTATGATCAAAGGAAATTTTTCTCTAATCATTAGAACTTTTATAAAATGCCATAAACATTTTATATCTTTTACAAAATCATTTTTGGAATTAAAAGAATATGTTTAAATCATTAAAAATATATGATTTAAAATTTCCAACCAAAAATGGCAAATATTATCCAGAAAAACCTTCCCCACTAAAAGACAAACAAATCCAACGTTCTGAGGGGGCGGCCCCCTTAATGATTAAGGGGACCGCCCCCTAATTAAGGGGACTAGCGACGCTCCAGAACAAAAATTTGTTTGCCTATAAATAATGGTTCATTTCATAGATTTTTCTCACCTTTTGCACTCCTAAACTTTATGTTCTAGATCTCCATTTCTATTCTCTAAATCCTTTGATCATACATACATAAATCTTTGTTTCAAAGTGATCCAAACATCAACCTCTCAAGTGCAAGAGAAGAATACTTCTATCCTCCAAGATAAGAAGTATTACAACTTGTTGTGACCTCCACATCCAAGTTGTTAGAGCATCATTCATCACATATATTTCTTTGTGTTATTTTTTGTGAATATTTGGTAGAAGATAGATTAGCTTAGTGTGTAGATAGTGTGATTGTTTAGAAGATTGTTGTGAAGTAGATAGTTGTGAAGAAGATTGTTGGGAAGTAGATAGTTGTGAAGAAGATAACTGTGAAGATAGATAGGTGTGAAGATAAATAGGTGTGAAGATAGATAGGTGTGAAGTAGTTGTGTATAAGTTGTGATCTAGTTGTGATGAAGTTGTGGTGTGTATATTGGTGTGTAAGGTTTTCTCCACCATAAGGGAGCTTGTTGACATAGTGAAGAAAACTCTCGAGTTAGGTGCTCGGGGAGTGGAGTAGGGCAAGGAAGGTGTCCTTGTAGCCGAACCACTATAAATCTCTTGTATCGCGGTTTGATCTTTCCATCTCTTATTTATTTCTTTACTTACATTATTATTGTTATATCATACATATATATTGTTGTTTATATTATGCAAGACTTGAGTTCACATAATATCGAATCTAAATTTTTTAAAAGTTAAGAAACCACACAAACAAACTTTTTCATAATAAACCAAAAAGATGTAAAACTATTCAACCCCCCTTCTAGTTTTCCACACAAGCTCCGGCATGAGAATACGTATTTGCTTGGTATAGAATATAGTGAGATGATCTAGAGAGAGAGATAGTCTATATCGGAGTATTAGAGAGTGCGTGCCATTCAACTGGTTGAACGACTCTATTTATACTACCTGGACTAAGCTCCACAACACGAGTATTGAGGAGATGGGATTGTCGTCTAGGTGTATGTAGGAAATCATTGTTGATGGTTATGTGATGCCTTTGGAGATTATGTTGTCGCGATATCATAGGTGGTTGTTATGGCCCACTTTTTGTTTCCTTCGTACATGATCGTACAACAGCTGTCGGCTAGTACGATCCATGTTCCAAAGTAGTCTTAGCTCCTATGTCATTGCCTCCAGACCTGAGGTGACCTTTGTCACCAAGCTAATTAAGTAACCCTTAATCTTTCAAATATAAGTTGTTGCATAGTCATTATAGTTGGTTGTTTGGTTCTACATGTAATCTTCGTGGACCTAACTAATAAGATGTTAACAATTATTATGAAGACTAATTAAGGTCCCAATTGGATTTTTTTATTATGCAATGACTAATTTAGATTTCGCACACTCATGTTACTTTGTACGTAACACTTTCCAAGTTCTTATTTGATAAGTTTGTTTCGTATAACCTATTTTTTTACCTTGCATCTTATATGATAAATGTGTCCACTTGAAATTTTATTAGCACACAATAATGTAGAACCAGAATTGCTTTTTATACTCCTTCAAGCTCATTTGTTATCCTGCAATCAGATATGATATTCATTTATCAGGAGCTTCATGTTTATATTATGTACCAGGGAATGAGGGAAGTGCTAGATAAGTTTATACAGGTCGGATTTAGCCTTCGCCTTCCAACTATTATCATATGTGATCAGGTGACTTTCCATCCCTTTTAGTTTATTGTATGTTTTACAAATGGCTATTTATTATCATATGACGTCTCGATTTACTATAATTGAATCTACCTGAAGATGTATATTTTATCACCCACTCTGCCACCTCTATGTCATTTCTTTGACACTCAGGGGGTGCTTGGTTGGGGGTATTGGAGGTAGGTGTAACACCCCCATTTTTCACTGATCGCAGCGGATTAAGTATCTGGGGTTTTACCTCATGGATCACAGATACAATAATAGAAAATGACTCGAAAAGAGACATTTTATAAAAATGATTTATCATTCATTAAAATTATCAGAGTTGTATAAGATGGGGTCCCGTGAATCTAAGTGTGAGATGTTATGTTTGAATGATAACCAAATAGAAAGTCTTTCAAGTCTCGTGCCTCTCCATGCCATAATTTCCACAGAGCTCCGTTACCTAGGATACATGCTTAAAAAGTCAACACTAGGTGTTGAGTGAGATTCATAGGTTTAGGGGTTAGTGACTACAAGTTCCTCAGGGTTCAGTTGTTAAACCCTTCAAGGAAAATGTAGTGTGTGTGATAATTGCAATGCATGTACAATTATCAGGAGTTGGTCAGTTGGTCTGTTGCACTAAGCTCATGAACCACACGTTAACAATCCGGGTCATGGGGGCTCAAATATAATACTTATTGGTACCCTCTAGTGAGAGGTAGTACCAACGGGAGTTGTCAAACTCCAATAGATCTATCTATTATATTCGCGTTCACTTGTGTAAAATATCACAAGCGATTAGATTCATGAATTTTGTTGTGTAGGGGTGGCAGATAATTTACTCGTGCAACAACTAAAGAAAAATACTTGTATTCGATTTAAAGCATTTAGCATGTATCCCCCTCACAGGGTTTGTAAAGCATTTAAAAGAACGTATGACCGTAGATCTATTCTTTATCACCTAAGATTATGATGTTAGAGAGAGATAGAAGAGCTAGAGAGAGAAAGTAGAGAGAGAGGTGGAGAGAACTATGTGTGAGATAAACCTTGTATTACCATGAACTCCCACCCTTCCTAACAAGCTTAGGAGGGTATTTATAGTGTTTACCTTTGCCACCATGGGCTTTCTCTTGGGCCTTCTTTTGGGCCAAGCCATTTAGGCTTTTACATAACCTTAATAGACTAGCATTTACTAACTATTACATGAATATATTTAACTAACTATTTGACTCAATAACGATCGTCACTTTTAATCCTAACAATCTCCCCCTAAGGGACGATCATTGAGATCTCTCTTTGATTACATAAATGATCAACACTTCTAATGCTAACAATCTCCCCCTATGGGTGATCATTGAGATCTCTCTTTTGTGACCTTGATCTTTGATCTTTGAAGCTTGTTCTCTTGAACTTTGAATCTTTGTGTAATAGCTTTACTAGTTCCTTTGTTCCAATCATGCTTTGTGATCTTTCTTGCCTTTGATCAACATCTTCAAATATGGGTGTCTTTACGTCTTTTCCAACATGCTCATACTTTGTTTGACTTTGAATCTTCGTGAAGTTCTCTTTTCTTTGACTTTAATCTTTGTTTCTTTAGTTTGTAGATTCTTTGACTTTGACTTAGAAACGTTCAGAACTTTGCTTTGATTTGATCTTTGAAGAGAGCTTTGCAGGGTATGAGCATGTGGATCTTTGAGTGATGGTAACAGTCTTTCTCCAGGGAACATTCATGAGTACCTGCATAAAACAATTAGCAATAAAGTATCATAGTGTGAAGACTCCTTCTAAACCTTACCAAGGCCGTTCCCAAATCAGATATCCCTGAGAGGGCTTACAAGATTTACCTAAGTAAATCAATGATTGGGTGAGTCACTGGAGATCACCCCACGACTGTAGACCGTTTAAGACATAGTAACCATCATGATAGATAAGGCAAGATCCGTAGATCTCATAAAGACTCTTACAACTTGTGTCCTTTTTGGCGAACACAAGTGTATTCATAGGAAGTGTATCTGATGCGTGGGAATTGCACCAGGCTTTACCTCTCAAGGGATCTCGAGAAGCTTACAACCCCCACCAGGCAGTGTACCTGATCGTTGTAGTATAGAATAGTGAGAAGTATCGAAGGATTGATCGTTCAACTCAGGAATAGTGTCGCTAGGATTAGAAAGCCTAAAAACTAGGTCTAGAGGTGAGGGATGATTCTTTTTGTATTTTTATATTTTTATAATCTCGGGTTTTGGAAGAGTGGGCGGAATTAGTTGCTAGTCAACTAACCCAATAACTAAAAATGCAATCAAAATAAAATAACAGAAATGTAAATAAAGCTAATTAAACTAGTGGTGTGAACAATAAACGGGAAAATTGTGTTTACTTAAATTTCATTACTCCCTAGATATCTTTTACAGGTTTATAGTTTGTTACAGTTGCGTGGATGACGGGTTATATTCCTTAATACCAATCATGGGGTGGCGTACATACTTCCCCAACTCTATAAGCTCCTACTTCACTCCTATGTCGAGCCTGTAAGAAGCTCCTAACATGGGATCATTAGAATTCGCTCATGCATTAAATACAACCATAAAAACCTAGTACGCATTGGTTCATGTTTCTTAAGACGTTCAAGCAAGTTACACTATGGAAGTCTGCCAGTTTTCTTAAACCTAACATCGAAATCATTCATCCGTAACAACTATAAACAAGCAATCAACCCATAATCAACATCTAGGTTTCACTACATCTAAGCAAACACACAAGAGATCTAGCCTAGCATGTTGAAATCAAGACAAGCGTAAGATATATTCAAACAACACATAGACATATTGAATGAATTGAAAGGATGCTTATCTTAATTGAACATGAAAGGTTTCAAGGGATGAAAACCCTTGAAAATACTGATAAGATCGTGCTAGGGTTTTTCCAAGTCGTCCCTAAAATTGTCCTCCTCTAATGAATGAAAATTGCAAAACTATATATAGATTTTCCAAGGTGACGTCGTCAAGAAGAAAATTCTGACGCCGTCAACCCGCCGCCCATAATAAAATCGGATTGCCTAGATCCAGATCTGACGCCGTCAAGAGTGATTATTCTCTGGGCCGTCACGTATAAAGGGACCATGACGGCCTATGGTGACGCTGTCATGCCCTAGTGCAAAAACATTCTGGACCGTCATGGACTCTATCCTCTTCACCTCTTGTTTTTCCTCTTGACGCCATCATTAAGAAGCTTGTGACGCCGTCAAGTACTGTTCCCAGCAAGGAAAATTAAGACTTTGCCGTTTTCTTCACTTTTATGCTCCAAAAACGTCTAAAATGCTTCCTTTTCCAGAATTCACTCCAAAAGTACCTAAAATCACAAAAGGAACGATTTAGGGCAATATTTAATCAAATAAATTCAATTCCGGGCTTAAATGACCCCCTAAAAACGGATCATTTTTTGCCTCATCATATACCCTTACACTTGAGATTTGCTTGTCCTCAAGCAAATGCGCTTTTATTCTAATCAAAATACAAGTTAGGGGTCATTTAACACTAATATAAAAGTAATTACAACAAGTAATCGTTCCACTAAAGACCAAAGACAAGCATGGAGGTCATACACTAGCACCTCACAAATAGTGTTTAGATATTCACATCTCTCGGGTGTAATAAAGTATATATCACAATATGGAAATGGAAGACATCTCTCACTACCTGTCATAGCAAAATAGATTACCATAGGCTTGGGAAAGGATCAAACCTCCACCACATGGCGTAAGCACCTAGGATAAACTATCAAAGAGGTCTTTTAAAGGCTTATAACGTTAGGTGTAGGGATATGGAATACACAGTTTTGTTGGATAAAGGCAATCTTTACTGGTGGCGAGTTAATAATCTTGGTTAATTACATGTACAATATGGCGTTGCTAAGTCAAGACTACAGTCGACTTAAGCTAATAAATGAAAAATAACAAAAACATAAAACAAACATACAATGAAACGGGATGGTAGTCCGTATGTTTTTTTCTCTTTTCTTTTTCTATTTTTTTTTTCTTTTTCTTGATTTTTCGACTATTTTTTTTTTTTTTTTTTTTTTTTTTTTTTTTTTTTTTTTTTTTTTGCATACACTTTTACCCTACCATCCAAAATAATACATCATAGGGAATGAACATTCCCCTTACACTTGAATTTTTACATACTTTACAATAAACTAATCTAATGACTCAAATCAAGATAATCAAAAGACTTGGAGTACTTTTAAGATTAATGCACATGTGCGGGTAATAATAGATGTTCTTCCCCATTACTCCATAACACAAGTACTTTACCCATGAGTCCTAATCGTCCCAAAACAATGCGTACAAGGATATGACTTGACTTAGCAACCATGGAATCAATTAGATAATTAACTAAGGGTTTAAACATGAAACAATAATGCACTAAAGATGAGTGCATACACGGAAGGCTAAGGCGATTTGGGAGTACACTTAAGTGGGTTGTAACAAATTCTTCCTTTAAGTAAGATGCTTAAAGTTAGAAACGAAAAGATAGGCTAAGGTGTGGGAAAAATTAATTGACTTTACTAGCCAAGTAATATGACTTAAATGGTCAAGTAATTATGATACGGGTTTAACACAAGGGTGATCCTAATGCCTCTTATCATGTAGTAAATCCTACTACACGAATGTAGTCTCACTAGCGGTCTCGGGATGCATCACTAACGCAAGTTCTAGAATCTAAATGCTACCGGTACACTTATAAGCACTAATAATGAATGCTTTTCCTATCAAATCTAAAGGCGAACCTCACATATTTGGGAGGAAATTTTTTCTGAATGGTACGGTTTTGTGCTAGTCATACGACTCCTATCCATGAGACGCTTGCTAAGGCTAAAGTTTCACTCCTAAATGTTGTAAAAAATTTTAAATTTGGCGCTAAAATTACACTAACAAGTATTTCTCATAGTTTTATTACACACCTACCATCAAACAAACAAACTTAAGTGAAAGTGTATCCTATAAGGTATCATCATTTACCCTCCCCTTACTCTTAGGATGAACATTGTCCCCAATGTTCAATTAAAGAATGTAAAAGTGAAATAGGTAAAAGAATGAAATCAAATACTCCCCTGATTTGTTTGGTGTGGATAGTGTGTTAACAAGGTTAGATCTTCCTCCAAGAAAATGAACAATCAAAGCTTCCCTTCCAGAATATAAATCATCTTCTCTTCATACATAACCTGTTAAACCTGAGAAAACAAACAAGGCAACCTCGCGTAAAATCGGCGGCAATCTATATATACTAATAAATCCTAGAAAACAATGTAAGATATAATGCTTGTGGAATGAATGTTTGCAGATTTCCTGGAGTTTATAAAACTAAAGAATTAACAAAAACTTTAAGACTCCGTTAGAAAAACAAAACTAGCAAAATTTCCAGAATTTTACACATGACGACGTCAGGAATTAATTACTGACGCCGTCAGAAGTGACCTGCAGAAATCTTTACGTTAAGTTTCCAGAAAATTTCTGGAAAAACTTAGGTCCTACTTCCTGGAAAATCCTGCAAAACATCATTATGACTCGATACAAGCATTTGACTCTAACAAATACGAATATACATGTCCATTTAATATTGTGGAGAATCATGATCAATTTTGTTTCTTAAAAACATATTTGGGGTTTCCCCTTACACTTATCTTTTGCGAAATACCTTTGGATGAAGTTAAGACTAAGCCAAACGACAAAATAAAGTATTTTCACCATTTTAATTTTGAAACATGATCTACCAACAATAAAAATAAAGCATGCATACGGAAACAAATAACAATCAAACAAATAAAAATCACACAAAGCATGGGTTGCCTCCCAAGAAGCGATTTTCTTTATTTACGAGTCTTGTAGCTAGACTCAAGGTCATGAGCTATTACGTGACCTCATCCTTGGTTTCACTCTCTAGGTCATCTCCTATCTCGGTATTGCTTTCATAGTGCAGGTATTTTGGGTCTTCAAACTCAAAGACATCTTCCGGATACTTGGACCCTAGTTTACTAACATCCTTAAAGAATCCACATGATAAATCAAAAGTGTTCTTACATCCTCTCCGAACATCTTCATCACATAAGATAAGTTGAGAACTTAGCTTATCAAGCCCGTCATAATCAATTCCTTTGAGATCCCTTCTCTTGTATGGTGTTTGGTATGACACCCTCCTAATTCCATTAGCAAAGGTCATGATTCCGTTCCGGTCATCAACCATTAGATTAGTGATTTCACAAAAGGGTGCTCCGAAAACAACTTGTGACAACCTTGGGTCGACATAGTCTTCGATGTTGTCCACGATCGTAAATTCCATTGTGAATGCCATATTTCCTACGAATACCTGGATTTCATGATCTCTACCAACAACGTTTTCTCCCTTATAAATCATTCCCCATCTGCAGATATTGTTATAGTGGAATAGAGACATAAAATTCTTAGGTAGGAATCCGTTAATGTAGATATTATCGAAATACTTATGACCGATCATGCAGGGGATTTTGAGGTTATTCGGATCACGCCGCCTTATCCTCCCCGATCCTGCATCCCTTGATCCATATAGATTCCCTTCCAGTGATGGACGGTACTCGTACACCTCCTCATTCCCCTCCCGAAAAATTACCTTCTTGACGCCATTGGTGAATAAGGCACTACCATCCTTCTCATCAAGGATTACCCCCGATTCATTGACAAATGGTTTCCCGAGAACAAGGTTGGTTAATGTTAGATTAGTGATAGGGTCTATGTCATCGACCACGGTGAGGTCGATGTTATAGACAAATTCTCCAATCACAACTGATAATTTTTTTATTACCCCGGTGTTTTTGATTATTTCATACAATGTGCGTTCAGGGAAGGCTTCATTGTAAAGGGAGAGGGGGATTATGTTGCCAGGGAGGTTAGGATCTATATGAGTATCGGTTAAGAGCCTCTTCCTAGTAGTGCAGGAAATCTTGAAAACTTTAGAGTTGATCCCCTCAGTCCTATCACTACTCCCTTTAGTCATATCCAACAAATTTTTCTCGGGTTCCTCTATAATAGATTTACCCAAAATTGCTGGATTCCTCGTATGCTCTTTCGATCTCTCTTTTACTTCATCCAATTTGACTGACTCTTGAGTGACGGAGTCCTCGAATGAGTTGGTAGGGCTCTTGGTCAATTCGTGGTCTAACCTTGGGGTTTCATCCTTTAGCTCTATGACCCATATTTCCAGTTAGTTGTTGGCTCAAGTTAGGTGTAGGAGCAGATATTGTGGTGATATTATTTACAAAATGGATTGGTCCTAGGAGGTTGACAGGGTCCCTTACATCTTTTACCTTTGGTGACAGATGTTTAAAGAGTTTACTAGGACTTTTTATTTTCACAGGAGAGGTTGGCTGATTCATGACGGTAACAGATTTGACCTCTTCAGCCTGAATCGGTTTATTAACAATGTGCTCTTTAATAGCAGTTAACAAATTACAAATCTTGTTATTCATGTCGGCTTGCTGTTGTCTAAATTTATTCTCCATCGTAGAGAGCTTTAATTCTTGAGATAGAATGAACTTTCACAAGGCATCTTCATAGCTTTGCCTAGGAGTGCTCTGTGATGGAAAATGCTCGGACCATTCGAGTGGAAAGGAATCATTGAAGGATACGCTCCGAGTTTGGTATCCTCTGAAATTAGGTTTATCCTTCCATGCGTCATAGGCCTCGTCAAAGTTTCGAGGACCTCGACCAACATGTGATGATGTGAACTCCTTATAAGCACGTTTTTCAAGCTCCATTCAGTTATGAGTTTCATGAGGGCCATTACACAATTTACATGAAGAGGCGATTTTGCTCACTTGGCTTAAAGGCTTAGGAGCTTCGTAAGATTTCATGAGAAACTTGACTCGGTCCTCAAGTTCCATGATCCTACGGTCGGGAGTGCTAGAATTGTTCGAAGGCAAATATATTGCCTTGACCGTTTTGTTCAATCACGAGGATCATTCCAACTTTCGTTATCATAGAGAGCAGGATCTTCTATAAGTTCCCATGATTCTTTCGCACTTAGATCATGTAGCTTGCCACCGGTCGATTGGTCAATGGTTTGCCTTGTGGAGAGATCGATATGGTCATAGAAGATTTGGACTTGCAGCCAAAGATCTATGCCATGATGACGGACTTTTTGGAGTAAGTCCTTGAAACGAGTCCATGCTTCATATAGAGTTTCACCTTGACGTTGTTGGAACATCAAGATATCATTTCTAAGCTTGGTAGTTCTCCCCGGTGGGAAAAATTGAGCAAGAAAACGAGTGGTGAGATCATCCCATGAGGTGATGGATCCCGCGGGTAAACGTTCAAGCCATTGACTAGCTTGATCACGTAGAGAGAATTGGAATAGGCGTAATCGGGTCGACTCTCTAGTTGTAACATCAAGGTCTATGGAATATACGATTTTAAGGAAGTCCTTGAGATGTTGATTAGGATCTTCAGAACGAAGTCCATGGAATGCACATCCGCTTTGCACCAACCGGATGGTGTCGGATCACAAGGGAGACACATTGGCTCCTTGGGTGAGCTCAATAGTGTTTCTATAGCCTTGGTGGCTAGGTCGGCAATACTCTCCTAGGGTTCGGGGCCTAAGAGGTTGGTTTGCTAGTGGTGGGTTTTGTTGGTGGTTTTGTTGTGATGGGTTGATGGGTTCAAAGATGCTACCACCTTCCATGATGTCGGATGGTAAAGATTACGAACAAAGACACGAAGAAATAAGATAGACTAAAGAAAACCTAAAAATAAAAATAAAATCTTACTAGAAAGGAATCTAGCAAGTAGACCTAATAAAAAGAAATCCTAACCTAGACAATAACTATTCCCCAGGCTGCGGCGCCAAAAACTTGATGCGTGGGAATTGCACCAGGCTTTACCTCTCGAGGGATCTCGAGAAGCTTACAACCCCCACCAGGCAGTGTACCTGATCGTTGTAGTATAGTATAGTGACAAGTGCCAGGGGATTGATCGTTCAACTCAGGAATAGTGTCGCTAGGATTAGAAAGCCTAAAAACTAGGTCTAGAGGTGAGGGATGATTCTTTTTGTATTTTTATATTTTTATAAAAGCAAGTAAAAATCTCGGGTTTTGGAAGAGTGGGCAGAATTAGTTGCTATTTAACTAACCCAATAACTAAAAATGCAATCAAAATAAAATAACAGAAATGTAAATAAAGCTAATTAAACTAGTGGTGTGAACAATAAACGGGAAAATTGTGTTTACTTAGATTTCAATACTCCCTAGATATCTTTTACAGGTTGATAGTTTGTTACAGTCGCGTGGATGACAGGTTATATTCCTTAATACCAATCGTGGGGTGGCGTACGTACTTCCCCAACTCTATAAGCTCCTACTTCACTCCTGTGTCGAGCCTGCAAGAAGCTCCTAACATGGGATCATTAGAATTCGCTCATGCATTAAATACAACCATAAAAACCTAGTACACATTGTTTCATGTTTCTTAAGATGTTCAAGCAAGTTACACTATGGAAGTCTGCCAGTTTTCTTAAGCCTAACATCGAAATCATTCATCCATAACAACTATGAACAAGCAATCAACCCATAATCAACATCTAGGTTTCACTACATCTAAGCAAACACACAAGAGATCTAGCCTAGCATGTTGAAATCAAGACAAGCATAAGATATATTCAAACAACACATAGACATACTGAATGAATTGAAAGGATACTTATCTTAATTGAACATGAAAGGTTTCAAGGGGTGAAAACCCTTAAAAATACTGATAAAATCGTGCTAGGGTTTTTCCAAGTCGTCCCTAAAATTGTCCTCCTCTAATGAATGAAAATTACAAAACTATATATAGATTTTCCAAGGTGACGGCGTCAAGAAGAAAATTCTGACGCCGTCAACCCGCCGCCCATAATAAAATCGGATTGCCTAGATCCAGATCTGATGCCGTCAAGAGTGATTATTCTCTGGGCCGTCACGTATAAAGGGACCATGACGGCCTATGGTGACGCCGTCATGCCCTTGTGCAAAAACATTCTGGACCGTCATGGACTCTATCCTCTTCACCTCTTGTTTTTCCTCTTGACGCCGTCATTAAGAAGCTTGTGACGACGTCAGGTACTGTTCCCAGCAAGGAAAATTAAGACTTTGCCGTTTTCTTCACTTTTATGCTCCAAAAACGTCCAAAATGCTTCCTTTTCCAGAATTCACTGCAAAACTACCTAAAATCACAAAAGGAACGATTTAGGGCAATAATTGATCAAATAAATTCAATTTCGAGCTTAAATGACCCCCTAAAAACGGATCATTTTTCGCCTCATCAGTATCCTAAGAGATCTTTTAATGAATTTCATGGCTCTAGACTCGATAAGTGCATAATTTGGTTTTCCTGTGCGGAGACTAGGGAGAGGTCTCCTGCTTCAATATTAACCATCTCTAAGAGATAAGTTGATAGATTACACAGGTTCCCCGTGAGAATGAAACAATTACCTTTTGAGAGAACTTGAGTGGCTTAGAAGGTTAAGTGCAGTGCGTCACTGGGTCCATGACGTCTTGTCTTCAATACTGGCGTCACCTTAGTAACAACCAGTAGCATATGAGTTGAACCCGGTTTCTGCCCTAAGGTTGAACATTTGGAGGGCTATTTTTTTTCACCCTTTTCACACTTTTTCTTTTTAATTCTTCAACCCCTTCTTTCTCCTTTCATTCTTTTCTCCTTTTTTCAAATCATACCTAAGGACGTCTAATTCTAATCTATTGGAATTGTCCTTGGGTAGATCCCTCCGGCTATGGCCGATCATAGGACGGTTTTTCCTAACCTTAGTCACCTTATAACTTCATGACTATCCTATTGTTGCCATCAAACCATTTGTGAAAATATCTCAAAGTGTTTATGATAATAAAACATACTTTGTAAACACTTCGAGAGTTTTTCATTTCATGAAGGACACCCCTTCACATGTGCTCATGGATTGTTAAGAAATTTTCACATGCGTGAGGAGTTTGCACTTTTTGAATTGATCCACTTTCAATGAACATGACCGATTCGAGACACGCTTACATCACTAGTTAGACTAGATTGAAGTTATTACCAGTCCTGGTCAAGTCCAAAGAAATTCTTTCGATACGGTACATTCTACTCAGACAAGTCCTATTCGAGACACGCTTACAACACTAGTTAGACTAGCTTGAAATTATTACCCGTCCAGGACAAGTCTTTTCGATTACTGACATTTTAAGCTTCCTCAATTCATTGGTACTTTCTGAGTCGAGCTCTTTTGAGATTCAAGATGATCACATTTCTCCCCCTCAAAAATAGCATATCCATCGTATTTTTGATACCGATTGATTAAAACCTTTGTTTTTGGATAGCTTATGGGAGAAACGGATGTTTGTTAATTCCGTATAAGTTTCCTTTAAGCATGATCATTTTGGAACATCATTTTATTACTCCCCATCAAAAATAGAACATTTTGAGTAAATATTTGCTTTGAAGGATTTGAGGGAGTAATATCGTGAAAAGTTTTGAAAACCTTTAGAAACATTTTTCAAAATTTTTGCTCAAAAAAATTAAGAAGACTTTGTTAAGCTTTTTGGTGAGAAGTCTTCTTATCTTTTAGGATTGTCGCACATAAATGTACAACAGGGTCCTTTCTTTGAAAATCACGGGTTATACATTGTTATGTGTGCATAAGCCATAATGTATTTAGGATAAGTGCACGGAAAATCTTTAAACCTTTGTTTGATTAAGCACTTTCCTTTCTTTGAAGAACGAGTCCTTAGCTGAAATACTAAGAAGTCATAATGTTTTTGGATTAGACAACAACTTTTGGAACCCATTTAAGCACGGCGCCAACGGGTTTACCATATTTTGAAATCCATTTGAAAGTTGTGTCAATCCAAGACAAAGAAGTTGAATTCCAACGAGGACTGAAAACCTTTTGAAATAAAGCTTGTGGAATCAATGGTGATTTAAAACTCTTTTTCTTTTGAAAATTGTTTGAGAAACTCGGTGTCTCTCTTGGAGTTTTAAAACTTGAAGAAGAAGTTTTCCATCCATTGTTGAAACTCGGCGTTTCTTTTCAAAAATTCATTTTGAAGATGAATGGAAACCTTCCAGAATTAGGATTTTTCAAAGCATAGCCATTCCTTTGTTGTAGCGAAAGCATTTTAGAGTATGAATATTTCAAATGTTTTGAACGGCTTTGCTTTGGTTTCCAAACTGGCTTTACCGGAGTAAAACGAGAGTATGGAGTTTGAAAACCTTGATTCTTTTCTTTATGAGCACTTTCATTTGAAACCTTTTGAGGGGTAAATGTTTCAGAAAAATTAGGTATCTTTGAAAACTTCCTTCCTTTTTGCAAAGAATAGGTTGTAAACTGTGAAACCTTTTTCGAAAATGGTTTTGAAGATTCACTCGTGTAAACCTTCTCTAAAACACTTACTTGTGGTTTAGACTCGTTTGAAACTTGAGATTTTCCTTTTGACCGGTTAAGAACATCAAACTTTGCTTTTAAGGCATTGTATGACGTTCTCAAATCATTGTATTCTTTTTGAAGAGAAAGACGATCTGATGATACCAGTTTTACTTGCAAAGAAGCATTTTGCTTTTCAAGATGTGCAAAATATTTTTCATATTTATCTGTTTCGATTGAAAAATCATTTTTGGCATCATCAAAATCCTTGGTTTGTTGTGCAATCGTCTTTTCCAATTCAGCAATTTTCTTTTGAAGCACAGAATTTTCTTTTTCAAAGAGATGATTTTGTTGTATCTGAGAGTCAGATTTGTTTGAAGTTTGATTCTGAACTCTTGACCGCTTGATTGAATCAAACAAGTTTTTGTAAGTCTGTTTCAAATGCTCATTTTCTTTTTGTAATGATGTTACAGCATGTTCTAACTCAATATTTTTAGTATCAAGTTCGTCAAAATCAAACTTGACTTTGGTATCATCACAATTTTCTTCAAAAATCTTTTCTTTTTCTTTAAGCACTGATGTCAAAGAGTTTTTAGAAGACATTTTCTCATTCTTCTCTTTCAGTTTTAGTTGGAAAGAGATACTTTGTGCTTCGAGTTTTGCAAGATGTTTCTCAAACTGAGCAGTTCTTTTTGACAGTTCTTCTTTGACATCAGCTGCTTCTTTTGAAAGCTCGGTGATTTTATTTTTGAGATAAAGATTTTCATATTTCAAAGAAGATGTTTGTTCAAAATTCACATTCTCATTCTCATGGCTGACAGCTGCTGACTTGAACGACTCTATTTGAATGTCCAGAATTAAGCATTTTTCATCAAATTCGTCTTCAAGAGAGTGAACGTACTTTAGATCTTCTCTCATTTCAGTTACAAGATGTTTTTCAAAGTACTCAAAACATAAGTTGATATCTTTCACACGAGGTTCAATCTCATCTTTCAAAATCTTTTTGACTTCTATCTTAAGGCGTAAATCTGATGAAAGAGGATTAGAGAAAACGTTGTTTGTGATGTTTTCTTGCTTAAACCAAATGACCTTTAACATTTGCTCAATATGCTGTTTAAGATCACAAAACTGTTTTCTTGCTTTATTTTGCCATAAATTAGCATCATAAGTAGCAAGTTAAGCTTCTTTGAAAAATCTTTTCACATTTGTGTCTTTTCTTTTGAAAGGTGTTTTTGGTATATCTGTCAATTGTGTACAACCATACACAAAGCCGTGGTACGAGAGTGGGTTTTTTGTTTGTTTTACTTTCAAACGTTTTTCCTCTTCAGATTTTAAAATATCTTGTGACTCAAACAAAAGATCAGGTGACAATTCTTTTCCCATATCTTCAGCGTTATACAAAATAGGTGTCAACTTTTGCACTTTGTTTAAAAAACAAGGTTTTTCATTTTCCACATGAGCACTATTCTCAAAACCAATCCCAGATGTTTGTTTATCAACCTCCTCATCTTTAGTAGGCAGCATGTTGATAGTCTGAGAAGTCTGTCCCAATTTTCGAAGTTTGTTTTCAAGATCGTTTGTTCGTTTCAAAAATTCTTGATTTTCATTCTCAAGTTTTGTATTAATAATCTCAAAATTTGAAGTGGTTTTCTTAAGCCTTGAATTTTCACTTTTTAAATCACTGTTCTCTTTTACGAGCGCTTGAACCTTTCTGTTGTTAACAACCATTTGAGCATCCAGATTTTGAATGGAACGTTTTTCACGAAGAACAACTTCTCTATAACCAACTTCAAGTTCTTCATTTCTTTTTAAAAGAGGTTCGACAGACTCTCCATTCATTTTAAACTTCTGAGCTTGAGATTTAAGGTTTGAGTTTTCAGATTCAAGTTCATCTTCTCTTTTTGTTACATTTTGAAAACCTTTTTCCATTTCATTAAATCTCTCGAGCTCTTTTGTCAATAAGACATTCGTTTGCTTAGCTTTGCGATTGTCCTCTTTGCATTTTTCAAGTTCTTGTTTGAAATTATCGATTAAAGAAGCAAATAAAGCACGATCTTGTTCATAAGAACATCCATCCTGGGCAGGCTAACCTCTATTAGGATCCATATCTGGAGTAGCAAAAGTAATATTACTATTATTTTGTTCCACCACATATGTGTCACTAATAGACTCAGAATGCTCAGGATGTGTCTGATTGTGAGCAAACACATTATCGAACACAACAACATTATCATTATTGTTTGAATGTTGTATCGTAGCCAATAACTCTGTGCTGATGTAGGTCTGATATGATCATCTTTGGTATCCCAAAGAGCTTCATTCCTTTGTGAACCATCAGTATCTGAATCATAGCTAGGACTGCTGTTTTCAACAAGCTGTTCTGAAGATGAATCACTTCCCGTGAAAACAAAACTATCATCAGATGCTTCTTCATCATTGTCCGTTTCCTCTTCTGTTTGAAAATCTTTCTCCATCTCTTTTTCAATCACCTCTGTTTCCTTTAACTACATCTCTCTTTCAATTAGCTCTCTTTCATTAAACTGTGTCACTGTTTCATTCTGCTCTCTTTCCCGTTTCAGCTTCTCAATCACATTTAACTCAGATTCCTCAGTTTCAAGTATCTTTTCGAGGTCACCCATTTGATTGATGCATTTAGTTCGGAAGGTCGCATAGCTTACCCAAAATTTTTGGTAAAATGCATCGATAAACTCTGACTGGTTCATTATCCAAGGGTTAAAGATACTCTGAAATTGAGTTTGGATCACTTTAAGAGCTTCTTTGCAGTTACATGTATGAAGTTCTTCTTCATTGAGTAGTTTTTCAAGTTGATTTAGGCTTTGGATAAGTTTCTCTTTGAAATTATGAAATCGGACTCTGACGTAGTATTCAAATGCTTGGTCGAACCTTGACTCATATCCTGATATGTTTATAACCTTCTCAACCTGTAACTTGAACACTTTAAACACTTTCTTTGAGTCTCTCTCTTGGATTTGCACTTTCATTTCCATTGTGTAACGATGTGTGATAAAGTTGATCTTAGGATCTTTTAAGATAACAAAGGTTGTTGTTGAAGATTCGATGTTTTTGGCGAAGTTTGAAAAGCGAATATGGTAGGTTGTAGTGATTTCGAATTTTCCCTCCAAAAATTGAATGTGAAAAATTTTCTCTCCCAAAATTTGAAAATCACTATAAAAGGCAATTCTAAGGTTACCAGAAAAATTTGAGTTTTAAAAATTTTGACGCCAAATTTTACCGAAAAAAATTGAATTTTGGGTCAAAATTTTCAACGTTATACCAAAATTTGAATCTCGTGTAAAAATTGAACGTTTAGTCTCCTCTAAAAATAAATTTTACTCAAATTTTCCCGCCAAAAAACCTTTTTTTTTTTTTTTTTTTTTTTGAGAGAAAGGTGGAGAACTATGTGTTTTATTAATATGAAATGAAGTGAAGCTTACACACACTTTCCCACGCCCCTCATGGAGAGTCATGAGGGGTATTTATAGGCTCATCACACTACATGTTTGCCTATTCTACATAAGTAGTCCCTAAGGACACAACATGCTACATATCTACTCCATTTCAGTTGTGTGATGTTATCTTTATAAAAAAGCGAGGCTAACAATCTCCCTCCAAGATATCGTCAGACGTGAATGGTTACAATGAGACCTATCAATACATAAACAATATAAATTACAATAATAGTATACTATGTTGACGTTGTTGAAGCGCAGAGTCTCTGTAGTCCAGATACTGAGGCAGACTTGAAGTTCTCTCTTCCGATGATCTCGGCGTACTGACAGCAAAGGTCTTTGTAGCTCTGAACTTCAACTGTAATGGTCTAGTTAGGTTATTACTCCCTCCTAACTAGTGAGCCTTTATTCTTTTTCCTGCTCCCTCCTGAACCGACAACTCTTCTTTCATCTCGCAGCGGATAAAGTAGATTCAAAAGTGGAGGAACACGGTTGTCGTTCGGGGAACAACACAACAATATAACTCACATAACATTGCATACAAGTTGGTGATAAGCCCTTATGTACACATGATGAGGCAAAAAATGATCCGTTTTTCGGGGGTCATTTAAGCCCGAATTCGAATTTATTTGATCAAATATTGCCCTAAATCGTTCCTTTTGTGATTTTAGGTACTTTGGGAGAGAAATCTGGAAAAGGAAGCAATTCGGACGTTTTTGGAGCATAAAAGTGAAGAAAACGCCAAAGTCTTAATTTTCCATGCTGGGAACAGTAGGTGACGGCGTCAAGAGTATTTCTCTGACGGCGTCAAGAGCAGAAGTCCATGACGACCCAGTACAGATTTGACGGCGTCACGTAGGAAGGGCGTCAAGAGTAAAAGAGTCATGACGGCCTGGAGTTGTATAAGTCTTGACGGCGTCAAATGTAGATCAAGGCAGTCCGAGAAGAGTTTTGGCGGCGAGGTGACGGCGTCACAATGTTTGTCTTGACGCCGTCAGACCTATTTTTCTATATATAGTTTTCTAATTTTCACACATTAAAGAGAGAAGTTTTGGGAGAAACCCTAAGTACGATTTTGGTGTAACTTTACAGGTTTTTCAAGGGTTCCAACCCCTTGATACCTTGCATGTTTAATCAAGATAAGTGTTCTTCTAATTCAATCAATATGTCTATGTGTTGGTTGTCTATATCTTGTTCTTGTCTTAATTCTATCATGCTAGGCTAGATCTATCTTGTGTTTGCTTAGATCTAATGAAACCTAGATGTTAATTATGTGTTGATTACTTGTTTATTCTTGTCTTGGATGAATGATTTATATGTTAGGCTTAAGAAAACTGGCAGATCTCCACTTGGTAACATGCTTGAACGTCTTAAGAAACATGAACCGAGGCGCACTAGGTCTTTATTGGTTGTATTTAATGCATGAGCCACTGTTTACAATCCCTATAGTTGTGCTGGGCATGGTGTAGGAGGAGATAAGAGCTCATAGAATTGGGGAGTTATGTGTTCCACCCCATGAATGGTATTAAGGAATACGATCCGTCATCCATGCAATTATAACAAGTAATTAACGTGTAAAAGATATCTAGGGAGTAGTGAAATCTAAGTAAACACATTTTCTCCAATTACTGCTCACAACCTTAGTATAAATTAGTTTATTTTCATTTCTAGTATTTTATTTTGATTGCATCTTAGTATTGGGTTAGTTGATTAGCAACTAATTCTGCCCAAATCCTTCAAACCCCGAGATTTTAATTGCTTTCATAAAAATATAAAAACACAAAAATAATCATCCTTCACCTTTAGAACTAGTATTTAGGCTTTCTAATCCTAGCGACACTATTCCTAAGCTGAACGATCAATCCCCCGGTACTTGTCACTATACTATACTACAACGATCAGGTACACTGCCTGGTGGGGGTTGTAAGCTTCTCGAGATCCCTCGAGAGGTAAAGCCTGTTGCGATTCCTACGCATCAACACACACTACTTCTCTATTCACGATGTTAAGCACAATTCTCTCGGTCAATCCAATCACTGAAGACGAAACACTACTTCTTTTGGCATGTTCTTCTCCCTCCTGATGGTTGCGAGGTATCAGAATCATCATAATGTATTGTACATGCCATATAATCACCTTGTTCTTGATGCAATTTAGAAGCCATAATAGCTTTTTGAAGCACATTCTGTGAGTATATATCGCTAAGATATGACTCTCTTTTTCTACAATCTCATCTCTTTTCTTCAACCTATAAGCGACCTCTTCAAATTCCAACCAGCTAGTAAATGACCACTGTATGGAGACAACCCAATATAACCAATCTGAAAATGAAGTAAACATCCCTTAGATATGTGACTTAATCTTGTACGATAGTGTGACTAAGAACCTATACTGAGCACTACAATGTTACTCCTTTAAGCATAGGTAGATACATATACTCAAACGTGCAAACAGTATATGAAATCTCTGCCTCTTGAACTATCCACAACTTCATGCGACACTGAGTACTACAACGTAACTCCTTAAAGTGATAGCTATAACCCATGAATACGACAATGTAACTCCTTACAACAGGTATAACTAGATAATCCAAGTCTTAATCACTCTCTCTACCAGTGTTTGCCCAAATAAGTATCTCCGAAAGTCATGCATCCATCCACCCCTAGACTTTTAGATAAATAAGTACACATGCCCTTGAAATGAACTTTAAACCCAGATAAGCAATATCGTACAAAAACTCCGTAGTCACAAAAATCTGATACTAGCCGTTATCATTTGATTGTGATTCTTGATCAGGATCTTTTAAGCAATATGTGGTGTGTTTTTGGTGAAGTATGAAATTCTATCTCGTTGATCTTAGTGATTTCGTATTTTTCCTCCAAAAATAGAATTGGAAAATTTTCTCGCCCATAATTTAGAAATCACTATGAAATGCATGCTGAGGTTACCAGAAAATTTTGGGTTTTAAAAATTTTACCGAAAAATTTTGAATTTTCGCCTAAAAATTTGAATTTCGGGCCAAAATTTTCAACGTTATACCAAACTTTGAATTTCGCGTAAAAATTGAATCGGTCATACAAGTGGTATCAAGAGCCAAGGGATAATTTTAGGTTGTTTTAGATTGTTTTTGGGTGAAAAAACTCGGATTTTTGGTGTTTTTACATAGCTGTCGCAACTCTCGAGCCCCTATTTATCGAGTTAGGCATATTTTTATCGAGTTAGGGTTTTATCAAGTTAGGGTTTTATCGAGTTAGGGTTTTACCGAGTTAGGTATTGTTTTTATCGAGTTAAATAAATTCTTTATCGAGTAAGCTCTCTGATTATCGAGTTATGATTGGCGAGTTAGCCAATTTTAGCGAGTTTGCTAAATCACCTTATCGTTTATCGAGTAAGGTTCTTCTTTGTTACTACTTAGGGGAAACTATACTCAATTCAATTCCTTTTATCGAGTTAGAAGTTTCTTATCAAGTTAGAAGATTTTATCGAGTTAGGTACTTCCTATCGAGTTAGACATCTGATCAAATTTTGTTACCAAGTTACTAGTATATGCCGAGTTACAATATTTTATCAAGTTAGTACTCCAGAAAGCTTTACTGAGTTAGCACTTCAAGTTGTACCGAGTTAGAAAACCTAAAACTTACCGAGTTAGTAAAAAAATAAATAAATAAAAAAGGAAGAGTTTTTTGGTGGGAAAATTTGAGTAAAATTTATTTTTTAGAGAGAGGGAGGTGGAGAGAACTATGTGTGAAATAAACCTTGTATTACCATGAACTCCCACCCTTCATAACAAGCTTAGGAGGGTATTTATAGTGTTTACATTTGCCACCATGGGCTTTCTCTTGGGCCTTCTTTTGGGCCAAGCCATTTAGGCTTTTACATAACCTTAATAGACTAGCATTTACTAACTATTACATGAATATATTTAACTAACTATTTGACTCAATAATGATCATCACTTTTAATCCTAACAATCTCCCCCTAAGGGACGATCATTGAGATCTCTCTTTGATTACATAAATGATCAACACTTCTAATGCTAACAAAGAGTGAGGCTATGAAAACTCACCTGGGCTTAGGGAAATCTAATTGATGTGAAAAGTGACTCGGAGATTAGACTGTCTACTCACGTATCCTGGTGGTATTGTTGGTGTGAATGTATGTCAAACTTTGGTTATCTTGTTTAAGTTTCTTAAGTAATCATTCTTAGGGTTGTTAATGTTTTAGATATAACATAACACCGTTCGGGCCATCACAATCCAGAAGTATAAGACTCCTCACATGAAGCTCCCTACTATTGTATTATATTATTAACATAATACCGTTCGGGCCATCATAATTCAGAAGTTAATAATCCTCACATGAGGCTCCCTACTATTGAGCTATGTTGTTATTAAGTTTAGTTATAACATAACACCGTTCGGGCCATCATAATCCAAAAGTACATGCAATAATCGTTTGAGGAGCCAGGGCACTTTAATTCGTAAACCCAGCAAACTCGTCAAAACGAAATATCCACAAGGTACTCCTCACATGAAGCTCCCTAGTATTGTGTTATGCTTTTAACTTAAATTAGGTTTTTATATTTATAAAATATTTTCACTTTATACCCTTATAGTTTATATATTTACAAAATCTATCCTAGACTTATATACTTATATTAATAACTATCTAAACTTAGTAATTTTAGTCCCTATACTTATATGTTTTAGGATAATGATAGAAATGACCCTTGGACTTATAATTTTTCTAAAATTACCATTTATACCCTTTACTTTATAACTTTTGCAAAACTAGTCCTTATTAGTTTATAACTATTTTACTTTTTATCCTAAGGTTATATAACTTTGCAAAAAGGGTCCTTATACTTATAACTTCTAAGAAATGTCAAAAATAGTCCCTAGGACTTAATATTTATAGAAAGTTACCATATATACCCCTATGCATGGAAAACTTTGCAAAACTAGTCCTAATTCCATGCAAATCATATTTTTATAAAACAAAAAGGTTTTCTACCTTATGTTTAACTAATATTAGCTTAATTAAGTTACTTAAACTATATTATAGCTTATTATAAGTTATTATAGCATATAATTAGGTTTTAGTGCATAATTAGGGTTTTAAAAAGAAAACTAGCATGTTATAGTGATCAAGGCTTAGGCAAGGGTTCTAATTTGATCTAAGGCATCCTATAACTATCCTAGAACTGAAATAAAGCTAATAGAAGAAAGTTATAAGGCTTACGTGACCAGAAATAGGGGAACGAGGGTTCCTAGGGTTTTCTAGGGCAAAATGGAACTCGACAAGCATGCAAGGCCTAAGTACTCGACTCCTAAGGTTTCTAAGACTCCTAAACAACTACTAACTACAGAGTATGAGAGGTGAAGAACTGTGATGGTGTGGTTTGGAAAGTAAGGGTGTACGAGGGTATTTATAGCCCTCGTTGGTCTTGGTGGCCAAGTAACAGGGGTAGGAGGTGTCGGGGGAGGGGGAGGGGAAGTGACTCATACAAGATACATGCTGACTAATACAAGCAGGTCTATATGGCGGTTTAGGGGTGTTTGTGGTGGTAATAAAGCCGCGACAAGAAGGAGGTGACAAGGAGGTTATCCACCTCCTTTCTTGCTAGCTTAGAGGTGCTAGGGTGTGGGCTAAGCATGAATAAGGTGATAGGATAGGTGCTTGAGGTGCTTTGGGTGCTTATGTTTAGGTTTTAACTAGTTTAGGTTTAGTTTTAACCTAATTTGGCTTAGTAGGAGATTAGGGACTAGCTTAGGGTTTAGTGCCTAGATTAAGGTCCTATGAGTGTTTAGTGACTAATCCTAGGTCTTAAGAAGCTTATACTAAGTGGTGGTAGCTTATGGTGAAGTTTTGGGATAGTTTAGACCTAATTCCGGAAAGTTATGACCTAGTTATGGTTATGTGCTTAAGAGACTTGTACCTAAGCTCTAAGGGGTTGTGCTAGGGTCTAAGGGTGCTAAGATATCCTATTGTTCCTAAGGTAACTCATACAAAAGCCTTGAACACTTTAAAACTAGTTTGGATAAGCAATTAGGGTTTTGTAAACACATAGGCCTGATTAGGGCTTGATTAGGGTTAGATTAGGGTTTATTATGATATTATAATATGTTTAGGGTGTTAGGTTGGTAGATTACTTTTTTTGGAGTTGTTGTGATCTTATGCTTGACATACTAGAGGTTTATAGGATGTGTGGGTAGAGATTTTTGGCTTGTGTGGATACGTGAGCAAGTCTAGAGAGTCATGCAGGTAATGAATGCACATAAAAAGCAAAAATTTACCTGTGAAATACCTGACATAGGTATTTGTAGTGGAAATGATAGTGATGAGTTTTTGTGGGTTGTTATAGTAGGGAATTGGAAAGACAATGAATTTGGTTAGGAGTAAGGAATGCAATCATTGCTTAGTAGTGGGTAACAGGGCATTACTCAGTAAATTGAGAGGAAGGGTGATTACCCACCACCACCACCACCAACAGCAGCCACCACCACAAGCAGCAGCCACCACCACCACCACCCAATACTACCACCACCACCCAGCCACCACCACCAGCCACCACTAACACCACCACCAGCAGCAGCCAACACTACCAGTAGCCACCACGGCCACCACTACTTTGGAGATTAATGTGTTTTTCTTAAATCAAGCACTATCAAAGATAATGATAATCTCTATTTCATTCCTTTATATTCCATTGTATTCCCTTTACCTTTGCTATTCCTATTCCCCTCTTTGAACCAAGAGCACCCTAATTATGAATGAGGAGTTATGTCCTTTTATTGCAACAATCAAGGTAAAAAAAAACCTCTCCAACTGCAACATGTGCTTCAAAATCTAACAATTCATTTAACCAATGGATCTTGCTGATATCGTTATTCTGGTTTATGTAGGTTGAAAATATTGAAGATGCCTTTGACTTTATCATATTAGGTCCATAGGCTGCTCAATGAGATGCTTGTGAGCAACATCTACGATAGGGTGTATTTATTAATGATGTTACCTTACATGTGTATTACTCAATTTCAAACAACTCCCATTTTTCACACACAATATCATGTATGTATCATTTGATATGTTTTTTGACTTAATTGTGCAACTTATGGTGGACACAGACAGAGAGATAAGATCGACTGAAAAGTGGAACAAAGTAAAAGTTTAGAAGGCCTATCATCTAGTGTTACGTGTCTCCCACTCACTCCCTCCTTTTTTTCTTATTAATTTGAATTTCGATTACGGGGCATTTTGTTCCTTTTAACATGTTTTTTATTACACCCCAAAACTTCAAACATAAATAACTTTCAAATGACAAACTTTTATGAAAAACCGATTTCACCATAGTTTTTAAAATTTAATTCTCTTTAATTTGGTATGCATTGTGATATATGAATCGCTACTTTTTTTCAACTTTTTAAATGGATGTTTATTTTCTTGAAATAAATTTACGGCTCTAGTTTTGTCTAGTTTAAAGGCTGAAGTTTGCAAAACTTAAAATACGAAAGTTGTAGCTTTTTGGCCATTGTTTACCAAGAAATTTGAATCACTCAAATCCGATATAATATGAGTGAGATATTGCACGTTAAAGATGAACAATAACTTATGAACGTTATCAAAATAACTGGTGAACGTTATCAAAAATAACTGATGAACGTTACAAAAAATAACTCATAAACAATATCAAAAATAAATGAGGAACGTTATTTTTTCGAAAACTGCTGAACATTATAAAAAATAACTGATGAACGTTATCAAAAATAACTGATGAATAATATCAAAAATAACTGATGAACTGATAAACATTGTGTCTTTATTAGAAAATTGATGAACTGATGCACAATACTAACTTGAACTGATGAACATTATCAAAAATAACTGATGAACAAAATTAACCGATGACCAAAACTAACTCATGAACTGATGAACATTATCACAAATAAGTGGATCAAATACAAAGTTGTACAGTCACTTTTTTAAAATATCGTGATATATCAACGTAAGTTTCATCCTTTTTAACTTACTTAAGTATGAAGAAACGTTTTATATAACTGATGAACATTATAAAAAATGATTAATGAACGTTATCAAAAATAACTGATGAACAATATCAAAAATAACTAATGAACTGATAAATTTTGTGTTTTTATTAGAAAATTGATGAACTGATGAACAATACTAAATCAGTCACTAATCGAACTACACAATTTATATAAGATTAAAATAATTTCACCTCATCATCAATCAAACTAAAATGAAATAAAGAAAACTTCAAGATTAAAGGAAAAAGTATTGAATGATAGATGTGATAGGAGGCATAATTGGTAGGTTTTGGTGAAATTATACCAACTTTTTGAGTGATCTCACATCTCCTTAAATCTTAGCCACTAATTTAAATATTTTTTCTTCTAATAATTTCTTTTTCCCTCTTTTATATAATAAATAAATTAATTTTAAATATAATATTAATTTATAAATTACATAAATACCATTTATTTTCTTTCTCCTCATTTTCTTTCAAACATTTCCCAAATTCGAATACAATTCCAATCCCATTTACAAACCAAACGCACTTGAATTCCATTGGTAAAAGTAAAATAAATCTACAACATTCCACTTTGTATTACAAATTTAGATCTCTGTTCGTCATGGTTTCGATGAACAAGTCCACAAACCATAGATAAATAGAAGAACTAACAATTGAAGTATCTAAAACGATTTAACTTGAATAGATAAAATCAAAAATTATTCTTTACTTGGCTCCAGTGAGTTGTTATTTACTGAAACATCATTAATCGATATTTGTTGAACAATTGGAAAACTAGATGTTAAAGCTATTGAATGAACTCAATTAAGTTATGATAAAAGGAAGATAATGATTAACGACAGTCTAGCGCAATTAAATATACGAACATCAAAATCAAAGAAATCGAATTACGAATTAAAATCATATTCGGAATTCAAGTTATCAAACCTGGGATCGAAGAGAGTAGGTGGCTTATAATTGGAAAAGTAACAAATGTTTTTCAAAAGGGGGGTTCTTCAATATAATTCTAAGTTCCCGAAACTATCCTTATTAATTGGGAAAAGGGGATACACGTGTCAAGTCGATTTTTGGCCGATTAATCGCCGATTCCAAGGTCCAAGGCCGATTAATCGGCCGATTACCTTGTAATTCGCTCCAAGGTCCAAGGCCGTTCAGCATGTAATCGCCGATTAATCGGCCTTGTAGGCCGATTTTTGCAACACTGCTTTTTAGACTTTCTATTTGTTTGAGTCTTTTTATTCGATCCGTACCCACAGACATAACCATTCCACTAGAAGTGTATTTTGGGTGTTTATTGAGCATGATCCTCTTCATATCTGTAATCTTGAGCTATTGGAAAATACATGCTGGGAACAAAATAACAAACTGGAATCACAGCTAGATCGACACAATGGATAGTCGATAGGTTAGATGAAACAAAAGAAACTTAAAATTCAAGGGAAAACCGAGTCTAAGCTTCATGAACTTGAGGTGCTTTCTCTTATCTTATATCAAGTTTTTACAAGCAGAGAGTACTTTTGCAAGAGCAAATATATTGGCAAACTAATCATATTGACATACCTTTTACGATTGCATAAATGATTTTGGTTAAGCCTATTATGATCTAAGCAAAGACAGTTGGAGATGGTCGGGACTTGAAGGAGCGCTGGATCATCTGTGTGTTCGTGGGAGCTATAAGCGGTTGTGACTTATGAGGCCTAAATAACACAAACTGGCAAGCAAGCAAACAACCAGCGTGCCTATATTAATAAAACATCCAGACAAACTGATATGATTTAGCGCTGAATGAATCAAAGGTGCTGAATAATTCAAAGATTTTGAATGATCTACGTCCTGAACAAAAATGAACGTTTGAGAATTCTTCTGAATCAACACTCTGAATAATTAAAATTACCATTTTATCCTCTACCTTTAGTTAGCGTAAATTGGAATTAATAGTAACCTATATTAATAAAACACTGATTGTTGTATAAAAAAAGGTGTTCTATGAAATTAAACACACATGATGTTCTATCAAATTAAAAATAATACGACTAGTTTTATATTCTCAAAGTTCTTGAAAATGAACTTTCAATATATAGTACGCATCATGTTCAAAAGAAAATATATGTATAATAGGCATCATGCTCAAAAAATATATATATAATACGCATAATGCCAACTTGGGAAGTACATGTTTTCTTCTTTGAGTAAATTATAAAAAGAAATGTAGTACGTAATACATTAAATGATTAAAAGATAAAACAAACAGAAAAGAGGATGAAACAGGGAAAGATGGGACCACTGAATGGTTTTGCATGTTTTAGGCCCTGCACGATCCAGAACCTTTCCAATTGATTCAGCAACATCTATATTTGTATCAAACAACATCATATCTGACCGATTCATAGCTTCTCCTCTTAATGCTTCAATTCAAAGGCTATCAAACATTGAGTGATTTTGAATTGTAAAATATAATTTGGTTTTGACTGATAATAACTTCTTTTAGCAAAATATTGAGTGATTTTGAATTGTAAAATATAATTTGGTGTGTATGTGACAATGGGTTCCTTAGTAGTTTATACCAAGGTTTTCAAGATCGGGATCCTACCTAGAATTGTTTTCGTCTTTGCAAGATCGTAATCGTAAGATCGGATCGGGATCGTAAGATTCTACTCTAATGTTATTTCTTAGTAGTTTTTGTAATATTATACAAATCTACAAATTATTATACATTATACACAATATTATGAATGTTTCATAAAAATATTGTCCTAAATTATGATTACGAAGTGTTTAAAAAGATTAATATGTTGTTTTTTGAATTTTACAAAAAAACAACCCATAAATTTATAGTTTTTTAGTTTGTAATCTGAGAAAAGTAAGATCGGATCGGATTAGATCTTAAGATCGTAGGGTTAAGATCGGGATCTTATAAGATCTTAAGCTTGCAAAGATCCTATGTAGGATCCGGATCGTTTTTGCTTTGCAGTATCGTAAAATCGTAAGATCCTAAGATCAGGATCGGGATCCTGACAACTATTGTTTATACAGTATTATACTATTATGTTACAGTATACGATGTGAAAGGACTTACGTGTACGAGTTAAATATATAACTAAAAATTTATTACTCCATCCGTCTCAAAATTATTGTCAAGAGACAAGAATTGCAAAGTTTAATAAAAGTGAAGCTACTTTTGTTTACAACCACTCAATGAGAATATTCTCTTAATATATTTTCTACTTTTTACTTAAAAAAAAGTGAATAATTAATTTGAGACATCCCAAAATGAAAATGTGGACAATAATTTTGAGACGGAGGGAGAAATATATAACTAAAGTTACCTTCAAACTCACAATATTCATTATTAATACGTAACTAAAATTTATGTCAAAACCCCCTTGCAAAATGAACAACTCCAAAATACATGTCTTATCCGAAAAGGCTATTAGGGGAATCAAAATCACCAATATACGTCGAGCTCCGACATCCCAAAAGGCCCATTGAATCATACATACAACAATGAGAACTAAAACCAGTACAGATACAATAGAAGGGCCACAGATTGCCAAAGATGCTAGACTGCGTAAGCAATTATGCATAAGTTTCACATTTGATCCAAAAAAGACAAAAATCATATAAGCAAACGCAAACCACGACTTGTTTCTAAAACTCTCAGCTAAACAAAAGACCAATGGAGTTTAATTCGTCTTGAATCAGTTCCTCTTTTGACAGCAATAGCATTCTAGTCTATTTCCGACTAAAAAGATCAGCATAATAAGTCATACCATGAACAAGCAACTTTGATGACAAGAATATGAGTTCTTGGAACAACACAAACAAAAGAACACTCTACTGTATGAGTGGAATTTGTGAATGAAAAATAAGATGATTACACAAATTACATCTCCTTGAGTAAGTACCTGCTGCTACTTCAGTGATGCCCCTTCTTGAAACCTGAGAAAAATCCGCTAATCGATTTGTCCTTTTGCCCCTCTCCCGCATTCCCAACCTATTTACATCATTACGGTACATTAGAATCATTAGATACTTCACCAATACACTTAATAATAGTGAAAAGCTGCTTCAGTCCCAGAAGGAAATCACAAAGGAATAAAAAACATGTTGAAGATAGATAAGAATTAGACTGAATATTTATAAGTAAATGTAGTTTGGTTTTCAAGACATACCTCTTTTGCTAAATGCTTGAGTTTGTCTAGAATTTCGGTAAAATTGGGTCTTAAAGTTGGGTTATGTTGCCAGCAACTCTCGAGCAACTCTGTGAGCTTTGGATGGGTCTGTTTAGGGATTGTAGGCCGTAACCCCTGGTAAACAAATTTAAGCCAGTTACTGGTTATGCTATGCAACACAAAAATCGCATACCAGAAGAACATGATAATTTAATTCACTTTCAAGAATTGTAACTGTTCTGTTATCAATAATAGTGGTAGCATGATGGATGGATTTAGCTGGTTGGGTAAGCATTCAGAGCAGATTGAGCTTAGAACGGGGTCATTCTTTTTAGCACAGATCACAGTAGGTCAGGTCAGAGTGGGGTGACTAGTTCCCTGCCTAGTTTATTAAGAAACAATATACAAGGTTATCGTTGAATAAGACAATTTACAAGGTTGATGCATTTCAAAATACAGTTTGAGCAAATTTCAACCTACTAATTTGATCCTTTCCCCTTTTACAGTAGTTTTTTTGTTAGTATTAGACCTATTTCAGGTAAAACACCACTTAAAAGTAACATTTTTTCAATAAAAAAGATTCTCCCTATAATTGCAGGCTTCCTTTTTCAAAGTTGATAAACCAACTAATGATATCATGAGAATAAAAGGGAAAATTACTTGTTGTACTACACCAACCGCTGCTTGTAATGGGGTTAAGTATGAGTAGGGAACCTGTGAAAAGAAACAACATAAGAATAATAATAAAAGAAAGTGTATCAAAATTCTTGCTTTATTCAAATGATCACTTACTTCACCAGTTAAAAGCTCCCATAACACTATCGCGAAACTGAAGACATCAGCCTTATGATCATACGGTTTGTGCTCAATAACCTTCAATTCATAATGACTGTTACTAAGACAAAGCCCACAGCCGTGGAATACAAAGTGTAAGAATTGATAAAAGAAACAAACTGGCAGCTTTTTGCCAGTGTCAATGGATCGAGCATGATTGCTCAAAAATTATCTTGCATCTCGATCGTATGAATTATTAGTAGTACAAATACAATACTATTGTAGTCTCGTTATTTCTCCATGACTTGTGTCAATAGAAAAACGAGAACCATATAAGTATCGATATAGTTTCTATCACCGCTTTTACTAAAAATTAACAAAGCTCAATCTCCAAATTCAGTTGCTCAAAATCTAATTTTATACTAAGCGCAATATCGTAATGACAACCGTGACCAACACAGCCGTGACCAACGAGCTCGGAGTGGTGGCCTATGGAGTGGTGGCTTGGACCCAAGGAGGGGTGTCAACCGTGACCAACATAGCCGTGACCAACGAGGACGTTGGTTCTTCAAAGGGTGGGGTATTGTTACGATCCCACATCGCCCAAGTATGGGATTGGGTGGTGGTTTATAAGTCTAGGTGTCCCCTCCTCTTACAAGCTAGCTTTTTGAGTGAGTTCTACACTTGGACTTATAAACCGATACGAGCCTAGTATGGGATAGGTTCGTATCATATAATTACCAAGTTACAAATTTGGCTTATACAAGACAAGCTTTTATGGAAATATTTACTATAATAATATCTTTTTCCACCTTATTATAAAACCCATACCCAGATGATTCCAGACAACAAACAAAAGACCAGCTTTATAACCCTATTTGAATGACTATGTTCATTAATAATATCCCAGATCTAAAAATTCAAATTCAATGCAAATTACGAAGTCTTAAGCCTCATTTTAGAAGAACATTGGTTTAATGGTTGAGTCTTAAATGGAACCAACAACTACATTTGACATTTTATACTCTAAAAATGCACATGGAATTGGCATCAACTAGATGGGTAAAATGAGAAGTGACCTTGGAGATTAAGCAATAGTTACAGAGAGTTTTGTAAATTACTTTGACCATTACTATGATGACAAAAAAGGTATACAAAAGGCCTTATAAGATTAAAGAAACACACTAATATACTAATTGAACATGTAACTTATAAGAAACCCTACTTATAGCGTCTAGGAACTAAACAACATAGCCATACCTCTGGTGCCATCCAACGGTATGTTCCAGTTTCTGCAGTCATTACTCCAGATTGAGTTTGCACCCTGGCCACTCCAAAATCAGCAACCTTCACAACCTACCAATGAAAGGTATTTAGATGCCATAAAACAATAAAAATGTCTTACTACTATGTGCCGTGGCATGGACAATGACAATAGAGACAATAGAACCAACTGAGGGGGTGTTTAGTTAGCTTATTTGATAGGCTGATTAGCTTAGTGAAACCTTTAAACGCCAATATGCTCAACTTTAATGGCTTGTGAACTTATCAACCCTGAGCTTATGAGCTTATATAAGCTATAAGCATTGATAATATCACAAACCACTAAAATTGAGCTTATTTGCATTTTAAATTTGCAATTAGCTCATAAACCCATATAATAAGTTAAAATACACACCCCCGGAATGTTCAAAGACATTATATTTCGTTATTTATGTGAAAAATATGATAATTCACAAACATGTTACATCTACTAATCACACTAGGTAAAACATAATAAGTTTTCAGCAAAAAGAAAAAAGAAATGGTTTTACTGTAGCGACAAAGAATAAACGCAGTCCAACAAGCAATGTTCTGAAAGGCTCAAGGCGCACTAAGGCGCAAAGGAGGTCAAAGAGCCTCGAGTCGAGGCGCAAACCAAGGCGCGGGATTCATAAATATGAGGCGTACTATACATTTAAGTTTTTTTTATAACATATGTGACAACTTATGCAGCTTAAATAACACAAAAATATTAATATTCAATGCATAATGCCACTTAATAGTTATTACATCTAACAAAGGTTGCATTTAAACCCAAAATATTAAGCAAGCAGCATATTAGAATCCATGAACTACCCTAAATTCCTGAATATACATTACAGTATATAAGTTAAATTTAACAAATTACCATGTATCAAACTATCAACTATCAACAACAAAAAATCTATAGTTGTTTGGTAACACTTAACACTAAAGAAACAACATTTGTATCCGTTAATAAGCTACTATTGTTATACATTAGATTAAAAAAAAAAAAAAAAAAAAAAAAAAAAAAAAAAAAAAAAAAAAAAATCTTTGTTAATTGTGTGTTTTAGTTATTTTCTAAAATATTAGGGTTATTAGATACTTTATAACTTAAAGGACCAAATGCATATAACATGTAACCCCAAAATGTATCTTACTATTAAGAAAAAAAGGCCAAAACCCCGTTACATCTTCTAGGCGTACAAATCCCCAAGGCGCTAAAGCGCAAAAATCCACAAGGCGCTGCGATTTTTACGGGATTCATGCATGTCATGAGCCTCGATCTAAAAAAATCCCAAAGGCTAGAGCCTCGTGGGATTTAGGGAGTAGGCGCGCCTTAGGCGCGATTTTTAAAACATTGCCAACAAGTAAAAGATGTTTTTATTATATAAAAAAGATGAACAGAGTAAATATGAAACAATATTATTGTATACTTTAATAGTTTATTCATGTCTTTAGCTTTCAGTCCTGCAGATACTAAAAAATGGTCCCACTCTCTTACAAGTTAGTCCAAGTCGATCTCATAAAAGTTACCTCTAACAAGAAGACAGTAAATAAAGGGTTTAGTTCAACAAAGTGCTTAAATCTACTCCATAGATGTCCCTTGATTGATTTAATCAAAAAGTAGGAAATATTAAACTAGGGGAAAACTTTAGCTTTACATGTAAGTACACGTATCCTTTTTTATTACTATTGAGGTCATTCATACTACCAAAGAAAATATAAACTACATGCGGGGTAAATGGTTACCCTATTAATAGATTGACGTGTACTATCACTATAAGATATCTAAAACCGGAGACATATATGCAACATATGCTGTATTTTCACTGAAAATCCAGGTGACTAGAACATACAGACTGCCAAACATTATATGAACTAATGCAAATACAATTAAGCTACTATACCAATAAAATACAAAAGAACACATAAAACAGTCCATAATAATGATAAATAGAATATATAGCATAGAGTTAGAGGTAACTCTTACTTCGTGTTCATCCATAAGAAGATTCGCAGTTTTTAGGTCCCTGTGGATAATATTATTTTGGTGCAGATAGCTCATGCCCTTTGATATATCAATCGCTATTTTCAGTAACAAAGGAAGCTTGAATGAACCATTCTGCTTGTGCAAAAAGTTATATATGCTTCCGCGTGCCATGAACTCTGAGAGAAAGGAACATTAACATTAAAAATTGATTCTTAATATGATGCCTTACATCTACATGCTAACCAACAGTCTACTTGTGCCAATATATTTTAAAAAGATGTGCAGATATTCTCTATGTTTAGGCATTTATTATATAATTAAGTTGCGTGTATGGTAGATGAATTATACGAGAGTAAAAATAATACAATATTAAAGATATGTGAATTCAAGATTCCATGTTAGATGTGTGTTTTTAAGATTTCACTTTTAACCACCACCAAATGCCTAGTGGTAAGGTCCTTGGTTTTCTCACAAGAGGTCAAGGGTTCAAACCTCGCAAGGTGTGTACATTTGGGAGTGGCAAGGGAAGGGTCGAAAACAGTCCAGGGATTAAACCGGTGAGGCCACCTAAATGAGTCGAAAAGGCTTGCCCTCCCCGGGTAACCTGAGCAGAAAGAACCTCATTTGTTTACCCGTTTATGTGTATTATTAAGATTTGCAGACACTCCTAATTCAGCGTTTTAAGTTTTATTATGTAGAGCCGGTAAATACGTGATCAGGAGACTATAAATGAGATGCAACTCTTATAAAAATTAAATTTTAATGGATGATGACCTTTCACAAAATAAATATCTATGAATTCACTCTAATGATGCTAAAATGCAAGCGATCAAGTCCCTATGACAATAGCCATACCCTCTCACATTCATTTTTGTATACTTATGTGCTACACTACACATCTTTCAATGGCCAATGTACAACATGCTATAAAGTAAAGAACAAAATAAAACATAACTCAATACATAATCCTTTGAGTAATCGAGTTACCAGTTACAATGCACAGTTTGCTAGGTTCTGTACATGCTCCAATGAATTGAACAACATTCTTGTGTCTAATCTTCCTGCCAAGAAATGGAAAATAGAGGAAACATATCAACTGTCAAAGAACTGAATAACATGCGAACAGTTTATCAAAATCTGGCAATTACTCCAATAGCAAAGATACTGTTAACTTGGTAACAATGGCAATGCAACTAAAAAGAATGAATGGAGGATGAAATCTTTAGATTAATAGATAACATATATAACACATGTGTCCAAGAAACTCAACATGAAAGCTAAATACATATTGTGCTCGAAGCAATTGACAGCACAAAAGACTTTCTAGGTAGCAGAACTCTAGAAGAAGAAAGAATCTGACAAACATACTTTTGTCGTAAATAAATGAATTCTGAATTATGACCAGATAAAACTTTAAAAAAACTAGTACTCGACTACTTTTATGCCACCCAAAGGGAATTTAAGCAAAGAAAATCCAAACATTCTCACCATTGTATAGAATATACAATTAGCAACTGATGGACTACACATAAGGTGAAGAACAAACCCAAAAAAATTAAAGTTAGAAAGAGTAAAAAATAAATACAGACCTCATGATAAAAACTTCCTGAGAGAATTCTTTTAGCATATCTGCATCGATGCGTTCTGGCTTAAGAACTTTAATAGCCACTTCCTGACTACAATATGTGCCTTTATATCTGAGGAAATCAAAGATGTCAGATCCAATATGTTTAACAATTAGATCCAAGATGTTTGCGATTATGGAGAAGGCATAGAGTTAAACACTTACAGATCACCAAAAGTACCAGATGCAACCTTATTTTCAAATTTGAGCAGACTGGCATCAATTTCCCATACATCAGTTCCATCAGTAGGTATTTTTACATGATCATTTGAAGGAGTGGGATTGCTTGGTGATGGAACAGATTTGCTATTAATGGACGAAGAATGTGTTTCAACATGAGATTGCCCCTGCAAAGAATTTGTGGACTATCACATATACTTATAACCAAATTTTATATTTAATCTGTGCGAACAAAAGAACACCAATCACAAATACCTTAGCCTTCATTATCTCCTTTGCTATTGCATTTCTGAGCTGTTCAGTTTCCTAGAAGTTGCCAAAACCAACCGGTGCACATTAGTTATAATGGTGTGGCATAAGAAAGCCAGTGTCATATAAGAAGAGACATATGAGGATATAAAAGGAATGGAATTTACTTATAGTTCGCTATTTGATTTACTTGATATACTAGTCCAGATATAAATTTAACACCATCAGTATAGTGTTAATTTGAAGTTGTAAAAGAGCTTTATAGCAATATTAGGAGTCTAAGAAAAACAATGAAAAATGAAGTTACGGAAAGAGCCGGTAATCAATCAGAAAAAACACAAAGTGCAAACATAAGAGAGGTTCTAGATCTAATAGCTCATAATCGTTGCCTGAAACTGTTCTTAAACAAGTTTCTATTCATGAATGCAAACCCACAAATGTTTTCCTAGATTATAATAAATTCCAAAACTAATAGTAGCTGCTTGAAAGCGTGTTAATATTACATAGCATCTTTAGCATAACTTGACCAAAATGTTATATATTCAGCAATTTAGATAATTTGAAGCACCCGTATCTCTCATCCTCCCCATATCCCTGGTTTGTGTCTCATTAGGAGCCACATATATAGTGTAGGTGACTAAAAGAGAGTGTTTTCAAGGGGAGATATACATGCCACGACAATGAGAAGATTCACTATTGATGAATATAATGTTATGTCTTATTAATAATGAACTCATACATCTAGAGACATTACGATCATACCTCATGAGGCCATCCATCAACTACAAAGACATCCAAAGAAAAGCCATCAGCTGTGGAGAAAGCATGTGCCTCTTGAATGTTTAATCCCGCTTCAGAAAGTAAGGAAGTCAACTGCAGAATTAAAGAATGTGTGAGGTTAATCTAAATCTCTTGGTAGAATCAAAAATCAGAAAAGACTAACCCAGAAATTTTGTAAAAGTAGTCATGTAATATATATCCCTCCAAAGATGAATAATTGCATATATATCCTTGGTACAAGTTTTGATGCATATGGTACAATGGCTTTTATGCATGTTTTGGATATATATGCAATTTTGCATCTTTAGAGGGATATATGATATATGCAAATGCCCCTTATTAAAATGTTCTGTCAATCTGTTCTACATAATTGATATATCTAACAAGTATGGCTGATAGTAATCAGTCTCTAAAGAGATAAAACAAAAGATCGCCAAATCTTCGGTATGTGGAACCCAATGCCACTAAAAGCTTATATTCAATATGTTTGCTTTGGTCAACTTTTTTAGTCTAATCCACTACATGGCAACAAAATGGTGATATTGCAGTAAGGGGGTTCTGTAAGATCATCTTCTCTTATCTTATGCAGTTTCAGACAGAAGACTAAGCTCAGTATACCAAAGCAGGGGTAAAAAGAGGGATGCTTGATACCTGACTCAGAAGCTTCGGTCTGTCAATTGTCGAAAATGTGATCTCATGCATTGGCCTGCACAACAGCACAACCCCGGTTTAGAAAGTACATTTAGTAGAACACTAGTTAATATTCATAACTTGAAAGACTCCTTACAATATTTGTACAAAAACTGACAATAAGTTAGAAAACGCAATTATGTTCTTGGGAAAAAATTGAAATACAAATTAGTATGAATGGCAGGAAAGATAAACTTTCTATCACATGGAAGGTCATGTGTGAGTGCATATCTGTGAGTCACAACTATAAGAATAGTGACAATGGTTGAATAAAAAAAACGGAAATCACGTTCAACTTTGGTTTTTTCCATCACATGGAGGGTCATGCAAGGTTGTTAAACATCACAATTCTTAATAACTTACGCCTGGTTAACCTTTACCATATATTCTAGAAGAGTTTGATGTATTACCAGTCATAAAAATTTCCCAAAATCACTTTATCTATGGATTCAAAGCCGTTCAAGATAAATTGAAAGCAGATTAACAGAAAATTAATTTTAATAAAAAAAATTTAGCTGCCATGTATCACATAGTTAAGTATAATAAACGGCAGATGTGAAAGACGCTAATTCTTGCAGGCTATCTTAAAGTTATGTACCGTATAAGCAATCAGATTATACGATGTTACAAGCTTTCTTGACTGCTGCATTCAGCGTTAACAACTTATAGATGTTTTTTGGTTAAGACAGATTACCTAGAAGATATTGAAGTTGAATTCACATCATTGTCGCCGTAACTGTCATGATGTCTGTTCGCTTTAAGTGCAAGCGCGTCAAGATTTTGTGCTGAACCAAAAGAAGGTGGGGGATGCAATCTAAAGAGAGCATAAATGGAGAGATGGAGAATAAGAAAAACGGAAATGGCATTCAGGGTTTTCCAAAAATTCTCCACAAAACTGAAAATTTACATCCTCTTAACATATTAAAGAAAATTACTAAACACATTTTTATGTTTTCTTGTTTCCTGTTACTTAAAAGCCCCCTTTCCCTTCTTCAGAATTTAATATACAAAATCAACTAGACGCGTTTTCTAAAGTTTCAAGAATTTCTCAGAGATAGAAAACTAGAAAAGAATTTCTCCAACTAAACACACCCCCTTATGTTTCCAGACATTCAAACATCATTAGCAAGAAAAGTAACAGATATAGAAATGAATAGTTAAGCATGCAAAAATAGAGCAGAAAGTAACACAGATAATCATACTATGTCAATACCCGTTTCTGCTGCTGTAAGTTGAAGGACTCTGAGCATCTTCTTTCAATGAAAACTCCATGTTATCCAAATCAGGTGTGTTCCCATCTGAGGTAGAATGAACCTATATAAAAAACTTTCTTGCATAAGACAGAAGTATCACCAACAGATAATCAAGAAAGCTACATGTAATCTTCCAAGAAAAGCGCACTCTATGTGTCCCTTCAACAAATCAGTGAGTTAAGGAAATGGTATTGTTTAAGTTGTGGATCTATCAGGTGTTAGTTTTTCGAGAAAAGGGATAATAATACAAATAACATAGCACAACCAAAGTTAAAAAGACAGATTCACAAAGACTACAACATGTGTCATGCCCCAACATTCTTCACTTGTTAACAAGAATATGACCTCCCATGCCTACAAGCATAAATGTATGCCGTTGGTTGACCAACATACTTGAAACACTCATAATTGACCGTCAAAGTCTCTAATTCTGAATGACATGACTTAGTTTCCATATCAGCGTTCTATCATATTTTTCAGTGTTCAGCAAAGAAGCTTTGATCACATTGGAACTAATATAACTGGACACTGCATACAGATTATCAAAGTAGATTGCTCAGAATGCTTTCAGCAAAACGTTGACCATCATTTCATCAGTTGGTAGAATAAAATAAACCCACTGCGAGACAATGATACAATTTAAAGTTTGTGCAGAAGCCAGAAGGGGTAGACTTTGAACCAATGTTTTTAAAACCGAACCAGAGATAGAACCCCCTTACTAATCGGTTCACTGGTCTGACCAGTTCACAACCAGTTTTAAGAAACGGTCAACTACAATGCTACCCACAGGAATTATATGACAAACCCTTCAATAAAATATTAAACACTGCACACAAAAGGTGATAGTACAACACACTGACATGTTAACGCTTTCACTTTATCTTCTTTTCACTCTTTCACACTCAAAAGGCAATATACACCACACATTTAATTAAATACACAACACATGTTCTCACACACAACACACACCCGAGTTCTTGTTTTCTTCTTTATTTCTTCCCTGTCACACGCCACACATACAAGTAGACAACACACAAACAATCTTTGAAGTTCAGACGACTGACTAATGGCCAGAAATAAGCTTTCTGCTTCATTAGAAATGAAAAACGGAAAGGACAGATCATGGTTTCTTGCCAAATTTTTGACCAGTTCCCGGTTTTGAGCGGGTCTCTCTGGCTCGTTCACCAGCCGGACTTAAAAAACCGGCCTCGACCTCGGTTCCCGGTTGAACCGGCCATGCTTTGAACCATAGTCACATGGATCGCCCAATATGCAGCGATTTCCGATCTGGATCGGGAGTACCGGATCGCGGTACGGTTGCGCTCCGGATTGCCAGGGATCGCGAACTGAAACCCATAATCGTCGTTCCCAATCAGTATTCCATACCGTTCCGTTTCGCACCGGATCGCGATCCAACAATTAGCGAATAGGCGATCCAATAATTCACAAATCGGTGACATATAGGGCTTGAAAACGCGTTCGAATACTATGTAATACGTCAACCGTGGGAATTTGAAGGGTTCCAATACTCTGTTTCTTTTGAATGTGTGTAAATGGGAAGTTTGAAGGTTCACTGGTAATGTAAATACATGTGGAATAAATAGTATTTATTAAATGCATACAGTGTTTTATGATAAGACTCTTATCATATGTGGGAAGTTTGAAAGTTGCCGTACGTAGGAAGTTTGTTGTCCAAACTATACAAAGTAAATCATTTTGGGTTGATGTTGATCATATTCTTGCTATAACAAAGCCAAATTTCTTGTTGATTAAATTCTGTGATGGAGATGGGCCAAGGATGGGTGTAATGAGTGCTTTTAAAAGAATTGCAGAAAATCAAGAAGAGAAACTGTTGCGAAATCAATTCCCAACTTTTAATAAGAAAAGAGGTCTCTATTCTTTACCCGGTGCTCAAATGGATGCTGTAACTATGGACGCGGTTGACTGGTGGTCAAGTTATGGTTCTGAAACTCCGGAATTAGCTGATGTAGCCAAAAAGGTTTTATCACAGCCCATAAGTAGTTCTTTTGCGGAGAGAAACTGGAGCACTTACTCTTATATTCATAGCGTGAAGAGGAACCAGTTGAACAACAAATGGGCTGACAAATTGGTTTACATACATTCAAATATTCGTCTATAATCAAGGTTTTCAGATTCTTACAAAGAAGGGCCACTGAAGAAATGGGATATGAATCCCGAAAGCACTAACTTAGAAGGCTCGACTTCGAGATTAGAAGACATGAAGTGGGAAAATCTTGATGAGAAATGGAATCATATGATTCCTTCTACTATGTTTGAACTTTGCAAAATGTTTTTTCCTTCAATTATGTTTTTCCTTCATTATTAAGTATTAAATCAGCTGAAATGTTTTCTGTTTGTATGGTGCATTGGCAAGTCTATTAATATTAATAAATCATTGAAGTTTAGTTATGAGTTATGACTTGTGAATGTATAAAAATATATGAAACTAAACAATATTATTATTGGGTACGCCGCACCAAAGTATTTGGTACACCGAACCGAAATATATGGTACACCGAACCGAAGCGAACCGGAATGAGCCTACCGCCCCCCCCCCCCCCCCCCCCCCCCCCACACGTCGTACCAGATTTTGAGAAATAGCGAACCGCGATCCCGTACCAGAGTGATCCCCGTTCCATGTGACTATGCTTTGAACCATGTATGTCATGCGTTTTCAATTTTGAAATGTAAACTAGATGCAGTTGCATGCTCGGAGTTGTGATAAAGATGATAAATATACAGATTTACAGGACATTAGGTGAAACCGTGTGATCCAAAGACAAAATAATTTAAGTCAGTGGAATTAAGAGCCGCCATTAGTGATGCAAGCTCAGTTAGATAGAAACAAAGAAAACAGGGGGAACGAGAAAAAGAATAAGGGTTCGAAGTATATTTGAATTCACATCCAAAAGCGGGAAATATAACAACTATAAGGTACTATCAACTACGGAATAATTTTTAACAGATAGACCACAGGTGTAAAAAAGTAACCATGTGCCATCAACTGTGTCCTTTATAATTGTTAGAAGACAACTGGAAGCTAATGTGCCAAAGAATATCCTAAGACCAAACAAGGTATGAACAATTGGGCAATAACTGAGTCAACTCTTAACATCCTTGGCTTGTTTTATGCTCACTAACTTGTTAGGTTATGGATGCTCATAAATAAGAGCAAAGACCAAAATATTAAAGTTACATCATTCACAGATAAATCAGCCGACTAAAACTAAAGCTATGAAGTCTTATCTGATAAGAGTGCTAGGTATTGGTAGTGTTATAGGTGAATTATAGCACCAGCCACGTCAGCTTTTGGCCTATAACACACAGCCAAAAAACACAGTCACTTCACTTTATATATATATATATATATATGGGAAAATATTAGCTACAATTAATTGTAGCCAATTGGCTACAATTTTGTGCTATAAATGTGGGTCCCTGATTCATTTTATATATATATATATATATATATATATATATATATATATATATATATATATATATATATATATATATTTTACTTTCAAAAATACAAAGAACAGAAAAAAGTAGATAACACTCGTTACGGGAATAGTGGGGACCTATGGCGCAAGTGGCGGTGTCGTATGGTGGCGCCATTTGGTGACTATAACGAGCTATAAATCGCCAAACACCGTGCACTCGAAGATCTCAAACCAAGGCATTTCCTAGTTCATAATCGTTTGGGGATGTTAAGCTTCTATTCATTTCTCAAGAAACATTACCAAATCACTCATCCTAATTAATCTGTTTCCATAACATAAAAGACCAGAATCACTAAGAAATTCCACCAAAAGACATTCAAATGACAATCTTAATTTTAACATAATCACTAACTTTAACCCACTGCATCCAATCTAATCTACAGAAACAAGACAAACCATAATTAAATGTTTGGCGCGGAGCATTTTGTAGTGTTTAGGATAAAAAGTGTGTTTGGCAACAAGCGGTAAAAACGACCATTAAAATCCTAACTCTGTGTTTACTTCATTTTACACACTATAATTTAATTACAGCAACACTTTTATAAAACAAACAGCTGCTAGTTACGCCAAACTTAAGTAGAATATCTCAATTTAGACTCACGTGTAAAGTTAATAATCACAAAGAATGCAACAATAAGTGAATTCACATAAACCTCAATATAAAGCCACACAAATCCTTTAAAAAAAACAAAACTCGGTCACAATTATATATATAAAATACTACCTGAACCAAACGAACTTCAAATGCAGGTCTATTAGCAGGATCCTCCGCCATCCGCAACACTCGCTTATGCGTAATCACGTCTTCAGCCCTCTCCACATTCACATCCAACGCATATCTAATTCATTACATCATCATGACGTCATCATCATATCAAATTTTTTTTTAAGAAAAAAAAAAAAAAAAAAAAAAAAAAAGGCTGCAGCATACCTAGGGGGAAGACGGTTAAAGTGAATCCACAACTGATCTTCAAAATCAGGTAGAGAAGTATCTTCATGATTCATATCGTATAGCCGAGTCAATACATCGTTAAATACTTCAAGTTTTTGACGCCGTTGTCGGCTTTTCTTCGGGGATTCAGCGGCTCGGCTACCACAGCTTTCGTTATCTTCCATCGCCATATATATATATTTGTGTGTGAGAGGGAAAAGTTTGTTGTAACAAATTAAACTAACCGTAGTATATGACGGACGGAAGAAGGGAGGGGAGGTTGTGTTGTTGGGTTTTGTTTATTTGTGGTGTGGTGGGTGGGCCCTTTGCTGATTCGGATTCGAATTAGTAGTACACAAGTAGTTTAATGCTTATCTATAGTAGTAACTTGTACTGTAGCAGTTTTTATGTTTGGCTATCCGGATCCGCTCTTGTTTCTTCCTGTATTCACTTTTTTATTTATGAATAATTCTACATCCACCAAAAGTTTACAAAAAATCATCCACTCGCTGACGTGGCAGAGTGGTGATTGGTTGGTTTTCTGTGGGCCACAGAAAACTAACCAATCACCACTCTGCCACGTCAGCGAGTGGATGATTTTTTGTAAACTTTTGGTGGGTGTAGCACTCCTCTTTATTTATTACTTTAACATTGTGACTCGGTTTATTCCCAATTGCATACTTTTTTTATATTTTACATAACTAGCTTCGTAACCCGTTTGATGGATGAGCACACGTACTTAGCTATACGTGTACTTTATATTCTTAAACAAATGACATGCTCATAACAATATTTGGTGCCTTTGATACTTAGCTTGTAGTTTCACATATCGATATACTTAAGTATAATGACTTGTGTAATTATATGAAGATAATAGCAATGAATTCATAAAAAGTTAAGAGCCGGTTGTAATTATGTTCAACACATTTAACTATTTCATACAAAAACAATACTTCATGAGTCTACATGTTTTAGTTAAACGAGGTCATTATCTAAATTTTAAGCATATCATAAGTTTAATATTTAAAAACATTTATAATAACTAGAGGTGCCAATTTGTGCTCAAAATTAAAATATTGGTTAATTTGGTCAAATTTGTAAAAGATTTGAGCATATTTAACCCCATTCTTTTATTGAAATGGGCATGTATAGCCCATTTAAAAGTTAGATATGCATTAACGGATACATATTTTCTTCAATTAGAGAAAGTTACAACTGTTTTTAAAGAAAAACTTATAGATATAATAAATTTAAATTTTTTAACATAAATGAGGTGTTTGATGTGTTTTGAAAGCTTTAAATTTATAATGCTAGTACTACCGATTTCTTAATACACAAAACACACGGGTAAGTATAACCCCCGTTTATAGTAAAGATTTAGGTAAGATCAGGTCGTCTGAATGGAGGAAAATGTTTCTCTTATCAGTGTCGGGTAACAAAATTAGATTCCAATGATTGTCACTTATCACTAAAACCGTTTTTTTTTTACTTAAAGGTAAATTTATTAAGTAATGGATGCCCAAAGGCAGTACAAAGAAACTACAAAGTGTTAATCTCACACTTTGCAACACAAACATGGCATAGGACAATTCCCTAGCTCATTACAGAAATAAACAATGTCAATACAAGAATAACCAGAACCAATAGACAAATAAATCCCATATAAATCAGTCAATGCATAGAAGATTGCTTAAACTAATGTCATCAACATACTTTGAATACATGGGCCAGTGCAAAGGGTGTAACACCCCAACCCGACATGGGTCAAAATGTCACATTATGGTGCCAAATCAGAACATACAAACGCAAGCGGAAGACTTATAAACATAAAAGTTACAAAGATATTCTAAGATAATAAAGAAATACTAATTCTGAACAAGATGAGTTTCAAAACTGAAATACAAAACTAAACTAATCTAACTGAATCCAAATCCAAGTCTAATCCAGAGCAATTGAGTGTCTAATCATCTGGGTGGTCCACTAAGCGCTCCTATGCACTCTTCACTCAAACCCAGCTTCCAACCTAAAACCTGCCGCAGGAAAAGAAATGCGGTTGAGCTTAAAAAGCCCAGTGAACAGATATATAACAAAACGGATAAACGGAACGTATAAAAGTATAAGGAAATAAATAATAAGCTCCTGCTGAAGTGAATGTCATCTGTCAAATGCATAAGAGATCAACGATCAACTGAACTAATATCATAAGTCAAAGGGAAATGAAGCATCATAGATATATAAGCATTATCATAAGAGGAAATAAGAGCACGTATCAACAAAGGCATGTCTACCAGAGCCACTCGAATAGACATAATGAAACATAGGAAAGCCACGAGCCGACCTACCAGAGCCACTCGAATAGGTCTCAAATCACATAATCACATATCCGTCAATTCATAGGGTGTACATAAAGGGGAGACCTCTAAGTACCAGAAGTGAAAGGGGTACAAGGCACGTACAGCCAGTCACTAAGTCAAATCATATCATATCACATCCAACATATACCTAGGATGCATCCATACGCTCCCTGAAACAGAATACATATACAAGTACGAGACTATGCATATATATAACAGAATGGCCATAAGTGTACACAATCATATAATCATATCATATCATAACAGAAGGGAACGCCAGGGACTAATCACACCGCCCCAGATAGTGTCATGCCATCGGTGCCTCGATGACACGCCCATGGTACCTCCATGGATAGACTAAAAACTCGGGCATCAGAACAGAACATATCAGAACAAACAAGCAAACAAAGCTATCCATAATCATAACAGAGCTCCCAGAGCATAATAGAACAGAATCTCATATCAAAGAGATAGTAATCAGATCATCATAACAGAATGGATAACAAACAGAATCATATCAAATGATAATATCAAATGGATCAACGAATCATATCAAAGTAAATGAATCAAAGTCAAGGATCGAAAAGTCATGAGATCAGAACCTTTAATGAGATAGGGTAGAATATCTGTACCTCAAACCGCAATGAAGCCATATCATAAAACATAAGGATTGGAAGTTACTCATTCTTCAGCGAATCTACACGAATTAATGATCGTCTTATTATTTATAAGCTCATTTTAAATCTGATTTATCATTTTAGGTTTCTTTCTATTTTTTAAAACTTTCCATTTTTTGTAATTTGCCAAATATAATAATTTTTCAAAAATAGCAACTTTCCTTTTTAAGTAAATTCTATAGATTAGGGTCACAATGACAATTAAATAAACTTAAAGGTTTAATATGATCAATATAATAGTTTAGGGTTTAAATTGTCAATATATCTAAGTTTAGGGTCTATTATGTAAATTATGTAAATATATAACCAATTCTTAGTTTTAGCCGATTTAGAAAATATTACCACGACCCTAGCTTCCTTTATTCTGTTTATTCATACATTTAGAAAAACAATTTGGACTACTCAATTTACACCCACGAACACACCATTTTAATAGTTCACCAACGAGAGACACACACCTTTCTCGACTTCAAACCTTTACGATGTACAACACTCTCATCGGTACACATTGACGACACAACACACCCTTCTCGTTACTCTTTTCACAAACTCGTGCACAACATATTATCGACCTATATCAACTCTATATGACCAGGATAAAGCTCGACACAATACTAACCCTTTTTTTTCGTTTCCAGATTTGAAAACACATTTTTCTTTTGTTTAAAAACCACCCCACGACACATCCACATGTATGTTCCACAGCCCAATGCTTACTCACATGAAATCAAATATATACACACATGCACTCTCATTTACGTATAACAATCATGCATGTCCTATCTTCATTCTTTTAGATTTATTACCAACTTTTAGATTGTATAACATGCATTATAATAGAAACTTACACAATCAGGTCCTTGACGTATATAAAATACAAGTAGCTTCGAAGGGTCCAAGATAAATACAAGATCGACATATGTAGTATTCGGTTCTTCATAATTTCATGTGACCAAACTATAAATATTATTCGTATATTTACATGTCTATTCATATAATTATGTTGTTAACGAAAAACAATTAAGTTTCATGTCTTATACGTTTATTATTTCATACGACTCATTTCGACTCGTACTCTCATATTCAACGAAACAAAAGATTTAGTGCTAAGCTTCGTTGTATGACATGATGTGTATAACAGGGAGGATTCATAGAGATACCTTTTAAGCCGGATATTAGGAACGAAACAAGATCACACAAGCCGAAATCTTTTGAACCAAAACCAAGGAACCCTAATTGAAGTGGGAAATGACCAGAAGACTCAAGGAACCCTAATTGGACACTATAAATAGAAGAAGGAGCAGTAGAGACTAGTGTGTAGTTTTTTAGTTAAAATTTAATGTCGACTTATTTTAACTTAGCTTTTTCATTGTTAATCTCAGCATTTAAATTGTACTCTCAAGTTCCTCAGTGTATTTTAAAGCTTACTCAATCAAAAAGTTTAAGTTTCCATTGTTCAAATCTGAATTTGCTTGAATTTATTGAAATTCTCATTTTGGCTCAATAGTTGCTGAATCAAGCTAGTTACTATTTTATAAGCTCATCTGTAGCTTAATTTGCACAATTAGATAGTTTTTTAGCTTTATCTTCATCTCATACCAGAAACATAAAAAAAATCAAAAAAATTAATAAAAATACAAAATCATGTTTATAATTACTTAAATCTCAACTTCAAATAGCTATTTCTTAGTTTATACAGGTTCATTTCAGCTTATTATAGCTTTTGTGAGCCTTTGCAAGTAGGTAATTAGTCCTCCATTAGCTCAAAAAGTCAAACATGGTCAACTGTGCTTATTATTAAGCACTCAAGCTTCTCAGAAGTTGTGAAGGTTCATTGTACCTGCATTGGGAGCCTATTTAAAAGATAGGCTTGGATCAAAAGTCCCCTTGTTCAGCTAGGGTTGTTTAAGTAAGTTCCAATTTCAAAATTTTAGCATACTTTTCATAATCTTAATTATTAGCTTAATATAGTTAAGTTAAGTTTCTATTTGCTTATTCTGTGTTCATTTAGTATATTGTAGTTGTTTATTTGCTTGTGTAACTTTAATTGTTCATTTGAAATCAAATCTTTCATCATTTAACTCAAGTTCACTGCATAACCATTTTTAAAGTTTGTTTGTGCTTCATTTTAGATTTAAATCAGTTAAAATATATTATTAGATAAGCCTATATAAGTAGCATAGTTTAGATAGTCCATTTGCTTTGAAAAATCATGAACAATTAAGTATATGAGTGTTTGGTTGAATTAAGTTCTCTGTGTTCAAGGTTAATTCAGTAGGCATTAGTAACTTAGATAACTTGCATTAGGTTCTAATAGATCAGTTAAAGCATAAAATCCATAGGTTATTAGTTTAAATAGTCAAATTCATCTTTAATCCATCTCTGCATAACCTGTTAGAAGTTTTAGGTTGCATAATCTGAGATATAGGTACATAAGTGGTATATATAGCTTATTCTAGTCTCATATTAGCTTATTATAACATTTTCAGTCAAATAAGATCAATCAAAGTTCACAAAAGTCAAAATATAGCATAATCTCAAAAGTCAAAATTGCCTAAGGTTTCCAAAATCCATTTTTGCTCAGATTTTTCATGGTCTCATTTTGGATATTAAAGATTTACAGCTCACCTTGTTAGTCCATATTTTAGCTTAATTTTGTGAATTTTTCTTGAGTGCTTAATTTGAGCTTGAAGTTGCCTGCAGGGCAAACCAGTACCCTACACTAGGGCATCTTGTCCCACAAGCTCATTTTCATTTGAACCTAGCTTGTCCATTAGTTAACCTAAGCCTGAGCTTTTTGGCTTTTTGTGAAGCTAGTAGTTCTGGCTTTTCATTTCTGAGCTTATTTTGGGCTTTGAAGCTTATGCCCTAGCTTATTTTGGCCTACTAAGTGACCTATCCCAACCCAACACACTGACTCATCAGTGTGATAAGCCAAAGTTCATAAGCTCTTATTGAGCTTATTTGTGGAGCTTATCCTGGGTTCCTTGGCTTTTTGGAAAGCTCATAGTGATGGCTTATCGGCTTAAGGCTTACTTTGGACCCCTGAGCTTATTTGGTGGTCTTAAATCAGGCCTGCAAGTACGCCATTTTGGCCTGCTTACATAGTGGATTTGGAATTTGCTTGTTTGTGCTTATTAGCTTCTCTCAGTGAGCTTATTTGTTTGTTTAAGCTTATTTGAACTTGCCTCAACTGTTTTTAGCTTGTTCCACCTTAAGTGCTAGTATTTCAGCTTATTAGTAGCTTTTGAAAAACCAAAAATCCATTTTACCACTTTTTGTTAACTGTTAAGGTAATAAGCTCTTACAGAGCTTATTTTAGCTTTTTGGAAAAGTTTGCTTTACAAAATTTGCTTATTATCAGTTGTTATTAAGTTTTGTAAAGAGAAAAATAAAAAATAATAATAATTTGGAAAAAGTGCAAAAAGTGAGGGTCGAACCTGGGACCTCAGGCACACACAGACACAACACCACACCCCAACACCAACTGCCCTAGGGTCTTTTATCAGTCATACCTTGCACCCCCTTTTATTTAACCCACCCTTTTATCTATTTTAGCTTATTTTGCCTTTTAGCTTATTTTTCTGCTATCTAGTATTTGTAGAAAATTTTTTATAATTTTCACTTTTCATTTAGTATTTTTGAAAATTAAATTTAGTTTAATTAGTTTTTAATTAATAATACATAAATAAAATTTAACTGCTTATTATTAAGCACTTTAATCTTTTTATATTTTTCCTAGCTTTATGTTACCATAAAGTAATTTTAGAAAAAGTTTCATAATTTTTACTGTAGTATTTTTAATAATTAAATTTAGTTTAACTAGTTATTAATTAATAATAAATAAATAAAAATTTTAACAGCTTATAGTTGTTGAAACTTTTTATAATTTTCTAGGATTCCTGTGATGGTTAAGAAGTTTTAGAAAAAATTTCATAATTTTCCAACTTCATTTAGTATTTTTAATAATTTAAATTAGCTTAATTAGTCTTAGGGGATTTTCTTTTTTCTTATCAACTATTTAAATAGTTATTAATTAATAATAAATAATTAAAAATTCAAAATAATAATTTTCTTTTTTTATAAAATTTTCTTTTATTATTAGGTTTATAGAAAAGTAATTTTCATCCCCGTAGGATTAATACTACTTAGATTTTACTTTTTATTTTACGCGTTTACGTTATTTTTAATTTAAACATACATTTTTAAATTTAAATATGTTTTAGGTTAATTTGGTTTCCAGTAATTGTTAATATTGCCTATTTGGTTTATTTCCATTGTCATTTGCTTAGTGTAATCATCCAAATCATATTCCTGTTAGCTCTATTCAAATCTCCTAATCACAAAACATTTCCAAAATACAATTTCACACCTTGCTGGGACATAACGACCCGGGAACTCACTATGCTTACACCGGATCACTATCCTTGGTTCATTTGTGAGTGGCCGTGAGGGTAGCAATCATAGGACCACGTTCACACTTCTTTCTCCATAAGTACTGCTGCTTCCCACGCCTTAGAAAATGGTTTTTGGGGTAAAACCACTCCTACTCTTCTTATGATTAAAAGGTGATGCTTCTTAATTGAGGTGTGTGTCATACTCCGAAATTGGTCTCTATTTATAGGTGCATAGCAGCCCTAGGACGTGCCTGGATAGTAATGATAGGAAAATGATCGGCCTCATCATTGATGTATCTCATTAATGGAGAAGTATAACTGACAGGGGAAGTATGCCGCACATTTAACATAAAACTGGCGGGCTTCACCTTACGTAATCGGCCTCTCTTTGAAGTATAAGACCGGCGTACTTCAATATTGACTCGTAAGTACATAGTTGACCAATGGTGCCCGTAAGCAGCGCGCTTTCTCCCTAAGGTCGGCGTGCTTTTGCCAAACCATGTGTTATTTCTCTTAAGTTCCTTTGAGTCATTAGTTTCTTGTCTTTATCGTATCTTTCCTTAGATCGTTAGCTCTGCATGTTCATTCATATATTAAGTACCAAAAGTCCTATAAATAAGGGTAATTTGCTAAATAATTTACATAATATCTAGGGTATAAATATGTATTATACGAGACTAATCAAATCCCCCCATGCTTAAACTAATGATTGTCCTTAAGCATAAAGAAGAAAAATATTTTAAAATCGAGTCTCGTATAAGTTTCAAAGATAATTTTTATGAATCCAAGATAATCATTTAGCTAAAATAACATGACATGCTCCTCACTAATACGTATGTTTTAGAATTCACTCAAGCACTCATAATGATTTTATTTGGTGGTGTTTCATTCTCATAGCTCAATCATAACTCATAGATTTACCATATGCTTGTACAAGAAACAAAACTGCACCGACGTTGCGTAAGCACCAAATATAAATATCAAATAGGACTTTTATTCGAGTTATATCGTTAGGCTAAGGGTTAATAAGGTAGAAATAAGTCATGGGAGTCTTTGTTTGGAATTGGAGTAAAAAGAAAAGCTTAAATTGGGAGATCATAATAATACTTTTATTCTTCCTTCTTTTTCATCCTTTTCTTTCTTTTTTCATATATTTTTCACATACTCTTTTTTTCTTACCACATTATAACAAACACAAAGCGTGCACTATTTATCTTCATCGTAATTGGTATACAACCTTTATTTCACTTACTTCATTCTCAATCTTTAGATCCCCGACTAAGTAACATATTTTTGTTATTTTCTTGGTGGATAATAGAAGCGAAAAAACTCGGCTCAAAGGGTGTAACTAATGGATGTAAGCACTAAAAGTGAGTGCTTTAACGGTTTTATTTTTAGTTTAGTAAACGGATGGTTTATATTTGGTGTATATCCTAATTTTTGCCTCTTATCACATAAAAATACTTATATCACATGAATGTGATCTCACTGCGATCTCATAATGATTTAATGTATAAGTTCTAGAATCAAATAAATTATCGGCACACTTATAAACAAAGAAATCAAACATAAAAGATATATGCCGATATGGGCTCGAAATCCTCACATTTTCAGTGGTAATAGGTATAAAATGTGCAAATAATGTTATCAATCCCGATTCAGATTGCTTTAAGATCGTTTTAGATACGTTTTTTGTATAAAACTAGTTTTTAGAATACTAATAATTTACTAAATCATTTTACCCCGTAAGTGGCTTATATTACTAAAATGTGCATCGGTTTTTATTAAAAAGTTCGGCGTTCTTGATGGTGTGTGTGTTTGAGTTAGGTTACTGTGTTGATGGGTAGCTGTGGTTAAACCTTTGGTTAACCTGGGCATTATGGAAAAGTAGAGGGGAAAATTTTGAAAAGTCGCACATTAGAAAAAGAAAAGTCGAGAAAATAAAGTAATGCGAAAAATATAAATTATTTAAAAATATATATATTTTTTGTTGTCTTTTTTGTATAAGACAAAAGTGTCGAGTAAAAAGTTTAAGTCAGCTGAAGTCGCACAAAAATATATAAATGGTCGAGTAAATAAAAATTTAACCGTTGTCCCCATTTGTTGGAATAACTATGCAACAAATCGGTCGTGTAAAATCTATGTTGATAGACTGAAAAACATTCACTGGCGACAACAGTGCAAAAGATGGACATGTGTGAACATTTAAATGGAATCGTGCAAATATAATTCGTCGCACGGTTGAGTGAGTCTTTATTTGGAATTTTTTTTCCAAAAAACGGATTTGGTCTATATGGTGGGAAAAAAAACCTCTTGGTCAATTTAAGTCATTGGCTCTAGTTAAATTTAGATTGCATTTCTGTGTTTACATTTCGAATATCATCTGTTCTGTCCTGAAAAACCGCCGGTTTTAAACTAATACCGCCACTTTTACACCACAATCACGGCGATCTTTTTACCAAAGAACGCCGCTTTTTTGGAAAAATTCAAATTCAAATCACAAAACTTTTTCAAACTTATACCTCATAAAATCCCAGAAGTGCGCCGTACTTTTCGCCAGAGTACGCCGTACTTATCACCTCTGAAGCTGAAAATTAATTCATCCGAATTGAATTTCAGTTGTCCGACAAACCATTAGAAGCCCCATATTGGATGATCACACGATCTTCCAACGCAGAGCTTGCCAATCCTTTATCCGAACCGGAACGTACCATAAACCGAAGACGTAACAAACGAGTCCCATTCTCACAAAAAGATTTATGACCCGAAACACCTAAAGAGATAGTTCCATACATTGAAGATCTCTCTCTTTATCGATTCTTTATCAATTTCATCAGACTTCACGATCCAATGGATGAAACCGACAATGAACCAATGTGGGCTAATGAGAGAACCGTTGCTCCTACTCCTAGACCTGCAATAACTTTACCAGACACTGCCAATGAATTTGCCATAAAAGGAAACCATCTGACCCTTGTCAAAGGCAATCAATTTGATGGTAGAAACAAAACTGACCCTCATAAACACATCCACGAGTTCCTTGGAATTTGTGAAATGTTTACATACGGAGAAACCAAAAATGAAGCCGCCCGGCTCATGATTTTTCCATTATACATGACCGGGGAAGCTAAAACCTGGTTAGATGAACTTGACGAAGGAACCATAGCAACATGGGATGAACTTCGCACTACCTTCATAAGTTGATTCTTTCCCCCAGCCTTATTTGACCGACTCCTCGGTGAAATCCGTGCATTTTCCCAACAAGATCAAGAAACATTAACTGAAGCATGGTTACGAATAAAAGAAATGCTCAGGAATTGTCATGGACATGGTCTAAGTAAAGGAAACATAATCAAAATCTTTTACCATTGACTTGACGAAAGCACACAAGAAGCCTTAAATGCTGCTGCAGGAGGAATTTTCCTGTACAAACCCCAAATCAAGCCTACCAATTACTCGAAGACAAAGTCTTACTCAAACACGATTGGGCTAAAAACCAAAAATCAAAAACCGCTCTTCGCAAAACTGTTGCTTTCGCTGATGAAGGTAGCAGTATTTCTGACACTAACAAAATCATGGCCCGAATGGATGCCATGACCATCAAAATGGATGCTCAGTATAAGGAAATGAAAGAGAAACGTGAATCTTGCAACAATTGTGGTGGAAAACATTTAACCGCAAATTGCAATGATGATGACACACCCGTGTCTTGAGAAGAAGAAGCCAAATTCATGCAATCATTTAGACGAACTCGTTTTTACGATGATTGTCGTAATAGAGGTCGTGACAAATGGCGTACTGGCGAAAGATCTGACTATAACCGTGATCAACCTCGATCATACTCTGACAAAAACCCAACATTCAAAAACAACTAAGTGAATTCATTAAGTCGCAACAATCCACAAACACGTTCGTCAAAAACACTTTCAATGAACTCAAAGATAAACTGGAATCCACCACAAGAAACCACCAAGCCTATATCCAAAATCTGGAAGAAAAATTCGACAGACTTGCCAAGAAACAAGCCAATCGACCCCCTGGATCTCTTCCAAGCAACACTACACCTAATCCAAGAAGTGGTACCTCTAGACCTTATCAACCACCTCCAGCTCGTCACGAACATGTGAATGCCATAACAACAAGACATGGTACTTCATAAGAACCACATCCTAGTCCTAGTCAAACACAACCTGCTGTCGAGCTTGACAGTGAGGAAGAAGATGAACCATCACCTCAGAAAAAATCCAAAACAAAAGAAGTTCCCAATACACCTGTTCTAAAACCATATAAACCAAAAATTCCATATCCACAACGTCTCAGAAAAGAGAAAATAGAGACACAATATGGGAACTTCCTAGATATGATTCATACCGTTCGAATCAATGTTCCATTAATCGATGTCATTGCCGGAATGCCGAATTATGGCAACTTCCTTAAAGAACTTGTGAGTAATAAAAGCAAACTAGAACAAATTTCCGTAGCCTTTCTAAGCGATGAATCTTCAGCGATAATCCAAAACAAAGTTTCACCAAAATTAGGAGATCCCGAAAGTTTTCTAATTCCGTGCAATTTTGGCAAAACATTCTCTTGCAATGCCTTGGCCGATCTTGGCACAAGTATCAATCTCATGCCATATTCTTTTTATGCCAAACTCTCTCTAGAAACTCTCAAGCCTACCAAATGAGTGTTCGATTAGCAGACCGCTCTTTTCAATATCCTGTTGGAATTGCAGAAAATACGCTTGTCGAAGTTGGTAAATTCACCTTCCAAGTTGATTTTGTTGTCTTAGAAATGGAGGAAGACAGCAAAGTTCCTCTAATTCTAGGAAAACCATTTTTGCACACAGCTGATGCAATAATTAGAGTCAAATAAAAGAAACTAAATCTCGGAGTTGGAGATGATAGAATGTCCTTTTCAATCGATGCAGCCATGAAACATTCCTACTCTAATGATGACACGTGCTTTAGCATAGATGTTATTGATGAAATTCTTGAAGAGGATTTCGACAACTTACTAATCGAAGAAATGGAAATTCTTCATACAATCCAAGGAACGATTCTCGAAGAGAAACTCTATGCAGAGTGATGAATTCATAGCTATGAATGTCGAAGAGATCGAAACTGATGATGAAGAAGAAATCATTTTTGAAAGAATTACTTTCAATACAGAATACAAAATTAAGAAATCTCTCGAAGAACCACCAACTGACCTTGAGCTCAAACCTCTTCCTAAACATCTCGAGTATGCTTTCCTAGAAGGAACATCCTTACTCCCTGTTATTATATCTTCCAAAATTTCAGAGAAGAATAAAGCAAATTCGCTCACCATTCTCAAAAATCATAAGCGAGCTTTTGCTTGGAAAACCTCAGATATTCCTGGAATCTGTTCCTCATTTTGCAAATACAAAATACAAATGTTGGAGGATAAGAAACCAATGGTTCAAAAACAAAGAAGGTTAAATCCTAATATGCAAGAAGTAGTTAAGAAAGAAGTAACAAAACTCCTCGATGCCAGAATCATTTACCCCATTGCTGACAGCTCGTGGGTTAGTCCTATTCATTGTGTACCAAAGAAAGGTGGTATCACTGTAACACCCCAACCCGACCATGGGTCGAAATGCCACATTATGGTGTCCATCAGAACATACAATGCAAGCGGAAGACTTATAAACATACAGGTTACAAAGGTAATCTGAGAAAATAAAAGAAATGTTAACTCTATACAAGATGAAATACAAATCCAAACTAAATATAACTGAATCCAAATCCTAGTCTAATCCAGAGAAAATAGGTATCTAATCATTAGGGTAGTCCACTAAACGCTCTTATGCACTCTTCACTCAATCCCAGCTTCCAACCTAAAACCTGCCGTAGGAAAATAAATGTGACTGAGCTTAAAAAGCCCAGTGAACAGATATATATAACAAAACAAATAATAGAAACTTATATAGGTATAGGAAAAGGAATCATAAGCTCCTGCTGAAATGAATATCATCTGTCAATGCATAAGAGATCAATGAAAAGTGAAGAAATATCATAAGCTAAATGAATAATGAGTATGAAGAGTCAAGTGATAATATGAATCATATAGTAACCAGAATCAAAGAGCACGTATCAACAAAGGCTTTTCTACCCGACCCACTCGAATAGACACAAAGAAATATAGGAAAGTCGCGAGCCGACCTACCAGAGCCACTCGAATAGGTCTTAAATCAAATATCATATCTGCGTCAAATCATAAGTTGTACAAGGAGTAGCTTGCTCCAATGTACCAGAAGTGAAAGGGGTACAAGGCACATACACCCAGTCACTAAGTCAAATCACATCATATCATATCAAACACATATACCTAGGATGCATCCATACACTCCCTGAAACAGAATACATATACAAGTACGAGACTATGCATATATATAACAGAATGGCCATATTGATCACATATATCATATCAAATCATAACATAAAGGAACGTCGGGGACTAATCACACCGCCCCAGATAGTGTCATGCCATTGGTGCCATCAATGACATGGCCATGGTACCTACATGGCTAGACTAAAAACTCGGGCATCAGAACAGAACATATCAGAACAAACATGCAAAGCTATCCATAATCATAACAAAGCTCCCAGAACATTACAGAACAGAATCTCATATCAAAGAGATAGTAATCAGATCATCATAAAACAATGAATAGCAAACAGAATCCTATAAAAGGATAATATCAAACGGATCATCACAATATATCAAACAAAAGGGATCATAGCTGTTGGGTCTATTAGATTTGATGATACAAAACAAGAAAGAATAAAACAATAGGGACTTAATACGACAAGAAGGAATTCTACAAAAGATGGAGAAGGACTTACTTGCAAAAGAAGATTTATATTTTAGTCCTTCGTAGTATTCTTGTAACCCTAATTCTGTGTTATATAAACAGAATGCAGGGAATAGGTTTTCATAAGTCTTCCATAATGTAGTCGACTAGCAAAGGTGTGTGTGTGTCTAGGCGTAGTCTTATTGTAGACGCCTAGATTAGTTGTAGTGAAGATGATGATGAAGAAAACTTGTTCAATAATAATGATGTTTTGTTAATTACGCTGTGCATGATTATTGTCATTATTATTGTTAACCCTAGTGCTTAAAACGATCCATGGAGTCTAACAAACTCCACAATTGGTATCAGAGCCAGGTTAGCTCTTGATCTAGGGTTCATCAAGGTTTTCATGGTCAAATTTGTGATGAAAAGAAGAAGGTACGATCTGAATTTTAAGGTATCGATCTACATGGGTCAGTGGTATTATTTAGTATCATTATTGTGTCTCGTACTAATTGGCTGATTCATTAAATTAAATTGAAGATTCATTTTTTGTCTTGAGTGGTGCTAATTTATTTAAATGATTCATACCTCGTACCTTATTTAATTGAGACTAGCAGAATTTTCAATTGTTTATTAATTGTGGGTCACGTGGAATAATTAATTAGTCGAAGCTGTTTTCATCGTACTACAAGAATCAAATCATGGATGGGATTAATTAGTTTAGGCATACTGATAAATTGATTTAATTAATGTTCATAAGGATTGGTTGATGTTCATGCTGCTAGTGGGTCAATAAAGATTTGATTTAGTCATTCAAGCTTATAGTCATTCAAGAATCGATTTCTGTGATTTAATTGTGCTGAGTGATTTTATTGATCATGGATTATTGGTCAGTGGTGTATTTTATTCAATATGAGCGCATGATCTATAATCTTTTGAAAAGTGAATTGAATTGCTTTAGTAAAGTGAATGGCTTGTACTGATTTAGAGACAATGATTCACATGGGTTGGTTCTTCATAATTTAATGGTGATTCGTGGCAAGGTTTTTACATTAAGATAATGGGTCAAGTGTTTTAATGATCTTGGTTGGCTGGTGCTTATCAATTTGGATTGGTATATACAGAGTATTATTGTATTATTGATATCGAGTAGAGGGTCGGTGGTAGTGATATTATTATATTATTTTGGTGAAAAGTGGAGCATAGAAGTTGGCATCAACAGCAAGGGTACAATTTGATTTATTAAAGAACGTGGGTCGGTGGTCATGGTAACAAAAAGGGTTTTAATTCTCATTAGTTTAATTTGGTAATAATTTTGTGGAGAATTTACTACTGCTTTCAAGATACTGCTGTCTATCGAAGTTACTGCTGCTACGTTTTCAGTTGTGCTGCTCCTTATAAATATTTCTGATGCTGCGCGTCATGATTATATTCTAGCTTTGTCCGATATATTGTTTCTACTGCTAGTATTATTTGATATTGGGCAAAATACATGGATTTGGTTATAGCAGATTTGGAGATGGTTTACACACACATGGGATTTTGGTTCACACACACAAGGAAGATTGGTTTGGTTTTTGTTCTTAAAGGTTTTAAAAGGCTCTTATTGGATTAATTGATTACGAAGAAGGTTGATTATCATTTATTTGATGTTGTAGTTGAGTTTCACAGGTTTGTGTTCTTATCATATCTCAAAGTAGGTGTTACACTTTGAAGATAACTTGTTTGTTTTATACGGTGGTGACGAAGACTTGTCAAATCTAGTTTTCATAGGTCAAGGGGAGGATGGATGAAGACCTAGTTAACTATCACTTGAAGGAGTTACGTTATTGTGCTCAGTGTCTCATTTAAGATGAGGATTTTGTTAAGAGATTGCGGTCTACTTATATATTAGGTTTTGGGTATAAGTTTGGAGTCACGTGGTTAGTACAAGACATAAGACACAAGTTTGGGTAATTCTACTTCTTCATCAAGTTCGTTATATTTGGTTTTCTTCATATGTGATCATTACATAGAGCCTACAAAATTGAAGATTCAAGAGATGGTTAACACACTGATTTCAGGGGAAGCATATTATGATGTGTTTAACCATTTGATGTTCATGCACCACTCAAGGGGAAGTATTTGATTTTTACTACTATTGATTATTATTACTACTACTAGTTGGAGTTTCTAATGTTTTGGATTCATTTTATGTAAGCATTTTGGTGTTCTTCATGGAAGGCAATTCGAAACATTGGAAGGCTTTGATTAGGAGTGTGGTATTGGTATGTGGTGGTCAAGATCATTATTAGCATACGTTCCCTATTTGTTGATAACAAAAAAGGGAAGAGATGTTGGAGTGGCATGACATGGCTTAAGGGGAAGACAAGATTGTTTCATTTATGGCAAGATTTAATTATCTCAATTTCTCTACTTCACCTAGGGAAATTAGTACAAGAACGTGTTTGTTTTGTCATCATCAAATAGGGGAAGATTGTTGGGTCTATTAGATTTGATGATACAAAACAAGAACGGATAAAACAATAGGGACTTAATACGACAAGAAGGAACTCTACAAAAGATGGAGAAGGACTTACTTGCAAAAGAAGATTTATATTTTAGTCCTTCGTAGTATTCTTGTAACCCTAATTTTGTGTTATATAAACAAAATGCAGGGAATAGGTTTTCATAAGTCTTCCATAATGTAGTCGACTAGCAAAGGTGTGTGTGTGTCTAGGCGTAGTCTTATTGTAGACGCCTAGATTAGTTGTAGTGAAGATGATGATGAAGAAAACTTGTTCAATAATAATGATGTTTTGTTAATTACGCTGTGCATGATTATTGTCATTATTATTGTTAACCCTAGTGCTTAAAACGATCCATGGAGTCTAACAAACTAGGTTTACATTGTGACACACATGAATCTGTGGATGCTCTTAGAGCCACAGTTGATGGGGTAACTATTGATGTTACTGAGTCATCTTTGAGGAGAATTCTCCAATTGGATGATCTCAATGGTATCATCACATTACCTAATTCAGAAATTTTCACTAATATTGCTTTAATGGGGTATGATACATCTGAACAAAAAGTTACTTTCAAGAAAGGATGTTTTTGTCCCCATTGGAGATTTTTGATTCATACTCTTCTACATTGCCTAAGTCCTAAGAAAACATCTTATGAACAATTTGCATCAACCATGGCTTATGCTTTGGTTTGTTTGGCAACTGATAGGACTTTCAATTTTTCAAAGTTTATTTTCAATAATATGAAAGGCAATGTAAAGGGTCAATATAAATTTTTGATGTATCCAAGGTTTGTGCAAGCAGTGTTAAATGAGTTTCAACTGCGACCTCACAATAGCATTTATGAACCTTCCTGTATTAAGCCAAAAGTTTTTCAAAACATGTGTAAGGCTTCAGATCTTTGGAATGGGGAGGTTCATCCACTTTTTCCTCAAATGCTTGCTAAACTTGCTCAAGTACAGGGTGAAGATGCAACCATCCCAGTTGTATCCCAAACCACACCCACTATTGTTGTTCCACCAATTCAACATACCCCTGCTTTAACTCACACTTATGAGAGAAGGTCTAAACAGCCAACTTCTCTCATCTCAACATTGCATGTTGCTGAGCCTTTTAGTTTAGGAGCAAGCAGTGGTGGTTCAAGGCTTAATCCTAGTCCAACTAGGGAAGAGCCTGAATCAATGCCTCATGATTCACCTCTCCCAGCAGGTTACACAGTTGGAAGTGATGAAGGCAGTGTGCAACAAAATGAATTGATGGACATTTGTACCAAATTAGTCAAGCAGGTTCAAGCTCTGGAGAAAGATCTGGCACAGACCAAAGAACAACATGCCACAGAGCTGAATCAATTGAAGGCTGAGATTCAAAGATTGCAGATTGAAGTTGAGAATCTCAAGAAGCAAAGACCTCAGGTTGTCTCATCATCATCTTCACCTTCAGATGAGTTTTCTGCAAGTTCTACTAAAGTTTTGGGAGATTCTTCCAAACACGGGAGGAAAATAGATGCAGAGCTTAAGGGGAGGAGTAAAAATTTTGATAAAGATTTTGCTGAGCTCAATGATTCTGATAATGCTCAAGCAAAAGATGATGTAGCTGAGACTGAGGGGAGGAAATTGGATTTTGATGAAGATATGGATGCTGATGCTGGTTTTAACTTTGATGATTTAGTTGGAACTGCTCAACCAATTTCCACTGAAGCAGAACAAGTTCCCACTGATCAACCAATTACCACTGCAAGTGAAAAAGTTACCACTGCTACTCAAGAAATTACCACTGCAGAGGAAGAAGCTGCCAGAATAAGATCAGTTAAAGGAAAGGCTATTGCAATTGCTTCAGATCATGAGACAAGAAAAATTTCTAAGCATGAACAAGCTCAGATTGACTTTGATGCAAGATTAGCAGAGCAACAACAAGCTGAAGAGAATGAAAGAAAGAAAAAGCTTAAGGAAGATGAAGTTGCTAGCTTTATGGAAGCAACTAGGTTAGATAAACTTGAAGCAGTAATGGCACAACCACTTTCAGTTGTTCCACCTATGATCATGCATGAGAAACCTCCATTGTTCAATTATGTGCCTACAGAAGATGAGATTGACTACTTGGTTAATAATGATCAGATAATCAGGAAGAAGGCTATTGAATTAATTGCTAATACAACCTTGAATGAAGAACAAAGGTCTGCTCAACTTAAAGATTTCATTTAAATGAAGAATCAGCAGGCTCTTGATGAAATCATTGGGGATGTTAGAAAAGGTCAAAAGAAGCCAAGAAAGCTTACAAAGGCACATATTATTGCTGAGATGAAGACTTTTTGTTGTCATGTTGGAAATATGAAGATGGCTCAATTCAAAGGAATGTCACATGAACAGGTTGAAGGTATTTACTATAGAATCAAAAGACAAGATAGTAAATTCATTCCAATGTATCAAGAACCAATAGTTATGAAGGCAAAAAGGACTGGAGTGAGTCTTGAATCAAAAGATGCAAAGAAGTTGAAGACTCAGAAATCATCTCAAGCAGAAGAGGGTCCTAGAAAGTTGACAGAAGAGCAAGTTACAAACATGTTGTTTATAGAGACTGATGTACTTAACATTGAACCTCTAGAAGCAAAATATCCAGTCGTTAATTGGGAGATCTTTTCTGATAGTTTTGGTGTTGCTTGGAAGATCATCAGAACTGGAAGTGTTACAAGCATTTGCAGAGATTTTGAAGATATTGTTAGATCTTGTGATAGAGAAGATTTGGATACTTTGTGGAGAATTGTTCAAGATCAGTTTAAGAAGGATGAACTTGTTGATGTCAAAGCTAAGGAGTTATGGGTTCACTTCAGAAGATTATATGAACCTGACCCAAGTGATAGATATTGGAGATTTGAAGCTCATGATCAAAGAACCTTGTGGAAATTCTATGATTCAAGTTCTGTGCATCATGTTTCTACTCAAGATGGAGTTGATGTCTTTATGCTGGCTGAGAAAGAATATCCATTAAGAGCTGGAGTATTAGATGTAATGAGAACTGTGAAGCTTAGGTGTTGGGAAAGAACTGAAGTCATAGATGATTTGCTACAAAGGATTTATGATCAAAGTGTGAAAGCTGATAAAGAGTTAAGAAGAAGAAGATAAGTGTTTGGAAGAATTCCCATATCCTCATGTTTACTGCATACTTGAAGAAACTTATTGATTTAGGTATTAATCATAAGTTAGGGGAGGATTGTTGGGAATTATACTAACATTTACCACGGCTAAGTGAAGATGTTACAACTGCAGAAGAGTGTGCTTGCAGTGGAAACTCATTACCACTGCAAGAACATATATTACCACTGCTTATTAGATAACTGTTAGGAAACGCGTCTAGATAAATATAGAATAGATCTTGTGTATATCTTATTCTATTAGCATTATACTTATCTTGTAGAAGAGGACTCCTTGTGCTATAAAAGGAGATCATAGGTTATCAGTTGATAACACTCATATATGTTTCTAGAGCTTTAAGGTGTAACCCTAGTGATATCAAGATCACTCGTATTATTATTATTAATAATATTGGAGCTAATAGTTTGTTTACATACATTGTTCACAATAGCCAAGGCTCATATCAAATGAATCATATAATAGCAAACGAATCAAAGTCAAGGATCAAAAAATCATGAGATCGGAACCCTTACTGAGAAAGGGTAGAATATCTATACGTCAAAACGCTAATGAAGCCATATCAGAAAACATATGTGTAGAACCGTAGAGGGGGGGGGGGGTTTGAATACAATTTCTTCGGCTTTTAAGACGTTTAAAAACTTTAAGCCTCAAAGAAAACCAAGTGGTTGTATAATCAATCCAAACAACCACAAACACAACCAAAGTATATAAAGCGAGTAAAGAGAGATACCACGATATATACTGGTTCGGGATGGGGGGTTTATACCATCCGTATGTCCACTTGCAAATCCGCGACTCTGATACTATTCACTAGTATAATCCTTTCGGTGGACTACAAAACGTTACAATTCACTCCACCGATATTCACCAATATCGATGCTCACAAAGAAGGAGTTACTTCCCAATGGTATTTCGCCCTCGGAAACCACCCCAAAGAATCTCATGATTCGACTTCACCTAAGGGTCACCAAGACCACTACCAAGACTTCCCACCGGAAGTATCAAACCCCAACTAGATCCCAAATGATCTAGGCTTGGTCAACAAGACATAAGACTTCCCTTACAAATGATTGAATGAATATAAGTTTCTTTGAACCAAGCCCTAACCTAACCTAGTGACTCGATTCTAGTAGAAAGGGTATAGATAAGAAGACCCTCGACACAATCACAAGAGTGGATTAGGTTCTTGTGATTCTTCCCTTGCAAGTAGATGTGTTCTTTCAAAGATGTTAGTATGAAAATCAAGAACACAAGATTAGAGATAGAGATAGAGATAGAGATTTGAGAGTGTTTAGAGAGAAAGAATCTAGAGAGAAAGAATAATGGCAAGAGGTAAGGAATACAAGAGGCAAGGGTGTTATTTATAGGCCAATAACCCAAACTTGGGAATTTTTACCGAGGTCGGCGCGTCACCCGCGCGTCAGCTCGCCAGGCTTCTGTAAACTTTCCCAAGTGTTGGGTGTTTGGATCTTATAAATACATATCCTTGCTAAACCCCCAATTGTAATTCACACTAAACCTTAACATTAATCATTCTAAGGTTTACCAACTCAAATAGCCAATTAGAAAATGTTTTGTAGAGTGTTTATAAGAAAACCAAATTACAAAGGGTATAAAGTGTAGATAGGGTAATTTAGAAGGGGTAGAAGTGTTATTCCTCACATGGCATAGAAAAGAGAGAAAGAATATGCCAAGGAATATTCCATTGCTTGGGGGGAAGAATGAGATGGAGGGTTAAGATGAGAAGGTTTGAATTGGATGGTGGAGATCAAAGGAGCCTATGCTTGGATTTCAAATAATTGGCATGTGTTGAATATGGATGGTTGAGATGTGTTGATTTGAAATAGATGGCTAAGATCAAAGGTGCCTTGTGTTTGGATTGAGAAGGGATATTCCAAAGGAATATGCTTTGCTTGGAGGGAAAGGGTGAATCATTGGTTGAGATGGTTTTGGTTTGAAATGGATGGCTTGGATTAAACACATGTGATGGTATAGAGAGGAGGATGAGATAAATGGTTGAGATTTGTTGTAATTTGAATTCAATGGCTAGGATCAAAGGAGCATCCTTTGGAATTCAAATTAAATCCCATGTGTTGAAATTGGAAGGTTGAGATGTGTTGTAAGGGAATGGATGGTTGAGATGTAGTGTGTAAGGGAATATGTAAGAGTGTAAGAGATTGTGTAAGAGAATATATGATTTGGATATGATTGGATATGGTTGGATTTGTCTTTTGTAGAGATGAGATTAAGAAGATGATTAAGACATAATCTAATTGTCATTAAGAAGAAAATGTTTTGACAATTAAGATTATAAGTTGAGAAAATCATAGGTTACTTATAAGTTCAAGTAACACAACGTCGAGAATCCATAGGTTCATATCTCGTGACTTTCCACGACTCGACATTCTCAACTAATACCTTGGTTCAAACAAGTCAAGTGCTTTGCCTTGATGTAAAGCATAACCCAAGTGGGAAAGAATGCGTTTATGCAAAGTGACCTTTGACTTAGTTTGAGCAATAAGGGAGTAAACCCGTTACATAATTAGAGAAGACGTAAGCACGGGATATGAGCATATGGATGCTTCAACACGATGTTACGTGAAATTTATAAGCTCCCTAAGTTTAGAAAAGCCTTGGCTAGAGGCGATAGTTAGAAAACATGAGTTGGCGTTTTCCCGTAAATGGGTACTTTAAAAGTAGGATCTCTCAAGTCTCAAAACTCGCTTCGAGTGTTCTCAATTAAGCACATAACATATTCATACCTGTATTGAAAGATCCACATTTGTCGGGTAAGGGGAAAGCCGAATTTCAAAATTCGCCAGGAACCATATAGTGTCCTGGCGCGTCACCTGCGCGTTGACGTACGGGCAGCGCGCCAGGAGCAGACATGGGCTCCGGCGATTTTGAGCTAACGTTTGTTATTTTATGTGTTTCGATGGTTTATTTGTCATCATTAAAACACGAAGAGATCTTGATCATGTTGCCTCAACAATCTCCCCCTTTTTTATGATGACAAATAAAAACCGAAAGAAAATAAAATTACAAAACTTAGCGAAGACAAAGCGCGCCTTTGGTGTAGCTTGCGTCTTGACCTTTGCCTTGTAATTTGGTGAAGCCTTTATCATTTCTTGAATGGTCTTCACGCTCTTGCTTTCATTCTCCTGCTTTTGTCGAATCAAAAAGGCAGGACTTCCAATCAAGCCAGCTACAAATGTGCTCCCCCTTGAACATAGCTCCCCCTAGATCGTTGCTCCCCCTTGTTTCAAGGCGGGGATCCATGGGTCAAGAGCCTCACCTTTGCGGTGGCCTAACTACACATAGAAATCACAACATGCAACAAACAAGAAATCCTCACATGTAAAAGTTCCAAAATGGATTAGGTTACCATTTGAAGACTTGCAACATGGGTTAGTTCATATCATAACAATATATATATTAGTGTCCATGATGACTCCACTATCCAAATGTTGAACACTATATAAAGATAGAGTTGAACTAAATATGAATTTCTCATATAACCCATAATCCACTTTATATCACATAGAAGAGCATAAAGCATACAACAAAGACAATTCCTAATACAAGCTAGAGACACATTATTCTAGCACAATATTATATGGTGACTAACTATATCACACATGACCTACAACAAAAGTTGCCCAAGCGCACTTATTTCTTGCGCTTTTGAGCCGCAACTTTTGCAAGACCTTTCACAACATTTGTTAACATCATGAAATTGTTCTTGTAGGCAAGATGCAACTCCCTCATCTCCTCTTGAAGATCCTTAACATCATTCTCAATTTTGATTGTTTTCTCACAACATTTACACCTTCGTGCATGGTCATGAGTTGAAGCATCAAGTTTGGGAGGGAGAGGGTACCCCGTTTTGTACCATATGGGATCACTCCACAAACATTTCATCACATAATTCCTAAGTATTTGATTATAAATACATGATGGATTTTCCCATTCATCATTTGGTTCTTTATCAACCACAATGGACTTACCCTTGTAGTCATTGTTTGAAGCATTACTCATTTTAGAGAGGAGAATTTTCTAAGTGATTTAAGTTTTGAAGGAAGAAAATGAAGTATGTGAAGATGCAAGTAATAATGTGATTTATATAGGATGGAAGAAGGGTGGTAGGTATGAGTAAAGAAACTAGTCTTTTATGTTCATGATGAGTTCAACTACTAAGATGCTTGAAGAGATGGCTAAGCCATCTAAATCATGTACCATTATGTCATTAAGCATGTGATGGTGTAAGGAATAAAAGAAAGATGATAGTTCACATAATTTTATCATGCATGCATCAAACTTATGCATGAAACTACAAGCAATTAATTATTAGGAGATAGCATTATTCAATTTAATTTGAGCATGCAATCATGTATTTATCACATAAGGTGAACAAGAAGAATTAGATACAAGATTTTTAACACAAGTGTAAATTGTGTTTCGATATTTTATCTAATCTTGGAAACTTAACATAGCCAAAATTTTCAAGATGAATCAAGATAATTTGTGTCAAGTTTTCTTGTTCAAACACATAGTATAGACATGTAGAATCTTGGATACTATCAATCATTGTTTGAATAATGGATTGATACATATCTTTCCTCTTGGAAGACATTTGTTTGGTCTTCCATCCATGCCTCCACATAAGCCTTAATCACATAAGCTCTAATAGCACCTAAAGATTGTTCTCCTAAGATGCATGTTATCCATGAACATCTAGACCTATCCCAAAAACAAATTGGATTTTTGAAAAATGTCATGCCAAAACTTAGACTTGTTTGTTTTGTGACCTAAGTGTCCTTTTATTCAAATCACCAATGACTTGTTGTATAGGATGACCCCTTGCTTCTCTCACTTCCTTAGGATTGCCTTCTCTCACTTCCTTATGATTTAGGCTCGGGCATGCTCTCATCAAAGGTCACATTGAGAGATTCCTCAATCCTCATTGTTTCCTTGTTAAGCCCTATGTATGCTTTACTAGTTTGAGAGTATCCTAGGAACACACCTTCATACGACTTTGGGTCGAATTTGGTGAGATATTCTTTGGTGTTAAGTATAAATACTTTGCAACCAAATAATCTAAAATACTCTAAGGAAGGCTTCCTATTTCTAAGTATTTCATATGGAGTTTTATTAATGACCTTTCTTATATGAACTCTATTAAAGATATAACATGCGGTATCTAGGGCATGACACCAAAACTTTTGTGGGATGGATTGATCGTCAAGCATTGCACGACTCATCTTTCTTAACTTACGATGTGTTCTTTCAACAATCTCAACCGATTGAGAAGTGAACGGGCCCGATAAGTTATAAGATATTCCATGTTTTTCACAAAAGGTTCCTGATTGATGCTAAACAGTCAACTAAAGTCAACCACGGATGTGGTCAACACAGTCAAACTCCCTAGACCAATGCTTCCGGGTAATATAGGGTTTCCCCGGGTCGTTATGTCCCGACGAGGTGTGGATAGTTAACAAACGGTTATGTGATCGGGTGAATTTGGAAAGGAAAAGGGTTTGTGTGTGATTAAGCTAGAGAATCTACAAGGAAATAGCTTAAATAAGCTATATGAATAAGACTATGAAATTAGAAAAACCAGAAACGATTAAAACCTAAAACGCGTACGTTATATTTAAATTTACGTTAACGGACGAGATAAAACGCGAGTTTTGGTAAAATAAAATACTTACAAAGATGAAAATCACATTTTTACAATCCTAATAATAAAATAAACTTTTCAGAAAATTAAAACTAATTTTTATACTATTTAATTAATTATTAAATACTATTTATTAATTACTTATTAATTATTTAAATTAACTTAAATTATAACTAATTATGAAATTACACTAAAAATATGAAAAATAAATTTGGAAAACATCTAAAATATTATAAAACTAATTTTCAAACTTAAAATATATTTTTCACACTATTTAAATAATTACTATTAATTAATTATTATTTATAACTATTTAAAAATACACTAAATAATTAGAAAATGTAAAATAAGCTAGAAAATTAAAATTAACACTTAGAAAAATCTAAAGTAATATAAAACTAATTTTAAAATAGAAAATATATTTTTAAGACTTTTTAAATAATTATTACTAATTATTAATTAATAAAAACTAATATTAATTATTAAAAATACTAAATGAAAAGAGAAAAATATGAAAAAATTACAGAAATTATTTTACAACTACAGGAACTTAGGAAAATTATAAAAACAGAAAGTGCTTAATAAAAATAAGCAATTAAGCAATAAGCTTCTTAAATAGAAGCTATCACTTTAGGAAAATTAGGCTTTTTTGGATTTTCTTTTTACAACACTGATTTATAAACAAAAATAAGCTACTTTGAAAAAGGCACTTTGGAAAAAGCTCACAAATAAGCACTACAAGTGCTTATTAGCTTGACAGTTGACTTTGGTCAACTGTCAAAGCTAAAAGCTTTGAGATAAGCTTTTAAGCTGAGACTAGGGTAGCTTATGGTAGATGTAAGTTGGATGAAGGTAAATAAGCCAAAAGAAACTAGAAAAACACAAGTAATAAGCAGTTGTAAGGAAATAAGCACTTGGCCAATAATCCAATTCCACACAGTCCACTGGGTGACCTTTGCAGGCTTGTGGGGCCCACTAGGGTACTTGGGGGACCAATGCAAAAGCTGATATACCAATCTGAGCTTGGGGGCTATCCAAAGAGCTAATAAGCAAGCCCTGGGTCCCACTAGTGAAGGTAGGGGAGGGCTTGGAAAACAAGCTCAAAAACTGAGTGCATCAGCATGTGTGGGTGAGGGACAAAAGGAATGGGGCCAGCAGCCCTAGTAAATGAGCTGAAAAACACAAAATAAGCTAAGACCTTTAAAGCCTGGCTTATTGGCTTCTCAATAAGCCAACACTCATACAATGGGGCCCACTATTGAGGAAGTTATGAACCAAGAAAGATGGGTCTGTTTGGTCAGGTATGTGGTGCAGGGCACATCATTGCCCTGCAGGCTACTTTGAACAGCTTCAATAAGCTCAGAAAAATTTGCAAAAATAAAACGGTTCAAGGAAATCAAAGCTGAGCTGGTAGAGAACAAGTAACAACAAGTTTCACTAGTTAACTCCTAACACAAAAATCAAAATAAATCTTGCAACTTTTGAGAAAAACTGAGGAATGCAAATTTGACTTTTTGCTTAAAACTACTTGTTTGACTTTTTTGGATTTTGAGCTTAATTTAATGACTAGAACTAAGATAATAAGCTGAAATAAAGTTGAATTAACACAACACAATTACTTTTAAACTAATATGAAGGACTTATTGAAGCCAAATCCCACACAGTTAACTGTGTGGGTTAATTTTTTGAGATTTAGACTTTTTTGCCTTTGACACTTGGATTTAAGACTTATACTACCCTAAAACAACCTAATGTGGGGTGTCTAAACAAGATTTAACCACCAATCTTCACAAATGCACAGGGTAATCCCCTGTGCCAAACACCCTTTTATGTGACTGTGAGGGTATCTAAATGAAGCAAGGTGAGGAATTAAACCATGGAATCTATCATTCAGCTTTTATTAACACAGAAGAAACACAAATAAGTATAAATTAACAACCAAGAACAGCTACACTAGCAATTACTACAAATGCAAATCACTAAAATGAAACTGAGATGGGGCTTACAGTGAGCTCAAGTGAATTCCAACCCAAGAACAAGTACTCAAATCTAACCTACAGCCTCCCTGAGGCTTCTAATACCAAATGCCATCAATCTTTAATCCTTCTCACTGTTCATCATCCTTCTCACTTGATTTTCATATCTTTTACTATTTAAAGTGACTTTTCAGATTTTAAAACAAGAAGGTTCACAGTCCATTAAAAACCATGAAATACATTCCAATATGCTTAACTAAACTCAAACAAACACTACACAACAGCTTTGAACAATTTGAGAGATAAGTATGGAAACTTGAAAATTCAACTGATATGAAATAAAAAATTTAGCTTGAAATTGAAATGCTTGATTAAATTAAGTTTTCATTACACTGGAAGAGTTGATTACAAGCTTTGGAAACTAAAAATTGCAAATGGAAAATGAAATTACATTAAAACGATTTTTACTATACTACACTACAACTATACTACTCTAATACTCCTTCTTCTCTTCTTTTTCTTTCTTTTTATAGCTCCCAGGGAGTTTCTCTTTCCTTCCCACATGTTTCACAGCCGTTGGATTGCTTCAATCAATCCCCACCGTTCAAATGAATTTTTGGCGCGAAATGGTATTTGGCAGAATTGGGTGGAGTTTGGTAGAGGGCAATTAATGAGGTTTGGTGTATTTAATGGAGGGGGTGTGTTGGTGAGGGATTGGTGAGGGTTTTTTAGAGTTTGAAGAGGAGGGGGAGACATGGAGCATGGTTTAGGGGTTGAGGATGGGTGAACAGTGGTCTGTTTGACCACTGTGTGTTGACCGGGCAATTAATGAGGTTTGGTGTATTTTTTGGATTGGTTTGTTGGGTATAAGTATTACAAAAGGGTAGTTTGGTTTATTTAGTGAAAACAAGGACCATAATTGTAATTTATGAAAATCCAAGGGACTGAAAATGTACAAACTCCAAAGTTATCACAAGTATCAATCTTGCCATATTCCACTAATATAAGGACCATGAATTTATTTTTTTCATTTTAAAACACCAGGGACCAAAATTGACAAGTTTGCAAAGTACAGGGACCAAACATGTAATTTCCACAAAACTTTCACCCAAGGTCCCATTTTGATTACTTTTGATTTCCCAAGGTCCAAGAATGATTTTTCTTTCAAAAATATCCCACCAGGGACTAAATCTGCCAAAATCTGAAACTCTAGGGACCAAACTGTAAATTTCCAAAACTTTTCCAATTTTTCACCAAAGGACTAAATATGACAACTTATGATTTCAAAAGGACCTTTGGTGATAATTTTCTATATTTTGAATATCCAGGGACTAGTTTTGTCAATTTTTGAAAGTTGAGGGACTGAAACTGCCAATTTTGCAAACTTTGTACGTTTTTCATCTGTTTTTGCTCATTTTGCATCTAAAACATATAAAACACGATTTTGAAATATTTTCAGTAATTTGATGCATTTCTGAGTGTTTTTGTATGTTTTGCAGTTCAGATTAGACCAAAAATGATGAGTGTTTGAGCACTCATCAATCCCCCACACTAAACTATTGCTAGTGCCTAGCAATAACTGTTTTGAAAACTTGATGGATTTTAAACTCTTTACCAAAAGCCATCACTTCTGGAGTAGCCAGGTGTAAGAACTGTGGCACACCTGATAACCGTGTGATTTTGAGCAAACCACCAGCTGTCAACGGATTTGATTAGTCTTTACCAGAAGCCGTTTGCTTCTGGACTAGCCAACTCTTGATGGACAACGTCAACATCTTGGTGAGCTGATTACCAATTATGGATTTTCCACTGCCTTTACCACAAGCCATAATCTTGCGGGCTAGCCAACTCATTCGCTTTATGGGATATGGCGAGTTGAGGTACCATACAATTTTGGGCAAATTGCAAGCCATAAACGGATTTGAGATGTCTTTACCAAGAGCCGTTTGCTCCTGGACTAGCCAATCCCTTTGTCGGTTAGACCTGGCGGATTGATTACCACAAAAATTTTGAAGCACCAGTGAAAATTTTTTAAAATTTTTGAAATTTTGGCTAAAACGGGGGTATTATATAGTAAAATGTGACAAAATTCGCTAGAATAGCGAATACCCCCCACACTTAGCATGAACATTGTCCTCAATATTCAAAGTCCCGGCTATTATGCCGACATTTTGAACGTAAAAGGGCAACATTACAAGCTAAGCGTGGAAAACACCATTATGTTTTTTCACTTCATAAGTAACCATAGCATGGGGGACTCCCCCACACTTAGGGTGAAAACCCTATATGAATGCTACTGGTTTTGTTTACCGAGTCGCTAGCTTGACTCGACCCCGAATTCATTTGTCCTTGGGGAAGCATGATGTGGAAGAAACAATCTCAATCGGACTTTCATTCAAGATGTTTGGACAAACATTTGAAGCACGTGAAAGTTCCAAACCGATGAGATATACAGACCCAGGCGTAAAATAGTATAAACTATAAGCGGTGATGCCGGGGTCAAAGATAATGTCTTCACTCCCGAGGGAATGAAGAACAGGAGAAGTCACTCGGAAGGTGAAGAAAGGAAGAAAGATCTTGATGACAATCAAGATTGATTCATCATCATCAGAAAGAGAATTCATGATTGGTGTATCATGAATCTCATCAGTAAAGCTCGTATGATCTAGACAAATTATGGGTGGGAGGGTTGGGATTTTGATATCAATCAAATTCTCAGGGTTGAGAATATTTCCCTCCGGAAAACAAAGATTAACTTTGTCTAGATCAAAGTGAAAGTTATCATACTCCGATGGAGATATGATATGAGTGAGTTCACAGGAGAACTCCTCAAATGTAAATGAATCATATATGGGGAGAGAATTATGAGAATGAGAAGTGGTACTGCCACTAATCTTCTCTCCCATATGATCAAAGCCTAAGGCTTCAAATTCCGGTATAGGATCATCGGAAAGAATCTCACTATCCTTATTGGGGATAGGAGAAGAAATAGGTTTCTCTTTGAAAGCCTCGATTTTAGCAATGAGGAGACTGACATTCAATAATGTTGCACGAAGTGCTTCATCCTTGATTTCAGTGTCAATCTCATCATTCTCTTCTTCTAAGCTGACTAGCTCAGAAGGTAATTCTTCCATATAAACGATGTCCTCACAAGATAACGAATTGTCATCAGTAGAATCGGAGAGCATCTCATCATGATTAGATGGGAAAAATAGAGGAGGAGGAATATCACACATGTGATCAAAAGTTCCCTGTGACTCTCTCGGGATTGGGACAAGGATCTCAACACTAGACTTTATTAATTCGTCTGATTCCCTTTCAGGAACAGTGCTAAGATGCTCATCCCCCATGATCAGAGGGTGAGTGTGAACTTCTGGTGTGATAACAGTAGAATCAGGGAGTTGAGAAGGACTAGCATTCATGGATTGTACAAGTTCCATTTGATCTTCTGCTAGTGATTCAGTTATATTCTTTTCTCCCTGTATATCCATGGAAGGAATCACAACTGACGAATCTTTTTGAATAATAACAATGTTATCTTCATCATCATCACTGTCATCATCGTCATCATATAGAGCAGCATAGCGAAGATTAGCACGTATTTTAGCCGCTCTTTGCTCAGCAAGTAACTCTTCCATGCTCATTTTGTTTCTAGCATCTCGTTCTTCGGCAAGTAATTCTGCCATGGATTTCTCACGAGAATATTGAAACGATGTAGTAGACAACTCCTCCTTAAATTCTTTAAGTTTCTCAAGAACCTCATGACAAAGGTCTTGCGGGTATTGAGGAGTTGCTTGGGTAATTTGGTATTGTGGAGGTGGGTCTTGAAACGAATAGTCGTAATTGTTACAAGGAAATGGATTCCCTGTTTGACAATCAGAGCTAGTGTGTGGACCTTCACAATACTCACAACAGTAAAACTGATGTGGCTGTGAGTCGTATGTGATTGAGTCATAATTGTTATCAGGAAACTGCTCATAGACAAGTGTGTTGCCTGATAGACAATCAGAACTGCAGTGTGAACCACCACAGTACTCACAACAGTTAAACTGTTGAGTCTGGACTGGTGTATCTTGATACGAAGCATCATTGAAATTTGTGTAATATGATTCTTGCTCGTATGAATGTGATGGGTAATTGGAAAAATTTGAAGAGTCGTTGAATGAGTTTTGATCAGGATCATAAGCAAATGAATTACTCGACCCACAAAACAAACAACTCCCGTTTTGAATATCATTACCACATTGCACACATGTACACCAACGACATGAAAAACCGAAAAGCGGCTCACCACAACCGACACAAGGAACAAAATCTGGAGGTGGGACAAGTGGTGTGCTCTGAGAGCTAGGAATTTCCACCACTTTCGTTATGGTCTCGGGTTTTTGTTTTTGATATACGTGAAGATTGGGTAAGTCGTTCTTTTTAGTCACTGCCCTAAGCTCAGCACGTTTGCTTGACAAACTTTTAACCGTAAACCGTGAAAGGTAGGGATCAATTCTTGAAGGTTTGTCATTAATAGCACGTATCTCGGGCTGTGAAGGGTAGTTGGAAGAATTTGGTGAATCATTGAGAGAATTTGGATTTATGAACAGATTGCACACATTACAAAATCTGTTACTACAATTATTGCCACATTTCTCACAAATACACCGGAGACAACGAAAGCCGTTCTCAATCGGGTTTTTACAGTGAAAACACGTGTAGCCGAGAGACGTCATATGAATTATGCATGAGATGGGTGTAAGAAGGTAGAATCAAACGGATAGAGGGTAAGGAAAAATATTTTTGGGTTTTTTTATGAAAAGATATGAACAAGGATGGATAAATATACAAAAGAATGAATTCCAAAATCACTAATCAGCAAACCGTTTTTTAGATAAACGCGCACAACCTCCCCGGCAGCGGCGCCAAAATTTGATTGATGCTAAACAGTCAACTAAAGTCAACCACGGATGTGGTCAACACAGTCAAACTCCCTAGACCAATGCTTCCGGGTAATATAGGGTTTCCCCGGGTCGTTATGTCCCGACGAGGTGTGGATAGTTAACAAACAGTTATGTGATCGGGTGAATTTGGAAAGGAAAAGGGTTTGTGTGTGATTAAGCTAGAGAATCTACAAGGAAATAGCTTAAATAAGCTATATGAATAAGACTATGAAATTAGAAAAACTAGAAACGATTAAAACCTAAAACGCGTACGTTATATTTAAATTTACGTTAACGGACGAGATAAAACGCGAGTTTTGGTAAAATAAAATACTTACAAAGATGAAAATCACATTTTTACAATCCTAATAATAAAATAAACTTTTCAGAAAATTAAAACTAATTTATATACTATTTAATTAATTATTAAATACTATTTATTAATTACTTATTAATTATTTAAATTAACTTAAATTATAACTAATTATGAAATTACACTAAAAATATGAAAAATAAATTTGGAAAAAATCTAAAATATTATAAAACTAATTTTCAAACTTAAAATATATTTTTCACACTATTTAAATAATTACTATTAATTAATTATTATTTATAACTATTTAAAAATACACTAAATAATTAGAAAATGTAAAATAAGCTAGAAAATTAAAATTAACACTTAGAAAAATCTAAAGTAATATAAAACTAATTTTAAAACAGAAAATATATTTTTAAGACTTTTGAAATAATTATTACTAATTATTAATTAATAAAAACTAATATTAATTATTAAAAATACTAAATGAAAAGAGAAAAATATGAAAAAATTACAGAAATTATTTTACAACTACAGGAACTTAGGAAAATTATAAAAATAGAAAGTGCTTAATAAAAATAAGCAATTAAGCAATAAGCTTCTTAAATAGAAGCTATCACTTTAGGAAAATTAGGCTTTTTTGGATTTTCTTTTTACAACACTGATTTATACACAAAAATAAGCTACTTTGAAAAAGGCACTTTGGAAAAAGCTCACAAATAAGCACTACAAGTGCTTATTAGCTTGACAGTTGACTTTGGTCAACTGTCAAAGCTAAAAGCTTTGAGATAAGCTTTTAAGCTGAGACTAGGGTAGCTTATGGTAGATGTAAGTTGGATGAAGGTAAATAAGCCAAAAGAAACTAGAAAAACACAAGTAATAAGCAGTTGTAAGAAAATAAGCACTTGGCCAATAATCCAATTCCACACAGTCCACTGGGTGACCTTTGCAGGCTTGTGGGGCCCACTAGGGTACTTGGGGGACCAATGCAAAAGCTGATATACCAATCTGAGCTTGGGGGCTATCCAAAGAGCTAATAAGCAAGCCCTGGGTCCCACTAGTGAAGGTAGGGGAGGGCTTGGAAAACAAGCTCAAAAACTGAGTGCATCAGCATGTGTGGGTGAGGGACAAAAGGAATGGGGCCAGCAGCCCTAGTAAATGAGCTGAAAAACACAAAATAAGCTAAGACCTTTAAAGCCTGGCTTATTGGCTTCTCAATAAGCCAACACTCATACAATGGGGCCCACTATTGAGGAAGTTATGAACCAAGAAAGATGGGTCTGTTTGGTCAGGTCTGTGGTGTAGGGCACATCATTGCCATGCAGGCTACTTTGAACAGCTTCAATAAGCTCAGAAAAATTTGCAAAAATAAAAGGGTTCAAGGAAATCAAAGCTGAGCTGGTAGAGAACAAGTAACAACAAGTTTCACTAGTTAACTCCTAACACAAAAATCAAAATAAATCTTGCAACTTTTGAGAAAAACTGAGGAATGCAAATTTGACGTTTTTCTTAAAACTACTTGTTTGACTTTTTTGGATTTTGAGCTTAATTTAATGACTAGAACTAAGATAATAAGCTGAAATAAAGTTGAATTAACACAACACAATTACTTTTAAACTAATATGAAGGACTTATTGAAGCCAAATCCCACACAGTTAACTGTGTGGGTTAATTTTTTGAGATTTAGACTTTTTTGCCTTTGACACTTGGATTTAAGACTTATACTACCCTAAAACAACCTAATGTGGGGTGTCTAAACAAGATTTAACCACCAATCTTCACAAATGCACTGGGTAATCCCCTGTGCCAAACACCCTTTTATGTGACTGTGAGGGTATCTAAATGAAGCAAGGTGAGGAATTAAACCATGGAATCTATCATTCAGCTTTTATTAACACAGAAGAAACACAAATAAGTATAAATTAACAACCAAGAACAGCTACACTAGCAATTACTACAAATGCAAATCACTAAAATGAAACTGAGATGGGGCTTACAGTGAGCTCAAGTGAATTCCAACCCAAGAACAAGTACTCAAATCTAACCTACAGCCTCCCTGAGGCTTCTAATACCAAATGCCATCAAACTTTAATCCTTCTCACTGTTCATCATCCTTCTCACTTGATTTTCATATATTTTACTATTTAAAGTGACTTTTCAGATTTTAAAACAAGAAGGTTCACAGTCCATTAAAAACCATGAAATACATTCCAATATGCTTAACTAAACTCAAACAAACACTACACAACAGCTTTGAACAATTTGAGAGATAAGTATGGAAACTTGAAAATTCAACTGATATGAAATAAAAATTTTAGCTTGAAATTGAAATGCTTGATTAAATTAAGTTTTCATTACACTGGAAGAGTTGATTACAAGCTTTGGAAACTAAAAATTGCAAATGGAAAATGAAATTACATTAAAACGATTTTTACTATACTACACTACAACTATACTACTCTAATACTCCTTCTTCTCTTCTTTTTCTTTCTTTTTATAGCTCCCAGGGAGTTTCTCTTTCCTTCCCACATGTTTCACAGCCGTTGGATTGCTTCAATCAATCCCCACCGTTCAAATGAATTTTTGGCGCGAAATGGTATTTGGCAGAATTGGGTGGAGTTTAGTAGAGGGCAATTAATGAGGTTTGGTGTATTTAATGGAGGGGGTGTGTTGGTGAGGGATTGGTGAGGGTTTTTTGGAGTTTGGAGAGGAGGGGGGAGACATGGAGCGTGGTTTAGGGGTTGAGGATGGGTGAACAGTGGTCTGTTTGACCACTATGTGTTGACCGGGTATATATTAAAAAGGGGGAAGGGTTTTGGGCCGGATTGTGTTTGGGCTAAGGGTGTTGCTGGATCAGATTTTGGATTGGTTTGTTGGGTATAAGTATTACAAAAGGGTAGTTTGGTTTATTTAGTGAAAACAAGGACCATAATTGTAATTTATGAAAATCCAAGGGACTGAAAATGTACAAACTCCAAAGTTATCACAAGTATCAATCTTGCCATATTCCACTAATATAAGGACCATGAATTTATTTTTTTCATTTTAAAACACCAGGGACCAAAATTGACAAGTTTGCAAAGTACAGGGACCAAACATGTAATTTCCACAAAACTTTCACCCAAGGACCCATTTTGATAACTTTTGATTTCCCAAGGTCCAAGAATGATTTTTCTTTCAAAAATATCCCACCAGGGACTAAATCTGCCAAAATCTGAAACTCTAGGGACCAAACTGTAAATTTCCAAAACTTTTCCAATTTTTCACCAAAGGACTAAATATGACAACTTATGATTTCAAAAGGACCTTTGGTGATAATTTTCTATATTTTGAGTATCCAGGGACTAGTTTTGTCAATTTTTGAAAGTTGAGGGACTGAAACTGCCAATTTTGCAAACTTTGTACGTTTTTCATCTGTTTTTGCTCATTTTGCATCTAAAACATATAAAACACGATTTTGAAATATTTTCAGTAATTTGATGCATTTCTGAGTGTTTTTGTATGTTTTGCAGTTCAGATTAGACCAAAAATGATGAGTGTTTGAGCACTCATCAGTTCCAAATTGCATTTTATCAAATTCACTACTATGATTTGTTTTAATTGAGACAATTGAACAATCAAGTAGGTTTTCAAGTTTCTTTCTTAAAATGTTGAATTTGTTCAAGACTCCATCTTTGTTTTCTAAGAATAATATCCAAGTGTAATTTGAATAATCATCTATGATCATTAAAGTGTAGAAGTTTCCTCCATAACTTTGGATCGGAGATGGACCATACAAATCCAAATGAATCAATTCTAAAACCTTACTAGTTGTCACTTCCTTTTTATTCCTATTATTGGTTTGTCCTTGACTCCCTAGACATGTGTCACAATAATGCCTTTTAAAGTTCAACTTCGGTAAATTCTGTACTAGCTCGTTAGAAGCTAGGTTTTGCACTAACCTCATATTAGCGTGACCTAACCTCCTATGCTAAAACGTTGAGTTGTCCACCATGGACGTAAGACATATGTGTTGCTTAGAGTTATCACCCAACTTGCATGCATATAAGTTATTTCTCCTATGACCTTTTGCTAACACAACACCATTTTTACTAATAGTGCAATCTATGTTGATATAAATAATGTTTAAAAACGTTATTAATATTTCTCAATAAACCTATGTTTTGATAATCACAAAACTCAAATCAAATTAAGTCAAGATTAAGACGTAAACAAGTATTTAGTAACAAATATTTACCTCTACATCTAATATCACTTAAGGTATGCATAAACTAAGCATCTTATGCATTACATGATCAAAGGAAACCTTGTCTTAAGACATAACATTTTATAAAATGATATTAACATTTTATATATATTTGTAAATCATTTTTGGTATTGTTGTATTAAACTACAAAGATATGATTTCAAATTTCCAACCAAAAAGGGCAAATTTTATCCAGAAAAACTTTTCCAACGTTCAGTAGGGCGGCCCCCTTAATTATACTAGGCGGCCCCCTTAATCATTAAGGGGACCGCCCACTAATTAAGGGGACCGGCACGCTCCAGAACAGTATTTTCTGGCCCTTTAAATACTGGATCATTCCACATATTTTTCTCACCTTTTTGCACTAAAAACCTTCTGATCTAACCTCCATTTCTATCTCAAAAATCCTTTGATCATATAATTCATAAGTCTTTGTTTCCAAGTGATCCAAAGCTTCATCCACTCAAGTGCAAGAAGAAGAACACTCCTCTACATCCATTTAATTGTAGTAGTGTTGTGATTAGCTAGTTTCATATTGTAGTAGTGCTAGATATTTGTAAAGTGTTGTGAGAAGTTGTTGATTGTAGAAACTAGGTGTGTTGTAAAGTAGTGTAGTAGTTGTGATTTAGTTGTACATAGAAGACGGTGTGAAGTTGACAAGAAGAGAAGGTGTGAAGTCTTGAAGAAGTTGTGAAGGTGTGAAGAAGGTGTGAAGCCTAGAAGAAGTTGTGAGATTAGTTCTAGTTACGATTAGAACTCGACATTTTGCTTAGTGTCGTTAATAGGTGTAAGCTAAGGTGTGTAAGGTTTCTCAACCATAAGGAGTTTGTTGACATAGTGAAGAAAACTCTCGAGTGTGGTACTCGGGGAGTGGAGTAGGGCAAGGAAGGTGTCCTTGTAGCCGAACCACTATAAATTCGCGTGTTGTGGTTTGATCCTTCTAACTCTATCTTTTCTTCATTCTATTTCAATACTTGCATTATTAGATTAGACTTGCTTATATTGGTTGTTACTTGAATTCACTTGAGATCGAATCGAGAGTTTTTATAAGCTACAAAACATTTTAGAAATAAATTTAAAAAGGACGTAAAACTATTCAACCCCCCTTCTAGTTTTCCACAATTGGTATCAGGAGCCACGTCTAGCAAGATCTTTAAAATATATGGTATTTTAAAACTTGTAACGATCTATGGAACATGAAAAATATTTAGAAGGGCAATCTATGCAAAGACCACCATTATTTGAAAGTGATGGATTTTTATATTGGAAAAATCGATTCGAAACTTATGTGAAGTCAAAAGATCTAGATCTTTGTCATGTTATTACTAATGGTGATTTTTTACCTATTCAAAATAACCCCGAAACAAAGAAAGATGAAATCGTACCTTTTGAAAAACAAAATGATAATTTAAAAAGAAAACTTGATAAAAATAATGAAGCAAAAATGGTTATTTATAATGCGCTACCACGTAAAGAGTACGAAAGGATCTTTATGTGTGAAACCGCAAAAGAAATTTGGAACTCTTTACTAATAACTCACCAAGGTAATAGTCAAGTCAAAGATAATAAGATAGATCTACTTGTTCAACAATATGAGCAATTCACGATTCCGGAAGAGGAATCAATTGATAATGCTTTTGCTAGATTTAACACTATCATCACAAGTTTAAAAGCACTTGATGAGAATTTTTCTAGTAAGAATTTTGTTAGGAAGTTTCTTAGGGCTCTTCACCCAAAATGGCGAGCTAAAGTGACGGCTATTGAAGAATCAAAAAATTTGTCAACATTGCAACTTGATGAATTAATTGGAAATTTAAAAGTCTACGAAGCAATTATAAAGAAGGATTCCGAAATGGTCAAAGGAAAACGAGAGCAAAGCAAGTCAATCACCTTGAAAGCTAGAAAGGAATCTAGTATCGAAGATAGCTCATCTTCTGAAAGTGATGACGAAGAATACGCCATGGCCGTAATAGATTTCAAGAAATTCTTCAAAAGGCGAGGAAGATTCGTAGGACAACCACATGATGAAAAGAAAACATTTCAAAAGAGTAAGGATGACAAGAACAACAAGAATGAAAGGAAATGTTTCAAGTGTGGTGATCCAAATCATCTTATTGGAAAATGTCCAATGATGACAAGAGATCAAAATCAAAGAGCATTTGTTGGAGGAGCTTGGAGTGATAGCGATGAAGATGAGAAAGAATCGACAAAGGAAGAGAAGTGTCTTATGGCGAAGACATCAAATGAGGTACGTTCCGAAACCGAATATTTTAGTGATGAAAATTTATCATTAGATGAAAAAGACCTAGATAATGAATATAATAGACTATGCAAATTAGGACAACTAGTAATGGCCAAAAACAAATCACTAAAATACATAAACAATCAATTGGAAAATGAAGTACTAGTACTAAAAATTAAAATAAATCAACTTGAAAAAGGTAAAGAAATTTTTGAAGAATGTAAATCATGTCAAGAGCTTAAAGGTGAAAACGAAATACTCAGGGAAGAAATTCGCAAACTTGATAAATTTGAAAATAGTAGTCACCCACTTAGTAAAATAATAAGCATTCAAAGAGTATCCGGAGATAAAACCGGTTTAGGATTTAACTCAAACGAAGCTTCAACAAGCGAGATTAATAATGTCAAATTCAAAAATGAACTTAATGAACAAAAACCTCTAAAATCTAATCCTAAGTATATACTTATTAATGATAGAAAAATACCTCTTGCCAACAATGAAGAAGTTAAAGCTTTTTATAAACCGTCTTTAAAAACCGAAGTAGGATCTTCTAAACCTAAGACAAGATCTAAAACTCCACCACCTAGAAAACCAAATAACCCTCATCCTAGGTCTAAAACACCTCAACCAAGAAGAAACCAAAATAGGCAAAACTACAATAACAATAGTAATCAAATGTGGAACTATCAACAAAGCTACAATCCTTGGGGTATACTACCACCTTTCATGCATCCTAGTCAAATGTTAAACATGTTTGGACCAAACAACTTTGGACCAAAGAGGCAATGGGGACCGAATAGCTAGATGAACATTCCTTGAGGCAATCTTGAAGTTTTCTCACCATAGACTTTTTCAAAGTCTATATGTCATCTTGAAGATTTTTGTTGAAGACTGCCGGGTACGCCATTCTTTCACAACTCATTGCCATGCTTAGTTAAATATGCTTTGGTTGATTACGTTGTTTGTATAGATATAGCTTACTATCTTTCTCTCTTTGTTTGATCATATATATACACATATATTCTCATACTTATTATATTATATATATATATATATATATATATATATATATATATATATATATATATATATATATATATATATATATATATATATATATATATATATACTTGTACATAACCTAGATACGTCATTAGTTGACTTTCTAGAACTCCAGGAAATTGTTCGTCATCGAACCCTTTCCTTCCCCCTCGTGTTACTTTTGATCTTTTACGTTCAACATGAAATTCTATTATGTCCACTTTTAGAAGACTCATGATGATGAAGGGATATGAGTCAAGTGGACTATTATCATGTAAGAACGCCTTCGCACGTGAACACTATGGATGAAACAAACTCCTTTCGCCGACTATATTCTATCTCCGTTATCATCTCTCAAACCTCACCTATCAACCCATCATTCACTCACATTTATACATATATATACATATAAACACATATTCACATATTCCCGAACACACCTCAAACCCCTCATCAACTTAACACTTTGATCATTTTATCCAAAATTGTCAAAGGTACATTTTAATTATCGAAACGGTAATTAAAAATTGTTAAGTATTTTATCATCGTGCCAATAAATGCTTACGTATTTTTGATATATTATAAATCTAATTATATACATATAAATATATTTGTTCCAGAAACTAATACCGCGAAAATTCAAAAATTCAAAAGGCGGCCCCCTTAATAATTAAGGGGACCGGCTTGTTATCGGGGGCGGTCCCCTTAATGTTTAAGGGGGCCGGCCATCTGATACTTTCAAATCCGTTTTCCACCTTAAATCTTTTGCCAAACACTCCATTTGTTCATAATTCCCTTCCTCACCTCTGCTGAGTACGAACCAAAACAACCAAAACCATCAAAATCCTTCACCAAATCACCAATCCGGGGTTGTTTCGCAAGGGGCAAACGCTAACCAAACGTATAACAACATCTTTTTGTAAGTTTCCAACATACATTTCATCACATTTCATTCAATTTGGTGTCTAATAAATAATTAGGTATTTTATTAAAATTTATTTTAATTCGAATTTTAGTGAAATAGAAGGTAGGAATTGAACAACCAAATGCTTCCCATAGGATTAGAATGATGTATTGCAACTCAAACTTAGTATAACACATCATTTTGTCAAAATCTTTAATCGCCCATAAACCCTTGTTGAATTTCATTTTTCAAAAGGCACATTATTGATATAACTCTTAAAAACTAGTTAAAACTTACTACATTATATTAGTTTAATGTTGTAAACAATCAAAACATACTTCTCAATTCGTTATAAAATGGTTCATGAAGACAACATGGGCGTTTGGTTCATGAACAAATTATAATTATATGTAGTTATTTAAAACTTAAAACTAGCTCATAAAATTTGTTAAAACTATTAGAGTCAATAGATGTCATCAAGATATATAATCAATATATATATATATATATATATATATATATATATATATATATATATATATATATATATATATATATATATATATATATATATATATATATATATATATTGATGCTTTAGGTTGTATTCATCTAGTTAAGGGAGCGTTTGGTTTATCTTGAAAAAGATATTTTGAAAACCAAAATTCATATTTTAACTTTTTAAACATGTTTATGCTGAGTCAAACTCTTATGAAAAAGCAAGATATATAATCTAATATATATCTAGCCTTACTTCGAAATGAATTATGATATCATACTCTTTGACATCATATATTCTAAACGAGTTTAAAATCAAAATACAAGGAACATTGTGAAATTACTTCATAGAATATTTTTTTTGTCGAAGTAGAATTTCGTTCCACATATATTGCATATAATTATATATATATATATATATATATATATATATATATATATATATATATATATATATATATATATATAACATATGCATGATAGTTGTTTTTGTCTTAATTTTATTTTTGTTGTTATATTGTTTAGGTGAAAATGCCTAAGACCACGGTTGGTGATGTCTCCAAAACCAAACAATACATTCCAAATGTTTCCTCTACTCCCGGCATGTCTCCTTCAGTTGCATGTTTCTATCGTCCCATTGAAAATAGAAACATTCACGAAGGAAGAATTGTCGATCCATCTTTCTATGAATCTGATCAAACCGAACGAATGTTCTCCAATATTCGTTTTGAATGTCTTTACCAAATCAACGAACCAATCATTCCTCGTTTTATCCTCGACTTCTATAGCCAAGTGACGGTGCAAACCGATCCCTATGGTCATCTCCTCATTTCCTTCATGATCCAAAATCAATTCATCACTCTTACTCTTGCTCAATTTGGACAAATTCTTAGAATCCCATACAACGGCCAAGCCGTATTCTAGAATGAATGGGATCTTTCCTCTCTTGAAAGAAATCGTCCTCAGGATGGCCCATACTATTCTGAGATTCCTAGTCCTGAAGACATTCGTCAACTGCTTGAACTAGAACGACGTACGACTAGTCGAGTAATCAAGTCGAAGAATGTCGATATTCATGCAAATCAAATCCTCAAAGAGCTAAGCCACGATATGAAAAAGTGGGAAGAACTCATTCGCGAGAATGCGTTTGGTACTGGTGGTCACCGTGATCATGTCACGGCAAGCATTGCCCACATGTTATATTGTGTAGTTGCTGAAGAGAACTACAATTTGGCTTATCTTTTGGTTCATCGAATCATGTCCGCCAAAAACAACCCAAATGCCAATCTTCCTTACGGTATGTTCCTTACACGACTTTATCGTTATGTCATGGAACATTACCCACATCTTCAAAGAGATTACTACGTGCAAATCCTTCCTACTTTGAACCAACTTACTCTTGTTCATACTCGTCGTTCTCGAAGTGACAAAGGAAAATCTCGTGTTCCTTCGTTTTCTATGCCTCGTGGGTCTACATCTCATCGTGACGATGATGATGATGAGGAGGAAGACACCTCACGTGTTAGTACTCCATCCCCCACGACCTTTGTTGATGATCTTCCTAATCTTGACTATACCAAGTATGAAGTTCCTCTTCCTCATGAACGTACCGATGAACTTCTCTTCACTCGTCAAATGTCCATTATCAACCAACAACAACAAATGCATGAAGAAATTCGAGGAGGATTCAAATCCGTTGCAAAGATGTTTAGAAAGATGATTGGGAAGAAGAAGAAGTAGATGATGTTGATGTATTGCTACTTATTATTATTATTCTCTATTAGACATTTGTATGGCTTGTTATTTGTCCGATTTATTCGGAAATACTTGTGTTATCTCTTGTTTATTTCTTGGATGATGCTTAGACTTTAACTATTATCATGCTACTATCTTCATTATATTTTAATGCTATGCTATGTTTCTTTTAAAAAATGGAATATAATATGTTTATTTGCATGCATAATTTGTTTATATATCATCATTCCTAGAGTATATACTTCTAATAGAGCTTGCTGGAGACACACTTGAAAAATCACCCATTTCTGCAAATTTTGGGTTTCTGGTCGACTGGGAAAACACCAGATGGGTGGCCCCCTTAATTTCCTAGGCGGTCCCCTTAATGATTAAGGGGGCCGGCCTATAATTAAGGGGACCGGCCATCTGGAACTGGGTTTACTGTTTTCTTTTGCATCTTGTGAACTCTTTCTCTAGTATCAGCTACCATTTCCCATTTTAACCCAACTGATTTTAGAATCTAATTCAACCATTTCAAATACATACCTAAATCAACCATTTCCATACCATAAATTCCCTCCATAATCACCATTCTTCATCTCATCATTCCTCATCTAAATCATCATGACTCCACCAAGCACCTCAAACTCCAAGGCCTCTAAGAAACAAAAGATTGTCATCATCCCTCCAAAACAACTCTTCATTGACTTAACAAATGAAGATAACAAAACCCCATCACCTCCACCTAAATGCTCATCTCCAAGTGCACCTAATGCACCATCCAAAACACCTTCCACTCATGGAACTTCCTCATCCTCCATACCCTCAACCTCATCAATCAATGCTACATCAATTCACACTTGTCATCACAAGCATCATCACCACATCCTACACAAGAACCTATCTCCACCCATCTTACCATCTCACTTTCACCAATAACACAACTTGATGCTCATATCTCATCTCCACCAATTACACCACCATTCTTTGTCAATCCCGTACCTTGGAGGTTACTTGAATCACATGGTGATACTTGTCTTTGTTGCATCCACAATCGAACCATAATCTTTGGTCTTAAAGATGAAATTCAATATATGTTTTCATATATTGAACATTTGCTCACTAACCCACCACCACCACCAACTCCCCCATCCTCTCCAATTATTCCTCCACCACAATTCTCACCCATTCCTCCACCATCACCATCATGCTCTCCAAATTAAGCATATGATATGCTTAATAAATAAAGCCTCTACCACCCTTTTGCTTGCAAGCTCTATGAAGCCCATGTACTCTTTGCATGATGAAATATTATTCTAGTTGTTAGTTTATGTAATAGCTATCCTACTTGTAATTTTTTTTATTTGCTACTTGTATTGTTGTGTCTTGACACAACTATTGCTTTAATATGAATGCTTCTTTTCAAACATGCTTAATTATATTCTTATCACCTTATATATTTGCATGTATATACTTGTGCTTCTAATATTTTTGTTTTGCAAAGCATTCCATAGCTCGTTCTCTTGGTGCCCCCAAACGAGGGGGAGTATACATCAAGGGGGAGATATCTTCCCGTCAAATTTTCACGTTTGAAAATAGTCGGCATAACCTTTTTGATTCTACAAAAAGGGGGAGAAGTAAATATAAACTCACTAAAATACTTGTTTAAAAACTAATTTTTGAGTTAATGAGTTTAAGTTTTGTAATCATCAAAAAGGGGGAGATTGTTGATATAAATAATGTTTAAAAACGCTATTAATATTTCTCAACAAACCTATGTTTTGATAATCACAAAACTCAAATCAAATTAAGTCAAGATTAAGACGTAAACAAGTATTTAGTAACAAATATTTACCTCTACATCTAATATCACTTAAGGTATGCATAAACTAAGCATCTTATGCATTACATGATCAAAGGAAACCTTGTCTTAAGACATAACATTTTATAAAATGATATTAACATTTTATATATATTTGTAAATCATTTTTGGTATTGTTGTATTAAACTACAAAGATATGATTTCAAATTTCCAACCAAAAAGGGCAAATTTTATCCAGAAAAACTTTTCCAACGTTCAGTAGGGCGGCCCCCTTAATTATACTAGGCAGCCCCCTTAATCATTAAGGGGACCGCCCACTAATTAAGGGGACCGGCACGCTCCAGAATAGTATTTTCTGGCCCTTTAAATACTGGATCATTCCACATATTTTTCTCACCTTTTTGCACTAAAAACCTTCTGATCTAACCTCCATTTCTATCTCAAAAATCCTTTGATCATATAATTCATAAGTCTTTGTTTCCAAGTGATCCAAAGCTTCATCCACTCAAGTGCAAGAAGAAAAACACTCCTCTACATCCATTTAATTGTAGTAGTGTTGTGATTAGCTAGTTTCATATTGTAGTGGTGCTAGATATTTGTAAAGTGTTGTGAGAAGTTGTTGATTGTAGAAACTAGGTGTGTTGTAAAGTAGTGTAGTAGTTGTGATTTAGTTGTGCATAGAAGAAGGTGTGAAGTTGACAAGAAGAGAAGGTGTGAAGTCTTGAAGAAGTTGTGAAGGTGTGAAGAAGGTGTGAAGTCTAGAAGAAGTTGTGAGATTAGTTCTAGCTACGATTAGAACTCGACATTTTGCTTAGTGTTGTTAATAGGTGTAAGCTAAGGTGTGTAAGGTTTCTCCACCATAAGGAGTTTGTTGACATAGTGAAGAAAACTCTCGAGTGTGGTACTCGTGGAGTGGAGTAGGGCAAGGAAGGTGTCCTTGTAGCCGAACCACTATAAATTCGCGTGTTGTGGTTTGATCCTTCTAACTCTATCTTTTCTTCATTCTATTTCAATACTTGCATTATTAGATTAGACTTGCTTATATTGGTTGTTACTTGAATTCACTTGAGATCGAATCGAGAGTTTTTATAAGCTACAAAACATTTTAGAAATAAATTTAAAAAGGACGTAAAACTATTCAACCCCCCTTCTAGTTTTCCACAATCTACCTTAGTAAATTTGACCTCACAATCATCATCACATAATTGACTCACACTAATCAAATTGAAACTTAGACCCCTAACATGCTCAACATTGGAGATTTCTATGGAGTCATGAAGGACATTACCTTTGCCGACAATTTTGCCGTTAATTTTGCTTCCAAAAATGACTTGATTGCCATTATACGCCGTGTATGATGTGAACAATCTTCTATTCCTGGTCATGTGTTTAGTGCAACCACTATCCACTACCCACTCATCCGGTTGTATATCACTTTTGAGACAAACCTACAACAAAAGTACAACTCATGCCTTTGGTACCCATTGTTTCTTGGGTCCATTTTGGTTAGCATTTAAAGTGCCCAAGTTAAACATTCTTGGGTCTTGAAGTAAGACACATAATTTCTCAATACCATATTTAGAAAAAGCGGACCAAGGATTGTTTTGATAGTCATTTTGAGTTTGATAACTTGGTCTATAGTTATGATATGCTTGAGGTCTAAAGAAGTTTTGGTTTGAATAGGAGTTGTCTCTCCTTTGGTAATTGTTGTATTGGTATTGAGAGGACTTTTGATCATAGTTAGAGAAATTTCTTCTTTGGTTGTTGTGAAATGATGGTCTTTGGTTGTATGAGGTAGAAGATCTCATATTAGGTGTAGGCAAAAGTGGTCTATGATTTACTCGAGGTTGTGAGTATCCAAGTCCATTGCGAGAGCTTGAGTTAGAAAATTGTTTTGGATTTTCTCTTTTTGCAATCGGAGCTTGATTACCTCGAGTACTTACAAGAGGAGCTTGAGGAGTAATTAGTTTAATGTCATTGTTTAATGAAGATCCAATTTTCCTCGGAGGCCTGGCACGCTGATGGCGCGTTGACGCGTCAGCCAGCGCGTCAGCCTCAGGGATTGTTAGGGCCTCGTTTTCTTTAGCCTTTACAAATGTTATTGGTTTTGTTAGGCTTATGGGAGTGGTTGTTCCTTGTTTGAAAAATCCAAGACCTCCCTTATCTTGAGACACCTTTTGGCGACTTATTAATTCTTCTAAATCATTTGTGCTCTTTTTATATTTTGAAAAGCTTAATGATTCCTTTTGAAGTTCCAACACTTTTCCATTCAAAGAGTTAACCTCAAGTGTGAGTGCTTCACAACTTTTACAAGGTTCAATCATCCCTTTGCAATGTTCTAGTGTTTTTACTTTATTTTCAAGTTCACAAACCCTTTCTTTAGATTTAACATTTTCTAATTCAAGAAGACGTTTTTCTTTGAGGGCCCTATCAAGGGTTTTTCTAAAATCAACATTAAACTTAACTAGTTCCTCATTCTCCTTTTGCAAATTGATAATATCTAAGTTGTTAGAAGAAGAAGGGTTTAGAGATACCTCAAATTTTTCTTGAGCCATAAGACACGTAGCGTCATTTGTTGGTTGGTCTTCATCTTCACTATCACTCCACGCACCTCCAACGAATGCCTTGTTCACTCTAGGCTTAGGGCATTCATTGATGAAGTGACCCTTCTCTCCGCAATTGTAGCATCCTTGGGTGCGTCTTGAGCTTTTTCCAACCTTGTTGTCACTACTTCGGTTCCCCCCAAAGTTGTTCCTTCCACCATTATCTCGGTTTCCAAACCGATTTCTTCTTCCAAAGTTACCACCTTTCCTAAAGAATCTCCGAAAGTTCTTAGCCATGAGATTGTATTCTTCGTCGTTCATGTCCTTATCTTCATTGCTATTATCTTGACTATCACTATCATCACTAGCTTGAGTACTAGTGACTTTAGCCTTAAGAGCCAAAGACTTAACCTTCTCCTTCTTGTCTTTGGTACTTGCCTTGTCGTTCTCAAGAATCATCTCATAGACTTTGAGATTTCCAATGAGCTCGTCAAGAGGTAGTTCCGCCAAATTCTTGGCTTCTTCTATGGTCGTCACCTTTGGCCTCCACTTTATTAGAAGTGCTCGAAGAAACTTCCTCACATGGTTCTTGTTATAGAAGCTAGGATCTAAAGCCGTGAGGCTAGTGATAATAGCATTGAACCTAGTGTAACCATTATCAATGGTTTCTTCATCCGAGACCGTAAACTTCTCATATTGTTGTATGAGCAAGTCGATCTGGCAATCTTTCACTTGAGAGTTGCCTTGATGAGTGATGATGAGAGAGTGCCAAATTTCCTTGGCGGTCTTGCAAACATGAACCCTCTCGAACTCCCTTCGAGGTAGAGCATTATAGATCAACATCTTGGCTTCATCATTCTTACCAAACTTTCTCCTTTCATCATCATTAAGATCCATATGTGGCTTTTTCACCAACAACATTGTTTCTGAGTCTTCCACCATGAACTCAAAGTTGCCATTTTGGATGATTTCCCAAAAATCAAGATCTTTGGACCTAACATAGGTCTTAAATCGGGTTTTCCAAAAACAAAACCCATCGGTTTCTAGCAAAGGTGGTCTTTGCATAGAACACCCCTCAACATAGTTCTCTTGAGCCATGGATCTATACTCTACTTTACCAAAAATCTTAGTTAGGATTTTAGATTTTTGGGAAAGAAGTTTTTGACTTAAAACGACTTCTCGAGAAGGCTTTAACGCTAAAAAACTTGAGTATACCGCTCTGATACCAATTGTAGAATCGTAGAGGAGGGGGTGAATACGGTTTCTTTGGCTTTTAAGACGTTTAAAAACTTTAAGCCTCAAAGAAAACCAAGTGGTTGTATAATCAATCCAAACAACCATAAACACAACCAAATTATATAAAGCGAGTAAAGAGAGACACCACGATATATACTGGTTCGGGATGGGGGGTTTATACCATCTGTACGTCCAGTTGCGAATCCGTGACTCCGATACTATTCACTAGTATAATCCTTTCGGTGGACTACAAACCGTTACAATTCACTCCACCGATATTCACCAATATCGATGCTCACAAAGAAGGAGTTACTTCCCAACGATATTCTGCCTTGGGAAACCACCCAAAATAATCTCACGATTCGAATTCACCTAAGGGTCACCAAGACCACTACCAAGACTTCCCACCGGAAGTATCAAACCCCAACTAGATCCCCAATGATCTAGGCTTGGCCACCAAGACACAAGACTTCCCTTACAAATGATTGAATGAATATAAGTTTCTTTGAACCAAGCCCTAGCCTAACCTAGTGACTCGATTCTAGTAGAAAGGGTATAGATAAGAAGACCCTCGACACAATCACAAGAGTGGATTAGGTTCTTGTGATTCTTCCATTGCAAGTAGATGTGTTCTTTCAAAGATGTTAGTATGAAAATCAAGAACACAAGATTAGAGATAGAGATTTGAGAGTGTTTAGAGAGAAAGAATCTAGAGAGAAAGAATAATGGCAAGAGGTAAGGAATACAAGAGGCAAGGGTGTTATTTATAGGCCAAGAACCCAAACTTGGGAATTTTTACCGAGGCCAGCGCGTCAGCGCGCGGGCAGCGCCCCAGGCTTCTGTAAACTTTCCCAAGTGTTGGGTGTTTGGATCTTATAAATACCTATCCTTGCTAAACCCCCAATTGTACTTCACACTAACCCTTAACATTAATCATTCTAAGGTTTACCAACTCAAATAGCCAATTAGATAATGTTTTGTGAAGTGTTTATAAGAAAACCAAATTACCAAGGGTATAAAGTGTAGATAGGGTAATTTGGAAGGGATAGAAGTGTTATTCCTCACATGGCATAGAAAAGAGAGAAAGAATATGCCAAGGTATATTCCATTGCTTGGGGGGAAGAATGAGATGGAGGGTTGAGATGAGAAGGTTTGAATTGGATGGTGGAGATTAAAGGAGCCTATGCTTGGATTTCAAATAATTGGCATGTGTTGAATATGGATGGTTGAGATGTGTTGATTTGAAATAGAAGGCTAGGATCAAAGGTGCCTTGTGTTTGGATTAAGAAGGGATATTCCAAAGGAATATGCTTTGCTTGGGGGGAAAGGGTGAATCAATGGTTGAGATGCTTTTGGTTTGAAATGGATGGCTTGAATTAAACACATGTGATGGTATAGAGAGGAGGATGAGATGAATGGTTGAGATGTGTTGTAATTTGAATTCAATGGCTAGGATCAAAGGAGCATCCTTTGGAATTCAAATTAAATCCCATGTGTTGAAATTGGAAGGTTGAGATGTGTTGTAAGGGAATGGATGGTTGAGATGTAGTGTGTAAGGGAATATGTAAGAGTGTAAGAGAATATATGATTTGGATATGATTGGATATGGTTGGATTTGTCTTTTGTAGAGATGAGATTAAGAAGATGATTAAGAAATAATCTAATTGTCATTAAAAAGAAAAGGTTTAGACAATTAAGATTATAAGTTGAGAAAATCATAGGTTACTTATAAGTTCAAGTAACATAACGTCGAGAATCCATAGGTTCATATCTCGTGACTTTCCACGACTCGACGTTCTCAACTAATACCTTGGTTCAAACAAGTTAAGTGCTTTGCCTTGATGTAAAGCATAACCCAAGTGGGAAAGAATGCGTTTACGCAAAGTGACCTTTGACTTAGTTTGACCAATAAGAGAGTAAACCCGTTACATAATTAGAGAAGACGTAAGCACGGGATATAAGCATATGGATGCTTCAACACGATGTTACATGAAATATATAAGCTCCCTAAGTTTAGAAAAGCCTTGGCTAGAGGCGATAGTTAGAATACATGAGTTGGCGTTTTCCCGTAAATGGGTACTTTAAAAGTAGGATCTCTCAAGTCTCAAAACTCGCTTCGAGTGTTCTCAATTAAGCACATAACATATTCATACCTGTATTGAAATATCCACATTTGTCGGGTAAGGGGAAAGCCGACTTTCAAAATTCGCCCGGAACCATACAATGTCCTGGCGCGTCACCCGCGCGGGCAGCGCGCCAGGAGCAGACATGGGCTCCGACGATTTTGAGCTAACGTTTGTTATTTTATGTGTTTCGAAGGTTTATTTTTCATCATTAAAACACGAAGAGATCTTGATCATGTTGCCTCAACAATATGGATTGGAAGTTACTCCATCTTTAGAGAATCTACACGAATTAACGATCATCTTTATTATTCATAAGCTCATTTTAAAATCAGGTTACTCATTTGAGGCTTCTTTATATTTTTAGAAACTTTCCATTTTTAATAACTTTCCAAAATTAGTAACTTTCCAGATTTAGTAACTTTCTAAAATTATTAACTTTTCATAATTAGTAAGTTTCCCAAATTAGTAAGTTTCCCGAATTTAGTAATTCTCCGAATTTAGTAACTTTAGGGTAACATTCCGAATCAATCCAATTCAGGTTTACCAATAATAGTAAGTTAAACATAAGGTTTAGAGTGTATTCCAATCAATTAATGACCAAGGTATGATTCATATGTTCACAATTAGGTTTAAGACTTATAGTTACCAAATTAGAGTTTATTTAGCAATTTTAGACCAGTTTCTTATGATTTTTCATGCCTGATATTTAAGCTCCAAAAATTCTGAATTAAATATATGTGATTCCCATATTAGTCTAGTGTCTCCACAAATTTTCATAGATTTTATTAGTAGTTGCAAGTACTGTCACAAAAATCATCTTTCTAGACATACCCAGAAAATTAACTACAGATACACACAAAAAGTTTGCCTTAAGTTATCCCATTTTGACAACTTAGAAAAATCCACAAAAATTCCAGGAAGACACACATATCTTAAGTATCACCCCTGTAAAAGGAGAGCTCTTAACTCCTTGTGGTTTGAAAATGAAAAATCAAAACCATTGACTAATTTTCAGACTCGGATTCACAGATTTGACAATTTATGTTATAAAAATCAAAAAGCTTACGTACCAACCTCTAATTGCTATGAATCTTATATTTCCATAAAGTATAAATTAGACAAATAGTACATATTTTTAGACTCAAAAATCACTTAAAAACACGTTGGCATCTTCAGTTTGGACACTCGTCAATCCAACCCAAATTCTGCACAGCATCACAAACGAAACCCTAACCCTAACCAACGCGAGATTAAACCTCTAACACATCCCTAATTATGTTTTAATGGTCAAACATGTTTAATTACTGAGATTTTAATAAACCCTAATCATATCCATCAATTCTGGTTACATGAAAAAAATTAAAACAAAAGTTGTTAAAGAAAATAGGTGATTAATCATACCACACCTTCACGGGATTACCACGAATCTTGATCTTGAGTTCTTGATGACAAGAAATTATGGAGGCTATGGTTTTCCCCCTCTTTTTTTTCTCTATATTTCATTTATGGGAGGGGGAAAATATAACAACCCACAAAACCTCATTACTATCATTCCCATTACAAATACCTATAGTAGGTATTTCACAGGTAAATTTTTGCTTTTTCTGTGCATTTACTACTTGCATGACTCACTAGACCTGCTCACATACCCACACAAGCCAAATAACTCAACACTCATATTCTATAAGCCCCTGGTATGTCAAGCATAAGATCACCACAATACCATAATAAGTAATCTACCAATCTAACACACTAAACATATCACAAAACCCTAATAAACCTTAATTAAACCCTAATTAGGTCTATGTGCTTATTTGAACCTATATGCTTAACTAAACTAGTTTGAAAGTGTCCAAGGCTTAAGTATGAGTTACCTTTGGAATATTAGGATACCTTAGGACTATTAGGCATGAGTACAACCCTTTAGAACTTAGGTACAAGTCCCTTAAGCACAAAACCATAAATAAGTCATAACTTCCTAGAATTAGGTCTAGACTATCCCAGAACTTCACCATAGATTACCACCACTTAGTATAAGTCTATTAGGACCTAGGATTAGTTATTAGACACTCATAGGACACTAATCTAGGCACAAAACCCTAGGATAAACCCTAATCACCCACTAAACACAAATAGGTCATTTAGGTTACAAAACTAGGTCAAACCTTCCCAAATCTTTCCCATAAGTTACCATCACTTAGTATAAACCCCTTAGGACTTAGGATTAGTCACTAAACACTCTTAGGAACCTAACCTAGGCACTAAACCTTTGGTAAAACCCTAAACTCTCACTAAGTAAAACTAGGTCAAAACTTAACCTAAACTAGTAAAACCTAAACATAAGCACCTCAAACACCTCAACCAAGCACCCTAGCACCTCTCCCTATTTAAGCTAGAACCCTAACACCTTACAAGCACCCACAAAAGTAGGTGCCTCACCTACTTGTCACCTACTTAACTAAACCTCTCCTAAACGACCCTAAACCATCCTAAACCACCACTAAACCACCACGAATCCACCAGTAATCACCCTAAACCATCACTAAACCACCCAAGTTGCTTACAAGCACCTCTAAGCTAGCACACAAGTAGGTGATGCACCTACTTGTCACCTACTTGTGCCGCGGCTTCACCACCACCACAAACACCCCTACACCGCCTATAGCCTCACCACCTCACCATACTAGCTTCCATTAGTCACCTACTAGCTGTGGCTAGTCACGCCCCCTCCTCGTGACACCACAACACCCAAAACTTGGCCACCAAGGCTTGCGAGCCCTATAAATACCGCGAACCTTCCCTTCATTTCAAACCATCCCATTCTTTCTTTCCACCTCAAACTTTCTGTAGTTAGTAGTAGTATAGGATCCTTAGAAGTCCTAGGAGTTAAGTAGGGCAAGCCTTGAGGCCTTATTGAGTCATGTTGCCATCGAGAAAACCCTAAACCCTAGTAAACCCTCATTAACCTTTCCCTAGCCAAGTAAGCCTTCACTTTTAGTTCTATTAGCTTTAGTTTAGTCTTAGGATAGTATTAGGATGCCTTAAATCCCCTAGGAACCTTGCATGAGCCTTGAACCATTTCATTTACTAGTTTTCTTTTTAAAACCCTAATATGAGTCGAATACATGTTTGCATGCTATATACCCTTTACATGATCTATAATCTGAATTAGATAACTTAGATAAGTTAATATTAGTTAAACATAAGCTAGAAAACTTGTTGTTACATAAAAATATAGTTTACATGCATTTAGGACTAGTTTTGCAAAACTTTACATGCATAAGGTTATATATCATAAATTCCCGAAACTATAAAGTCTAGGGACTGTTTTTGACATTTCCTAGAAGTTATAAGTGTAAGGACTCATTTTGCAGAGTATTAAAACCTTAGGATATAAACTAAAATAAGTTATAAACTAAAAAGGACTAGTTATGCAAATATTATAAAGTTAAAGGTCTAAATACTTTTTTACAAACTTAATATTAAAAGAAAATTTTATAAAAAAGAAAATTATTTTTTTGATTATTTTATTATTTAATATTAATAAAAAAACTATTTAATAATTAATTAAAACTAATTTAAACTAATTTAAATTAAGAAAAATACTAAAATAACTTAGAAAATTATGAAATTTTTTTAAAACTAATTAACCATCACAGGAATCCTAAAAAATTATAAAAAGTTTATAAAAATTATAAATAAGCTAATTTAATAATTATTTACTTATTTAATAATTAAAATCTAATTAAACTAAATTAATTATAAAAAAATAATAAATTAACAGTAAAAATTATGAAATTTTTTATAAAAATACTTTATGATTTATAAAACCTAGGAGAATTATAAAAATGTATTGTTGCCTATAAATAAGCATAAAGGAAATTTATTTTTCGCTTTTTAATTAAAACTAAATAATCTAAAATTAATTATTATAAATACTAAATCTACTCAGCAAATTATGAAAATTTTTCTAAAACTATTTTAATATATTAGGAACTTAAGAAAAATATAAAATTGAAAATTGCTTTTTGAAAAAGCAAAAAAATAAGCCAAATGGCTTAAATAGAAGCTATAACTTATTTTATATTTTTGATTTTCTGATTTTTCTTTTACACAACTATTTTAATACTGAAAATGAGTGACTTTTATGTAAACAACTTTTTTAAAGCTTAAAAATAAGCTGTGTGCAAGCTATTTAGCTTAACAAATTGCTTTTCAAGGGATTTGATGGATTTTTGGGTGGATTAAGCTACAAACAAGCTACACAGGATATAATAAGCTATAACCACATGAGATGTACATAAAATAAGCCAAAACAACTAGATAAGCACTTTGAATAAGCCAGGAGACAAGAATAAGCAAATCCAGAACACACAGACTTACACAAGCCAAAAGGGCTAATTGCAGCCCTATGTGGGGCCCACAAAAGTGACCAAGGGTCCAAAACAAAGGGTGATCTAAAAAGCTAGGCTGGGGGGCTATTAAATAAGCCAAGGTTCAAGTGATGGGGTCCACTAATAAGGTAGATATGAGCTTATCAAAGTTGGTGAGTGGTTCTTGCTGATGAATCAACAAGAATGGTCAGGGCAACTAAAGGGAAGAAATAAGCTAAGGGTAAGGGCTCATAAGGCCAAAATAAGCCCTGAACTAATGAGATGGCTTATTAAACTATCCAAAAAGCCAAAAGTTAGGGACTGGGGTCCACAAACAAGCTCAGGGAGAGCTTTTGAAAATGGGCCAATACCCTGGTGCAGGGGAGGTTCTTGCCCTGCAGGCCTAAACAAGCACTCCAATAAGCAACTAGAAAAATTCTTAAAATTAATCTGAAATGAGGATTCACTAGCTCAGCTGGCAAACTTTAATATCCAAAAAAGCTCAAAGCTTAATTTTGAAAAATAAAATCATGAAAAATCTTGCAAATTTGGAATTTCTATGAAACCTATACAATTTGACTTTTTGAGTTTCTTGAAAACTTTAACTTTGGTGAACTTTGATTTGATTCTAATGACTGAAAATGAAGTTTTAAGCTAAAATGAGATTATATTAGGCTATACTACCAACTTATGAAATGATATGAGCACTTATGGACCTAAAAACCTCAATAGTGAACTTTTATTGAGGGTAAACTTGGATTTTGACTTTTTATCAAACAAGGCCTGGATTTAATGATCAAACTATGTTATTATGGCCTAAAGAAACTTGCATGAACCAGAACTAACAACAAATACACCCTATTGATCACTGAGATCAGCAAATCCAAACACACTGATAAGAACCTTGATTTTTGGTTTGTGAAACAAATGGACAGTAAGGACTATGAAACTGCTTTTTGACAACTTATTATGCTCTAATAAGCTCAAATGAGCATAGAAACACATGTTTGAACTACAATTACCCAAGATGCTATGAAAGATTAAAATGGCAGTTAACTTAAAATTTTTGAGTAATATGGAATCTGATGAACTAGTACTACTTATTAAACACTAATATGACTAGATTACACTAAATGAACACAGAAAACACAGGAATAAGCAATAATAAGTTGTTACACGGTAGAAGGCTAAGATTGGAATTTTTGCTTACAAATTTGCATCCAAGCTTATACTGAGAACCAAGAACCAAAAATCAATCCTATTGCCTCCCCTGAGGCTCTAAACCACTGCCATCCATGATAAACAGTGCTCCAGCCATCTTCACCTTCATAACATGTTTTTTATTTTTGAATTATTTTTTTTTAATTTTTTTTTGTATTTTTGAGTTTTATGAATAACTTTGGTTTAAATACTAACTAAACTTGTGGAAACTTACAAGTAAGCTTAAGAGACAGAGAAACATAGGTTGTAGCAGGTTTAAACTAAAAAGAGAAATTTCAATGGAAAATGCAATACTTAATTAGGACTAATGAAACTTGAAATTTGGATTAAACAAAGGTTGAATTACAATGTGGAACTTGAATACAAGCTTTGGAAAGTAATTTCAATAACTAAAAACTGAGTTTGAATTAAAACGACATACAATTACACTAATAAAACTACACACTTCTCTCTTCTACTTCTTCTTCATTTTATAGGCCAAATTAGGGTTCCCATTGGTCTTCTGAGTCAATCCCACCCTTAATCTCAGCCCTTGGATGATTAAAATTGATCCAAGCCCTCCACGTATTTTTGGCGGGAAAAAGGTTTTTGCAAATTGGCCTGTGTAACTTGCAAGAGGGGGTGGCATTAATTGTTGTTGTTTTGTTAGGTGTAAGGGGGGCTTGGGCGGTGGATGTGGATGTGATGGTGATGGTGGGGGGGGGGGGGTGAGGTGACCTGTTGCAGGCAAGTGGGGAAGAAGGAGGGAAAGGGGTGGTCAAACTGGGTTTGACCCCGTTTTTATTATAAAAGGGAAAATGCGCTCAGGGGGTGTTGGGCTTGTGGTTGTGGTGGATCAGGGTTTGGTTTGGATTTGTGTTTTGGCTTAGGTTTAGTAGTAAAAAGGGAGCCCGTTTGGTTCAATGTTATCACAAGGACCATAATTATAATTTCCTGATTTTAAAGGGATAAAATTTGTAACATTCCCAAAGTACTCCAAGGGTAAAACTTTCCAAGGTTTAATAATCCAAGGACCATTTTGCAATTTTCCACATTTGAATCACACAGGGACCATTCTTGTCATTTTTGGAAACTTGAAGGACTGGAAATGTAATTTCTTCAATCTTTTCTTCTAGGGACCAATTGTGATAACTTGTGAGTTCCCAAGGACCACTGATGACATTTTCTTCCAAAATCCAATGCTCAGGGGCCATTTCTGTCAATTTCTAAACTTGAGGGACCATTTCTGCCAAATTTGCAAATTTTTGCTCCAAGGACTTTTTTTGGCATTTTGTGATTCCACAAGGTGTGTTTTGACAATCTAAGCTCAAAAGTGGTCATTTGCTTCCTTGGCTCTGGCTTTTGACACGTTTTCCAAACTCATGCTCGTTTTTGTCCTTTTTGGCCTGATTTTTGCCAATTTCTGAAATATCCATTCCTGCATGATCACAAACACAAAAACACAATATCTTTGGCAATTATGGTTAGTTTGTGTCTGTTTTGGTCTTAATTTGGCCAGAAAAAGGTGTGTGAATCAGCACACACCAACAAGCAACCACCCTAGCACCTCCCTAATAACTAAGCAGCCACCCTAACATCTCTAACCAGCCAAGCAAGTAGGTGGATCAGCTACTTGTCACCTTCTTCCCCACACTGCCTCTCTCGGCTCGTAACTACCACAACCGGCCTATGGCGCCCCCTTGCTACCTCCATAGCTGCTCCTCATCACCACCTAGACCTGCCACACCACCCCATAGCTCAGCTTAGTTGACCTCCCCCCCCCTCGACACATGGCCGCCCTTGCCTTGGTCGCTACTCCTTACGCGAGTATAAATACCCCTACCCTCCCATCCATTTCTCTTCACACCTTTTTATCCTCTCTATCTTAAACCTTTCTATAGTCTAAGACCCTTAGAAGCCTTAGAGATCATGTAGCGAAGCCCTGGCCAAATCAAGTTGTGGTTTGAGCCGAAAGAAACCCTAAAACCCCTTTAAGCCTCGTTAACCCTTGCACGACTTAGGTAAGCCTTAGTTTTCGTTATAGTAGTCTGATAATAGACCTAGGACACTTAGGATAAGCGTTAAACCTTCCCATTTGCCTGCTTTTTTTTTCATAGCCCTAGATATAGTCGAATTGCATTTTACGTGTGATATAGCTTATTCTCATGATATAATCTGAAATATATGACTTATTTGAACTTATATGAACTAAACATAAGCTAGGAAACTTAGTTGCTATGTTAAAATATGAATTACATGCATTTAGGACTAGTTTTGCAAAACTTTACATGCATAGGGGTATATATTGTAAATTCCTGAAACTATAAAGTCTAGGGACTGTTTTTGACATTTCCTAGAAGTTATAAGTGTAAGGAATTATTTTTCAAAGTATTGAAACCTTATGATAGAAATTAAAACAAGTTATAAACTGAAAAGGACTAATATTGCAAATATTATAAAGTTAAGGGTAAAAAGGGTAAATAATAAAAGTTAGTATAGTTTAGGGACTATTTTTGTCATTTCTCTAGAATATATAAGTATAGGGATTAAATGTACAAAAGTAAGAAAGTTATATGCTTAATTGTTATAAGTTTATAAGTATAGAACTATGTCAACAAACTCCTTATGGCAGAGAAACCTTACACACCTTGGCTTACACCGATTAACGACACTAAGCTAAATGTCGAGTTCTAATCCTAGCTAGAACTAATCTCACAACTTCTTCGCGATAGCTTCACAACTTCTTCTTCTCGTCTACTTTACACCTTCTTCTAAGCATAACTAGTTCACAACTTCTACACAACTTTACAACACACCTAATATCTACAATCAACTAAATCACACAACACTTTACAAATATCTAGCACTACTACAAGATGATACTAACTAGTCACAACACTACTACAATTGTATGGATGTTGAAGGAGTGTTCTTCTTTTTGCACTTGTGTGGATGAAGCTTTGGATCACTTGGAAACAAAGACTTATGAATTATATGATCAAAAGTTTTTGGGATAGAAATGGATATGAGATCAGAAAGTTTTGAGTGCAAAAAGTTGAGGAAAATTTTTGAAATGAACCAGTATTTATAGGGCTAAAAAATACTGTTCTGGAGCGTGCCGGTCCCCTTAATCATTAAGGGGGCCGCCCAAGAATTAAGGGGGTCGCCCCCTCCAGAACATTGGGTTTGTTTGTCTTTTTATGGGGAAGGTTTTTCTGGAGAGAATTTGCCCTTTTTGGTTGGAAATTTGAAATCATATCTTTGTGGTTTAATAAAACAATTCCAAGAATGATTTACTAAAACATATAAAATGTTAATGTCATTTTATAAAATGTTTGTGTTAAGAAAATGCTCCCTTTGATCATGTAATGCATAAGATGCTTGGTTTATACATACCTTAAGTGATATTAGTTGTAGAAGTAAATATTTGCCACTAAATACTTGTTTACATCATAAATTTGACTTAATTTAGTTTACATTTTGTGATTATCAAAACGTAGAGTTATTGAAAAATATTAATAACGTTTTTAAGCATTATTTATATCAACAATCTCCCCCTTTTTGATGATTACAAAACTTAAACTCATTAAATCAAAAATTAGTTTTTAGACAAGTATTTTAGTGAGTTTATATTTAGTTCTCCCCCTTTTTGTAGAATCAAAAAGGTTTTTTCGACAAGTTTCAATCGTGAAATATTGACAGGATGAGAACTCCCCCTTGATGTGTACTCCCCCTCGTTCGGGGGCACCAAAGAGACGAGCTATGGAATGCTTGCAAAACAAAAATATTAGAAGCACAAGTATATGCATATAATCATATATAAAGTGACAACAATATAAACAAGCATCATTAAATAGAAGCATTCATATTAAAGCAAAAGTTGTGTAAAAACACAACAATACATGTAACATCAAGAGAGACTACAATTAGAATAACAACTAGATAATACAACAACTATAATAGTACTTCATCATGCAAAGAATACATGGACTTCATAGGGCTTGCAAACAAAAGGGTGGTAAGAGTTTTATTTATTAAGCATAGCATATGCTTAATTTGGAGAGCATGATGGTGATGGTGGAGAAATGGGTGAAGATTGTGGAGGTGGAATAATAGGTGAGGATGGTGGAGGTGGTGGTGGTGGTGGGTTGGTTAGCAAGTGTTCAATATATGAAAACATATATTGAATTTCATCTCTAAGACCAAATATTATGGTTCGGTTTTGAATGCAACAAAGGCAAGTATCACCATGAGCTTCAAGTAAGCTCCAAGGTACGAGATTGACAAAGAATGGTGGTGTAATTGGTGGAGATGAGACATGAGCATCAAGTGGTATTATTGGTGAAAGTGAGATGGTAAGTTCGGTGGAAAGAGGTTCATGTGTAGGATGTGGTGATGATGCTTGTGGTGATGACAAGTGTGAGTTTATGTAGTCATTAATTGATGAAGTTGAAGGTATGGAAGATGAAGAAGTTCCATGAGTGGAAGGTGTTTTGGATGGTGCAATTGGTGAACTTGGGGATGAGCATTTAGGTAGAGGTGAAGGTGTTGTGTTGTCATCATTAGTTAAATCAATGAAGAGTTGTTTTGGAGGGGTGATGACAATCTTTTGTTTCTTTGAGACCTTAGAGATGGAGGTGCTTCATGATGGTTAAGGTTGAAAGAGATGATGAATAATGAGGTGAAGAGTATACATTTGGAGGGAATTTATAATATGAAAATGGTTGGTTTAGGTAAGTTTTTGAAGTGGTTTAATGAGATTCTAAAATTAGTTAGGTTATAAGGGAAAATGGTAGTTGATACTAGAGAAAGAGGTCACAAGATGCAAAAGAAAACAGTAAACCCAGTTCCAGATGGCCGGTCCCCTTAATTGTAGGCCGCCCCCTTAATAATTAAGGGGACCGCCTAGGAAAATTAAGGGGGCCGCCCATCTAGTGTTTTCCCAGGCGACCAGAAATCAAAAATTTGCAGAAATGGGTTGGTTTTCAAATGTGTGTTTCCAGCAAGCTCTATTTGAAGCATATACTCTAGGAATGATGAAATATAAGCATAAAGTAATAAATCATGCATGCAAACTAATATATTGTAAGCCAAATATAAAGAAGCATAATAATAGCATTAAGTTATAATCAAGATCCTAGCATGATAAGAGTTAAAACCTAAGCAACATTCAAGTAACAAACATGAAGGAGCACAAGTATTTCCGAATAAATCGGACAAATAACAAAACACACAAAAGTCTAATAGTTCAATAATAATAATAAGTGGCTTCACATCAACAACTCTATTTCTTCTTCTTGCCCATCATCTTCCTGATCATATTTCCTACGGACTTGAATCCTCCTCTAACTTCTTCATGCATTTGCTGAGTTCGGTTTATTTAGGACGTTTGATGGGTGAAGAGGAGTTCATCGGTACGTTTATGAGGAAGAGGAATTTGATATTTGGTATAATCAAGATCAGGGAGATCATCAACAAAGGTAGTGGGAGATGGGGTACTAACACGCAAGGTGTTTTCCTCCTCATCATCATCATTAACTCGATGAGATGTTGAACCACGAGGCATAGAAAACAAAGGACCACGAGATTTTCCTTTGTCACTTCGAGATCGACGAGTACGAACAAGAGTGAGTTGGTTCAAAGTGGATGAACATGCACATAGAAATCATTCTGCATATTCTGATTGCCCATATTAAATCCAGTAGCATATCCTTGCTGATTCCCATAAACTCCAACCATTTGGCCTCCGTTGCCCATATTGAAACTCGGCTGAGCGATCTGCCTGTTGCGAGTATTCGATGAAATCCTTTGGTTGTTGTTTGTTGGTGTAGAATAGCGTCCTTGGAATGCCTTTGACAGAAAAGCAAACGCTTGTGTCAATGCTGCAGCAGCTTCATCATTGTCAGTGAATTCTGGTTCTTGGAAGTGTGGGTATTGCTGTTGTGGAATAACTTGTTGTTGTGGGTAGAATTGTTGTTGGTAGACCGGTGTTGGTTGTTGACTACATGATGGTTGCATGTAGTTGTGAATGGAAGATGATGATGGTTGTTGAGTGTTCACTGGTAATGGTGTTGGTGTATTAGCAATTAATGCGAGAGGATCATGATTCTTTGCCAATCTTTCTTTCCTAACTTCATTAGCCTCAGCTTGGTTTTGTTTCAGAAAATCATAGAGTTGATCATAATCCACATTATGTAAATCCTTTGTTTGATTGACAATTGTAACATAACGACCCCATTCTTCAGGAAGGTTATTGATGAATTTGATGTTTGTTGCAATTGTTCGAGGTATCAACTTGTTTCTGATTAACTCATTCATCAAAGTGCAAAACCTTGTGTAGTATGATTCAATTTGTTCACCTTTAGTGGATGTAAAGTTCTCCCATTCAGTAAGAAGTTTGTTCTCAACGTCTTGTTGTCCAATTTCTGTTCCATGACATATTCTTCGAACACGTTCCCACATAGCATAAGCAGTTTCACAGCTGTCGACCGCAGCAAAGATCTCCCGTGGTAATCCAAGTTGGATTAAATGCATTACCATATCATCAGCTTTGATCTGCGTCTTGTCTTCATCAGTGTAATCTGCTTCTGTTTGTATACGTACGAATGGTTCAGTAGGAGGTGTTGTATTTGGATTACCTTGAATTTGAACTTGTCTTGGCTGAAATGGACCGTTTTCTATGGATTTGATCATAAGGTGACCGTTATCCTTTGTTTTGATGTAACGAAGCATGCGGCTTGTCCATGGGAGATATCCACCTTTTTCAAGCATTGGAGGTCGGTTTTCCGCACCGGCTGCATGAATGTCTTGCTGAGTTGCCATTGATGAAGTGTAGATGGATAAAGTTGATTGTTGGATCGTTCCAACAAAATAGGAGTAGAGTTTAGAGTAAGTTGATGCAAGTTTGTATGGTGAAAATTTTAACTTAAAACCTTAAAACCTCAATAACTTCTTCTTGGAGCGTTTTTAGGCCTCGAAACTTCACTTGAATCGATAAATCATTCAGCGTGTCGTTCTCCTCTGTCTCACGGTCGTTTTGAGAGCTGATTCATCGAAAACGGAGTTACGGTTCAAAAGTTATGGCCTTTTGAAGTTTGATCGCCAAAAACCTCACTTTTGTCAAAATTCTCGAAACTTTGGTGATTGTGAAACTTTGTATTTGCGAAACTTCTGGATTGCGAAACTTCTGGATTGCGAAACTTTTGATTGCGAAACTTTGTGTATTCTCGAAAGTTTGAGTAATCTCGAAACTTTGCAGTGTTTGCGAAAAAAGTGTTCTCGAAAGTTTTAATATTTTCGAAAATACTATCTCACAAATTTTTTTTTGAAATTATCCAATTTCGAAATTAAGCCAAAAGTCAAAGTATTTTCTTTCTTATACAAGAGAGACAATACCGAGTATCCAACTGTGAGCACGAAAGGAGCCGTTTCTTGTGTTCTCGAAAGTGTGACAAAATGGCGATTGCGAAACTCAGAACTGGATGTTTGCGAAACTTAGGCAGAATTTTGAATAAACATAAAGCACACCCAAATGAGGTTTTTAATTCAAGATTCTTGTATTTCTATGCTAAAAAACACCAAAACTTGAAGAAAGTTCCAAACTTGATGATTTTTATAAAACTTTTTCGTGTTCTAGAAAACAAGTACAAAAACCAAATACGAGTTTTTAAGATATGAAACTTCAAAAAGATTTAAACTTTCTTGTTAGAAAAGGTTTATAACACTAGTTTGTAATCAAAAAAGTGTTAAAAACCAAGAAAACAAGAAAAGAAAGAAACTTTTATGAAAAACTCGTGATATAAAGCTTAAAAAACACGAAACAAAACAAACTCTTAACCCTCCTAAATCATTGTTAGGCGATTGATACCACTTGTAGGACCTTAGATAACACAACTTTATCACACCAATATATAAGCAAAGATGAAGTAGAGATTGAAAGATGGTGACTTGTATGATGTATATGTAAATCGTGTATAGAGAGAGAGAGATAAGAAATATGGAACTTTTATTCAAAGAAAACACACACAAATACACACACAAGCACACACCTCAAATGACGCATTTGAGGTGTTTATATAGTAAGATACAAGAGATGCCCTAAGGCTTTCTATGGGCTTGGGCTTGGACTTGGTTACATGATTAGATAACAAGGCTTATGAAACATAGCACATAACATATTAGCTTGCCAAGTCCAAAGCCCAATGACTAAACTATTACTAATCTTAACAAACGACACAACGTTATAATATGAGAATGACCATCACTTCTATATATATATTTTTTAATACTAACAGAAACAATCATGGAGTTGAAGTAAACCTGACGGAGGCTGATCATCAAATTAATTATATGGATCTGATTCCACCGGAAGAAGATAATGGAAGCACCTTGGTTCAACCAATGCATCCTCACTTTCTCGAGACCGGGATTAGGATCCATCATTGAAATTCCTATACATTGCAGCTTACTTGCAAGCTCGGGTTTGTTGATTTTCATCCCTTCGTTAATATTAGTTCACCGGTTAACTTAATGTCGAAAAGGAGTCATAATAAAATTTTCAAAAGTGAACTTGAATATTGGGGAAATAACTTTGTTGGGGAAGTTAAAAATGTTAAAATATTCATTGGGACCTATTCATTTCTATTAGACTTTATGGTATTCGACGATATGAGTGAGTTCGTAGAATGTGGCTTGGAAGAAATAATACTTGGGGAGCCATTCCAAAAAGCATCGGGAGTTGAGGTCGACACCATCAATGGACTAGTATGGCTTTCTAGCAATAACGACGTAACGATTTTCAAGATGCCGCAAACCGTTCCAAATTTCAAACATTGGACGAAAAAGCAATTAAGTAGAGCCAAACCTCTCCTAGAGATCAGTAATAAAGACAAGGAAAATGGATATGATTATCCATACCAAAAAATCAAAGATTTCTACCAAGGATGTTTAGATCTTGAAGACGTATATAAGAAGGATGAATGGGTCACTAACATGTTAGGGCAAGAGAATAATACCTTACGTGAAATGACCAATGGGCATTACTAAACACGACAGTGAGTCTAACTTAAAGACTTGATAATAAACAAAAGTGCTCTTTCGGGAGACAACCCGAATTATCCTCCATTTTTCATTTTATTAGCGTAGTTTGGTTTTGCATGTTTTGTTATAATAATTTTTGCAGGTAAAAGAGAAGGGGGACAACGAATTAAGCCATCTATGGAGTTTTCTACTCCAAAAAAATTCTCCCCAGGAAAAGTCTACGGCGTAGCCCACTGAATAGCTACGCCATAGCACCCTCCAGGTGTCATTCTATAAGATTTTTCCAACTACGGCGTAGCTACAATTGCTACTACGCCGTAGTTTTCTCCTGTACAATCTAATTTCAAAAGATTTTTTTAGTACAAGCATTCATAAACCTTGTATTAGTTTTTAAATGAACTTTGTGGGTGTGTTCACTGTAAACCCTCACGAGACTTCACTCGTCCACTTGGGACACCAAGTGGTTTAAAAGGCTTGTTGCATACGCTAAATGCAACCGTGATTCCTACGAAAGTGAGTTAGGATTTCTATTTTTCCTTTTATTTTTCTTTTATTAGGTTTTATGCTTGTGGTTGTTTCGTGATTTCAAGGATATGAAGATTGCTCTTTAGGCGAAGCAAATGCACGTTTTCTCAAACATGATCCTTCTACTATTTTCAAGAGCATCTTTCAAGGAAGTTCTCGTTCTTATTCTACTTATGTCCTCTAATTATCATTATTTGCGTACAAAAGGAACTTTGTACATTTTAAGTGGGGGACGGGAGTAGAATATAAATTGAACTTTTATTTGCCCCATTTTTCTAGTTTATTTTGAAAAATTATGCCATTCTTAAAAATTTTGACATGTTTTTCCGTACCTAACTAGAATAGACCTTAGCCAAGCACATTAACCTTTATTCCAATGGTGAGGTTTAACCTTTTCTGTTTCCCCTGATTTACCCAAATCCACCAAAATATGAGTGTGCCGGTAGTTTGTAGACTTTAGAACTTGGACTTTACATCATTTTGATACCATAGACGAGTAGTGTGTTGAGATTACTTGACGCATTTAGAAGAAACTTTTTGAGAAGGCAATATTTTAGGATTATCACCCAAAAAGCCTATATGTGTGTGTTTATCGATTAGTCACATTGACTCTTCGACCCCGTGTTTAAACCCTTTTGTTGCACTCATCTTTAGTGCAAGATACCCCTAGTTACACCCTTTTGAGCCTATCCTTTTGTTTCTTACCCACATTATAAATGTTTCGATACACCTATTCGCCTTATCCTACCGTGTAGTCTTGGTTTATGATTGAGAAGTTGCTACTTGCTTTAGTCCAAGATTCGAGTAAAGAGATCCGTAAATCACGCCTACGTCGAAGACCTACCTTTGAAGATCATTTGAGACCCCCAATTTATTCCATTTATGATTCATCTCAAGTGGGGGGGGGGGTGTATTTCTTTTTCTTGTAATAGTTGTTATTTATATGATTTAGAAAAAAAATGTGATATTTAGTAGTTATTTTTCCGGTGCAATTGTTTATGGCACCATGTTTATGAGCTTATAAATATTTAGCATCGAGGAGGCCACCTTGATCACTATTTAAGATTTGAAGACCAAGTGTTGTGCCCATAATGACGTCCTCTAATGGTACATTCACTTGTTATGATCCAATTTTTGCATCTTAGAGCTTTGACCTTGGATGAACGGCAAGTGGTAGCAACTCGGTTATAGGTTAAGACTATTTGTTTCTATATTTTTTATTTTACACCATTATTGTGAATCCCATGTCTTATCCTACCCTTTTGTTGTGAAGCGTACTTAGGTGAGGGAATCGAGCAGTCATTGGTGTCTTGCCCGGCATTCCGGTCATGTATCATTGCCTTTGTCGCCTTCGCCGTAGTATGTTAGTAACAACACTACGTCCTTAGCCTTATAAATGTTCACCCAATATTGCCTTTAAGAATTTTTTTTGACCTTAGCTCTAGTGGTGGAGATTTGTGTAACCGCCAAGCCTATGATAGAATACATTCTATGACTGTGCGTTGAGTGATCACCCCGAACTTAACACTTAGACTAGGAGAGTGAGCATGAGTGTCTGTTCCCATTTCGTGAGGTGTTCGGCTTTGAGATATTCTAGAATAGGAAATTTTTAGATTCATATTTTCCAGTTTCTTAGGAGATATCTTTTTGAGAATTATTCTAATAAGGTCTACTTGAGGGCAAGTAGAGTTCAAGTGGGGGGATATTTGATAACATCAAATAGTACCCGGTTTTTAGTGTTAATTTCCCCCTAGATTGTTCATCTTTTATTTTTATATGTTAGGATATATACTCTTATTTGGTTATATTCTGTTTTCAGGGCAAAGATGGGCAAAGGAAAGAAGAGACACGGATTTGGAAGGTTTTAGATGAAAATCATTGAAGTATGCGGATTCTGCACTAACTACGGCATAGATGCTCCATCTACCTACACCGTAGCACTTATTTCTGAAGACCACTGTGTAGCCACTACCATGGCTACGGTGTAATAATATATCAAAGGGTTATATGCAGTAACCTCTCTCCACCTATGGCGTAACCCTCTAAATCAAGCAGTAGAGAACTTTTGAGGCCAATGAAGAAACTACGGCGTAGCTCTTACAAAACTACGCCATAGACATGACACCTGATGAATCTACGACCGTAGCACATGATCAAGCTATGGCGTAGTTATTATTTACAAAGGCTACGGCGTATCTGACCATAGGGCTACGCCGTAGCAAAGTCGGGCCTATAGATACCAACCCTAATTCGAGTTTTATCATTCACTTTTCACCACACAGAAGCAGAGAGGAATTCAGGGAGCAAGAGGGACGAAGTTCTATCAGCATAGAAGTCCATTCCAAGGGAGAATTCACGCCATAACCATAAGTTTATTCTTTCATTTGATTTGTATCGATTCAATGTTTACATTCATTATGATAAACACTTGTTTTATTACATTATTGAACATGAGTGGCTAAACACCTCTTGGTGTTAGCCCGATTATGAAATTGTTATTTATATGATTTAGTTTTCTCACATCTCTAGTCGTTTTATTTGTATACTTTCTTAGCTTGTCTTTGGACACTTTAGCTTTAAGAGTCTTGATATTGGGTAGTCCTTCGATTGGAGTGTCGGTGGTCACCTTGCCCGCATTTCATTAGAAGGTTGTGACTTGGTAATGGTTAAGACGAACCGTAGACGCTTCCATTACCATACATATGCGAATTGACCAAAGGATCACCTACTTGGTAGATTTACTTGAGAAGTTATAGGGGAGGTGTAAGTGACAACACTTCCTGTTAGGCTAGTCTAAGTTAGTAGAGGCGCTTAAAGACTTTACATAGTCATCCGCGGACCTCCGTTCATTACTAAGGGTAAAATCCTTAGATATTGGGGGTAGGGGATTATGGAAATAGGATAGGCGGATTGAGCAACTGAGCTTATTGAATTGAACCCCCAGATAAGACGATAGGATGCATCTATAGAAAACTTGTCATATTGATAACAAGAGTGGTAATTAGGTTAACACTACTTTCTCCAACTGATTTCCTTTCACTTGTTAATTGTTTTGTTTATTTATTTCTTTAGCTTAATTAAACCAATTATTAAAACCCCCTTTTATTTAGTGACATTGAAACTTTTATATTGTCCGCACCTTAGCTCTTGGGACGACCTCGGCTTTACCATCTAGCTATACCTCACACGACAGGGTACACTGCCCGATAGTGCATTAGGTAGACCTTAGGTAGACGAGACTATTATAAATTATAAAACCTGGTAAGTAAATCCTGCATATAAAATCTCCACCACGAGCCCTAGAACACGAAAGTACAACCCAAAAATCAATAAGCCAAGAAATCAACCTCGAGGGGTATTTGGTTGGTCGTAGTAGCCAACAGATGAGAAGGGAAATAGGGGAGAAGGGTGAGGGTTTTTATTTTTAGGGTTTGTGGTTTATGGGATGAATGTGGTATAAGGGTTGTTTATATAGGAAATGAAATGCTTTTAGGTTTACACTATGGGGCGATGTGGGATAGTTTTTGTTTTGAGTTGGTTGACACAAGGAAAGAAAGAAAGTGTATGTCGGTTTTGTGTTATTTCTCGAGTTCACTAGTTGTATTATGCACAAGGTTTGATAATTAAAGACGGGATGTAAAAATAAATGGGTGTGGGTTCTAAATGAAAACATGGAATGAATGAAATACTCGTAAAATGAACTTCTAGAAAATTATGATATGCTAATGTATGCAAGTAGTATCTAAACTCGTGCTAGTACGCGTTGTGTGGTGGTTTCTTGTTGTACATTGGATGACTTCCCAGTAAAACTGTTAAATGTTAATCGAAAACGGGATTTTGGTTATAGTTATGTTTGCTCGTGTCACAGCACGCCTGGCTTGGGTGACCATGACGGGAAATCATAGAAATTCATGAAAGACTCTTAATAGTTTTAGAATCATCATAAAACGTATTTCAAGTATGCAGGATATCTTCCCGGTTGTACAGTAAATCTTTTACGTAAGAGCAAAAGTGAAAAGTCTAGAGTAAAAAGTACAAATATTTTTCTTAAAAATTACCAGTTGTCACAATATGACACAAACAATAATAAAATGAAGAATATCAAACAATTACACATGGGTTGCCTCCCGCGAATTGCTTGTTTTTTTTCGAGTCACGAGCCTGACTCTACCCTTATTTAACAGATAAGAAAGAGGTTTTCCCTACACTCAAGATTAAGTGCGGGTTATAGTAGAGATACACACCATTTTGGTGGAAGAGAGCCATACGATGAGATATTGGTAGTTGAATTATATGCTAAAATGGATGTGCTTCTTTCATCTTATCTAATTCATTTGGGTCAATGGGTAAATTAAGGCTTTCTCCTACAAAATAATTATCTTTTATCATCTCTAACTTTGATAAATTCTTAATTAGGGATCCATCTTGACCTAACCCGATTTGAACCCATAATGTTTCTGGTGATCAATTAAAAATGGTTGATGTAAATATGTAAGGTTATGTATCCTATATTAACTTCCTCTCCACATGGCTTAGAGTCTGTTACTTATATCCTAAAACTACCCGAAGTATATGGTTTGATGGGTGAATCGGGCCTATTTCGTCTCCTAGATTTATATCTAAGGATGGAAAATTAGGTAAGGGTTTTGGTTGAGGCTCTAGTTCATCTAAACTAGGAACTTCCCTAGAACAAAGAGAAAGGTCATGAACACAAGCATCTATACCTACATCCTCTAGTTGTGTATGGTCTAATAGTTCTACATCCATTAGGGTTCCCATAGTCTCTTCTACTTCTTCCGGGTAAATCATGGACGATGTATTTTCCTCAAATGATGGTAGAACTTGTGGGGGCTTAGTGGGCTTTGATTTCTAACCTCATTCTCCATTGTATCTAAATCACATATGTGCTTAGCCTGTGTTTTAGTAAATTCTAACCCCATCATGCACCTAGGTATCTTAACTTTAACCATATCATTCCCAAACAAACCTTTCGATTAAGCCTTTCAAATTGAAAATAGATTTAAACTTTCATTTATTGGGTCCCATGTTCTATTTTTGAATTAGGCTTGAATCTCAATGGTTTCCCATGCTTCTTCAGCACTGCCTTCCCAAAGTTCTCCCTCTGTTATATAATCAAGCTCCATTTAGGTATCGTGGTCCATGCGACTATAAAAGATTTTAAGTGGAGACAATAATTCAAAACCTTGATGAAGGACTTTTGGAGTAAATATTTGATATAAGTCCACGCATCATAGAAAGATTGATTATGATATTGTTGGAACATCAAGATATCATTTTTGAGAGTAGTGGATGAATTACGTGGTCGGTTGTATGGTGTATTCGCGTTCTCCATGATGTTGAATGGAATACTTAATGAAAAATTTACAAACAAAAAGAACAAAGAAAAGATAGTCTACGAGAAAACTACAAAATAAAAAGAAAAAAAATATCACTTGATAGGAATATAATGAGTAGACCTAAACGAAATAGAAATCGAAATCTAGACTATTCCTTGGCAGCGGCGCCAAAAACTTGTTAGATGGTTGCAAACACACTAAGTTTTTCAATCCTCCTAGGCAGAGTACCTAACCGTTGTAGTGTAGTATAGGTAAGACACGATGGATTGATCGTTCTCTAGGGGAATAGTGAGGTAGACTTGAAGTGTATGTCGAATTAAGTCTAAGGGATGAGGGAAGATTATTTTTGGTCTTTCATATTTATTGGAAAGCAAATAAAATTCTGGATTTGAAAGAGTTTGGTTTTTTAACTACTAATTAAACTAATAAAACTAAATATAAACTAAATGCAAGAAAAAGTAAAGAGTTTGGTTTTTTAACTACTAATTAAACTAATAAAACTAAATATAAACTAAATGCAAGAAAAAGTAAATTGGTGAACTTCAAGTATGACGAAAGTGTATTCACTTAGAATTTCATTACTTACTAGTTATCTTTTATTGATTTTTCGAATTGTTACGTCCTTGTGTAACTAGTGTAGTTGTATTCCTTATTACCTATCGAGGGGTGGTCAAGCCCTAACTCCTATGAACTATGTCTAATTGAGCGGCGTGTAAGAATGCCTTTATTCCAATTTCCACAATATGGTCAAAGTTCACGCATTAAATAAAACTCTGTCAAGTTAATTAATGATTAACTACACGTTTAATTGGACGTTCAAGCTAGTATAATTTGACCTAGTCAGTTTTGCAACTCCTAACGTAAAACACTAATCAACAAGAGACGACATACAATAATCAACAACAAGGTTTCATACAATGCTAAGCAAATACTATTAAATTTAGCCTAACATAGTGATGAAAAGAAAAGCAATTGAAGTAATCAAACAATCACAAGTAAACATAATTGAATGATTGATTAAATAACTTATCATTTCAGTACATTCAAGTACTTGGGGCCAAAAGGCCTAGAAAAACACCTAAAAACTGCTAGGGTTCGGACCTCCAAAGTTAAATCAAAGTTGCACACTTTACAATGAAAACCATGCGAAAATATACATAGATTTACAATTGTGTAGGTGCCACTTGTTAAGTGTGATGTCATCAGCTCGCCGTTATCTAGAGTTTCGTTATTGGCTTATTACACCGACTTAGTTGTGACGGCATCGCGTTGGAGTTGTGATGCCGTTAGCCTTCATAAATTTGGTCTTGACACCGTCATCTTAAGGCCATCACAGGAGCCTGTATGGTCAGCCTCACCTAGGTGACGACGTCACACATTTGGCCGTGACACCGTCATGAAGCCTTCTCGTGACGGTTTTTTCTGATGTTGTCGTTTTCTTCGTTTTCCCGTCCAATCAAGGTCAAAATATATTTTTTCTTCTTTTTAAAATACTCGTGAATTTTAAGGGTCTTTAAGCTAGTCATAATTTATATAATAGGAAATATATGATTGTTTGCATGACACATTAAATGATAACTCAATTTAATTCATGTTATCTCCACCTCATCAAAAATAAAACCATCTATACATGCTTAATTTTGCGTCATTGATTTTGATGATTATGAACTTTCTGTTTTCACTATTCATTATTTGAATGTCGTTCATGCCCTTTAAACTACTCTTACTGATTCTAATGATATTCTAAAACAACTTATATAATATTAACGGAAAACTACAAAAAAATGTCCCTAAGGTTTGGCAAATTTGCAAAAAGTGTACTCTTACGAAATTTTTTGCAAAAAGTGTTCCCGAGCAGTTTCTGTTTTGCAAATATGCCCTTGAAGGGATACTGTTCATGCAAAAATGGTTTTTTGCCTAACGCTCATCAGGAAAACCCGTTAGTTAGTCCTCATGTGCGTTGCACGTGAGGGTATTTTTGTCATTTCACATTTCCCGCCATCAAATCCACTAGTACACCTACACTTGTGTTGAGGGACATTTTTATGCATCTAAAGTTTATCCTCTTTCATTCGTATACACTTAACACACCAGCAGACCTATAACATCGAACCCTTGCTCCAAACTTATATATTGTCGAAATCACCCAAATTAACAGTAGATCCATGATGGGTGGCTGGCAAATTAGAGCTCAGAGTGCACCAAATCCGGATATTGCTACCTTATACAGTACAATTTTTTTGTGTACTTTTCTTTCGAATGACCATGCAGTGTATATATGGAAAGTAAAGCATATTACCTTAATTAATGATAATGTTGTGGATGTTTTTTTATTTTTGTTTATTTGTTACGTTGATTTATGTTCCTAGAATCAAACCCAAGGCTCTTGAGTATTCAAATCCACCATAGTGGTGAGTTTTCCAATCCACCTAATAGAGTGTACAAGTTTGATTCCACTCATCATGTAGACCTAATTGATTGTGACAATTTCTTAATGCGTGGTACTGGTCAAAATCTTAGGTGACCTAGGTTTGGGTGATAACAAACAGAAGTTGTTTATCCATTTTAGGGTCTTTGGCCTAAATTTAACAATACCTTCACATCTTGATCCGACATCAATGCAACTAATCCATCATCTAAACTCAGGCCAGGGACCCTAAAATGGATAAACAACTTCTGTTTGTTATCACCCAAACCTAGGTCACCTAAGATTTTGACCAGCATACGCATTGAGAAATTTTCACAATCAATTAGCTCTACATGATCAGTGGAATCAAACTTGTACACTCTATTAGGTGGATTGAAAAACTCACCACTGTGGTGGATTTGAATACTAAAGAGCCTTGGGTTCGATTCTGGGAACATAAATCAATGAAACAAATAAACAAAAATCAAAAAACATCCACATCATTATCATGAATCAAGGTAATATGCTTTACTTTCCATATATACAATGCATGGTCATTCGAAAGAAAAGTACACAAAAAAAATCGTACCGTATAAGGCAGCAATATCCGGATTTGGTGCACTCAGAGATCTAATTTGCCAGCCACCCATCATGGATCTACTATTATTTTGGGTGATTTCGACAATATACAAGTTGGGAGCAAGGGTTCGATGTTATAGGTCTGCTGGTGTGTTAAGTGTATACGAATGAAAGAGGATAAACTTTAGATGCACAAATGTCCCTCAACACAAGTGTAGGTGTACTAGTGGATTTGATGGCGGGGAACAGTCAAATGATGAAAATTCCCTCACGTACAATGCACGTGACTAGAAACTAACGGGTTTTCCTAACGAGCGTTAGGCAAAAAACCATTTTTGCATGAACAGTAACTCTTCAAGGGCATTATTTGCAAAACAGAAACTGCCCAGGAACACTTTTTGCAAAAATTTTCGTAAGATTACACTTTTTGCAATTTTGCTAAACCTTAGGGACATTTTTTGCAGTTTTCCCTAATTTTAATATTCACCCTTGAACTATTTAATGATTTTATTTAGATAAAAAAAAATAAAAAATAAATAAATAAATAAATAAAAATAAAACATTAACCTTTTACTATAACATGTACTAAACAGTTGATAGTACTCCCCCGTCCCTAAATAAATGTCCAGTTTAACTTTTCAAAGTCAAACTGGTTCAACTTTGACCTTAAATAATTTTTTGTGTGTTATATAATACATGATAAAATATTACACCATTGAACAATACACTTAAAACACAAACCACTCATATATTTTGCATCAAATATTATATAACACACATAAAAATAGTTAAGGTCCAATTTGAACTAGTTTGACTCTGAAAAATCAAACTGAACATTTATTTAAGGATGAAAGTAATATATTTTTTACACGCAAATTTATATTTATTGTGTCAATGTTTTCCGTCCATTTAGACGGGACATGAAATTAGCCCGTCCGAATTTATAAAGCTATTTTTGAGTATATAAGAAAGGGAAATTGATTGTGTATATGACCAGACGGGTGTACACCTAAACGGACGACTCCATAGTAGTCTGGACGAATTATGCCGGAAGGACTGACATCCGGACAAACCAGACAAGCGCCGGATACAACCCTGATTTCACGGGCACGTGTCTGCCACGTGTCCCCTATAACTGACACCCTAGCATACGGATAGTCTATCGTGTCACTCCCTATATGTCAGGAATAGTCACCTACTCGTACTATGCACAGTGCCGAACAGTAAACATGTACAATGTTAAGGTAGTATAAATACTTCTCATTTACTCATATAATCCATTAGCATTTACTGCACATTTACACACATATTCATCATAATCAAACCCAATACTTACTCTCACGCCGGAGCTTGGTCCTGGGATAACACCCGGGGCGAGGCTAACGCGTTTCCTTGTGTATCTTTAGGTCCGAAGGATTCATAAAGCTTTTTTCCGTAGGATTCTCAAGACCTTTCTAGAGGTAACGGGAATTTACTCAAACAAATTGGCGCCATCCGTGGGACCCAGGTTTAATCTACCAGGGTTACAAAATGTCAGGCCCCGGCCCAAAAACTTCCGGAGGAAACAAAGGAGATACTCCCTCGGCGATGAAAGAGCAGATTGAGGGACACTTGTCCGCCCTCAAAGCTTTGATAGAAGAAAATAATTGGAGGGAGAAAGTCCAACCCATCCGGTTGAACTTTAGTGGGGATGGACTTGAGGATGACGTGAGGTCTGGAAGGACATTAGGGGGGATCGTAACAGGAACGAAGGTGTCTGACGAAGACCTAGGGAAACCTTTCAAAGAAATATCTAACTCACCTATGTCCCGTATACTTCTCGAGTTCTCGGCTCCAGAACATAAAATGCCATCTCACATTAAACTCTATGACGGTTCTACGGATCCGGAGGATCATCTTACTAGGTTTTCCGGAGCCGCAATGCAAGGAGGATGGCCCATGCCAGTATGGTATCGCATGTTTCAACAGACGCTGGATGGAAGTGCTCGAGGGTGGTATGATAAGCTTCCCTCCGGAAGCATTGACTAATGGGCGGACCTTCGTCACCAGTTCGCTACTCGCTTCGCCCCTCGTAAAAAATGTTTCAAAGACCCCACGGAAATAACCAAGATCGTTAGGAACGCAAATGAATCTCTTCCTGAGTTCAAAGAGAGGTGGACCACATAGACAGGTTTTATACAAGGTGTGCCGAAAATCATGTGAATATCATCCTTCATGGACGCATGCAAAACCCCAGAGTTGGAAAAACGTTTCGCTGACAAAGTGCCAAGGATAGTTGAAGAGATGATGAGCCGAGTAGATGATTTCGTTAGATCGGAAAAGGCCTTCACCAGTACTGAGCTTCCTCGGGGAGAAAGGACAGAATCGTCGAAGAGGCCTCCTGTCGGTGATTTCCGGCGAGATGACAGACAGTTCCGTGGGGCATATGGAGGAGACAGGAGACACCATGATGGAAGAGCCAACCCTTACGGACGCGACGGGTACACCCCATACAGACCCCGAGACAGGCCCCCACTACTTCCCCCCGGAACGATTACCCCGGGCGCCAGAATAACTATCCTCCAAGACTCACGCTAAACTCTCTCACCAAGCTCCCCAAAGAAATTATGGCAACCGAGCATCAATTGCAACTTCCACCGCCTAGACCCATGAACTATCCACCTAAAAGGGAGAACCAAGATAAGTACTGTGATTACCACATGGACAAGGGACACCACACTAATGATTGTCACCAGCTTCGGAAGCAATTGGAGATAGCCCTTAAATCGGGAAAGCTTAACTATCTTGTCAAGGATGTTAGGCAGAAAGGGGGTGGACGAAGAGGAGAAGAACCACAGAAAGGCAGGGTAATTAATATGATTCGTGCATGGCCGGAAGAAAAGAAAAGGAAAAATAGAGAACGAATGGAAGATTGGATGAATGTGCCCATCACGTTCCCACCAATCTCAGCGGACGATGTGTCGGAGGAACCCATCTTCATAGAAGCAATGATAGAAAGGTATCTTGTCAAACGAGTTTTCGTCGATGAGGGGGCATCGGTGGAGATCATGTTCGAACACTATTTCAACAACTTACACTCTTCGATCAGGGCGAGACTGAGGCCCACCCGTACAGATCTACTGGGTTTCGCCGAAAGTGTGACAAGTCCCTTGGGCAAGCTAGAGTTGGACGTGGAATTTGGAAGTGAAGGATTGTCTAGGAAAAAAACTATGAGGTTCACTGTCATTTGCGCTCCTTCACCTTACAATGTGATCCTTGGACGGAGTGTTTTGAAAGCACTTAGGGCAATTCCCTCAACTATTCATTCAATGATGAAGTTTCCAACGCCGCGAGGAATTGCCACGCTGGTTACTCGGTCCTCCGCTGTGTCAGAGTGCCGGAGGATAGAAGAGAGTCAGATCGGAGATAAGGAAGAAGTCGAGGTCGCGGAGCATAGACTGCAAATCAATGAGTCAGAAGAGATAATGGTCAATCCGGCATATCCCGACCAGCTTGTCACCGTTGGGAGTAGCCTAACCAAGGGATTTAAAGCCCAGCTAAAAGCTTTACTTATAAGAAACGTAGACATATTTGCTTGGGAACCGTGCGACATGACGGGGGTGCCCAGATGGATAATGGAACACCACTTGAATATTAACACTTCGGCCGAACCGATCTGCCAAAAGCAAAGGATATTTGCACCGGACAGAAGCCAAGCAGTGTTGAAGGAAGTGGAAGAGTGGACTCGAGTCGGAATCATTAGGCCGGTGAAATATCCAACGTGGATATCCAACCCTGTATTAGTGAAGAAATGTGACGGCAGCTGGAGAATGTGCGTTGACTTCAAGAATGTCAACTCGGCATGTCCGAAAGATTATTACCCCCTTCCAGACATAGACTGGAAGATCAAGTCCGTCATGGGATACAAATACAAGTGTTTCTTAGACACATATAAGGGCTACCACCAGGTGCAAATGGCCAAGGAAGACGAGGAAAAGACAACCTTTTACACGGATCAGGGAACTTACTGCTACACCAAAATGCCATTTGGCCTTAAAAATGCCAGTGCTACATACCAAAGATTGGTGGACACGGCTTTTCAAACACAACTGGGGAGAAATCTGGAGGCCTACGTTGATGATATGGTTATCAAGAGCAGAGAAGAGAGGGCAATGATAGAAGATATTGCCGAAACGTTCGATAATTTAAGAAGAATCAACATGAAGCTCAATCCGCGGAAATGCTCATTCGGAATGGAGGAAGGCAAATTCTTGGGATACCTAGTTACTTCTGAAGGGATACGAGCTAACCTCAAGAAAACAAAAGCAATACTAGACATGCATTCACCCCGGACACTAAAAGAAATGCAAAGTCTTAGCGATAAACTAGCAGCATTAAATCGATTTCTCTCTAGGTCGGCTGAACGGTCGCTACCCTTCTTCGAGACCCTAAAAAACATCACCAAAGAGAATAAGGATGAATACAGATGGACGGAGGCAGCAGAAGAAGCCTTCCAAAAAATGAAAAAGCTCATTGAAGACCTCCCGTCATTGACCACGCCGACAGCCAAGGAGATCTTATACATGTACCTTGCGGCAGCTGATGAAGCTGTTAGTGTTGTCCTCGTGACGGAGAGAAATGGAAAGCAGAGCCCAGTCCATTACGTTAGTAGGACCTTGAATGAGGCGGAAAGGAATTACGCTCCCCTAGAAAAACTGGTCTTGTCTCTCTTACATGCCTCAAGAAGGCTACGAAGATACTTCGAAGCCCACCCTATCAGGGTCATCACCGACCAGCTCATCAAGCAGATCCTCGATAAGGCACAAGCGTCCGGAAAGCTCGCCAAATACTCCGTAGAATTGGGGGCGTACAACATAGAATACATTCCCCGAAGTGCAATCAAGGGGCAAGTTCTCGCCGATTTCTTGTCAGAAACACCCATCGGAAATAAATCACCCTCCTATTTCCAACAACCTGCCAGAAAACCAAGTAAGGACGAAACTGAGCGATGGACATTGTTCACGGACGGAGCGTCCAATCAGAAAGGATCTGGCGCCAGACTGGTACTCATTAGTCCTACCAAGACAAAGTACACATATGCTCTCCATCTAAACTTTGAGGACACTACCAACAATGAAGCTGAGTATGAGGTACTACTGGCTGGTCTAAGGATTGCAGCGGATATGAGGGTCCGGAACATAAGAGTGTACGTTGATTCAAAGCTAGTAGCAAACCAGATAAACGGCGATTATGTGGCTACTAATGCTAACATGATCAAATACTTGGCCAAGACGAAGGAGTTGACGGCTGGTTTCAACAAGTTCTCCATCAGTAATATCCCCCGGTCATGAAATCAAAAGGCCGATGTGTTAAGTAAGTTAGCAACCGTTGCATTCGACCATCTAACCAAGGAAGTTCTAGTGGAGGTATTAACGGAGAGATCCATTGAGAAGAAAGAAGTAAATACGGTGGTGGAAGAAGAAGGGGATAATTGGATGACACCCATAGTCAAATGCTTGGAAGAAGGCATCTGGCCGGAAGATAAGAATGAGGCGCGTGCCCTGAGAATGAAGATAAATCAGTATGTGATGGAAGAAGCAGTGTTGTTCAAAAAATCTTATCCGGTACCCATGTTAAGGTGCATAGGACCCCTGCAAGCCAATTATGTGATCAGAGAAATACACATGGGTGCGTGCGAAATGCATTCCGAGCTTCGAATGGTCGTTGCAAAGGCCATGAGGCAAGGTTACTACTGGCTAACTATGCACCGAGACGCTCGGAATGAGATCCGAAAGTGTGACTCTTGCCAAATTCATTCCAAGGTTGCTAAGCTTCCGAAGACACCAATGACGTCCATAATGGCGCCCTGGCCTTTTTACCAATGGGGAATGGATATCTTGGGCCCTCTGCCCCCATTGGCGGGAAAGGCGAAGTATGTGATAGTGGCAATAGATTACTTTACCAAATGGATCGAGGCCAAGCCGCTAATTCGCATTACGGGGAAAGAGGTCAAGAAGTTCACATGGGACAACATAGTTTGTAGATTCGGCCTCCCAAGGATAATAGTCACCGATAACGGAACGCAGTTCTTCAATGATCCATTCAAAAAGTGGTGTGAACAGCTGGACATACAACAAATCAACACGGCGGTAGCCCATCCCCAGGCGAACGGTTTGGTGGAAGCCGCTAATAAGAGCCTTATGAACGGCATCAAAACCAGGCTGGGCAGAGAAAAGGCTGGATGGGTGGATGAATTACCTAACGTCCTTTGGGTGCACCGAACAACCCTCAAGATGAGCAACGACGAGACACCGTTTAGCCTCACGTATGGGAGTGAAGCAGTTATACCAGCGGAAATAGGCATGCCCACTCACAGGATAATGATGGTAAGAGAAGGGATGAATGATAAAGAGATACGTTTGAATTTAGATCTGCTACAGGAGAGGAGGGAGGAAGCGGCAATCCGGGAAGCCAAATACAAGTCAAAAATAGAGAAGTATTACAACCGAAAGGTTCGTTCGGTAACTTTCCGACCCGGAGAGTTTGTGTACCGAAGGAATGAGGCCAGCCGTGTAGAGGAACAGGGTAAATTAGGTCCGAAGTGGGAAGGCCCGTACCGTATGACAAAAGCATACCAGAATGGATCCTATAAGTTATGTACAATGGATGACCAGGAGGTCCCCCGGAAGTGGCATGCCATCAACCTCCGGAAGTGTTACTTATAGCTTGTATTCTGTTTAAAATTCTGAATGTAAGGCCGTGGGCCATAATATCACGATATTACTAATGAAAATATTAAGTATCCCACCCCGGACGGAGGGGGAGGATGATTTTCCATTATTGTGTCATAACAGGAGATCATACGGAAATTCGGACGGAGATTAACTACCTCCGTCCGAGTACCGAACACAACAAACGAAGGACGTATAAGACCCAACAGCGCTAAGTCGCTAGAGGCAACATTATAAGACCCAACAACGCAAAGTCGCTAGAGGCAACATTTTAAGACCCAACAGCGCAAAGTCGCTAGAGGCAACATTATAAGACCCAACAACGCAAAGTCGCTAGAGGCAACGTTATAAGACCCAACAGCGCAAAGTCGCTAGAGGCAATATCATAAGACCCAACAGCACAAAGTCGCTAGAGGCAACATTATAAAACCCAACAGCGCGAAGTTGTTAGAGGCAACGCTCAAGACCTAACAGCGCAAAGTCGCTGGAAGCAACACAACAATACCTAACGTTGCAAAGTCACTAAAGGTAAACATACGAAAACGCGACACTACAATTAACCCACAACTCAACGGCACCAAAAAAAAATAAAAATAAAAAAAGGGATCACATCATGTTACAAAATATAAAGTACGATATATTCAAAGGACGGAGCCCCCACAAAATATACAGAAAAGTACATAAGTAATTGTTCAAGATTACAGGCCATTGCAGACATAAATAAAACCAACTAAGAAGTTTGATGCTCCTGCTCCTGTTCGGTCGCTCCGGAAGTTCCAACCCCGGGTGTGACCCCTTCACCGGGCGGAAAGATGTTCATAATATCACCGAGCGGGAGACGATAGGAAGAGACAATCTTCTCAATAAAGGGAAGCTAGTGAAGAAACATGGCATAGTAGGCAGCACGGAAGTTGAGGGCGGCCGGCATGTATAACCCTGTGGCAGAATTTACAATTGCCTCTATTTGATCAGCCTTCCGTCCAACTTTTACCCCCTCCAACCAGCCAGCGTCTATGGCAACATTAAAGACTTCACCCCATGCCATTTAATATTCTTCGCTCTCGTGGAGTCTTTTGACAACCGTCGGGACAAGTTGCCGCACATAGTTAAACCTTAAGATCTCAGCTTGACTGGACTCGACGGTCAACTTTTCAACATTTTTGGCCAAGTCAGCAGCTTTAGTCTCTGAAGCCTCCAATGTCGCACCTTTCCTCGCCAAAGCCTCTTCCAGATCCTTTATTCGCCTAGCCTGCTCTCTATTCTTACCGACCAAGTCATCCCTCTCTTACTCAACGGACTTCAACCGACCAGAAAACTCTTCCTCTCGGCTAGAACAACCTTGATGCTGTTGGTGAAGCTCCTGATTGGACTTTGTCAAAGTCTCTACTGTTCGGAGCTGCTCTGCGAGACTTGACTCAAGCTCCTTCAATCGATCGGACGAACTTCCACACCCCTTATGAGTCTGATACAACTGAGTGTAATGATAACTCAAATTTTCAAACCTCTGAATCACGTCTACCTGGGCCAGAGAACCACGTGCCAATTCAAACCAGGCATGTTGGGTAGCTTGGTAGTCCGTCAAGCTTGATTGTTCCGCTCGAACAGAGGGGGGAGCAAGATGTACCATAAGGTCACGACATACTTCAGCATCGTTCAAACTAGCCCCGGCAGTCAACTTCCATCCGGGAACGAAGGGCTCAGCGGAGTCACCTCGTTCTGAAAACGATAGACAAAAAATTTGTTCAAAAAGAGAACCTAAATAAGTCAAATTTAGTCCCAAAAATGAAAACCCTACCTCCTGACCCCCTACGGGTAAAAGCTTGACGGGTGGAACCACCGGAAGGAGAACCCTGGAAACCTGTGGACAGACAAAGTTAGAAAGTAATACAAAAATTCCTTGAAATTCAACGATAAAGTCATAACGTCAAAATACCTCCATGTGCAAGATCTGCAATGTTAGGACGGTTTGAGCCATCATGCACGTCGGTCATCAAAGTGTCGAGGCTTAGGCCATCCCCCTCATTCCCTCCATTATCGTCCCCAACACTATCAAGCACAACATTTTCTTCGATATTTACCCCATCGGTACCCTCAACATTTTCTTTAATAGGAACCTCCACATTCTCCACGTTGTTCTCAGCTTCCATATCCTCTACATCCTCGGTATTCTTAACATCCTCAACGTTCTTAGAGTCAGGATGACTGATGTTAATAAGAGAAGGAGAACGGGTGCGATCACCATCGGAAGAGGAATCATCCTCCGATATCACAACACTTGAAACATTGGCTCTCTTGTGAGAACGATGAGAGGGGTCCCCAGCCGGACGTTTCTTGTTTCCGGAGCAAGGGGACAGCCTGCTTCTTTCTTTCCTTGGCGGCCCGAGAATCTAGCACCCTTTGGTCTGGTTTCTCAACAACCCTTTGCACACCCGTCTTCTTTGGAATCGGATCTTTAGGACCGAGAGGCTCCGTGACATGTAACTCGACGTTACCCCCATCGGCTAGAGTAGGTCCCTTTGCAACACGGGAAAGTGAGGTGTTCGGAAACCTTAGAAAGCGAGACATGGATACAACTGCAAAAGAAAAAAGGAAAAGTAAATGCATAATATAAAAATAAAAGGACGGAGAGAAAACTATATACGATAGACAAAGACACTAGATGGACAACAAGAGAGTTACCATTCCCCTCCCCATCCTTAAAAACTGGCCGATGCTCAGGATACTTCCAAATCTTCATTAAACCGGCCTCAAAAAGGAGTGCCGGATGAATCGCTTGAGTATCAACGACCACGGCTATCAAGGCATCCACATGCTCCGGTTGATAACCACCGAACGGAGGTAGCTCGGAGACGCTAGAGTCTGGATGCCTCCAAGGCATAGCATGCGGAATTGCTCGGCGGTCAATAAGGAAAAATCTATCTTTCCAATGCTTCATACTCGAGCACGTCTCATTAAAAATTCTCGCTTGACCATTCTTGCCGGTACGACGAGCGAAGGAGAACCAGTGCCCTTGTTTTTATAAAGCATAAAAGAGCCGGAATAGAGTCAGATACGGAGCAAAATTCAAACTTCTACAATATACTTCGAACAGTATAACCTTGGACAAACCGATCGGAACAAGTTGAGATAAGTGCACCCGGAAGTGACTAAGAACTTGAAGAAGGAAAGTAGAAAACGGGACCTTAATCCCGGAGAACTCTAGATATGCGTCATAAATACCAATTGCATTCCTCGGCAGACGATCCATAGTCATACCGGACGGAGGCAACCGAGGATTCAACTCCGACGTAATCTCATAAATTCGAGCGGCATTCCTCACATCTTGCTCTGACATAACAGACCTGTATATATGCATATCAAATTTCGATACAATATCCGCAACAACAGACACCGAGGCGACATTTTCTTGAGAATCCGAAGCCATAACTAGTAGATGGAGGGGAAGGCAACTCTAACAATGAAGAAAGGAAGGAGAGTCGGAGGAACGCACCTGATATGAAGACGGAGAAACCAATCGCTGAAGAAAGAAGAAAAGTGAAAGTAAAAACCGTAAAAATGAAAAAGGCAAACCTTATATAGAGAAACAGAAGGAACAGTGAAACGTCGCTTCCTGTCAGACCTACCCATGGTCACATCTAAGCCATCCACGAACGCACCTCTGGACACGTGGCTGTATCTCACACCTCACGGTAAAAATGCGTTTTCCCCAGACAATGGGCTTGGGCCCATAAACGCACCACGACCCAACAATGATTTAACTCAGCCCAGATCGCTAATAATAAAATATATAAAAAACACACACACGAACGAACGAGGAAGAAAGAAGGCGAAATGACGACACCAACCAGAAATAAGAACGGGAAGCCATCATTTTCCGGAGAGACAAAATACCATATTACAACTTCTCAAAGTTATAACATGATATTGTGGGGGGGGGGGGGGGGGGGGGGGACATGATTGTGTATATGACCGGACGGGTGTACACCTAAACGGACGACTCCATAGTAGTCCGGACGAATTATGCCGGAAGGACTGACATCCGGACGAACCAGACAAGCGCCGGATACAACCCTGATTTTACGAGCACGTGTCTGCCACGTGTCCCCTATAACTGACACCCTAGCATAGGGATAGTCTACCGCGTCACTCCCTATATGTCAGGAACAGTCACCTACTCGTACAATGCACAGTGCCGAACAGTAAACATGTACAATGTTAAGGTAATATAAATATTTCTCATTTACTCATATAATCCATTAGCATTTACTTCACATTTACACACATATTCATCATAATCAAACCCAATACTTACTCTCACGCCGGATTTTGGTCCTGGGATAACACCCGGGGCGAGGCTAACGCGTTTCCTTGTGTATCTTCAGGTCCCAAGGATTCATAAAGCTTTCTTCCGTAGGATTCTCAAGACCTTTCTAGAGGTACTGGAATTTACTCAAACAGAAATCTTGGGGTCTCATGAACTTATCCCATTACTATACCATGTTATAAAGAGAGGTAAGATTTTTAGTTTGTATTATCGCATGTTATGTTATATAGCATAAAAATTTGAGGTGAAAAATGCTACGATAACATACCCCTCATACCATGTGCGTCCAATATTGCATTCTCTTTACATTTTTTTTTCTTTAAAAGATACGCGATGTACTTGTGGAGATGACTTCATCAATGGCTTTTTAATGCTTTTTGCTTATATTCTTTTGCCAATTTTTATATAACAAACAGTTTATAATACATTAAAGGATAGAGATAATACGTGCTTAAGTTATATCCACTTAATTAAATTATATGAACTATTGTTTATCTATTTTTCGTAGCTTCGAAATGCAACTTGAACTCTTCAATGACACTCAGGGAATATCCGTTTATACCCCTCATTGGCTCCCCAAAATCATAAAAAAGTTTATGCAAATAAATTTAGGCTGTATTTTGAATGGTCTAAACAAACAAATTATAACCTTTATATATCAAGAATATTATGTGTCATTTCTTAATTTGAGAGACAACGACTTATATAGTTTTTTCTGTTAAACATACGTACGGAAGTAACCGACTAATTGAAGAAAAATTGCATGTACTCAATGGGTATGAATAGTTGTCAATGGGTATTGAAAAGAGCATTAAAAACAAAACAAGATGTTGTTATTGGCACATTACAGCAAATATATGTCATGCAGAAGAACATGTGATTTGAAAATTTTAAACAATAATTCCATATATTTAATTCCTTGAGGAACTTACTTGCAATGAAGTGAGTAGATGCTTGGGTACGAACTGGATGTATTTTGTAAAATTAACGATAGGAGAAGGTAACATCGTTTGTATTTTACATAAAATTAACGGTAGGATCAAGCTGGAGGATCGTCGATGATCCTATGATATTTAAGAAACTACGAAGTAATGTAGTAAACATCCATTCCCATGCCAATTTCAAGAACCCAAACCCATATAACTTATACTCTATCCGTTTTAAAATTATTGTTATAAGAGAGAAATCACAAAGTTTAATAAAAATATGACTACTATAAATTTTAAACCATTCAAATAGAATATTCCTCAATAGATTCTTTAATTTTTACTTACAAAGAAAAGTGGACAATTATTTTGAGATATCCCGTAAAAAAAATAAGGAAGTAATTTTGAGACGGAGGGACTAATACATAGAGGTTTCCACTTTTACATAAAGAATTCTATGGATACATTGGCTTATACATTGATGCTCACAGCTACAAAGTATTCGTATTAAAAAAAAAAAAAAAAAAAAAAAAAAAAAAAAAAAAAAAAAAAAAAGATTAACGGTTGTTGAATTAGTAAATGCTTTTGTTTATACATTAATAATTAGTTATTTTAAACACGATTTAATGATTAATTATTGTCTAAGTTTTTAGGTTATATAATTTTATTTTTCTTTTGATTTATCATCGGAGTTTTTAAAATATTTCATCTCATTTGACTTTTAATATTATATAGATTTATAATTTCATACTAATATAACAACTTTTGTATATATGTATCAACTATTGCGTAACTCTATAGTATATTTATTCTATAATATATATACCAAAAAATGTAGTTTGAAAAATAAAATAAAAATAAAAAATTCAAAATTCAAAAAAACAATGGCGAAACTGTTAAAAATCGAAACCACAAGATCGCACTCTTGTGGATTTGTTTTTTTAAAAAAGCGCAATTACGGATACAGTTTGGTTACCAACCCGCACAATGTTGATAAAGTTTTCATATACGTACATTTTGCATTTTGAAGTATGGAATAAATTGTTACTTTCTCGTATAAAAAGTCAATGGCTTACTTTCTTATGAACGGTTTCTTTTTTTTTTCCTTGCTTTTTTTCGTATAAAAAAAAGATGAAAGGATAATATAAAATTGTATCCCAATGCCAGCCTTCCAGCAACTTTAAGCAAGAATGACTGGATTCCACGTCTACATGACTATGCATCGATCTTCTTTTGGTATTTAAAATCATGAATAATGGCACTTTTTTTATGTTTTAGGTTTCGCTAGATTTGTGCAATGCTAAATAAGGAAATATTATTTTCTTTAAAATTATCGTATATGTATAATTTTGAAGGTGAATACTCTTTATAGTTTTTGGGTATGACTTGTATAATTGAGATTTTCAACATTTTAACTAGCGAAATATGTTTCTAGAAAAGTCAATGAAGTTTTTTGCATACTTATAAATGTAATCATATTTTACATATTGCAAAACTAAACAAAGAACAAAATTTTCATTCTAAATTTGATCAAACTCGATTTGCTTGAAGTGATGAAAAGCACAATCCAACACATATCTCTCCAAATGTTATATTCAAAGTAACAACACGCCTTCACGTGTTTGTCTGTATAAGTTTGAAATCGAATTCGGGAAAAGTGCCTGATGGTTCTCAAAATTTTCACAGCAAAAAGTATTTCATCTTGTAGATTTATTAGCTATTACTAATAAAATAGTGTAATTATTGTTGCATTGTTTATACTTTATACACTAATAAAGATTCTCCTGCAAGTCAAAAGTCATATATTGGACTAATCATTTATACAATGTATGTGGCGAAAGGCAATCGTTGTTATTTTTAATTGACTAGTGCTGATTAATTATGTAGGACGTATGCATAAAATGTTAAACAAGAGGCACTGTGTTTTTCAGAGAATAGATCTGGGATGACAAAACACAGACAGAGAGAGTAATTTACATATATACCATATTTTTTTTTATTATTATTATTATTTTTTTTTAGAACGGCAAGGAACTATCTTACAATATATACAACACAAATTATCTTATATGTCTTAAGCAGAACTTGAAGCAACAACCTAAATGAAGAACTTTTCACACAAGCATTTGGTTAAATATAATACCATCTTAGAAACAATATTTTTGTTGCAAACTAGAACCGATTAAAGAACAACTAAGGTGGCGTTTGTTTTTCTAAAAGTACTTTTTAACAGTATCTTAATCCGATTCATTCAGAAGCAATCAGACATTTAGGTCACTATAAGTGTTTATTTTTTCATGTCATTAAAACCAGTAATAGGCAATCAATACTAAGAGCGTTTTTTTTTTTTTTTTTTTTTTTTTTTGGTCATTAAGAGGCAGTAAGAGTAATGAACCTCTTATTGAACAAGATGGAGATAGGGTGTCTTAACTCATCTTATTTTTTATTTTTTATTTTTATTATTATTTTTTATCTTACTTTTATTATTATTATTATTATTATTATTATTATTATTATTATTATTATTATTTTCTTGTTTCACCTTTATCTGTCGTATTAAAAGTATTAAATAGAATCATTGCATATATGTTGTTAAGTAAATACTACGCAATGTATAAGATGATATGTGACAATTCATATTTTGTTCAATTTGAAGGGTTCGGTTTCAGACTCATAGATATCAACTCTACCGCGACCAATTTAAAAGATTCAATTTAAACTCCGACATAATTATTTTTGTCAAATAAACATGAGATTATACTTTTATCTTTTAATTGATTATATTATTAATTTTGTTTCTTATATTTAATAAGGGAGGTGATTTGTACACCATTTTTTTGCCATCCACCACTAAATTATGCATAGCAGTGTTGTACTGTATGCATCACTGGTGTGATTTAGTGGTGTATAGCAAAAAATAAATGGTGCACAAATCATTTCCCATTTAATAAAGTTTATTTCTCGTGTGAATCCAATCGTTTTAAACTTAAATTTTAAAAACTCGTAGTTTAACGCATTAAGATATTTTTACAAAAACAAATAGTTTTATTTGAGACAGATTTAGATTTTCCAACCTCTTATTCAGATTAAGATGAAAATCAGATTCAGACTTGTCTATCGCATATTCAGATTCAGATGTGCAAATCAAATTTAGACTCAAAGCCTTTTAATAAATAAACAGCACCTAAGTTTGCATTTTCAGCTAGAGAACTCTTTTTCGGTTTTTCCCATAGTTCCAACATGATATTTAATTTTGCTGTTATCCCGTACGATGTTTCAAGAGAATTAGAAGAGAGTTATTTTACATATAAAAATTTTTTTACATACCAAGAGACTCATCTCCACCATACATCTAAAAAAAATCAATGGTTGAGATTAAATATTCTACCATTTTTTATAATTTAAATATCTCTTAAACTGTTAATCGTTAAGCGAAAACAATTACACCATAGCGACGAGCATTTAATTATCTTTCTATAGACGAACACTTTGATATATTTTAGACAAAAAAAAAAAAATCATTTTTTTCACGTTTTTTTCGTTGGGCCACGAAAAAAACGTGAAAAAATGTCGAAAATATATCAACGTGCCTATCTATAGAAAAATAATTAAATGCTCGTCGTAACGTTATACTTTTTTCGCTTAACAATTAATAGTTTGAAAGATATCAATATTTGAAAAAAAAAAGATAAAAGTGGGTTTTTTAAATTGTTGGATTAATATCATCCATTAGATCAAATAAAGATAGAGGGTAAAGATTAGTCCCTTGATATGTAAATAAAGTTTGGTCCTTAAATGATTTTAAATCAATTAATATAACTAAGTTATTATTGATTATAAATTTGAAATAGCATGACAAAATAGAAAACAAAGAAAAACAAGTTTGACCACAGTGAATGAAATATTATTCAGAAAATATCAAATTAGAGTCAAAAATCATTGAGAAAATCAAAATTATCTTGTAAACTAAAAGTTTGGAAGTTTTTTGCCATGTTTTGTGGGGCTGGACATAGCCCAAGAATTCGAAGAAACAAGATGGGCTGATCTGTTGAATAAATAGCTTCGCAAGAAAATGATAGTCGTTGCCATTTGTTCATTACTGATTACTCATTAAAACATCAAATTTAAGTATAGTTTTCTACATTAATCGTCAATTTGATTTTAATCTAAAAAATTTAAGATGTAAAAGTAAATGCAAGTAAAATACAGATTAATTATACACTCATACGTTTTACTTTAATAAAAACCCATAACATCCTTTTTAACACCCTTTGAGTTAAAGGTGCAAATCCTTACCCGGTTTTTTTTAACCGGTGGTTAAACCGGACCCGGTTTTTGTCATAACCGGTTATATTATAACCGGTCCGGTTTTTTAACCGAACCGGTTATGGGTTTTTATGCCCGATCGGTTTTTTACCGGTTTACCCAGTTTTTAAATATAACCGGTTAAAACCGGTTATATTTATTTATTATTTATATATATATATATATATATATATATATATATATATATATATATATATATATATATATACACGTGGCCCGTTTAGAAGAAAAAAAAAGAAAATCAAAAGTTACCGTTTTAAAAAAAAAAAAGAAATGTATTAGTATTTATATGTTTTTATGATTGTATTGTTTAAATAAAAGTTATGATTGTATTGTATAAATAAAAGTTATGATTATGTTTTTTTGTTGTATAATTGTATTGTTTAAATAAAAGTTATGATTGTATAATTGTATTGTTTAAATAAAAGTTATGAGAATATTGTTTAATTATATGTTTGATAATTAACAATTTTATTAAATAAATGTTCGAAGTTTTTAGTAAAATTCCGGAAAAAAACGAACAAAAAAAAAACGAACCGGTAAATAACCGATAAAAAATCCGAATCCGAACATTTTTAACCGAAAAAAGCGAACCGGTAAAAAACCGAAAAAAACCGTTTCCAAAAATTTATAACCGAAAAAAACTGATTCCGAACATTTATAACCGAAGAAAACCGATTCCGAAAAACCGAAATCGAACCGAAACTAGTTATTAGAAAAACTGGTTTTTTTATAACTGGTTATTAAAAAACCGAAAACCGAAAAAAACCGATTTTTTTCACCTCTACTTTGAGTATATTAGACGCAAAGCATTTTAAAGCATTTATGAGCAGTTAGCAGCGAGTGCAACACCTCTTTCTTCACTTAACTCGCAAGTGTATTTTGCCACTCACTTGTAATATTTCCCTTTAGGTCCTTGCTTATTTGTAATACAGTAATAAAATTTCCATAACCCGTATCCTAACCAGTTTTTGAATTAGTGACATAACATTATACTAGCTAGATACTGAAGTATTAGGTCAACTAGCAATTGCTTAGTTGATATGTTGGCTTTTATTTCAAAACAGGTATGTTTACTCTTTTATCGTTGGGTATGAGAATGGCGTAAATAAATCAAGCTGCAAGATCTTATATATTTCTCTTAATCAATTACAAATATTCTCATTTCTGAGTTCTAACCTTTCCAATTCAAGCATCAAGTAAAACTGAAAAATTTATGTGTATCCAGTACCAAACATATCAAGTAAAAAGTATATAAGATTGTAGTAAATCAAGGAAGTTGCAATGGATAGACGTATAATCTTGATTTTCTTTTAAAACAAGAATAGTCTTTGATGTATGTTGTTAGTATTTGTTAATCAGCCTAAAATTCTAAAAATAGATTACGTGAACAAAAATATCATATCTATGTAATATTTCTGGATTAAGAAAGGTTTAATATAAATACATATATAATCAGAACCTCGTTTGACTAAATTAGTTGGAAATACAAACATTTAAGCAATGCCAAAACATACGAACGTAACAAACTAACAATGATATAAACAATGTAATCTCTAGATACTACAAATTGAGTTGAAGCAATGACCAAATAACGACTTCCTCCAAAAGTCTTAAGAAATAAGCATTCAAACCTGTTAAAGCCTTAAAGCCTCATCGATCTATCATTTGCCTTACTAGCAATGGCATGGATATACACTTGTAACGAATGTGGTACGAATCTCAACCTCCACACGACCCACCTTTTCCCATCGGACTTCTACTTCGAGGCAGGAAACAAAGGCAATGTCTCTTTTGCCATCATGGATCTATTAACCGAGCATTGCACTTAGCCCAATAGTAGTTATAGTTATTATGTTAGCTTGGCCCATTAAGGGTTATTTGCTGTACAAGAGATAATGTATTATATAATGTTCGGTGGTTAATGAATATAGGGAAGGAGATTAAACCTAAATCTAACATGGTATGAGAACCTATTAACCAAGCATTATATAATACATTATGTCTTGTACAGCAAATAACCATTAATGGGCTAAGCTAACATAATAACTATAACTACTATTGGCCTAAGTCCAATGCTCGGTAAATAGAGCCTACCCCAAAATCTTCCAAACATCTCACGCCTTAAAACCCTAAACACAAAATCTGCCGTAATTTTTTTTTTCTTTTTTTTTTTTTTTTTTTTTTTTTTTGCTTTCTTTTGCTCTGTTGCTTGCCTGCTTGCTTTAATTTGCTGTGTAAATCTTTGCATGGTGCATGCCTTTTGTTTTGGCTACATATGCTATTAATATTGTTGCTGCCACCTGTAACACCCCGTGCTCGATTTGACCAAAAATTTAAAACTTTTTGTGTGGAAACGACATATCAAAACTGACCTGCTGTTACTCTTTTGACCATTGACAAAAATTATAAACATTCAGATATTGAGACTATTTTTAAATGAAACTAGACTCAATTACCTTCGAAACGCCGGGTGGCACGACCCGTGGCGCCTTACGGATGAAAAGATATGATTTTTCGAAAACTGGCAAAATCTGTCCATAGTTTTGGTCCCAAACCGAAATTTGGGAGTCTTGGTTCCATACCGAAATTTGGTGTACCCCATACCGAAATTTTACCCATTTTCACAATAAACAACCCATACTACCTTATTTCCACACCAAACTCACTCAAAGCCATTAACATCTCATATTAAATCGTTTACATAATCAATCAACCCGTTTGCTACCCAAAATGGGTAAAAACACACTTAACCCAAACACCCCTTTACATGCATAACCCTTTTATGCATCTTTTACCCATTTTCCGGAAAGACAACTTCTATGACCCGAAAATTAACAAAACTTTCCAAATTTACTTCTTATATCATTGGGCTTACTTTCATATAAAGACATTTACCATTTAACCCTCAAAATAGTGCTTTACAAATGACGGGTTTTGTGCCAAAACCCGTTTCGACCCATTACATGCCATAAGTCACATACGACTTCCATAACGCTTCAAACTTAACCAAAATCGTTAACATAACATATAAAACTTGTTCCATACACACATGACCCGTTTACATCCCAAAATGGGTAGAAACACGCTTATGCCAAACACTCCCTTAACTTTTCCCATTTACACATAAAACATACTTTGACACAACGGTTGACCACCAAAACATTAGGACAACCTTGACATACTCTTTACACATTGTAGAAAGACTCTCGAGGTTACAACCATGACTTGAGCTCGGTATTCTACCTAGCTCAACTATCTTACCAAAGTCCTTCTACTTCACATATCCAACCTTAATCCTTATCCAAGCCTTCCATAAAAACATGCCAACCTACAAAACGGTTAGACAACCAAACAATAAGCTTTCGCTTAGTAAGTAACTAGATTAACGTATGGTCAATACGTTAATCTACATATATGCAATATCAATATCTCGATCACTAACACATATGGTCATAATCACATCAAGCACATAAACATCACAACATACCTTAGCCATCCAAACATTCATAATCTATCACTTGAGTTGGCTAACTAGGCAAACCACCTATCTATGCTACACCCACTAATTCCATGCTATCAATCAAACATCCATACTCATATTCACATAATATGCAAATAACCATATCAAACACATATCAATCAAGTTACTTACCTTGGTCATCCAAGCTAAGCTACAAAATAGTACCACCATCATCATCAACATCATCACTATTCATCATCATCATTATCCTTCATCATCTATCAAAACCTAATAACATAACAATCAATAACATAAACAAGGGTTTATATAAAACCCACCATAACTTACTCATCATCCTTACTAAATCATCATATGATCATATATTGATCATATGATGATTTCCCACTTCTAATCTTAACTCTTAACCTCATAATCATCATGATAGAGGGATACTTACTTGTGGGAATTCATAGCTAATGATTAATCCTTGGCAAGGACTCATCATCATCATCTCCACTTCATCCTCAAGCTCTCTCTTTCCCTCCCTTTTGTCTCTAATAACCGGACCAACAAGAATGGTAGAGAATTCTCTAGAATTCCCTACATATAACTAGTTAGATAGCATTTTTGGTCCTTTGGCATAATTAGTCCATAAGTTCCATTCCTTCTATTTGGCCACAAAACAACTAGTTACACTTTAATACTAGGCAAAATTAGCCCTTTAAGTTATACACCATAACTTCCGAACTATGATACACATTAATTGACCATCACTTTGACTATCGGGTCTGACCACTACACAATATTCATTGACTAACCAATCACGTAAGGCCCTTATCCCAATACATCTAGGGTGGGGTCCAAGTACCCGGGAAACGGGTCTAACAATTCTATCCCTCTTATTTAGATTTCGTCCTCGAAATCTCTCGTCCATAACTATCTAAAACTAAAACATAACATATACATGTCCTCATACTTACAAATCTTTAGTCATTACATTGCCATGATCTAGGTGATCTTGCAATTCTAAGCTTACTACACATAATCATAACTCATAACATACTATAAACAACACTTCTCATCACAAGCTTATCTAAAATTTCCCACAATCGACGACTAGTCATATGGAAAATTTACTATTTTGACTTTATATAAGTCAAACTTCAACACTATACCAATTCATATGACCATGCGCTAACATGACATAAAATCATATACCGGCCAATTTCACATTTAACATAATACCAACACGTATCTACTTCCAAAAACCGGTAACTTATCTCACAATATATACATGGTACCATATAAACGGCACTTCCAAAAACCAACTCTACGCATTACTAAAGCAATCTTTTCGTTAGATCGTGGAGATTCCACCCATCATCTTATCAACTAAAAGCAAAAACTCATTCTAGGCGTCTATCTTAGGGTTCACACATGACCTTAACGCCGCTATAAACTTTTATTCATGGTTATCTCTTCTTATGATGTCTAGTTTGTTTTAGTTTTCACTTTCTCAATTCTCTACTCATATTCATGCCATGTCGGTTACACATAAGCTCACTCGTTTATAACTCTTTACTTACATAAAAAGGCGTCCCAATCTATGTAAGTGAGGAATTATAAACTTATGGTTCGGAGATTTACAATTTCTTTATTTAAATGAAGAGGCGTCCCAATCCATTTAAATAAGGAGATTATAAATCATCCTACTCACGTACTTCTGACACAACAATCACACCTACTTTTACTTTCCATCTTTTCTAGCCTTGGATCCAATCTCTCTAACTTTCCATCCATGTCATAAAGACAAACTGGCTATCCCGAGGGATACCGTAATATCCATGCCCTCGCGGCAAGCTGGGCCACCCCTAAGGATGCCATAATATCCATGCCCTCGCGGCAAGCTGGGCCATCCCGAAGGATGCCATAATATCCATGCCCTTGCGGCAAGCTAGGCCATCCCGAAGGATGCCAAACTATCATCCATGCCATAAGGCATGCTGTACAACCATGCCATGAAAAGCAAGCTAAGCTATCCCGAAGGATACTTCCATATATGCCAAGGATATAGGCAAACCATGCCGGTGAAGGCAAGCTAACAACCATGCCAAAAAGGCAAGCTAGGCCATCCCAAAGGATGCCAAAAATAGAGCATTGGATCCAAGCTATGATTACTTTAACATCTTTACTCGTTTTATCTTTCATGTACTTTTATCATTAAGTACACACTATCATTTAAACATTTCTCATTGCCTTAAGCAATTTCAACCTTCGCTACCATGTTTACTTTCATCTCGAAAAGTTTCTATATAACACTTGTCAATTTTATTATACTTATTCCACAATGCAATCTATCATTTATCCGTCAACCCCAAGTTGACTCACACTTTCACTATATGTCATCATCACATTGGCCTACTCAATTCTTTCATGCTCATAAATTGTACATCTTATCAACTTACATATTTCACTATCTTAACATGATTTGACTCATGTTTTACAATTCTTTCTAGCGCGCTTCATATTACTTATGACTTATAGCACAATCTATATCTCATTCATCACTTTTACTCATCACGCTTAAATATTTACTTGCTAACACATTTTACTTATCATGTTTTATATATAACATGATCTCTTCACATCTTAACTATACACCTTAACTTTCTCATTTTAATTAAGCGTGTAAGATCATGCTTTAATAATCATTTCTTACTTATCTCAAACTTTCTAAACATTTATGTTTCATCAAACACTTTTCATACTTATCTTATCTCACCTATCAATGTGTTCTTTTTAACTTTTCCGACCACGACTAGGTCATCACATGTATATGGCATCTATGCTTACATTGGACATAGTCAATGCTTCATACAACTTCTATCATCAATCATATTTGCTCAATAACATTCATACCATAGATCATATCTATTCACTTTCCATTATCGTTACTATGACACATGTTCACATACTCACATAATATCCACCGACACTATCCGAGGTATATGGTGATCTCAACACTTAAACCCATTGAGTCCACCATGGACTTACATTACATAAAGCTTAGACATACAATAAACTACTACCATAAACTTAACATCACATAAACAACAACACTTAGCACTTATTCAACAAGTGTGAAAACATCTATAACCATAATCAAATCGTAGAGTCTATAGCTCACACATCACATTGCACAATCAAACTATGTCTAAGCATCAACATTCTAACTAGCCGCAAGCACTAGTCTACCTTATAACTAAGGCATCATACAACTTTTTATTCATTATTAGCCCATCTCTAATACCGCTTAGCATTTCTACTCGCATTCCATTACCATAAATCTATAATCTATTCTCATAATCGCAATACCATCGCCGGAACCAACCGCGGTACACGGCTAACTAATCATTCAAATACTTCAAGTCCTCCACGAACTTATATCTTATACTCATCAATACTATACATGCATCGATCACTTATCATCATAAAGCTCAACTAGCATAAAACATAATTCGTCTCACACTTAACAATTATCTTCCACATCACTAACACGTACATCCAACGCATCTAATAGTGGTTTAAGACTAGGAAACCTATAGTGGAAACCTAATTCACTTAAACCGAAGCTCTGATACCAATTTGTAACACCCCGTGCCCGATTTGACCAAAAATTCAAAACTTTTTGTGTGGAAATGACATATCAAAACTGACCTGCTGTTACTCTTTTGACCATTGACAAATATTTATAAACATTCAGATATTGAGACTATTTTTAAATGAAACTAGACTCAATTACCTTCGAAACGCCAGGTGGCACGACCCGTGGCGCCTTACGGATGAAAAGATATGATTTTTCGAAAACTGACAAAATCTGTCCATAGTTTCAGTCCCAAACCGAAATTTGGGAGTCTTGGTTCCATACCGAAATTTGGTGTACCCCATACCGAAATTTCACCCATTTTCACAATAAACAACCCATACTACCTTATTTCCACACCAAACTCACTCAAAGCCATTAACATCTCATACTAAATCGTTTACATAATCAATCAACCCATTTGCTACCCAAAATGGGTAAAAACACACTTAACCCAAACACCCCTTTACATGCATAACCCTTTTATGCATCTTTTACCCATTTTCCGGAAAGACAACTTCTATGACCTGAAAATTAACAAAACTTTACAAAGTTACCTCTTATATAATTGAGCTTACTTTCATATAAAGACATTTACCATTTAACCCTCAAAATAGTGCTTTACAAATGACGGGTTTTGTGCCAAAACCCGTTTCGACCCATTACATGCCATAAGTCACATACGACTTTCATAACGCTTCAAACTTAACCAAAATCGTTAACATAACATATAAAACTTGTTCCATACACACATGACCCGTTTACATCCCAAAATGGGTAGAAATACGCTTATGCCAAACACTCCCTTAACTTTTCCCATTTACACATAAAACATACTTTGACACAACGGTTGACCACCAAAACATTAGGACAACCTTGACATACTCTTTACACATTGTAGAAAGACTCTCGGGGTTACAACCATGACTTGAGCTCGGTATTCTACCTAGCTCAACTATCTTACCAAAGTCCTTCTACTTCACATATCCAACCTTAATCCTTATCCAAGCCTTCCATAAAAACATGCCAACCTACAAAACGGTTAGACAACCAAACAATAAGCTTTCGCTTAGTAAGTAACTAGATTAACGTATGGTCAATACGTTAATCTACATATATGCAATATCAATATCTCGATCACTAACACATATGGTCATAATCACATCAAGCACATAAACATCACAACATACCTTAGCCATCCAAACATTCATAATCTATCACTTGAGTTGGCTAACTAGGCAAACCACCTATCTATGCTACACTCACTAATTCCATGCTATCAATCAAACATCCATACTCATATTCACATAATATGCAAATAACCATATCAAACACATATCAATCAAGTTACTTACCTTGGTCATCCAAGCTAAGCTACAAAATAGTACCACCATCATCATCAACATCATCACTATTCATCATCATCATTATCCTTCATCATCTATCAAAACCTAATAACATAACAATCAATAACATAAACAAGGGTTTATATAAAACCCACCATAACTTACTCATCATCCTTACTAAATCATCATATGATCATATATTGATCATATGATGATTTCCCACTTCTAATCTTAACTCTTAACCTCATAATCATCATGATAGAGGGATACTTACTTGTGGGAATTCATAGCTAATGATTAATCCTTGGCAAGGACTCATCATCATCATCTCCACTTCATCCTCAAGCTCTCTCTTTCCCTCCCTTTTGTCTCTAATAACCGGACCAACAAGAATGGTAGAGAATTCTCTAGAATTCCCTACATATAACTAGTTAGATAGCATTTTTGGTCCTTTGGCATAATTAGTCCATAAGTTCCATTCCTTCTATTTGGCCACAAAACAACTAGTTACACTTTAATACTAGGCAAAATTAGCCCTTTAAGTTATGCACCATAACTTCCGAACTATGATACACATTCATTGACCATCACTTTGACTATCGGGTCTGACCACTACATAATATTCATTGACTAACCAATCACATAAGGCCCTTATCCCAATACATCTAGGGTGGGGTCCAAGTACCCGGGAAACGGGTCTAACACCACCTAATTGCTTTCCCATTGCTTTTGCTTTAAACTGCCAACACAAACTGCTCCTACGCTTGCTATATCTGCTGACTTTTTTGCTTTCTACTGCTGAGTAAAAGGAAAAAAGTAAGGTTATTTATTATTATCCTAGACGTTCGTGCAAAATTGATATTAAGAAAAAAAGAAAAGGTTTCAGATCCTTTTTCTTTGTTTGTAAAACCATTTTCATTTGTCTTCAAGCAGCTAGAGATGGATGTTGACTATCAATCACTGATAGGTAGAGTTTTGCAGATAATGAAAGAATGACCGGAACTTCGAGCATTATAAAAATGCTAGAAACAATTCATTGAAGCTCGAAGATACAAAGACCGGTTGCCTTACATTGGAAGACCCGAATGATCTACCCTTTGGGGGAGATTGTTGGAACACGAAAAGTATAAATCATGATGCAGGGGCTTCCATGAAAACAAGATTAGGGAATGTTGTAATTTGTTGGAACATTGTGATACCAAGCATCTCATTGCTTATCTTCAATGATGCTGCACACCAAGCTGAGAGCAAATGATCAATGCCGAGGTTTATTCGGAAGAGAGAGCTTCAAGGTCATCATCAGCATTAGTTGAAGTCATCAATGTTCGCTAATCTAGACTACCTGTATTTAGGGGGAGATTGTTGGAACACAAAAATACAAGTAGTTCACTAGATTAGATATTCCTCCCCCGAGACACTTGTATAGTCTCGGGGGGGGGGGGGGACTAAGAATGTTGTGGTATTACACCTTTTCCTAGGAATGGATGGGAGGTACCTCATCTTTATGGTTGTTTACTATAAATACCCTCACAAGTCTCACTTGTGAGGTGTGTGTTTCATTAATAAAGAAAAACCTTAGCATCACCACTCTCTTTTCCTTCTCTCTACTTTCTCTCTCTAACATCAACACCACCATGGGTGTGACCGGTTACTATTCCGACCGTCCACCCGACACCAAAATATCATCACCTAAACTAGATTTAATAGGACCAACAGTTTGCAATGACAGATCTTGGCTCTCTTAATTATTTTCTTGGTGTTTCTGCTACCCGCACAACATCTGGTATGTTTTTATCGCAATCCAAGTTTGCTGAAGAAATTCTAGAGAGAGCTCATTTGAAGAAATGTAATCTGGGCCGCACTCCTGTTGATACAGAGTCCAAGCTTGGACCTAATGGTACGCCCTTTGATGATCCCACCTTATACGGGAGCTTAGCTGGTGCCTTTCAGTATCTTACCTTTACACGCCCGGATATTTCATATGCGGTTCAGCAGGTTTGTCTGTATATGAATGACCCTTGTGATACACATTTTCATGCTTTGAAGCACATATTATGCTATATTCATGGTACTCTTGATCATGGTCTTCAGCTGCATGTTTCTTCTACTGCTCAGCTTATTGCTTACACAGATGTAGATTGGGCGGGTTGTCCAGTCACTCGCTGGTCGACTTCAGGTTATTGTGTTTTTCTTGGTGACAATTTGTTATCTTGGTTTGCTAAACGTCAGGTGACGTTGTCTCGGTCAAGTGCTGAGACCGAGTATCGTGGTGTTGTAAATGTGGTAGCGGTAACTGCTTGGATTCGCAATTTGTTATGTGAGTTGCATGCCCCTTTGTCTGCAGCTACTATTGTTTATTGTGATAACGTTAGCGCGGTGTATTTATCTACCAATCCCGTTCAACATCAACGTACGAAACATATTGAGATAGATTTCATTTCGTTCGTGATTATGTTGCTTCGGGTCAAGTTTGTGTGCTTCATGTTCCTTCTCGTTTTCAGTATGCTGATATTTTTACTAAGGGACTTCCAGCTACTTTTTTTATGGACTTTCGAGCCAGTTTGAAGTTCGAAGGCTCCCGCTCACACTACGGGGGAGTATTAACCGAGTATTGCACTTAGCCCAATAGTAATTATAGTTATTATATTAGCTTGGCCCATTAAGGGTTATTTGTTGTACAAGACATAATGTATTATATAATGTTCGGTGGTTAATGAATATAGGGAAGGAGATTAAACCTAAATCTAACATGATCAAACAAAGTACCGGTTTGTCAATGAAGACAAGATAAAACCTTTCTTTGAGACACTTGATTATTAGGGGTGTGAAAATGTGGAGGGGGGGGGGGGGGTGAATACGTTACCGTTTACAAACTTTAAAACTTGTTGTATCAAATTTCCAATCAAGCTTGCCATAATATGTAAAATGCTAATAATAGTCTTATGACTAATATAAAGCATATAGCAAGTTGTCACACAAGTATAACCATCAAGTCACACCACACGCAATGATATAATGCAAGTATAAAAGTAGAGCAATAAGTAAAAGAAAGCGCAAACCGAACACGAGGATTTATAGTGGTTCGGTCACAGATCTCCTCTCCGCCCTACTCCACTCCCCGAGTACCCATCGAGAGTTACTTCACTAGATCAACAATCTCCCTTCTCGGTGGAGAAAACCTTACAATCGTAGCTTACACTTTTTCCGGTACAAAGCTAAATACCGGGTTCTTTTACAAAGGTACAACTACTCCCGCTAGTTCTTTTACAAGGGTACAAATATTCCCGCTATGTTTTATGGCCCAACATAAAAACCTTGTGTTTTATGGCACAAACACATAAACCATCTAATCCTGTTTGGTGAATAGATTGTGATAATACAATGATGATCCAAGACATGCATGTCTAATGGATATGAATGCCTAATCTAAATGATCTTCTTGAATAAGAAGTCTTCAATCATTGAGGATGTCAAGTGCCCTTGAATCTTCATATGTTGGTATGCTTTAATGAATGACGACTTCAAGATCTTCTAACCTTCTTGGTGGATCAGGAAGTATGCTATGCTTATGACTCATGATCTTTGAGCTTGCTTCATAGGATCATTACGAGTGTATGCTTACAACATAATGAGAGTTAGTAACATTATGATCATTATGGAAGGGCGATTAATATGTGTTTCTACATGGTTTGCTACTGATCTAGATGTGTGTAAAATGATAGAGAGAATATATGTTCAAAGTCATCAACCAAAGAGAAAACCATGGGCTTCTATTTATAGCCAAAAAGCTCAGCAGACCCATGGATGGGACGGAACCAAAATGAGGGTTCCGTCCGTGTAGATTTTTGGTTCCGCTAGAACCTGACAGAAAACCATCTAAAAATCTTTCCATATCTGGTGTGTGCTTATTTACACACCTTTTTCTGTCCATATTAAGACCAAAACAAACACAAACTAACCATAAATGCCAAAGATATTGTGTTTGTGATCGTGCAGGAATGGATATTTCAGAAATTGGCAAAAATCAAGCCAAAAAGGACAAAAACGAGCACGAGTTTGAAAATCATGACAAAAGCCAGAGCCGGGGAAGCAAATTACCACTTTTGAGCTTAGATTGTCAAAACACACCATGGGGAATCACTCAATGCCAAATATAGTCCTTGTAGCAAAAGTTTGCAAAATTGGCAGAAATGGTCCCTCAAGTTTGAAATATGACAGAAATGACCCCTGAGCATTGGATTTTGGAAGAAAAAGTCAACACTAGTCCTTGGAGTTCACAAGTTATCAAGTTTGGTCCCTGGGTGAAAGATTTTAGGATTTTACAAGTTTGGTCCCTACAGTTTCAGTTTTGGCATAATTGGTCCCTTGAGATTAATAATTGGAAAATCATCATTCATGGTCCTTATACTATTCAAGTTTGACAAATTAAACCCTTGTGACAACTTTGGAAGAATGGCAGATCAAGCCCTTGTATGTTCAGGAAATTACAAAAGTGGTCCTTGAAGTTTCAGATTTGGCAAAAATGGTCCATGGGATTTAAAAAATGGAAAATATCAACAGAGGTCCTTATATTATTCAAGATTGGCAAAAATGGACCCTTAGTTAACTTTGGACATTTGGCAAACTCAGCCCTTGGATTTTCAGATTTTTCAAAGTTGGTCCTTGTGATAATCCTTAAAACCAAACGGACTAAAGTTATTATCTTAAACCAAAATCCAATCCATAAGCACATCCAAACCAAACACCCTTACCAGCTCACACCCTCACCAAGCCCGAATACCCAAAGCCCACTCCCGTTTTTAAATAAAAAAACCACCCCTGTCAAACCTTTGACCCTGCCTTTTCCCTCTCAATACCACCTCCACCACCTCTGCAATACCACCCCCACCATCACCATTTGCCTTGCTACGCTGCACCAACTCCACCCTTATCCCTTCCATTTACACATGCTAACAACCCCAATTAATGCACCACCCCCTACACGCTATCAGAAACCAGTTGCAAAAACTTTTTTCCCGCCAAAATTGCTCTCAATGGCCAAGATCGTTTTAAGCTAATCCAATGGTTCAGAAATGATGGGAAAAGATCAGAGGGACCCACAAAACCCTAGAAGTCTTCTATATAGGAGAAAAAAGCATAATTGAAGGAAGTAGTAGTTAATTAATGTAGGAGTAGTGTCGTATGAGTTAACTTTATTAAAGTTTAAATTTAAGTTTCCTTTTGAAATTCTCAGTTTGCCATTTTTCACTTGAAATCTCCATTTCACTTGAAATCTCCATTTCACTTCAAAGTTGCTAAGTGTTGTTGTTACTTGGTTGTGTAAGCTTATATAAGTCACTAACCAGCTTTTATAAGCTTTTTTAAGTATTAAAATTAATTTTAACTTCAAAATCAAAAAAATAAAAAAATACAAGAAAATAGTGTAAAAATAAAAATCAGTGGAGAGAAAGAAAGAAGAAAAGGAGCAGGGATAATAAAGGAAGGATTTGGTTTAGAGCCTCAGGGGAGGCATTAGGATAGTGATTGAGACCTTGGTTCCTTGTTCTCAGTCTGGATTCATTTTGTAAGCCTTTTGTCCAATTTTTGCTTTTCACTGTAGAAGTGCTTCTCATTGCTTATATCTGTGTCTTTTATGCTTATTTGGTGTTTGTTAGTTAAGTTGTTGCTTAATGTTTCATGATTGTTCATTTGTTTTCATGATTTCCGAGTTCTTACTTTTAACTGTCAAAATGACTCCATGATGATTAAGGGTACTTATGTAACACCCCAACCCGAAAAGGGCTAAAGTGTAACATTTTGGAGTCAAATCAGAACACAAGTAAACAGAAATTCATTACGAATACAAAGGTTACAAAACAGTACTAAGAAAATAATAAAGGACTAACTCTAAACATTTCAACTTCCAAACTAATTACAAACTAAGAACCAAAGAAAATCTCTAAGTCTGTCTCTAATCCGTGGGGAGCTATCAACAGTATAGTCCACTAAGAGCTCCTAAGCACTCTTCACCCAAACTCAGCTTCCTTCTAAAACCTGCCGCATGGAAAGAAATACGGCTGAGCTTAAAAAGCCCAGTGAACATATATAAACAAAAGTAAGCTAAGAATAAAAGGGAACAAATGTGAATGCGAAATGAATCCAAGCAAACCTGTTAAGATAAATACTAAAGAATATGGAACGTATAGTCGGATTTACAAAGTATGATCAAAGGGAATAAATACAAGGAATATCAAAAGAATCAAAGGAAATGGGACGAATCATAAGTTTAAACAAATGTAATAGAGCAAGCATAAGTTAATCACAATAGAATGACAGAATAATAAGGTTCATAGAAAATTAAAACTAAATAAGAATGCCCAACAAATACTAATGCGCACATTGGAGTGATCAACTCCAAATGTACTATGTGAAAGGGGTGTATTGCACACACACCAAAACATTTACCAAATAATACTAAACAAAGTACCTAGGATGCATCCATACGCCCCCTGCAAAACAAATATATATGTACAAAGCTCTATGCTAAGTAAACATATACAATAATAAATATAGGCCTGAATAGCTAGCTTAAAGGGAACGTTGTGGACTAAAACCCACCTCTACAGATAGTGTCAATACCACTGGTGCATCAGTGGCAAGGCCATGGACTCCCCATGACTGGCTACAAATTAATCAAATAATGGGCAACAAATAGGGCATAAGAATGCTATAAGAATAAGAACTATAGCATGCAACAAAAAATCAAGCAAATCATAACAGAAATGGATCGATCAAATATGGATCATATAAGGGATCATATCAATGGCTCAAGTCAAAGGTCCAAATCAAATATTCATATCATGAGGTTCAAATCAAAGGTTCATAATAGTAAAAGGGTTCATAGAAAAGTTTCAAAATTTAAAGTTAAATAATCAAAAGATGTTAAAGAAAGTCATGAGGAATCTTGGAGAATAAAACAGATTAAGGACTTTTAAAAATTATTTAAAACCTTTTTATCGTAAAAGTATTCCTTTAAAAACACATTTCATAAAAGTCGTTAAAACCTTCATATAAAACTGGCATCGTATCGTAATCGCAAAAGTCATTTCAAAAATAGTTTTTCTCAAAAGTCATCAGGTTATATTTTTAAAAGGGTCTTCATACGAAATCATACTATCAAATGAACCAAGGATATCAAGCGTATAAAGATCAGAAATCATAATAG